>CM076575.1:1900269947-1900894991 GCA_034641835.2 Pinus albicaulis | reverse complement strand
CAATACAAGTTGGATCCTCCCTTCCACTCAAGCAGAAACACAGTTGGACATAAGAGAGAAATCTCAAAAGTTTTCGAACAGTAGGGAAGCAGTAATAAATATCAAAGATATTCACTACTACATTTGGCGTAAATTCCGACACTTGGTTCCGACGCTTTTGACCAAATGTCGAAAATTTCCCCAAATTTTTTCCATCCCGCCCGAAACCGTATACTGATGTTTATAGAAAAGTGTCGCAATACCGACACTTAGAAACATGTCGCAATTGCGACATTTGGAGGAAGACGTCGCAATTGAGACACTATGGCCCAAAGCGTCGCTATTGCGACGACTGCCTCCAAACGTCGCAAGTGCGACACAATGTCTAGGTGTCGCAATTGCGATGTTTGAAGGTACCCGTCGCAATAGCGACGCTTTTTGCGCCATCGGTATAACGACACTTATATGCGCGCTACATAAAAATACGAAACTTATATGCGCGCTACATAAAAATTTGAAACTTATATGCGCGCTACATAAAAATGATTTTATTGTTTCGTATCCGTCGCAATAGCTACATTAACGTCTGATATCACGCGCATTCACCCTCCGCTCTTGCAAAACAGCATTCGCCCTCAGCTCTTGCAGAACAACATTTTCCCTTAGCATTCGCCCTCAGCGTTCGCCCTCAGCTCTTGCAGAATAGCATTTGCCCTCATCTCTTGCAAAATGGTAAGTTCTTACTGCAGGCCCTTCCTCCTATAGTAGCATTGACTCTATTTGGGTTTTTTTGGTCAATTCCATTGGATTGTGTTAGGCTGTAGGGTTCTCTCTAGATGTCAAGAATCAAGATTCAATACCCTCTATTATCTTCATCACCCAATACAAGATTTAAATTTTTCCCAAAGAAACGCTTATTAATTTGGCAGCCATTATTTCTCCCTGCTTTAAAAACCCTACATTTAAATGAAACAAGCATTGCATTTCAACTACAAAAATCTATTAGTGTTCAAATGTACATGTGTGCTACATTAACGTCTGATATCACGTGCGCATTCGCCCTCCGCTCTTGCAGAACACCATTCGCCCTCAGCATTCGCCCGCCCCCCCCCGTGCACGCATCTCCGCCCCGCATTCGCCCTGAGCTCTTGCAGAACAACATTCGCCCTGCATTCACCCTCAGCTCTTGCAGAACAGCATTCACCCTGCATTTGCCCTCAACTCTTGCAAAACAACATTTTCCCTCAGCATTCGCCCTCAGCATTCACCCTCAGCTCTTGCAAAATGGTAAGTTCTTACTACAGGCCCTCCTCCTATAGTAAGGTTGACTCTATTTGGGTTTTTTTGGTCAATTCCATTGGATTGTGTTAGGCTGTAGGGTTCTCTCTAGATGTCAAGAATCAATATTCAATACCCTCTATTATCTTCATCACCCAATACAAGATTTAAAATTTTCCCAAAAAAACGCTTATTAATTTGGCAGCCATTATTTCTCCCTGCTTTAAAAACCCTACATTTAAATGAAAACAAGCATTGCATTTCAACTACAAAAATCTATGAGAATCCAACTAAGGGTTTCTCGACAAAATCATGCCATAACCTGGCATTTTGAAACCCAAATTTGAATCCATCATAAGTAATACAATGCAAACTCACATGGATTTTCAATGCATGTTTGCATGCTACACTTATTCTCTGTCTAGATATCATTTTTTAAATGGAACCATTAGTCAAGCCCACAGTCCTTTTTATGTGAAAAAATTCAGCTCTATTTGAGCTCTTTTTTGCTCCACCACCTCCATCAACATATGCAAACATATATCATGATCTTGGAATTCCATTACATATGTATGTGCCAATGTTCCATAATCATGCCCCATCATCATTTTAAGAAATTTCCATTGAATATCAAATTATGGAGGGGGGAACTTTTTGCTGCAACATTTGGCTCAAAATCAGGGACCATCTCTGTATGAGGTGAATGAGAACTATAGATATTTGAAGAAGTAGATTAGTGTCTTTTCCTCTGGCCATGGAGTCATATACAGTCATCCATCACAAAAATTTGTCTTTGTTCATTCTCACAAATTGAAAAAATCATGCCCTAATTGAAACGACACTAAATTTGAAAGATATAATAAAAATGCAAGCTAGAAGTGCCCTATTAATACAAAGGGAAAACCTTCCTACCTACCCTAACTAAGATAAATTTTGATTGAATAGGAAACATGATATTGCCAATGGAGTTGATCCAACAACTTGTTAAATGTATGGGACTAAATCATGCATTTGATTTCCAGGGAAACATGCGCATGAAGAGAAAAAGTGTAGAATTAATGGAAAATCCATACATGCCACTTATAAAAACTACACCAAAAGGTAAAAAAATACTTAAGGCCTTAACTTAATTTGAATCCAAAAATGAAAAAATAGGATTAGTGAAAACACGAGAGTGGTGTGGGTGAACAACATAAATAAAAAGTGAAGATACCTTTCCCCAAGATGCCTTTGTCACCGTTGTATGAAACATGTTTTCCTTTCCCTTTATACATGCAAGTGAATGCATTATAGGTATGGTGTTTTCCCAGAATAGTAGAAGCCTACTTAAATATATCATTCGTGGAGTGAATGTTTGGGTGCCTTAATGTGCAATGACATGTTTCCAGGACTGAATTCAATGCAAGGCATATTTTAAACTCTAACTCTATCTTCTGGTGTCTTATTAGAAATTATTTCAGTTTTCATTTTGTGTTTTCAAGTTAGATATTGTTTTCAAGTTTTTACATTTATAATTTTATTGCAATGTGGCAGACTGATCAGGGCAGTACAAGAACAACCCCGAGACGGGATGATCGTGGAAAGAGGCCAGCGGAAGAACATGTAAAGTGCCAGCATTGCTCTATATTCAGGTATTTTAGTTATTTACATAATTGAAATAATATTAATTTTGTTCAAATATGTAGACACCTAGCCATGGTACGCCTGATGATTCCCTCTTTGAGGAAGAGCTTTCTTCATCCCTATCTCCAGTGTTCTTGTTGCAAAAAAAGGCACGAGATGCAAGGTCGAAATTTAATACTTTGATAGACGCGCCTTAAACACCTGAAACAGAAGAGAGGATACAACATCTTATGAGGCAGCTAGAAAGATATCAGGTAATAATAAAAAGTCAAAAGGATATTTTTTTTGTTCTGCATGAGATGAATTGTGATAGTTTGATTTTAATTTTTACATTGACTAAACTAACAAAAAGTTCTTTTGTATGTAGCATTTTCTGGCACTTGCTGAACCCGGTGTTGGTGGTAGTGGGACACAAGGGCAAGATATTGCCCAACAACCCTCTCATACACCTTCTACTCCTTTAGGTGCCAGCCAAGAAACACACCCTGCCCAAGCAGACACCCAGCCAACCGCTGAACGTGTTGGCAATGATGAGGTTGATATGGCCAACTACATTATTGCATTTCCTGGAGCTACACATGTCAGCTCCACAAGGACCATTAATGGCACATTGTTGGTGAACGATGAAGGTGTCCCTATAAAGCACGTACAACTCCCAGGTAAATTTTAATATTTTAACTATTTCATGTACTTTATCTAAAACATATTTATCATGATTTTTATTTTTAAATTAATGATAATATCTTCTTCTTTTTTCTGTGTTGGAAACAATGAGTTCTACAGGTTTCTGGAGACCCATGCGTTGGTAATTTTGGCCCAACCATATGCATAGGGTGGAATTCCCAGAATTCCAACCTGAAAAAAGAACTTCTAGATTATCTAGAAGCCCTTTTTAAATTTACACTTGGACATGGGCCAATGTGGCTCCGGGAAGAGACCAGCAAATATTTTCTGAGTTAAGGCCCAAGGATAACAAGGACGCAGTCTGTACTTTGAACCCTAGATATGGAGGATCTCATAGCTCCAAGTGAGTGGAGAGCGTAGGCTCCATCCATGAAGAAAGAAAAGGGCAAAGAAAGAAGGAAAAATGCCAACTGGACCCGCAAGGTAAATTACAACTTTAATTCAATAGCTTTAATTTTCTTTATGTCTAAAATAAAAGTGTGTTACGTCATATCTGACTTCAATCTTTTGATGCTAGGTTGCATGACAAGTCAAAGGCAACCAAAGCTAGGATTGAGAAAAAGGGCCATCACAAGCTAGGCCAGGGAGGCTACTTGAAATTAGCTGCAAGAATTGTAATTAAGTAGCTAAACATCTTATAATTAATTGTATCGCCTTCCAACGTTTTTGTAATCCTATCAAATATGATTAAAAATACACAATCATATGTAATGTAGGGTGATAACTTCGGAACAGAAACTACAGAGGAAGATAAAAATATCACTTTCCATTTCGGTTATCAAGCTGTAGTTGAATGTCGCAGAAGCTTGGGGCAGGTCCCAAGATCCAGAATGCCTGATAAGGTAAAACATTAACCTTTCAATATTTTTGTTTTCATCCATAAATTTAATGTCTAACAACTTTGTTTAAATAAGGGGAGCAGCACTACCGACGAGGAAAATAACCCAGTTTTAGAGCCAGATGTAGATGATCCTCTCGTGCAACCTGATCATTGTAGTGGGGACCAGGCCGACAATGCTGCTATCAGTGAGGGTCGTGACGATAATTAATTTCCACTTATAATTTTTTCTAATTATACCTTGATGGTTGTCCTTATAACGTTTTTTGTTTAAATGACAGAGAATGTTTCCCTTGAGGATCTTACCACCAGAGAGGAAGATAGGGCAACAGTCCCAACGACGACAACTGGTGCACCAGGTAAATAATCTCATTGCAAATTTTTTATTAATATTACCGAACTAGTTCAATGATATTTAAAAAATGACAATTAAAATTTAATATTATCTGTTTTTGTAGGCGATGCCCCGTCACTGGATGAGACCAGACATCGTGACTACGCAACCAGGTCAGCGCCGACAACTGGTGCACCAGGTAAATAATCTCATTGCAATTTTTTATTATTAATATTACCGAACTAGTTCAATGATATTTAAAAACTGACAATTAAAATTTAATATTATCTGTTTTTGTAGGCGATGCCCCATCACTGGATGAGACCAGACATCGTGACTACACAACTAGGTTAGCGGCGACAACTGGTGCACCAGGTAAATAATCTCATTGCAATTTTTTTTATTAATATTACCGAACTAGTTCAATGATATTTAAAAACCGACAATTAAAATTTAATATTATCTGTTTTTGTAGGCGATGCCCCGTCACTGGATGAGACCAGACATCGTGACTACGCAACTAGGTCAGCAATGCAGGTCGAAAGGCACGAAACAGGAGCAGAGCACGATGATATTGATGATGTAATTAGGAGCTTTATAAATAGGAAGAAGAAAAATAAAATTTGATAATGTAAAATATTGTATTATTATAAGACAAACGTTACCATACTTGGAACGTTTTTTGCGTTATATAAAAAACTCATTTATCATACTATTTTTATGTCAAGCATTAATTGCAATGTTTTCTTGCGTACTTTTTGTTGAATTGTTTTTTTATTAGTTATTGAATATTTTTTTTTTATGCTCATGAAAGTAAAAAATGAAATATAGATTGGGTATTGGGGAATTGAGAGTGATGTGAGGGGGGGGGGAGGGGCCATAAGAGCTTCCACCTTCACGTGGTTGGCCCTGTTTAGTAGAGAATAATTTATTGGAGCAATTTAATCTTGGAGCAAACCTCCCTCGATCCAGCGTAGCAACAAAAAAGTCACCGTTGACTTAGTTGCTACTCTTTCAGATCATGGGAGGCTTGTTCCAAGTTCATGCGACTCCAATAAATTGTTCTTGAAACGAAGAGGAGCTTATTCAGGTATGTTTTGACATTTTCAACATATGTTCTAACATTATCATAAGAATGCATCTTAGAGTTAAAAATACTACATCAATTACTTGTATTTATTGTATAGATAATGATGGATTTTGATTGACTTGGCAGTGCAGGTACAAATCCTCTTGCATCATGAGCAATACAACTTGTCAACCAGGGTCATGTCCAGGATATTTTTTCTTGTGCGCTTGACCAGGTTCATAATGTCACATTTTGTAAGTTCCTTTACAGTTCATAATTCAATATTAAGCTTGTTCATGATTATTATCTAGGTTTTTTGTATGTGTTTTTTCATCTATTTGATTGTAAGCAACTCTGCATGTTTCCCGTTGTTCACTATGATTTCTCCCATTACCACTCCCAGGATGAATCTGACTTTATTGTTACATAGGTTACTTTATTGTTACTATGATTTCTCCATTTACGATTTCATAGGTTACATCATGTAAAGTTGTCAATCTCAGGTTGGTGATGAGCTTTAGTTCTCCAAATTTGGGGCTTTTCTGATATTTTCTCCCTCATCTCATTCCTGCATCACCTCGTTGTTTGAGCATGCCAATTGTCTACCACTTGTACTAATTGGCACATTTCAATCTCTGAGTGGTGCCACATTTCACCTATTTTTAGTGAGAGTTTAGGGTTTCTCTAACATAGCTTCAGAAATCTGATTCAGTGCCTGCTTGAATATTGTCACATAATACTCATGGTTTGGATTGATGAGCATGTTCTGAATGGTTGGTTGATTCATAAGAACCACCCATATAGTCATCTTGAGATATTTCAAAAGTTTTCTCGGGTTTCCTTTTTCACCGTTTCTAGTGGGTGGGATGGTGTGGGGTGATCCATCAATACCGGTGCTCTTGTAGTAGGGAATTTGTTTTTGGGGATATAAAGGAGCATTTGATGTAGATATCCCATTGGATGCATTCATAGATGGGCACGAGAGGTCAAGAATTTAAATTAAAAATATGCAACCTCTAGCATGGCAACCTGAAGGCTGCGAGAGACATTGGTTAAAGATTGTTTTGTGTTGGCCTTAATATAGTCGTGATTTTGGTTGTATTTCTCTTTGGTTGTTTCTCTCTTAATGCTCCAGAAGTTGCCAAAAGTTGCGACAGTTGTTTAGTTTGCCTGTTAAAACTTGAAAGTGGTTTTTAGCAATGGGAGTCATGTTTTTTAAGGTTCATACTAATATGAAGATATTGTAATTCTATATTCAGCATAAGAGAAGATGGCCTCTGCTTTGGGCAGTATGACAACAATTGCCACATCTACCTCATTGGGTAACAATGGAAAGGGGAAGAATTTGGGTGCAATGTTTGATAATTATGGCAGAAAATTGTCTTCTCTTTCAGTTTTTTCACCCATTTCCTTTAATCGCTCAAGTAGAAGAGGGACTCTGAGATTACGCGACAGAGAGAAGGTAGTTAATAAAAGAGATATGGAAAAGGAGTTGTACTTCAACAAGGATGGCTCAGTGAAAAAAAAATTGCAGGTCAGAGAAAAAATTATGTTTAAGGGAAGGTCACCTGCACGTGAAACTTCACTGCGGTGGATCTTTCCTTATCCAATTATATTCGATTTTAATGTGTTATTTTAATTTTTCATGGAGGGTTTTTTTGGCATATGGTCTGGCATTCAATTGCACACTTATTGAAAGCATTTTCAATTTGTCTTGCAGGCAGTGTGAACAAACTTGCTGATCTTGTTGGAGTCACCCTTGGGGCGAAGGTAAAAATGTAATCTTGGAGAGCAAGCATGGTTCTCTGAAAATAGTTAATGATGGTGTGACAGTAGCTAAGGAGGTAATTTGTAGATGTGTGCTCTGGTTTTCCTTTTAACGTTGTATTAGTTCCCCCTCTTAAATGTCTTAGATTTGGTAGGCATAATTTTTAAACTCAAAGGTGAAAGGAAACATATTTGTTACCCAGTGGTCTACTTGGCCTATGGACTAGCCACATTAGAGTAATTCATAAAGCTTTTCACAACAATAAAAGGAAAGGGTTATGGCTGAGTCAAATTTTATTGTTATTGACAGTGTAATGAAATGTATCTCAATGATATGGTTTTGGCCTTTTTATTGGTTGAATTAGAGGACCGAGTTGAAAATATTGGGGCCAAGTTGGTAAGGCAAGTTGCGGCAAAGACAAATGATTTAGCTCGGGATGGAACCACAACATCTGTTGTTCTTGCACATGTTGGAATATTGAAAAATTTCAGAACAATGAATGGAGAATAAATCTCCCTTCCTCTAACACAGAGAAAATAAAAATTTCTTTGACAAGAGACAGAGTTTCAATACTTTGAAAAAAAACTTCTATTCCCTTCAATAACTCAAAAAAAAACTATTACACTTCTTCCTCACTGAGAGGGATTACAAAATTATGACTGCTACAAAACGCAGTGCATAAAACCAACTCACTGTCTATTCAAAACAAACATACTCTGTCTCTAAAACACTCTGTTGTGTTTTTCCCTTTCGCACTGCTGTGCATACACACTTAAAAAGTTACACTCAGTCTTTCACTTTTTACACACTGCTGTGTAATAAAAAATTTACGTACTATCTATAAAAAAAACTACCAAGATTTTTTGTCCTTTTTATTTTTATATGCCATAACATATAAAACATATTATAATAAACCCTCTTTTAAAAAAAATAAAATTAAAACTAAATTCTATGGCCCACCTTTCATTTAGCATATGATATATATATAACATATGTTTAAAACATATGTATATATTAAACTATCAAAACATTAAATAACCCTTTCCGTCGGACTTCAAAAGTCTGAATAGATTGAATTTCAAACCAAATTCGCGTTCCAAAATTGGATGTTGACGCCTGCCTAATTTTAACTTGAATTCTCAATCCAATGTGCCTTATAAAAAATTCGGGTCCGGTTTTCAGGTTTTCAGATTCCCTTCAATTTCATGCGATCCAATATTAATGCTCCACGTGTCCTCATTTTGAATTTACAAAACTGTTGGGTAAATTTTTGTTTGTTTAATTTATGGTTGGTGAATTGCGTTAATGATGGTTGTTGTGTTTAAATACAATCCTATACAGAAATATGGCTGCGGCCGTCTACAAAAAAAAAACTTGCAGGAATTTTAAATGCGAATTAAATTTCTGGATGGCATGCAAGCACCCTCCAAAAAAAATGTTGTTGCTGCATCTGTCCTTCTGTTGCAGCAGTTGAAGTTAAAATTCAACAACACAGGGTTTAATAAGTGAGGGTGTAAAGGTAACTTTTTTTCGATAGTACTGGATTAAGATCATCTATTCATTTTTGTAGGGTCTTATGGTGTTTGGTTTTTTAGTTTTGGGTTGGGATTATTGATTCTAAGATAGTTTTTGAGTGAAAAAATTGCTATCAGGTATTAAAAAAATTTAGCTCTTTTGTCAAAATTTATGAGCTTGTTAGGAAATACAAAACTGAGAATGGTTGTATCTTAAATTTGTGGAAAATAATTTGAAATGAAAGCTTTTTGTTTAGGTTGTTGCAGCAGGTGCAAACCTCATTCAAATTACTAGGGGCATTGACAAGACAATAAAGGCCCTTGTTTCGAAACTCAAAATTTTGTCAAAGGAGGTAAACGCTTGCCTTTTGAGTAGGCTGGTTTTCCTTTTTGATGATGGTTTGGTGTATCTAATTGAATTAGTTGCCTAAGGTATTTTTGGTTGCAAAATCCTTTTCATTTTTCATACAGTATTGGCCTTGTGGAATACATTTGATTGTGTGGTATTGTTAGATCTACAACATTTGTAGTTGTTTAGTCTTATGGCCAAGGTGCACTTTTATTATGGAAATAGTTGATGCAATATTGTCATTTAATCCTTACTGCAGGGTAGCATGTTGAGAAGTTTCTTGTGAAACATTTGGTATTCAAAATGACGCTTGATCCTATACAACATCATGCACTTGACTTCAAAATTCATATTCAAAGTGTGCCAGACAATTCTTGCAAAATTTCAAATATTTATGTTGTTTTAAACCATTATCTTTTTCATGTATTGGATGCTGAAAATGTGAAAAATACTTTGGTATGAAACCAACTGGTGAATAATTTCCAGCAAAACAACCACTTCCAAGACATGATTTAGAAGTAGAACAAATGTGCTTATGAAGCATAGAAAGATATCCTTGATGCATTGTCAATGTTTCGCTAGGGTTATTTTTAGATAAAATAACTCCTTATTCCTAGAATAGTGATCTTCAATACAAGTAAATGCCAGAGAAGAGAGATCATCGTGTGACGCAACAAAACTAAAATTGGACCCCTAAGGAAAGCTGGTGTGTCTACAATCGCTCTATCAACATTTTCCCTTGGTTTACCCTGTTCTTTTCCTCCAGCCTGAGTCTTAATTGACTTCTTCTTTCTTCGGGTTTATTTATCAAATTTGTAGAATTTGATAAATAAATACTATCCACAATGGTTGGACTTTAATTTATACTCCCGACTTTATATTATCTCCAAGCCTTATAACCAATCTTTAACTTTCAACACTTTGTATTTACACTCCACGTTTCTTTTTAAATAAATAACTTGTAATTAACTTTCGGCTCTATATTTCACCACCCAGCCTTACAACAATCACGCTCTAGACTTATGCTAATTATCTGCCAATCTTTTAATTAAAAAATTTAATTATACTCCGGCCCCACCTATATATATCAATAACCAATCAAACACTCGTATCGTACATGGCTATCCTTCGCACACTTTAGTTAACCTTCGGGCAAGTTCAACGTGCGACCACCATCCGATGGCTCTTCTCCAAATCAACAACTCTTGGCAATTTCGCTCGGCTTCCAACGTCGGGCTTTAACGTGCGATGGCACAGGTTAAACAGTGGTTTTCTGGGGGTCATTTCGCCACGTGTCGCATTCCCTATGGAATCGCTCACGAATAGGAAATACCACCTACTCCGCAAAAGCGGTGCGATATGGGCAACCTGCTTTGTGATTCCGCTCATGGTTTTGGTACAGGGCTTGACCACGGGTGCAAGTCTGGTTCCGCTATCCTTTTGTTTGTTAACTCATGTCCAGTCCTCGGGTCAGGTTCCGAAAGCACAACAATTTTGTCTCTTTCTTAAGCGGGATTTTTATTTTTGAACAGTTTTCACGACCCCGGTTCTCTACACAGACCTCGCCTTCGGGTGGGGTGAGTTCACAGGGTTATCCAACAATTTACAAGAATTCAAAGACAGAAGAATGGAATTATCAGTACCCAATCGCCTCACAGTTAAACAATTCTTCACAATTAGCAGTTCGAGATAATTCAATGGCAACTAAGCTTGGAAATCATTTAACTGGAAACAATTGTTCACACATAGAGGTTTATTGCAGAAATCCCCTCTTTACTCTCCTCTTCCCTCTCTACTTTTATTCATCCGAGGAATTAAAATTTATATACATAACATATGGCTCTTCGGTTCCTCTGAGAGGACCATTCTAGAAATCAAAAGGTCTAATTATAATAATTCAACTAACTGAAACAGTTCGACTCCTACAACTCTAACTAGTCTAAGTAATACAATCAGCTGAGGTATTGACACCTAGCTGTTACAACTCAAATGTTTTCGAACCCTCCTAGCCACAACATGTGGACAAAACCTCCTACATTGCTGGCTAGTGCCTAATGCCCCTACATCATCGTGTGACATAAACCTATTAACAAAAGTGAACAGGGAATGATTATTAATAATGGCATACTAAGTTGTCACTGATTTTGACTATTTGTCTTTAACATGTAAAAATGTTAAATTCCAAACTTACATTATCATGGTTTGGCATCATGAGCTTCAATAATTGTCCACCATGCTCATAATTTCATTGTTGTATTCATATCTATAAACAACATTTCAAATAATAATAATAAAGTTCTATAAGAAAAATCCAGACCTCCATGTTGCTGCTCCTTGTGAGACAAAGTCAAAATTGCATTACACAATCTGACACATAAGAATCTCCTATATCCCGATGGTATGTATCCAAACTCTTATAATAGTGTCTTCAAGACTTATGTTGACATTGCCAATGAGATATTTAAGCAATGAAAGATGGAGCCTTCCATAAAGATTGATGGTTTTGTCTTTCTAAAAATGAAATGTAAAAATAATTTATTGTGGTCAATTGAAAAGTTTTTTTTTTTAAGCTTTTCATTATGGAAGGGCGACATAGATATATTCCCTTCTAATTGAAATTCGGACCTGCCCTTCAAATTTGATCACTGTGTGGGACCTTAACAAACAATAAAACTATTCTGTCGCGCGTTATATAAAACATATAACAAAACCTTTGTCAAAACTTCAAACGAACCCTTTGGCCGTGGGTATTTCATCACGAATTGATCATTTTACCATGTACCTTCTTCTAGAGGAATATTCTTCCACTTGATTAGGTACTTCATAATGGTTATATGTCAAAGAGATACAGAATGTTTATCTATAATGTTTTGTGGTTCAAGAATCAACTTTCATTCTTCATCTAATTTTGGAAGTTCTATTTACATTGGCATATTTTTTCCCAAAACCTTTTTTAGGCAAGATACATGAAAAACCTTATGAATGCAAGAAGAAAGAAAATATAACTTCTATACCACTTGTGCAATCCTATGAATAATTATTTAGGGCCATAACAGTTATGATTTTTGAGCTAATTCTTTATTCTTCTTTTTCTTGAATGAAGATTGCTTATAATGCTATAATTTAAAAAATACCCAATTACCCTCCTCAAATTATCTTTCAATTCAATGTTGTTCCCCTTGTTGTTTTATCATGTTTCATGTCATTTGAAGGTTTTCCATAATAATTTTCAAAGTTTATTTAGTATTTTCCATATGTGACTCTGTTTCCTATACTTTGGACTTATCTTGCAAAAAGTATGAGATACTAGGAGTTGGATATCCATAAAGGGCCTTAAATGGGAAAAATTTAGTAGATGTGTGATAGGTAGTATGATAGTATCATATTACCATTCTTCCTTGAGGAACCCACTTCATCCATTAAGATTGCTTTTCTAAAGAGTAACGTTGTAGATAACCTTAAAAACATTTGTTAACTATTTTTATTTGACCATTTGATTGTGTTTGATATGTAGAACTCATGGCAGCTAGTGTTTCTCCACTCATATTAAATAATTATTTCCAAAAAAAAATTGTTACTATTACTTTAGGAAAACCATGAAGACTATGAATTTCTTTCACGGACACTTCTGCCACTTGGCTTGTTGTTTATGTACTTTGAGCTCTACAAAAAAAATCTACAAAATTTGTCTATATAAATTACCACAAAAATGCCATACTTACCTTTATATTTCAGTAACCCTGTAATAAAGTCTATTGATATATCTTCTAGTCTTTGAATATGTATGTGGAATGGTTGAAGTAACCCTAGAGATTTTACTATCTCTCTTTTATTTATTATGCAAACCTGACCTTTTCTTACAAAATTTTGAATATCTTTCTTCATTCCTTCCAAAAATATATTTTTTGATCCTTTGAGATGTTTTAAGGAACCCTGCATCCTACCATCAGAGAGACATGGGACTCCCTTAATATTTGTTTATTCAAATATGCTTGCATGCATAAAAATATTCTACATTTGCACCAAAGTATATCTCTCTTTCACTCCCAATGCTCTATAGAGTTCATCCCATCCTTTATAAATTTTAGTTTTTGTTTAGTACTATTGTCATTTTTCCATTATGGCAAGCTTCTTCTAGCCACCTAGGAATAGAAAATGTAATTGGATATAAATTTTAGGCCTCTTCTATTTTAGAAAGAGCATCATGCACTAAATTTTCCTTACCCTTTTTGCAGATTATCTCAAAATTAAAACTTTGCATTTTTTCTCCTCATTTTTGTTAATCTTCACTACAAGAAAAAAGCACATTGGTGAGGGTCATGCTTGTGACGGACCTTTAAGGTCCGTCACCAATGTCACGTATGGTGACGGTCCTTAAAAAACCGTCACTGTAAGTGTATATAGTGATGGTCCTTTATGGTCCGTCGCCAAAGACATTTTCAATGACACTTTTGGTGAGGGTCGTTAAAGGCCCATCACTAATTCTCTCTTTGGTGACACTTCTAGTGATGAACTTTTAATGACCCTCACCAATGCTCTTTTTGTTACTTTTGGCAACGGTCAAAAAATGTTCGTCATCATTGATCATTAAAAAATCGTCATTGTAAGTGTAAATAGTGATGGTCCTTTATGGTCCGTCACCAAAGACATTTTCAATGACACTTTTGGTGAGGGTCGTTAAAGGCCCATCACTAATTCTCTCTTTGGTGACACTTCTAGTGACGAACTTTTAATGACCCTCACCAATGCTCTTTTTGTTACTTTTGGTGATGGTCAAAAAATGCCCGTCATCATTGATCAATCCAATGAGTTTTTGATTACGCTATGTGCATGTTAATATATTTTTTGTCAAAAGATAATGATTTAATACAATTATTGTGGAGTGTTTTTTATAATATCTCCAAGGCCATAGTGGTTAGGGTCAATCAATTTTTTTAGAAGTAATTAGTGTGTATCATTTCCCTCAAGTAATGACTAGTCGAATAGATATTTCCTATGAGTCAACACATGATTCATCTATTAAATTTATTATCTAGCAAATTCCCTTTAGATAAAGTTCCACTATTATGTGTAGGAAATATATTATTTAATACATAATCAAGCTTTGACAATTCTATTAATGAGAAAGACCTAACAATCCTCAACAATCAGGGCACACCTTAAATTAATGCTTTGGCACACACTAACATTTCTTAGAACCCAACATGTCTTGGAACATCTTTGTACCTAGAACATATTGTGATGACACTGACGCCCAAGCACATGGTGGCATGCGCTAACACAACATGGAACTCTCATAGCATGTGTTGGCATGCTGCATATAGTCCCTAGCTACATGCCCTGGAACACCTTGGTTGAATGCATTAACATACATTAGCACTTGGTACACAATGCCACTTGGCATGTATTGGGACCTATTATTAGTGTGCCTAGCATGCCCCTTTTCAAAAAGATAAAGTCCTAACTTATTAACCCTCTTAATATTGGTTCTTCCTTTTGTTTCCTTGACACATATTGACATACCATGGCATCCTGCAACACAATATCCTTAGCACCTAGCATGTATTGGCATATCTTGGCACTATTAATTGGCACATGATATAATTAGCACACCCTGGAATTCCCAAGCACACTCTGGGAATTCTTGACATGCCTTGATATTCCCTAGCATGCCTTACCAATGCTTAGCATACCTTGTCACTCCCTCCTATGCATGACAACTAACACTCATTAACACTAGTCTCTGGCACACGTTCCTCATATTCATTAGCTTCCATGAATTTTTACCTAGTGCTCCCTTAATGTTTTTTTCCTAGTAATCCTTAACACTCATCAACATGCATTATCACTCTCTAGCACATCTTAGCACTCTTCAACATTCCCGTCCACTTCATAACATGCATAACACTAGTCCCTGACACATATTGGCACTTGGCACGTGTTGGCACTTGGAAAGCCTTAGCATGTGTGGAATACATTGAGATGCCTTGGTATGATTTGACATGGTTTAATATTAAATTTATTTGTGACGATCAATTGTTGGAAAGTAGATGAGAAGCAACAAAGGAATACTTGGCACGTAGAATGCACTAAGACTTTTCACTTGGCACCTATTTCCACCCAGTGTTGGTGTGCCTAGCATGCCCCTCTTGGAAAAGGTAAATTGATGACTTATTAACCCTCTTATGTGTTCATTTCCTTGTATTTTAACTTTTTTCTCCCTTCCGTTGGCTTGACAGTCCCTGACATGCATTGACACACCCTTGCACATCTTGGCATGCCTTATCACTTGGCACATCTTAGCATGTTTGACATGTATTCCCATTATCTGGCACATCAAGGGGGTGAAGAGAAATGTAATCCTAAATTAGGTCGAGTACGAGGGTCAAGTAAGGGTTGCTAAAGGGAGGTCATGATCATCCTCCAAGAGCAAGATCATCATGTGAGGGTTCAGAAGAATGTTGCATACCTTAATGGTTGGTTTGTGCTAGGTGGAAGATTTGAAGAGCCCTAGATGAAGACAATATTGTGGGCCCTAGACCAGTAAAAAGAATTGACTGTGGTTGGGCAGATTGATGGTAATCCAAGTACAGTTGGAGGGTTGTTAGGTTACTGTCAAAGAAGACTAGCCCTGACTCTTGTTCTGGTAAAGGACAACAAAATTGGTAGAAGGGCAGGTGTATAGGGCCTAAGGATGTGCAAACTTTGAAGGACTAAAGTAACAGTCAAGTGGGCCAACCAACTAGCCCTAGTTCACTCTATTGTAGAGGACTGATTCAGTGGGAAGAAGGGAAGCCTCCATAGCCCTGGACTTCTCATATTGGAGTGTTACACAGTGATTTGTCACCGTCCCTACCATTCCCCGTCCCGCACAATGGAGGACCCATTTTGTGACCTGTGAACATTGTCATGCCTTGAAACCATCATCAAAGCATTCCTCTAAGCATGAGCTTTAATTGCCCTTAAGACATCTCCTTGCAAAAATCATGAAAAACATCTCCTTTTGCATTGGCGCGGGAAGACAGTTCATCACTCGCGCCAATGGGGGAAATCCTGCAAAGAGGTCGCGCCAACTGGCGCTCTGTCACAGAGCAATAGTCGCGCCACCCAATTTAAGGACTGTTTTTAAAATAAATATGGCGGAAGTTGAGTTCCAACAAACTCAGAAACCATTGCCTATCTTGAGTTGGGAGGTTTGGCTGCGGGAGTTCTATGGAAGGGAAGTGGTTTTGCCACCTCCCATGGAACCTTCCTTGTTGATAGAGCCAATCCCATAATAATAGGGATCCCAACTCCCTCCTTCCCCATCTATAAAAGCCTGCTCAATCCCATGGCAAGCTAGTCTTGAAGTGCTTAAGCTCTGAATCTCCATATTCCCAAGAGCCTTTGTGCTGTAAAGAGCCCTCTTTTTCCTTTAAGGCCGACTCAAGTAAGGAGACTATTGTTGAGAGAATCTGGAGAGGTTTGCCCTTTCCCTGGCGAGCTTTGCGAGACGTGAATGACTGGAGGCCCATCCGAAGGAGACCACGACGTCAGAACTTGGTTGTAATCTCTCTTCGTTTGTTATTTAATAGATGATTACAATTATGGTTCCACTCTGTTTTCCATTATGTTGATATGAGTAATATCCTTTCTGACTGATATTTAGTTACGTATGCCGGATTTTATGCTTGTATCTGTTCGTTTCTTGCATGTGCAGGTGTTCATCCGCGGAGATCGTGGAGGGATTGTGATCTGCCGAGGCTGAGGAACGGGGACGCTCTCTTCTTCAGATCATAGCATTGGATTCCAAGTAGGCTTCCATCTTTATTCTTTTCATTCGTAACTAGGAACTTGCGTCGTAACATTGTTTGATTGTTGCTAGACCCCTGCTGGGCTAGTAGGGATCGCCTCTGTCCGCAGAGGGGATTTACCTCCTCAACATGGAGCTATAGTATGGAAAAAGTGGGCATACCAAAGAGTTATTGACAAATGGAATTGTGAACAACTTGTTACCACTCAAACTAGTAGTGGACCTAAAAGGGGTTCATAAGAGGGCAACTGCTAGGATAAGGGAAACGATGGAGGCTTAGCCCATTCTCACCACAGCTAAGGCTCCTTGCTCTTCACGGACTTTCACTAATGGGTGGAGTCTCGGTAGTTTAGGAAGTCACTTGTAGAGTAAAGGTCAATGAATAGGTGGGAAGTGACCCTCGAAACCCTTTCCCTAAGATAAAATAAAGAGTGGGACTTGCTTTCCTTTTAAGCAAATGAATTTATCTTATAGGGAGGGAGGAGGGGGATTGAAGGGTTGAGGGAGAAGAAAAAGACTTATGAAGGAAGTTCTCAATCCCTAAAATCCTTTGGGAACTTTGATTCCCAAATGTTCCTTGATGAAAGGCCTTTGACACCAAATGGGACCACACGGGGCCAAGTGGACCCAGCCCAGGTTCAGGGATGGAATTTAGCAACCAATGATGTTCCTATCCTGGAAAAGGTGAGGGGAAAGGATCAGACAAGAGTTTTTACTTCGATAGGTCAAATTGATCCTACTAGGTTCTATCCTTGGGAACACCTATGCAAAACTTGATCCTAGAGCTAGGGCTTGAGGTATCCAAAGATTCCACCATCGAAATTGGCCCAAGTTCTGAGGAGAGTGAGGGAACCCAACAATGCAGCTGCCTTTAGGAGATAGAAGTTTTCCTCTAGCTAGATTCTTGGGAAATTGTTGCCCTAGGTGACCTAATGGGGCTAGACCTAGGGAATGTGGAAATTTATTAATCTAAGAAACCCTACTACAGTATCTTGATTTACTTCTCCTACTTGAATTAAGTTACAAGTTAATTTCTAAAATATTCAATAAATTAGCGAAGTAGATAGTAAATACAACTAGCAACCTACACATATAGATCAAATATTAAATAACATGCTCATAGACAAAGTGACACATGTATTTTCTGGAAAACTATCCTCAGAAAAAATCCAATGTGGGAAAACTAGTGTAGCTAGCTTTGGAGGGTTTTCATTATTATGTAGAATCTAGGTATAAGAATCCTGGGCACCAAAACTGGTTCACCCAACAGAGAAATAAAAACGACAGTAATACACTACTTTGAATCCCTCTACGTCAGCCTAACTGGCCTGCGTCGGCCTTTGCGCTGCTCAGTAAGGGTCTGCGTCACACCTAAAGGGCTTACACTGCCCCTGTGCTGCCCTGACTGGGCCTGCGTCAACGCTGCGTGGCTCCTGCTGCCTCTGCGCTGCCCCTGCTAGGCTCTGGCTGGACTGCGTGGCTCCTATTGCCCCTGCTGTTATGGGTGGTTGGAATGCTTATGCAGAAAAAGCATAGGTAAGAAAGAAGGCATTGGCCAAAGGTAATGCATAACAGTTAGAAAAATTGAAGAAATGAAATGAAAATAGATCAATTTCCACAAATAACTGAAATAGCTCAATGGGACTAGAGAGTAAAAGCTTTGACAACAACAATAAGTGCTTATAGCATCAGCTAAGAGAACAGAGGAGACTAGTTCATGAGGTTAAAATGTTGTATAATTGTTGGCACAAGAAAACTGTAGAATTGTTAGAGTAAATCTTTGTAGGTAGCATTAGTTGGTGATCATCGATAATCATTTCATTTCATCAAATACCCCGATGAATGGGCCTTACAAGCTATTTTCCTAGACAAATGCCACAGAAGCTGTCTGATGGAAAAATATTCACACAATATTAAAGAAAACACCTACCAAATAAGGATGATATTTCAAATGGGGCAAGAAACAATAGAGATATAGACATCGAAAAAGTTAAAATGCTAGGGCAAAAGGAAAGCAACTAGGTAGCATGGTAGAAAGCACAACAAATACAATTATAAAAATGGAAAACCCTACAAATTAGCACCCATCCAAACATCACACACAGGTGCCTTATGCACGTTCGTGCGGCCCGTTTCTCGTTTTCTCTGTTGTGCCTTCGTTCGGTAGCTTGGCGTGTCATTTTGTTTGAGGGCGCTCGCCCAAACCCATTTGGGTAGGGTCGTTTCGTTTGAGGGCGCCCGACGCCCAAACCCATTCGGGTAGGGTCATTTCGGTTGAGGGCGCCCACCCAAATGCATTCGGGTCGGGTCGTTTCGGTTGAGGGCACCCACCCAAATGCGTTTGGGTTGGGTCGTGTGAGGGAACCTAAGGAAATGCATTCGAGCGGGTCAGGTTGGGTCGTGCCGTGTGAGGGCGCACAAGGAAATGTGTTCGGGCGGGTCGGGGTGGGTCGGGTTGGGTCGTGTGAGGGCACCTAGGGAAATCTCAAGTTAAATTTAAACCAGCTAAACAAAAACTCTAATAATTCATGAAAATCATTTAAACAATTATTGAAATATCAAACTTGACAGTAGACGAATATGGGTTTAGTTAGTTTTATGAGGATCATGTTGGAAGTTATGTTGTTAATTTACATAGAACACCAATTTTTTTGTATAATATTTTTAGTTTCTATTTTTTTTTATTATCTTCACGATTCTAATATGTTTAAGTTTTTTTTATACCACATAAATGTAAATTATATAAATTTATACATTTATAAAGAGTTATAATAGAACCATAATATTTCAATAAAATATAAAAGTTAAATAGTTGGGGTGGCGAGAGGGGGAGGGGGAGAGATTCTCCTAAATCCTGATGGAATATAAAAAATAAAGTACTTATGGGGGCTAGTCCAAAGAATTAACAATCTCACCTAAATGTATGGGCTTCTTCCAGGTCTCCAATTGGCTAATGATCGAGATGTCTCTAGGTTAGTGATCTTGGGGGATTCCCTTATCACTATTCAACACCTTCAAAAAGGTTTTCTCCTGAAGAAAAACAATTTATCCCTCCTCCTTAGAAAAATCAATTGTGCCCTAAAATCATTCCCTCAAAAGGCTTATTGCCACATTTTAAAAATCCAAAACAAAGAGGTGGATACACAAACGAATCAAGCCTTCCTTCTTGAAGTAAGCGGGTTAGTATGAGATCAATGACATCAGGTTGGAAAGATATTCCATGAATAATTCCACTCGATATAATTGTCCCTCTCTCTTGTTTTGCTAGTTGGATATATGCACCATGAGAATTATTTTTTGAAGATTTCCAAAGATGACCTCCTTTCTATGCCCCCCCTGTCGCCTCCTATATATGCACATATTCGTATCACGCATAACATTTGGCGTCAGGATCTCGTCATTAAGGCTGAGGTGGTGGTTTGTGGGGGTGTTGGCCACGCACTCATTTACCCCTCACATGTGGAGTCTTATGAAGTTGGACAACCCTTAATTGATCCCTCCTTTGCCTTCGTACCAAGTTCATTGATGGATACAGGGTGGGTAGAGTTAATGAATTTCGTGGTTGATTTGATCCCTCGACATGGGATTTGACTAGTCTAAAGGTGGAATTCATGGTTGGTGTTAATATGATAAGGCAGAAAGTATCAGTTCAAGGGTGTGCCCTTGAGAGTCAAGACAACCCTTCTGCTAGTTGATGGGCTCTCCACACCTTTGTAAACTCCATCGATGCTAAGAATTATTTCAATCTTATGTGTCTCTTGCTCGGTGTCATGAACGTTGTCTCGCTCGTCTCATTCAAAGCGAAAACATGGGGAATTCTCTTGTCTTTTCTTGGCTCATTTTCCTCCTATGCAGTAAGAAGTTGGGAATATTTCCCCTTCATGTTGTAAATGGATTTTTGTAAATCTCAAGAAGTCAAGTTGGAATTTTTTCCAGTGGGTGTTGAATTTCTCATCTCCGAATTTCAAGCTTATTCACCACCCTGTATGCAAAAACTATAGTTATAGATTACATACCCTTTCCCGGGCCAACATTATATAAGTCTACTTCACTAGGATAAACATTCACTAAGGCTTCACGTATGAAATATCCACAAAATCTGTCACTGCATCAATGTAGTCCCTAATACTGCATGTACCTTCAAGAGTATTGTGATCGCACGGGTGCCCTGTGCATGTTCATCCGGCCCATTTTCCGGTTTCTCCCTTGTGCCTTCGTTTGGTCGTGCGCGCCGTGTGAGGGCGCCCGCCCAAACGCATTCGGGTTGGGTCGTTTCATTTGAGGGTGGCCATATCAAATTTACTAAGTTGTGACCGCAAGGGTGCCTTGTTCTTCGTGAGGCTCATTTTCCATTTTCTCCCTTGTGCCTTCGTTCGGTCGGGCGTGCCGTGTGAGGGTGCCCGCCCAAACGCATTCGGGTCAGGTCAGATCGCTTCGTTTGAGGGTGGCCGTATCAAATTTTCTAAGTTGTGACCACACAGGTGCCTTGTGCACGTTCGTGTGGCTCGTTTGCCGTTTGCCCCCTTATGCCTTCGTTCGGTCGAGCGCGCTGTGTGAGGGCGCCCGCCCAAACGCATTCGGGTCGGGTCGTTTCATTTGAGGGTAGCTGTATCAAATTTGCTAAGTTGTGACCGCATGGGTGCCTTGTGCACGTTCGTGTAGTCCGTTTGCTTTTTTCTCCCTTGTGCCTTTATTCAGTCGGGCGTGCCATATTGTGAGGGTGCCCTCCCAAACACGTTCGGGTTGGGTCGGGTCGTTTAGTTTGAGGGTGGCGGTATCAAATTTACCAAGTTGTGATTGCACGGGTGCCTTTTGCACGTTCGTGCGGCCTATTTGACGTTTTCTCCCTTGTGCCTTCGTTTGGTCATGCACACCGTGTCGCGCCATGTGAGGGCGCCTGCCCAAACGCGTTCGGGTTGGGTCGTTTTGTTTGATGGCAACCATATCAAATTTGCTAAGTTGTGACTGAATGGGTGCCTTGTGCACGTTCGTGTGACCCATTTTTCATTTTCTCCCTTGTGCCTTCGTTCGGTTGGGCGAAACTGTGTCGTTTCGTTTGAGGGCGCCTACCCAAACTCGTTCAGGTCGGGTCGTTTCGGTTGAGTGCACCCACCCAAACGCGTTCGGGTCGAGACCCCTAAGCCCCCAATACCTAATCCCTTAACTACTAACTCATTATTCGACCCCTAACCCCTAAATGCACCTAAATCCCCTAACCCCTAACCCCCAATCCCCTAAGCCCTCCAAATTCGAAGAATTAGCTTTGAAGAAGCAATTGTTTTCTGCAATATGGTTTGTAAGTTATTTAAATAGAGGTATCTTCTCTAGAGTTATTTTTTAGATCCACAGTTTCATTTACTAATTTTTGAACAAGGCATATGACACTCTTCATGTCTACGGGATTTTTATCTTGAAGCTCATTATCTATACGAGTATTTGCTACTTCAAGGGTTTCATGACGGAGAAAATCGCAATACAGGGTTTAGGGCCAATTATTGTGTTATTGCTGCTTCAAGGGTTTGATGAACATACCCCAAGTCGTTCATTTCCTTGCTACTTATCAGGTTCTTACTTCTGTCTAATTCACTATATACTCGGATCATGAATGTGAGAAGGTTGTTTGTGGATTATATTATTATTGTATCAACAGTGTAATTATTTCTATGTTGTTATATCTTTCTAGTAAAAAACCTCATCTTTAGAAATATTTTCTTGTCATTTTCAAAATTGATTGCTTCATTGAGCACAACATGCAACTTATTTAATACTTTATTGAAGCTAAGAGCTCCATCTTTGGGGCAAGCTGATTTTCAGCTAACTCCATTGCTTTTGATCTCAATTTTGCCAATTGCTTCCTTCTCTCATATGATACCTAAGCCTTTGCCTTTCTTTTCCCTTCTAATTCCGTAATAGTGTCATAGTGATGCCAGCCAACTTCTTTGGAAAGCCTTCCTAGCAGACAATACTTGTGACCTGGCTGAAGCCTAAACACTTTCAGAGCATCTGGAATGACCATTCCCTTCTTCCAGTCATATGGTGGGGGAACCCCTTCAAAAAGCCCTTAGCCTAGAAAGTGTTGTAGCACCACGCTTGGTTTTGTGTGGAATCATTCCTCTAATTGTCCAGTAGTCAAATCCTTCTCTTACTTTATTGTCATTTGCCCATACCTAAGCAATGAGAGCACAAAAACACCTATTTCTATAAAAGCACCTATAACTTCTCTTACTTTATTGTCATTTTCCCATAACTAACCAATGAGAACATAAGAAAACCTATTTATATAAAAGCACCTATAATACTTTTGTGGGTTTCACTAATATCCCTTTAGTTACTGTGTGCACAGCAGCCTAGATCCTAAAGCGATTCCCGTACAATTATAATCCACTAGGTGTATTTGTTCTTAAAAAACTATGCATGGATAGATGTCCCATTTATGGCCAAGTTCCACCAAAATGGTTCCCCCTAACTACCTAGTAACTACATTACATTTATTTCGTGACAAGACTACCCTACAACCCACCAAATTTCTATCATATCCTTGTCGTCAACAACAATTTGTTGTTCAAGATATAGCTAAGTTGGAACAAACTTAGCTCTAGAGCTTAGGATATTTCTCCACCTCTAATGTTTATAAACCAATAGATATAAAATTTCTAAAGCATTTGGGAGCCCTTTAAGTATCACCTTTCCTATATTGACTCCGTCTTAAAAATCATGGAAAATGTCCATAGATGAGTTATCCTTACTAAACCAAAAAATTTCATTGCAAATAATCATTCATACCATAACATTACAACTTCCCTTTTAACCACATAAAACTTATTTTTAAGTTACCATAATTCATCTTTAATATCACATAATTAGATTAAAAAATCAAACAAAATCTCTAGTTTATGAAATAAAAATTCAACAATTTTATATAATTAATAATTTAAATAAATGTCTTAAATCTAACCTCA
This sequence comes from Pinus albicaulis, assembly GCA_034641835.2. Classification (NCBI taxonomy): domain Eukaryota; kingdom Viridiplantae; phylum Streptophyta; class Pinopsida; order Pinales; family Pinaceae; genus Pinus; species Pinus albicaulis. The sequence goes on along the minus strand of CM076575.1, from coordinate 1,900,870,804 downwards.
TTAATAATTATTTATAATAAAAAATACACTTATTTATCCAAACCCCTTATTAACCCCAAAAAAAACTCACACATATTATTTAATGAAATTTGAATGGTCATAAATTTTATGATGAAATTGAGAATTATAATAATCCAAAAACAAAATCTCATAAACTTTATTCTGTTCTACCGCAATCACAAACTTATTTTATTGTATAAATCTCATTTTTCCTTCTCTTCGGAAATGTATAAGGTTTTTTTTTGGCTTAGTGCATGTATAAACTCTCATATAAAACCATTTTTTCAACTCACCATTGGCCGAGATGTGAAACGCATCAAAGGTTTTGTTTTGGCAAGTATTACGCGTATTTCATTTCACAATGTTAAAAATTTTCGAATACCAAAACTTTTCATTTCCCTCGCTCATTTCCCTCCGGTTTCCCTCGGGTTGCATGGTTTGTCCAGCGAAGGAGGGAGGATGCGGCCATTCTCTCGCTGGTTTTGAGGGTTACATGGTTTGTCTAGGGAAAGAGGGAAGATGCGGCTATACTATCACGGGTTTTGAGGGTTGCATGGTTTGTTCAGAGAAGAAGGGAGGATGCGGCCCTGAAACCACTGAACCAACTGAACCAACTTATCAGTCTGCGCAGAAAGAAAGAGCGCAAAAGGAAGGCTAAGAGCTATGGATATGCAAAAGCAATGTATGGAAGGCTAAGAACTACGAATGTATGGTGCTTGACAGGGACGCTGAAATGGGTAATGTACAGCAATAAAATCGTATTGTTCTAACTTCTTTGAATATATAAACAGTATGATAGAAAGCAGTTTCTACAGTAGAAACAATTCCAAAAATTGCTTGGTATCCAAGGTGTAAAGACCTTGAACCAGACCAGAAAGATTTGCGAGGAATTGATGATATTTATTTGATCAAAAACAATATAATTTACCTATTTTTTCTCTATTATTTTGTTCACAAATCATAACCTTTACATCTTGTCAGGCTGTTTCGACAGTACAAGAAACCAATACCGATGCGGAAGTTGTAAGACCCGCAACATGGAAATAGCCATCGTTGAAAATACATTTGGCTTGCTCTTAGCATTTGGATGACAGGATCTTCCATGTACCCAGACCACAATAGGGGACCATGGATGACAACAACTTTACCCTAAAGCCCAATATCCACAAATTGACTGACAAAACTTTACAGCACAATGTACACCTCTATCTAGGCATAAATTTGATATTCTCCCTGCTCGACCCCAAGGTGCCCAGGGCTCTTTTCTTTTGCTTTTGGTAATAAATTTGATATCCTCCCTGCTCGTCTCCAAGGTACCCACGGCTCTTTTCTTTTGCTTTTGGTACCAACTGCAATCAGTTATTATTATTATTGTTATTATTATGCATGCCAGGAGGAACGAGGATCTCTTCTCTGCACAATGAGGATCTCTTCTCTGCTGTGCAGCATGGATAAAACTGAAGAAATTGTAATTGAAAACAAACAGAATACAGACCGTCGGCAACTGCCTTCCCTTTCTCCCTGTAATTCACATAATGTCCGACATGAACAAAAATTTCAGATAGGAGTTACAGAATGACAAACTTCCCGGTATTTTCAGAGGGAAAAAGACAGGAGAAAAGGATATGGATGTTGAATACCCATAACATAACACTGTGGCACTCTACATAATTGAAATCAAAATGATTGGTTCCTAGATACAATACCTTAGAAAGCACATATACCGAATAGCAATCCGCTTCCTCTGAATTGGTCTCAATTAAGTCGATGTTCCTTCTTTGTTTCCGATTGTGAAGTAAGGTGAGTGCACAACCCATATCCCATCCACCACAATCACACCTGCCACCGAGTCTCCACCTCTCAATCAGAGGTGAAGATCCACTTGATTTAATTTTGGGCAAACCATGTATGTCTGCTGGCACTGGAGCCGTTATACTTGTCTTGCATTGCCTTTTACAATTTAAGTGACAGCTTCCAAGTCCTTCACCTGGAGACTGGTCATCAAAAGCACATCCTGCTGAACTTGGGGTAGGGCTCATTGCGGAATTATTGTTGCATTCTGACTTGCAAGAGTTATCTGGATCATGTGAATGTATCGACTTTGAATTATGAAGGCTTTTGTCCAGAAAATTCTGTCCCCATCCCCCCGGATTCTGTGAAATAGTGTCATTGTCAGTTCCACTGGTCACTATAGCTGTCAATTCCAGATGAGGAGAAAATGGCTGGGAGCCTGGGATAGACAAAGTTCGGCATCTGAGTCTTGAGATACCCCACTGCCCCAGTTCTCCACACAAACTGCATTTCCATCTATAGATCCAGACATCAAGACTGGATTGAAAGAATTCGCTGTATCTTTGTTGTGAAGGATGATTCAACCGTAAGTCCGACGTCAGGTTCTTGATGGCCTTTTTAGTTGAGGTGGCATAGCTTGGGACAAAACTAGTATTGTCGGCAATTGGACTAGAGAATGTTATTGATGTAGAGCATGAATCACCACAGTTGCCGTTTGGAATCCGAAACAAGAATGCTATTCTGTTGAACATGTTTGTCTTGCAGGTCTCTCTTTGATATGTTCAATGTATACACTCATGACCAGTTCTGACCTTGTCTGACATCTTACCAGTTACCCTCTCGAAATCTTAGATTGTCCTTTCATAGTAAAACAATGAATTACCGTTGAACTTTGTACTTATTCATCGTGGCCTCTCACAATTTGTAGGTCAGTTCGGAGTCCACTGTATAGTCTCTCGTGGCAGAAGAATCTAACTGAAGCAGTTCTCATGGAGGGCAAGTTTAACCGTAAGTTCCATTTATTCTCTTCCTTTTTCCGGGGGTGGATATATTGCTCGTAATAATACTTCAATTTCAAGCAGTTTTGATGCTGTGAAACTTCAGCAAAATACCAGGACCGCATTCATATTGATGGTTCTGCTAAACTAACATCTCAAACCTCGGTATTATTGCATAACAATAGTTTCATTTTCCTGGCATTATCATTTATCATATACAGTAACAGATTCCACAGTTGGGTAACTCGACTAACCTTTATTGAAAGTTAATATAATAGCTACGTGCGAAGCAGCCTATCGATTTAGGGGATTCCTTCAGATTTTTAAGTCGGTCAATTCAAACGTTGTTATGGAAACTTAATATAACAGTTAAGCGTGAAGTAGCCCATGGGTTTACAGGATTCAAAATAGTTTATGAGAATTCGGCAACATGCAAGATCCTAGAACCTAACAGTTTATAGGCAGTGGGCCTAGAATTGGGCTAACGGATCTGACATTAAAATTGGGTATTTAGATTTTGTAATATATTTCCATGTAACCAAACACCCTATCCTCTACTCTCCTATATGTATGCAAGGTATAATATTCTTCAGGACTTGAGACCATTCAACAACAAAGTTTGAAGCCATTACAACAGTATATTTGATATGAGATCAACACATCACTTGCAGGAAGTGAACCTCAGGCATTGAATTGACATCTCTCTTTATATATATGTGTATTTTGACATCTCTCTTTATATATATGTGTATTTTTCTGATTAAAATTTGTATATAATATGTTTCCTGATTAAGATTTGTAATTTCGTTCATAAAAAGTTAAAAATAAAGTTACATTCGTGCTTATAAGGAATCCATATCACAATAAGTAGGTAAGCCTGACTTCCTCACCAATCACCTCAGAAAGGCCATAAGTGCATGTCTCAAAATGATTTGCCTAATAATGAGGAAACTATACAGATCCCAAACGTATATATCTTCAGTACTCCCAACACAGTCTCATAAGAAAGTGATCAAAGTTTGCCCCATTTGTACATATTGACAAACCAAATACAACCTCTTTAAGATATCTCCACAGAATTCAGATCAAACATCTCCTTAATATCTTTTAATAAAAATGTGGATGAACATATACGGAGATTTGACCCTCTACTTCATTCTGGCTTTGTCAAAGATCTGGATCCAGCAAAAGACCAGCCTTGGACTGAGCATCTGCAAGCTTATTCCTTTCTCTGTAAACATGATGAAAATAAATTCAAAGAATTAAGCGCCGGCATCCAGTTAATCACCACTAGAGAGTCTCCAAATTTTTGCATTATAGAAGCCCCTTTTCCAGCTGCAAGCAATAGGGTTAGTTTCAAAGCCAAGAGTTCTGCAAAGTCGTTTGATCCCCTACCGAAGCCTGCTTTGAATTTTTAGTACATGTGTGTCTTTTGGATAGATAAAACCCGACTTGCCCTGCATACGGGTGGGCTTCCTTGAAAATCACTATTAAAATAGGCCCAAGCATCAGATCTATCAATCTCTTCCACAGAAATCTGCCTTGGAGGCTTCTAGTGCTTTGTCTTTTTAAAACTGTTAACAATGCTCATACTGTTGGTTTTTATAGGGTCATCTATTCTGATAATTGCTTCCAATGAATTTATTTCTTTCACACATTTTTTTCCATGATTCAATCATTAAGCAATTACACAAAAGGCATCAACAGTAAAACAAAAATGCTAGAGGTTCATAAAGGGACAGCCACACAAGAACATGAGTGTTTACCCTGGGAAAACCCACATGGGAAAAACCCAGCAACCTTTTCAATAGAGAAATTATTCAATTGAACAGAGATACATCTTAGTCAACAACTAGGTCAAACCTGGTCCATCCTCCTTGTCAAGTCAATCAGCTACCCCAAGAAACTTGCTTTGGTCTGTTCTAGGGCAGAATTCGTTTTTCTGTCTTCATTCATGAACTCGTTCCAGCAATTCCGTTGCACCTCAGAAACTCGGCCTGTCTTTCTTATAGTCTTGCCTCAGGAATTTGCTATTCAACAGAGATTTGGTAGGCTGACATTTCAGAAAATTCAGTCCTGCACTTGAGACAGAGATCTGTCCTTGAACTTGTCTTTCAAAGATATATTCGTCCTCCAAGACAGAGATGTATTCAACCTTCTTTCTTGTCTCCATCGCAGAAGATATCAAGTCTTGATGAGATGATGCGAATGCCCTTGGAGGAGGTTGAGTCACACTTATTTATACAATTCTTGATGGCTGAATGGGTGCATCTTAGAGGCTGGGCCGAGTTGACTAGGAGGAGGCCGACTTCATCTTTTGGAGCCTAAAATTCATCTTCTACAAATTCAAATCTCTCTTTTTCAACCGACATGAAGAACATGTCTTTTAAATTTTTTCTTTTTGATCCAAGCATAAGAACATACTTATAAAATACATTAAAGGCTAAAATATACATTATGAAGACCTACCATAGTTACAAAATTCAACACTCCCTCTTAACTAGGGAGGTATTTATAATGACTATCTAGATGTTCTCATGTCGACAATTTTTTTCAAAGAAAAGGTTATAACAATTCATTATCACTGAATCTGAAATAGTTCGGCATCTGAGCCTAGGAACCTCTAGAAGAATCATTCTCAAGACGCATACTGATACTGTAGCTAGCAGAAATGGTTGGTCCTCGAAGGCATGGAGTGCAGTGGATAATCTCTGTATAGTATATATGATTAGCTTTTTGTTCTGGCACTAATTACTGCTGCAGACCTGGAATGCCACCCTTCGGATTGGTGGAAAAATCTTGTTGTATGATTTAGGTTCTAGGGATTCTGGAATTTTCAAGGCTTATGTTTGTTTAACTTAAATGTTCATCATCTCTGTTAAATATATGCTGTATTTTATTTTAAACAATGTTTGGTCATAATGGTGTTTTAAGTTTGGTGGACTGTCAGTTCTGTTGCTAATATTTAAAGTGATTAGTAGCTATGGAACTAATTTCTGTATTGAATGGTCAGTGCACATGGTCCCCAATCTTATCAGTCAATATGTTTAATCTCTTAATTGACAGGAATTACCTTTGGGTATGTTTTATTGACAGATTTGGTGAGTCAGCAAATGGTACTCCAAAACCTACCTCTTCTGGAATAGGAGAAGCAAAAATATCAGAAGAAGAAAAGAGGAAAGCAAGGGCTGAGAGGTTTGTTCTTCCAAAATTCAGGAATTTATTTTCTGGCTTCAGATTCCTGAGATTATGATGATGCTATTTTCCTTATCTTGTGTGTCTAATTTACCGTCAGCTTAATTTGCTTAATATTTTTTTCCAAAATTATGATATGCATTTGTTTTACTCCAGAATAATTGGAATCTGATAATGCCCAAATTATTAAACATGAGTAAAGATAGTTATTTACTCCAAAGAAATATACTTTATACTAATATTGAGCTTTTGAACTAGAACTCGGGTTACAAAATTGAAAAAATGGTTCCTTTTATTCATGTTTCTAGAACAGAGAACATACCTAGCTGGTGGATTTGGGCATATTGGTGCTCACTGATGTCCTATGGCCAAAACACCAGAGTGGTGAATGGATTTCTAGCTCTAGATGGGAGAAAGTATGTGTTATCATGTACTGATAGAGTGTCCTATAATCATAATCCCAGGAAAGAAATATTGAATATTTCCTTTCCTCTAAATATTTCATCTTTGTGCATCTTGTCAGTAACAGCTCCATTGAAACACTTGGACGTGCTATCCTAGATTCTCATGGATTATTTGCTGAAGTTAAATTTTATTGGACTGGAATTGGAGCATTGATTGGGTTTTGTGCACTTTTCAACATTCTGTACACTGTTGCTTTAGCATGCCTCAACCATAAGTATGACATTCCACTATAAGGTTTGGTTTCCACTACTATTTCTCTCACCTAAAATTATCTTAAGAGTGAGATATAATAAATTCTCCTCCAATTACAGCTTTAGTGAAATCACAGGCTGTTATATCTGAAGGGGTTATTGGAGAGAAGCAGGCAAATGGAGCTGGAGAAAGAAACCAATAAAAAAAACATCGTTCTGTTCAACTGACATCACAATGAAGGTCTAGTGGTAAGTCGAGCTCTCCAGAAATACTTTAGTAGTTCCCAATATTCAATCTACTACTCACAGATTAAAGTACAATGTAAATGGATATGGTGCTAATTGTAACTGATTAAAATATTTGATTGAGAATTAAATGAGAATATCTATTGCCCCAGCCGTCCCCTCACGCCCCCTTCACGCCCCCTCCCGTCCCCTCCCGTCCCCTCACGCCCCCTCGACCCCTCCAGATGGAGAAACGTCCCCCTTGACGTCCCCTCCAAATTTTCGAAAATTGGGAGCGTCAGGAAACGTCCCCTAGAAGTCCCCAAGACCCCGAATCGCGGGGGGCGAGGATTCTAGACCCCTAGGGGGGGGGGGACGAGTCCCCGTGTAACACTGATTTTTAGTCTCTGAGTTTTTCACTGCATCACATTCACTCAAATTAGCAATGACAGATTACGAAACTAAAGACATTGTAGAGCTAAAATTCATGTTCCAACAGAGTTCTACTATGCTTAGGTGTTAGATATTTAGATCAAATAATTAAGACTTGTAATAGCTCACCTTGTGGAAAGGTAAAGGTTCTATTGAAGTAGAAACTTTTTTAGTCTCTGATTTTTTCAGTGCGTCACTTTCACTCAAATTAGCAATGACAGATTTGTCAAACTTCTTAGAATCTGTCAATAACGAAACATTCATATCCTGGACATTTTCAAGAGTAAAAATATCAGTGCCAAGTGATTTCCTAATTTGTGATCCACTATTATGATAGTGAGTGGCTTGTTCACATGCCTTTTCAACTTGTAAGTTGGCAAGAAGAAAAACATGCGGTGTCTGTGTTGCCACTTCCTCATAACCTGGGTAATTAGAAGTACATGTTATTACACAGAATGCACTTCCAACAGACAAATGTTTTTCAAGTGATGTTTTTCATTTGTGTGGAGAAGAATGGCCACCTTCTTTTAATTCACGTGCTTGTATTGCAGATAACGCTTTTTTTGGTGCACAATTAGCTTTACTTGGCTTATTAATGTCTTTATTGTATAATATAGTACTCACTGAAGTTGTCTTGAGGGAAACAATGTAGCCTTGAAATATCCTCTAGTTCTTGAACTTCAGAGGCCATAAATCGAGTTGTTACACTGCCCATGTAAATTATCTCAGCTTTCTCCATATAAGAAGCTAGTTTATGGTTACATGTATGTGCCATATTTTCACTAGTCCATGGTAACATAGAAGACTCCTCTTCTCTCTGACTCAAGGTTGTTGATGACAACTTTGTAACACTTACCTGGGCATACTTAGGAGTTTTTTTTTTCCAAACACACTCATTATCGTTCACCATTTCCACATCTCTGCTTGCAAACTCCTCTTCCATGAAATTTTTATAAACAGATCTTGAATCTTTCAACAACTAATTATTTTCATTGTGCCTGTTAACTAGAATTTTGGTCAGAGATTTTCATTTGGTAAGCACATGAGCAGTCTAAATTGAGAGTTTAGAAGCATTTTCACAGATTCTGGAGTTGTTGCTTCTGAACATACATTTAAAGGTCTCAAATTTCTTGATTTATATGCATTTGCACCTATTTAAAGGTCTCAAATTGCTTGATTTAAAGGTCTCCTCCTCATATGATGTACTATTTTGAATATTCTATTCTTTGCATATCAAACATTATAAAGCCTCTTGCACACTGTTCTCATCTATTTTATTTGAACATAATTTCGATAATCATTGCATTCATGAAGAAATGATATATTCATGTGAAACCCTATCCAGCTGCTTCTCTTGGCTAATGCCATCACCTACATCCCATAGAGAATTTGACAATTGAATGTCGACTTGACCAAAGGCATTGCTTACTTCCTGCTGAGATTGAACAAGAGAATCAAAATCTCTCCTTCCAGGGGTCATTATTCTGTGCTTTGAACTTGAAGTTTGCCTCTTTTCCCTTCTCTTCTATCCCGAGACTCCAAAAACTTGTTGTAGCCCATCCTTTCTGTCTCCTCTGCCCACTGAAATTTCAAAAGCACTTCATCCTCGCCCTTATATGCTCCTTCAGTTTGAAATCCACAATCATCATTTCCACTATTCTTGTTTTCCGTATTTACTTCTGTTGAATCTGTATTTTGTGCTAGGTTATGAGTATATTGTTTTAAATTATTCACTTCAGAACAGAGACCAATCATAAGAATATTTTTATTTTGTGCAGGCCTGCAATCCATGCTTGAGGACGAATTGACAGCAAACAATAAACCACATTGCTCGGAGGCATTCAACAAAATTGGCAGATCTTTGGTGTTTTTTCTAAATTCACCCGACTGTTCAGATGCTGGCTGATTCTTCTTACCTGTATTTTCAAACCCATCTCCCAAAATATATAGCCATCTAGAAGGTAATGACTCTTTGAGCCCTTTGAAAATACACCACATAATAATCTCTGCCCAATTGTTTGAGCTGCTTATCAACTCACCAATGTCTAGTCCAAACAAGTTTCCTTCAAGGATCAAATTAATTTTCTCTTTTCAAATAGAGTGTAGAAGCATTTGCACAGATTCTGGAGTTGTTGCTTCTGACCATACATTTAAAGGTCTCAAATTGCTTGATTTAAAGGTCTCCTCCTCATATGATGTGTACTATTTTGAATATTCTATTCTTTGCATATCAAACTTTATAAAGCCTCTTGCACACTGTTCTCATCTCTTTTATTTGAACATAATTCCGATAATCATTGCATTCATGAAGAAAGGATATATTCATGTGAAACCCTGTCCAGCTACTTCTCTTGGCTAATGCCATCACCTACATCCCATAGAGAATCCGACAATTGAATGTTGACTTGACCAAAGGCATTGCTTACTTCCTGCTGAGATTGAACAAGAGAATCAAAATCTCTCCTTCCAGGGGTCATTACTCTGTGCTTTGAACTTGAAGTTTGCCTCTTTTCCCTTCTCTTCTATCTCGAGACTCCAAAAACTTGCTGCAACCCATCCTTTCTGTCTCCTCTGCCCACTGAAATTTCAAAAGCACTTCATCCTTGCCCTTATATGCTCCTTCAGTTTGAAATCCAAAATCATCATTTCCACTATTCTTGTTTTCCGTATTTACTTCTGTTGAATCTGCATTTTGTGCTAGGTTATGAGTATATTGTTTTAAATTATTCACTTCAGAACAGACACCAATCATAAGAATATTCTTATTTTGTGCAGGCCTGCAATCCATGACTGAGGAGGAATTGACAACAAACAATAAACCACATTGCTCAGAGGCATTCAACAAAATTGGCAGATCTCTGGTGTTTTTTCTCAAATTCATCCGACTGTTCAGACGCTGGCTGATTCTTCTTACCTGTATTTTCAAACCCATCTCCAAAAATATATAGCCATCTAGAAGGTAATGACTCTTTGAGCCCTTTGAAAATACACCACATAGTAATCTCTGCCCAATTGTTTGAGCTTCTTATCAACTCACCAATGTCAGGTCCAAACAAGTTTCCTTCAAGGATCAAATTAATTTCCTCTTTTCAAATAGAGTTTAGAAGAATTTGCACAGATTCTGGAGTTGTTGCTTCTGACCATACATTTAAAGGTCTCAAATTGCTTGATTTATATGTATTTGCACCCATTTGAACTGACAGCTATATTGTGCAAAGTTGTTTCAAGCTCAAAAGTATTATCCTGCCTATAGAAGCCTGAACCCCAATAATCCTTGCAGTGGCCACTTTCACCAAGTAGAATATGTGCTTCATCAACATCATCAAACCTCAAACCTCAATTTCCCTTCCAAGTTTTTCTCTATAACAATTTTTGTGAGTCCTGCTTGTCGGACACCAATTACAAACTTTCTTTCACTTGAAAATTCACAACAATTGAATTTAAATTAGCCTCACATGGGTTGTATTTCATTTTTAGTATATTTCGCTTGATTATTTCTCTATACAATCTCCCCACTTCTCTTATCCATGTTCCGGCGTTCCTTTGCACCTCTTGGTGCAATTGCTAGTTATAAGAATATTTAAGATTCTGGATCTATCGATATGAGATGGATATTGCAATATAAATCTGAAGGATTCATGAGATTACTTCATGTTTGATCAGATTTTTTAATGATAAATGTTATCTTGCAGGAAAATTTCAAAATTTGAAGTCATATTAATTCAGTACATTGATGCAAATTCATACGCTGATGCGATGTATATGATGGCAATTTCATTTTTTTACAGTTACTTTTAGTTTAATTATATCATTTAGCTCGATGCTTTCCATATATCCAACTAAACCTTTGTTGCTTAACAAGACTTTGTCATTTCCATGTTTTAGTGAAATTGTTTATGGTTTGATACTTTCATACAACCTCTATCAAGTTACATGCACCCTCATTAGAAAAAACAAGAGAATTTTGCTTGCCATGACTATGTTTCTTTGTCATTGTTGACTTAAGAAAGTCTTTTAGCTAAGAAACTAGTTTCAAGGTTATGGCATAACTTGTCATATAAATTGAACATACTTTATATCCAAAATGTTAACTTGTAAACTACTTAGCTGGTTTTAGGATTTCCATTTAAAATCTACTTCAGTTTGAACTTTGAACGAGTTGTTCCACAGACTTGAATATTAAGAGATTTTGGTGTAAGGATTAAAAATTAGCCCGTAAGGCCTCTCAGTTATTCATTTATTTGATCTAGTATAACATTTACTATTAAATTATAACCACTCGGCACAAATACGTCATAGATCAAGATCATACTTTGTAGAGTGTCATAGAATAAAAATAGGAGCAAGGACACTGCGTTCTTTCAGTTTTCCTGGTTCTTATTCCTTTGGTGTATCTTTGCACCTTTAAGGGCAATTGCTAGTTTAAAGTCTAATTCTTTAAAGGGTGCTAGCTCAATGGAAGAGCACCTGCTTTACAAGCAGGAGGTTGGTGGTTCGATTCCATCGTGCCCTGATATTCATATATAGGGAATGACGAAGATCAGTTTTTGGTGACGGATGCTCTTTTGACCATCACCAATGAGCTTATGGTGACATTTTTCGACCCTCAACAAAATATGAAATGGTGACGGTCAACAAACGCCACCATATATACGCATCAATAGTGACGACCATTAAAGGTTCGTCACCATAAATCGTTGTTGTTTATCTGAAATGGTGAGGGTCACTGTTTGTCATTATAGTCATTATTCGTGACAGACCTTGATGTCACCAATGCGTTTATGGTGACGGTCAATGAACGTCGCTATATATATGTACCAATAGTGATGGCCATGAAAGGTCCATCACAAAAAATCATTGTTGTTCATATGAAATGGTGACGGTCACTATCCGTCATTATAATTAATATTCGTGACGGACCTTGACTGTCACTACAACACATACTTTCGGCGACACCACCTTTGGTGACGTTCAGTTTTTTGGTGACGGAGGCTATTGTCCATCACCATTGCTCATATGAAATGGTGACGGTCAATATCCGTCACTATAAATCATTATTGGTGACGGACCTTGAATGTCACCACAACACCTATACTTTCGGCGACGCCACCTTTGGTGACGTTCAATTTTTTGGTGACGGAGGCTATTGTTCGTCACCATTGCTCATATGAAATGGTGACGGTCACTATCCGTCACTATAAATCATTATTGGTGACAGACTTTGAATGTCACCACAACACCTATACTTTCGGCGACGCCACCTTTGGTGACGTTCAGTTTTTGGTGACGAAGGCTCTTTTGACCCTCACCAATGAGCTTATGGTGACCATTTTCGCCCCTCACCAATGTCCTTTTTTCTTGTAGTGCTTCCAATGAAATCCATAGCTTCAAAAAATACTTTATTCTATCACGGTATATCTTGACTTTAAAGTACCTCCCAATGATATGCTATCCCCATTTTATATTTCATGTAATATTGCTTCCATTTATTTTTCATACGTAGATTTCACCAAATATTTTCTTTGAATTCCTTGCTTTTAAAAGCCAATGATATCCCTTATTGTGTTAATGTTACGTAATTCCTTGTCCTAGTGCCTCACACTCTATGAATGTTTTACCAAAAGTAGGTGCAACCGATGTTGGTGTAGAAGACATGGCATCCATTGAAAGAGAGAATGCCAAAGTAGCCTCATCATTCCATATAAATGATATTTTCTTCAAGAGATATGTGAGTGGAGTTGAAATGCATGCATAATTCGTAACAAATGATCAATAATATCATGTAAGTCTAAAAAATCTTCTAAGAACCTTGATTTTCTTAGGAATAGGTCATTTTGTAATAGCTTGCATCTTTTGAGGCTCCAACTTCACTCCTTCCTTTAAAACAATATGAACCAAATACTCGAATTCTTATTTCCCAAAAGCACATTTAGATATTTTTACATAAAAATGATTGCTCTCAATAATTATTTATATAACTTTTCCACATGTTTAGTGTGGTATTCCCATGATTTATTATAAATATGTGTATTATCAAAGAAAGCCAACACAAATTTTATAAGATGGGATCAAACAAAATTGTTCTTAAGTCGAGCCTGTCGGACTTCAAACGGCGATAAGCCATAATTCAAACCAAATTCGCGTTCCAAAATAGCCTGCTGACGTTGGCCAATTTTGTGACGCGAAAACCAAATGAATTCTGCCCTAATATTTTTCAGGTCTGAAGTTGGGCTGGCGTACAAAGGGAGAGTTGTGACGCGAATTTCTTATCAAATTCGCCCTAATATTTTTCGGGTCCGGATTTCCACTGCACGAGCGGCCCAAACAAAGATCCGCTCCAATTAATTTTTGCCACATGTCCTCAATAAAAACTTGCCTTGCTCTCGGCTGCCGGTGCATTCGATGGCGTTTAAGGTGATGGGACATGGATATGGCGATTTCATATCAATCGCATTAACATTTAATGTTGTTCAATTAAGTTTTCACATTAAATCCACATTAATTAATTTTTAACACTATTCAAGATCGGACCTCCACTCCTCTTAGCGATTCCGCACGCTCCAATATGATCCGGCCTTCGGCTCTCATTATTAATGATCAGAGATTAATTATGAGGGCGTCCTTTGATTGCATTGCAGTCGGGTCGACAAAATGGCGTTTAGCTATGGTTTTTAAAATGAGCCAGCTGCTGGATTACACTGCCTGCTAACTGTGACGATAAGGAGAAGTGGCTAGCTGAACTGCTACCTAGACCTTGTTGCATATCTGAATTTCTCTCGATTCTTTCTCTGTCTGTCTTCCTCTGTTTCTTGGAATTCTACTTCTCCGTCTCCTCTTGTGCCCACTGCGCCTGAGACTGCACCCATGCCTCGCATGCGTCATAGGATGCGTTGCTGCAGGGGAAGCACTAGAGGTCAACCCCTGTGCGCTCCCTCTAGCCCCTAAACAGAGTCGACTTCCGGCCAGTCTAGTGATTATTATGCAGGTCGATATCCAAATACTAGGAGTGGACGGGGTCGGGTTGTAGGATATGGCCACCGTATGGATTCCCCTACTCCTCGCTTCCCCACCGCTAGTTCACCTTCTCCCACGACGCGCAATGCGCAATTTTCCTTTAATTGCTCTCTCAACTGCCCGCGAATCACGGCTTTATTCACTGTGGTATTCCGCGAGGAGGCCCAAACGGAGGAAGAATGCACCCGTCCAGCGGGTCTGAACTCGGAAAAAGCCGGCCAGCATTCGGGCCTTCAGGAGGGGAGTTGTGGCATGCATGTGGAGGTAGCACCTAGTGATCCTGGACCTTCCAAAGGATGGTGCCGAATCATGGAGGAACCACCGGAGGAGTAGTTTGGTTAATTTTTTTTTCTTGCTTAGCAGGCCCACTTAATTGGGTTGCTTTTAGATTATTTTACTGTGTTGGACCTTTGTAATATTTTTGAATTCTGTAAATTAAACTTTCAAGACTGGTTTCCCCGTATGAGGGTAGTCTTCTTAATTTTTTGATTTTTTGATGACAAATTTGCCATGAGTCTGGCCAGGCAATATTTTTGACTTCGATGTAATTTTATTCCCAATGTTAATAGATTAACTTTACTTAGAATTCTCACATGATTAGCGTTTTTCTTGATCTGTTCAAGGATTTTGGGTACTTTCATTTGTATTTGGAACAATGGACGTCGGTACTCTATCTGTTGTTTTACTATTCTACATACTGCTATTTCACTTTCTTATAGATACCTCGGGCATATTTGGATGCTTTCTCAGATTGTCGATAATCTCCATGTGGACCGTTACTGGATTTTATATCATGTCCCTGTATGTGACATGGGGTATTTTTCTATCATTGTCTGGGGTGGGACTTCCACTTTTCTGGATGGATATTTGGGTTCCAATCTTGAGATGTGAAAATGTAATGACTTCATGGACTGTTTTACTTCATACAATATATTCAAAACATCGTTTTTTCTCTTGTGAAAAAAAAAATGATTAATGTTTATCACTCTGCCTTCAAAACTAGCGATGCTGGTCTATGTTGCTGGTTTATTGATATGGTCTGATGGTCTTTTTATATTTTGGATATATCACACTCCTCACATGATTAGCGTTTTTCTCTGTTCAAGGATTTTGGGTACTTTAATTTGTATTTGGAACAATGGACGTCGGTACTCTATCTGTTGCTTTACTATTCTACATATTGCTATTTCACTTTCTTATAGATGCCTCGGGCATATTTGGATGCTTTCTCGGATTGTCGATAATCTCCATGTGGACCGTTACTGGGTTTTATATCAAGTCCCTGTATGTGACATGGGGTATTTTTCTATCACTGTCTGGGGTGGGACTTCCACTTTTCTGGATGTATATTTGGGTTCCAATCTTCGGATGTGAAAATGTAATGATTTCATGGACTGTTTTACTTCATATAATATATTCAAAACATCGTTTTTTCTCTTGTGAAAAAAAAAATGATTAATGTTTATCACTCTGCCTTCAAAACTAGCGATGCTGGTCTATGTTGCTGGTTTATTGATATGGTATGATGGTCTTTTTATATTTTGGACATATAACACTCCTCACATGATTAGCGTTTTTCTCTGTTGCAGGATTTTGGGTACTTTAATTTGTATTTGGAACAATGGACATCGGTACTCTATCTATTGCTTTACTATTCTACATACTGCTATTTCACTTTCTTATAGATGCCTCGGGCATATTTGGATGCTTTCTCAGATTGTCGATAATCTCCATGTGGACCGTTACTGGGTTTTATATCAAGTCCCTGTATGTGATATGGGGTATTTTTCTATCACTGTCTGGGGTGGGACTTCCACTTTTCTGGATGGATATTTGGGTTCCAATCTTCAGATGTGAAAATGTAATAACTTCATGGATTGTTTTACTTCATATAATATATTCAAAACAACGTTTTTTCTCTTGTGAAAAAAAAAAATGATTAATGTTTATCACTCTGCCTTCAAAACTAGTGATGCTGGTCTATGTTGCTGGTTTATTGATATGGTCTGATGGTCTTTTTATATTTTGGACATATCACACTCCTCACATGATTAGCGTTTTTCTCTGTTCAAGGATTTTGGGTACTTTAATTTGTATTTGGAGCAATGGACATCGGTACTCTATCTGTTGCTTTACTATTCTACATACTGCTATTTCACTTTCTTATAGATGCCTCCGGCATATTTGGATGCTTTCTTAGATTGTCGATAATCTCCATGTGGACCGTTACTGGGTTTTATATCAAGTCCCTGTATGTGACATGGGGTATTTTTCTATCACTGTCTGGGGTGGGACTTCCACTTTTCTGGATGGATATTTGGGTTCCAATCTTCAGATGTGAAAATGTAATGATTTCATGGACTGTTTACTTCATATAATATATTCAAAACAACGTTTTTTCTCTTGTGAAAAAAAAATGATTAATGTTTATCACTCTGCCTTCAAAACTAGCGATGCTAGTCTATGTTGCTGGTTTATTGATATGGTCTGATGGTATTTTTATATTTTGGACATATCACACTCCTCACATGATTAACGTTTTTCTCTGTTCAAGGATTTTGGGTACTTTAATTTGTATTTGGAACAATGGACGTCGGTACTCTATATGTTGCTTTACTATTCTACATACTGCTATTTCACTTTCTTATAGATGCCTCGGGCATATTTGGATGCTTTCTCAGATTTTTCGATAATCTCCATGTGGACCGTTACTGGGTTTTATATCATGTCCATGTATGTGACATGGGGTATTTTTCTATCATTGTCTTGGGTGGGACTTCCACTTTTCTGGATGGATATTTGGGTTCCAATATTTAGATGTGAAAATGTAATGACTTCATGGACTGTTTTACTTCATATAATATATTCAGAACAACGTTTTTCCTCTATTAAAGTTTCATTTTTTTTTATAAATTGAACCCGCCGTCGGTATATCGATGCCTTGTAAGCGTCGGAATTGCGACAACTCAAAAACGTTGGAAGAGCGACAGTATAAAAACGTTGGACGAGCGATGTTCAAAATGTCGGACCACATTTCGTCAGAATTGCGACAGATTACAAACGTTGGAAGAGCGACGTTCAAAACGTCGGACCACATTTTGTCGGAATTGCGACAACTTACAAACGTCGGAACAGGGACGTCAAAAAAGTCGGACCACATTGCGTCAGAATTGCGACCATTTACAAACGTCGGAAGAGTGATGTTAAAAACGTCGGACCACATTTCATCAGAAGTGCAACAGTTTACAAACGTCGGAACCGCGATGGTTCGTGAGATGTCGGAAGAGCGACGCTTGTTCGGAAGCGAAGGAAGAAGTGTCGATAGTGTGACACTTTTTAATTGCGTCGGAACTGCGACGGCATGACAAACCACGTTTTGTCCACCCTCGAACTGTCGCTCTTGCGACGACTATGTGTCGGAATAGCGATGGATTGGCCGTCGGAATTTCTGCCAAATTTTCTAGTGATTGCAGGCAGTATCAATGCTGAGCACCAGAGAGCACCATCAGCAACAAAGGAAGCATATATAGCACGCAGCATCAACAACAAAAAGTTACAAATGAATCCTTTGGAGGACAGTTCACACCCTTGTGCCTTCTGCAAATATCATCGAATTGTGATAAAAAACCTCAAGAACCAAATCCAGCAAGACAAGGATAAATCCAAAGCAGAGATGGCTTACATGTGATCACAATGGAAGACATGCAATGAAGACATAAAAACAGTAAAGGATAGTTGCAGCCATCTAGAGGAATCACTGAATTTCATCAAGGAAGCGTTGAGCAAGAAATCGGAGCAAGGCACCATGTCTATGGACCAGGGGAGTAGGCATAGAGGAAGTGAGAATACTATTAACAAATAGCATTTCAAGATCTCCTGTCACCCATGAATTCTGTTCTAAATTGCAGTAGTATACATAGTTTAGTATGAAACTTAAGTGTATTCTATTATTATCTCAGTTTGTCAAACGATACAGCTCTAATGTAACTTTGTCTAGCTCTAAAAGAAGGATAGAAAAATGTAACTCAAGCAACACATCTCATGAAATAGCCCCCAAGAAGATCTCTCTCTATATCAAACTTGGGGAATTTTGTAATGGAGAAGCTTATCTCCTCACCTTCTTTTTAGAAATATAATACAACTGATCTTGTTCGAAAAAAAAAAAACCACCCATTTACTAACCCTTGGCAGGAAAGATGTTCAATAAAACAAATGATTGAGAACAAGGAACACAAGCAAAGATCACGAGTAATAATTTAAGGTATGAGATCAATCTTTTTCATTTTATTTTTGCAAAATTTACAGAATCTCGAGTATGCTCTCCTTCTGCACTTCGTGTGACCTGTAGGATCAGAAAAATAATTTTTTTTTTGTTAATATATCACAAAATATAAAAAATTATTTAGCTACAGAATGCAATTCTACAACTAAACTTTTGTTTCCATCATTTGATTTAATTTAATTTGATTTTTCAATAAACTTTAAATGTTAAAATAAAAAAATTTTACTTGTGAAATTCATTAATAAATTGTTTTGTTTAATTAAAATATATATGTATATATTTTAAATTTTTTAAAATGTCACATATATAATTTTTTTTAACATAACTAAAACATTTAAAAAATTGTTTTGTTTAGATTAAAAAAAATATATGTAATATATATTTTTTAAATGTAACATATATAAAAAAATTTAAACTAAATTTTTTTAATTTAAAAAATATATATATATATATATATATATATATATATAACAAACATCATAATCCAGCATATGTGATAAACAAACAAAACAGTAAGAGTCGCTTCATCTTCACTAACCTGCACAAATAAAATTGTGAATTCAAATCAAAGATTAG
Source organism: Pinus albicaulis (assembly GCA_034641835.2). NCBI lineage: Eukaryota > Viridiplantae > Streptophyta > Pinopsida > Pinales > Pinaceae > Pinus > Pinus albicaulis. The sequence continues at coordinate 1,900,851,635 of CM076575.1, read as the reverse complement.
TATCTCTTACTAAGCTTCGAATGATCAAGAAGATCAGAAAATCAAATGATTGGATTTAAAAATCTTGCAGAAAATAGTGAATCTGTTGAACTGCAAATTTTGAAAGAAAATCGAAATCTATTCAAACTTCACTCCATCGAATGGTTGTGTGTATAAACGTACTTATAATGGAATTTTCTCCGGCTCCACTCAATCAGCTAAAACAGAAATAATCCAAAGGAGGATCTATGTGAGTAATGTTCCCTCTACCATGTAAGCTGCAAGCCATTACACAACAATTTTTCTAGTTCTTGATTTCTAAATACAAGCTTAATCCTCACAGCACCTCTTGAAACCGCCAATTTCGAGAAGATGAAATCTTATGCTTCTTTCTTTACGCTTTTGTCCATCTTGGCCATACTTCTCATCATTCTCAATGGGATGAAGTTGCTGCTCTTTTTTCATGGTATTTCCTTCTGATAACATTCTCTAATCAAAAAATTGATCTTTTTTTTGTAAAACAAACTCTGCCCATATTACTGTCACTCACACAAATGGATCAATTTCAGCATTGTTTGGCCCTGCAACCAAATCTGAGTTCCATTAAAACAAAATTCAAAGGGGAATTCTTTTAAGGGCGGTGGAAGAGTTTGAAATAAAATCAAAATTTCTCAATGGCATGACAGGAGCAGAAAAATCCGAAATTGATTTTAGCATAAGAGCATTGCCAGGAAATGCGTAACTATTAAAACACGTGATTTTAAAATGCAGTTTCTGAGCAAACCGAGATGAATTACAAAAAAATAAAACATGTGTTTTTTCGGGAACGGGGGAAATTAGGTAACACACAAGAAATTTTATGGATTTCACAACCATTTGGAAGAAATTCAAAGTTCTTCAGAGCTCCGTTTTGCAGAGTGCGTGAAGAAAAAAACGTTTTTTTTAAATGCATTGCTTGCTATGATAATGGCCATGATTTGATTTCTAGATATGATTTTCCTAATCTACAGGAGGAAATATGTTAATATCTGATTTCCCTCATCTAAAATTGGATTCCCAAATCTGCAAAACTTGAATTTCATCACAGAAACATGGATGTTGTGTTATCGATAACAGCTCTGCAATTAATGGTTGATCTTCATTTAAATGTTGCCCAATCAAATAACCAATTCATAAAGATGGGATTAGCGAGTGAAATGGTTTAGGTGGTAGAGGAGGAAGGCGTGGTGTTGGATAATCAGCGTGCTGAAGTTAGTTTTGGTTGTAGCCTCGTGTCCCTCTTTGGGATGTGCACTTCTTCCTATATTACTCGCTCTTAGTTTCACGTTTTGCCTTCGTCTTCTGCTTGTAAACCATTTTGAGCCTGAGTTGTTCTGGTTTTTTTTTTCCCATTTATGCCTGAATTTTCATGGTTTTATTGGGAGTTTTCATTGATTCTTATGGAAATCTCAATCAATTGAAGTTGGTAGTTTTATGTAGTGAAAATCAAGCTTTTGAATGTTTATTTTGGTTTCTTTTTAGGGGATTATGATGGGATATTTTGAATTTTCCTGAGTTAGGTCTAATTAAAGGACAATGTAGGCATGATTGGATGGCTCAAACAAGAGATTCTGATTACAGAGAGGGTCCTTGAGACCCAAATTTGTTCTCACAGGGAGAAAGAAAGGGCTGCTAAGAAGAGTGCTCGATTTAATAAATTTGATTTTAGACACATATGTGTCTCATTTCCTATGTGTCTCATCATTAAAAAATAGATAATAATAAAAAATAAAAAATAATAATAATAATAAATAAATAATAAAAAAAGAAAAAATTTCATATACAATCGATTTATTGAAGCAATTTATAAGGCGAAGAATACTTGCAAAATTTGATTGAAATAATCTTTCGTGCAGGTACTTTTTGTATTTTTACCGCTTCAAACATTTTTTTTTATAGCATGCTTTTGCAGCACAGATGACGATTCAATTTTACAGTGACTTGTAGAAAAATTGGAAGAATATTTAGATGATTTCTGAATATTCGGCATTAAAAATTATAATATTGTTGTTGTGTATTTTTCTATGAAGCTTTAACTTGCAGGGTACAATGAATCTTTGTGATGCCAGTCATATTACTGAGCACATTGCATGAAGTCATCCGACAACACGAAGTTGATTTATTTTTCATGGTTATTTCTTAAAAATGAATTGTTATCAATATCATGAATTGGACTGAATATAACACTTTTTGATTTTCCTTAATTTGTTTTATTTTGGCATTCAAATTTTGCGTAAGAATCAGGAAGGAATTAGCCATTTCTTTTTTAACACACTTATGTTATTTATGCCAAGTTTTTTTTGTAGGTTACGGATGATCAAATGATCATTGAAGAAAACCAATTGTGCACAATTGGTCTTCGAAGGACCAATTCCATGAGAAACATAAGAACACGTCCATGTCCATATCCATCAAGACCATTACCTTTCCTCCCTTTTGAATTATAAATCCAACCAAGAAATTCAAAGCAAGCCATAGTTATTTTCCAATCAAGAGTGAGTTGTTCATTTCTATTCACATACACTTTCCATTACTCTTTGTCTACTCCTAACCCACAAATAAAAGCAAAAAGCTCACTTACATGCTTATTGCCCATTTTCATTATTATTTTCCATTGTCATATTCCATTTTCATTTTCCTTTTCCTATCCTTTTCATTTTGCAAATAAACCCTTCTTCAATACAAATTAATGAATCCATAGTCCTTTGAGTCTAAAATTCTTGCAAAAACACCTTTAGGCTTGCATGCCTTAATGGCAAGTCTTCTTGCCGACGAACAATGGGAATACATTAATGTCCCTTGTTCATCGGATCTTCTAGGTACTCGACAACAACAAAATTATTCGTACCTAGCAAGATGTGTTTGGGAATATTGACTCTCATTGTCATCAATGGTGAGAGTTCTCGTGTTGACTAGTGGCACCCATTAATGGCTACTAAGTCAATAATTTCCTGCTATGTTCGACACCAAAACATCTATTCACATAGCAAGAATTATGCCAATTAGTTTTGAAGACATGAAGATTATCATTTTCAGCATTTTGGAGATGCAGAATCAAATGGCAGCTGCAGAATCATATGGCGGCTACAGAATTAGAGGTCAGTTGCAGAATCAGCGTCATTTCGCAGCAAATTCAGCAGTTTTAATAGAAGCAATAAAAATTCATCTTGACTCTTTTATCCATAACTTGTACAACCACTTGAAGAAGATTATGATTACAATTTTGCAACCACCACACATCTAGCTCATCCATTCCCAAATGGTAAGTTAAGGTATGTCATTTTCTAACTTTTTACCATAAAATTCCTTGAAAATCTAGAATGATAATTTTTGGAAAAAACACTTATTTTCCTCATTTCATAAAATTTCCAATACCATCAGTTGGGTGGGGGGGCGGGGGGGTACATTCATATTCACATTTTTCCACATTCATATCACATTCAAAAGGCCACATACTTTCAAAAGATATTAACTATTACATTATTATTATGAGCATACAATGGCTTTTCAAAAGTACTTAAAAGATAATTGGATGCAAACACAATCATGGTTGTCACACAAGAACCAACCATGATGCAATCCAATGAATATAATCTTTGCAACAATAATCAAATTATCATTATGCAAAGTTCAAAGATCAAAATTGAGTGCAACAACAAAATATGGTTGAAACACAAGAACCAACCATGTTGCAATTCAACTAAAGGACTTTGCAAAAGTATGAAGTTATCAAATGATATCATGCAAAGTTAAGCCAAAGCCCAAAGGATCAAAAAGAATTAATGTAATAGATTGCATGAGGACATGCAATAGCTTCAATTGGGGATATGTTGGATCTTGAAATTGTCATTTACTTCCATTACATTTTCACTTATATTTCCATATTATCACCTTCACTCCACCTCCATTTCACTACATTTACCCTACCATTACCACTATTGGGTTACATTTATGTTTTTCCAAACTTTATTAATTCCTAGTATTTTTAAGTGAATTTGTGGTTAAAAATTAGAAAATAATATGCACATACTTATTCCTAACAAGTGGAATGAGTGTGTTTCCATGTGTAGGTAAAAAAGAAGCTTCCAGAAGACCCTTATGTGGCCTCCTAAACTCGAATTTGAATGAAGAAGATCATGGGATCATAATGATATGTGTCTCATTTCCTATTTGTATTGTAACTTTAAGAAGACATGTGCCTTATCATTTCCTATTTGGATTGTAACTCTAAAGATATAGGGAGATATTCATGGACTCTCATTAACGAGATAGCTTCTCATCTTTTGTATAAATAGGGGAAGATTTCTCTTATCAAATCATGTGTAAAATTGGAGTATGCTCAATCTTTGAATACATAATTAGATTGTGGCATCTTACTCATGAATGTTCCTTCATTTTGACTTGGTTTTGCTTACATATGGAGCATCTCGATTTACCATCTCTCATACTTTTGGACCAGCTATCTAAAATGCGTGAGATTTATTTTCTTTTATAGATTAAAATTTATTTATTTTCTTAGTATTAGTTTTAGAATGAATGTGTAATATTTGCTTTCCTAAAACATCTCAAGAAGGTAGATTCATCTATTTTCCAATTGGATTAAGTTTGAGGCAATAGAGCTCACAGTTGTTTAGTTTCCTTTCATGTTCTGTTATTTACTTTCCTAGATAAAATCTTCAGTCATTGTATAATTGGGTGTTCCTAAAGATCAGGCCAAGAAGGTGACTTGGCATACTTCACAATTGGGTGCTCGAATGTCTAACCTATGTAATCATTGATCTTTTCTTTTACATTCTTTTACATTGTTTTCTAGATTAATATCCTCAGTCAATTGTATAAATGGGTGTTCCTAAACATCAGGCCAAGAAGGTGACTTGTTGTACTTCAAAATTGGGTGCTCGAATGTCTAACCTATGCAATTATTGATTTTTCCATTTGCATGCTTTAATTGTTTTCCTAGATTTAAAGACTAAAGTATAATCGGTTGCTTGTACATCATCTTAAGAGGGTGATTCTATCATACTTTCATATTGGATGCTGGAGTGATTGAACGTACCTTAGTTGTTTTTTTCTTTAAATGCTTTGAAATGTTTTCTTAGATTAAAATTTCAATTCCTGCAAATGTGATTACGCGCGCTATATTTCTTTTGAATTTATTTTCTTTATTTTAGTTGCTTGATTTCATAGGTTAGTTGAATTTATTTTCATTATTTGATTTCATAGATTAGATAAATAGGTTTTCGTTATTTTGTAGTTTGATTGATCTAAAATGAAAAAAAAATTCTAGCACATAAAGTGCACGCATGCTTCACAAGTTTACGAAACCTTCGGGTTGACAAATTAAATGATAGGCAATCACTTTGCCCCAACAACTACTCAAATATTCCTAGGGATATCGCAGGATGGGCATGGAAATGTATCGTGAAGGGCCACCATATGGGCATTAAATGCCCTATGGGCTGGTTATGTGTTGCCGTCGGAGGAGTTGGAGGAATGCCGACAAGAGCCGGGAGTTTTTCGAGACTGACGGAAGCCGGGAAATTCCTCCGCCTGGCTAGACTACTCCATTCAAAACCTTTATTAATGTAAAAGAGGTAATAAATAAAATATACTTAAATTCATGAATAATGTTTTTATTATTATTTCACTGCTCAGGCATTGAAACATATGATCGGTCTCTAGCTATCAGTTTGACCGTACAATAAATTTATTTGCAATTGCTATAGTTGTATTGGAAATTTGGGGAATTTTGTTGTGAATTCAATGCCTCGCCACACCCCCGACTCTGGATTTCGAGGCATGACGTTAGCCTGTCATGCATGGCAGGCAGGTGGCGATGTGTTTGTATAGGGGGATGGAGATTTTCCGTGCGGTTTGCAGTTAAGTTGGGTTGCAGTGAGATCTGGTGGTGTGATTTTGGTATTAAGGGTTTAGGTGGGAATTTTAATTGGATTTGTCTATCGACGCAATAGAATAGCTTAGACAACAGTTCTTTTTCCGAAATCCGGTAAATAAAATTTCAAAAAAATAGGTAGTTGGAGTGTTTGAATTTCATTTTTGATGGTGGAAATGAATTCAGTACCATCAAAAACCCTTAAGGCACCCAAAATATTGAAATTTAACTTCTATAACTTAGATTTAAAAAAATCTTTGCCAAAATTTTTCATAATCTTACCAGAATTTCTGGGTTATTTGTGGGTTTTTTATACTACGACATTTTAATTTCATTAATTAGGTATCGATATACGTGTTTTCATGTCCAAAGGCTCTTCTGGGGCTCATGCATATTTTATTCTGGAATTTCTTTTGGGGTGTGTTGAGCTCTGGTGGTGTAGTTTTCTGTTTAGCGTTCATTTGGGTTGTGTTGAGCTCTGGTAGTGCATTTTTCTGAGACTTAATTCCTGTTTTTTGGGCTTTGTTGAGCTCTGGTGGTGCGATTTTCTGTTTAGTGTTCATTTGGGTTATGTTGAGCTCTGGTGATGTAGTTTTCTTAGGTCGAATTCCTCCTTTTTCATGGGTTTCATTAAAGTGGCGGTGTCTATGTGCGGAGTGCTGGAAAGGTGAGGTTTGAAGACGAAGGATTTCCAAGATTATGGGGGGAGCATTTGACAGGTGGATGTTGGGAATTTTTTTTTGTAGTTTAATTCTTGTTCTACATAATTTTGAGTTCTAATGGTGTGTAGTATTTTGCAGAGTTTGGGAACTATTCGAGTAAGCGAATTTTTGGATTATAGTGACGGGAACTTGATAAGTTTTGAGTTCTTTCTTTGAGGAAATTGTGGTTTAATGGGTGATTTTGGTTGTTTACAGAAGTGTTAAATGATTTTTTGGGTCTCATTTCGATGGTTTGGATGAAAAGTTGTAGGGGTAACCAGTAGTAACTGAGGAGGACTAGGTCGGAAGGTGGTCTGTCTTTGTGTTTGCGGAAGCCCTGTGAGCAAGAGTTTTGACTGTGCATGCATGTGGTATGGTTTTAAATTGTATGTTGGGCAGTATTCCATGTTTTCTTATGGTTTTTCCAACGAAGTTTCCACGTAATTTATTATGTGTGGTGCGGAGTCAGTAGTATAGTAATGTTTGGATTTTTCTGGAGGGTGTGTGGGCAAGGTGGCAGCTCGTAGTTCTTATGGTGTTGTTTTAGATACTCGGGGTGTTCAAGTTCTATTGGCGTAAACATGTTTCTAGGGAAGAAAATAACTCTGAGCTCAATGTGGCGCGGCACACAATGGAAAGCATATGTTAGTTACTGAGTTTCTAAATTTTGCAATGTCAAAGGGTGGTGGATGTTTACGTTTTCGCAGACTAGTGGATAATGTGTCAATGCAGACTTGATATCGTGCGTTTCGAATAGTCGAGGATTCAGAGTTCTGTTAGCATGAAGATCTAAGTAGCTAAGGAAATGACGCCGACTTGAGTCAGGCCCAACGTATAGATGGACCATTTTGAGTTTCTAGACCTTGAGGTGTCAGAAGTTGGGGAATTTTTGCATTTTTCGCAAGACTCTTAAGCAATGATTGTATGCCAAAAATAAATAAATGGCCTTTGTTAGATTGTTTATTTTGCAATTTAAAACTATGTTCTGCATATGTGACTTTTGTGATGTGCTTTACGTTCACTCAGTTGTCACATGACACTTTTGGTGCTATTCATTTGTTTTTCATAAATGTATTACAATAAAACTAGAGTTTTATTTGTTGGGAAATTATAATTTGATATAATTGCGAACTAGGGAAACAAGTACATAGAAAAATTAATGTCAAAATTGAAATTTCAAGGAAATTGGAGAGTTTTGAGTCTGATGTTGGTAGTATTGTAAGTTTCAAATGGTGGGGTTTTCTAATGTACATTTTTGCTTGAGCCTTGGCGGTGAGTGTACGTTTTTAAAAAAATCATATATGAAGCAAGACCCTCGGTCTCTATGTCAGCTTTTTTTGGGTTTCTTTGGAGTCGGGTGAAATGGGTAGTCGAGGTCGGCTTCATGTTCGTGTTCAGGCAGTAGGCATTTATGTGGAAAATAATCATAAGGAAAAGGCCAGTCTCTGATCCATGTTGGAAAATGTTGGTCTTGGAGCGTTGTTGAAATTGGCACTGGCATACAGGTTAATTTTTTTTTTGAGTTTTGCAATTTATGAACCATATGCAGATTATTATTTGTTTTTTAGGAGAGATAACAGGGTTGATTTATTTTAAACATTTTGGTACTTATTTGTTTTGATGTGTATGTGGTTTTTTGTTTTCTATGTTATACTTTTGCTAGAAATAATGATAGTTTTTTCTATAGAATTTTATTAAATGACTTTGTGCTATAAAAATAATGTTGAAGTTATTTTTTTTATGGATAAAAAATAACTTCAATATGGAGTTTTTAAAATTACATTTATTAAATAATATGTTAAATGGAACAATAAAATAATATATTATAGACACATATGTTACTTATATGGATCTCTATACATACAAGTCGTCGGAGGTCAGTTTGGCTATGCGGTTGGGGGTTGTGGTTGCAAGCATGGATGTCTATATGGTCATAGTTCTTTTGTGGCTCATGCTAAAAGAAAGTCGGAAATCGGCTTGACTGTGAGGTCGAGGGTCGGCATTGTCTTTTGGGTGATGTCTCTAGACACTCTCGACTACTGATACTGCCCGACTAATTCACCTCCAATTTCAATGGTTCATGTGAGCTTGTGCGAGGTTAGGAAAATTCAACATAAGTTGCAATGTTTGTTTGATTTAACAATTTTTTTTATCAAAATTATAGACGTGTGAATTAATGTTGATATTGGTTCTGATCAAAGTCCTGTGCTGCAAATTTATTTTTGTTGTTCAGCATAGGTTGAATATATAAATTATTGGTAATAGTTTTTATAATATTTTATATTGTTTATTGTTGATTTCTTTGTACCATTGGAAAAAGTAGATAGAAATAATCATATTCACAATTTTTTTTTTTAAGGATAGGGGGTTTAAGTTTTTTAAACAATTTATCTTATAAGAACAATTTATTGAATTTTTTTAAAATTAATTTTATTAAATAATGTGTCATATGAAAAAACAAAGTAAAAAATTATAAAAATTGCCAACTGTACATATATACTTATGTTGTGGACATTGTTAGAAGCAAGTCTCAGGTCGACATGGTTGTGAGATCGGAGGTCGGGATTGTCTTCTGTATGGCCTTATGAGGCTTCCTGGTCTATTTGGCTTTGTAAACAATCGTAACTATACACACATATTTGTTTTGTGGTTTCTATTAGAAGCAAGTCGAAATCTCGGTGTGGTTATAAGTTTGGAAGTTGGTGTTGTGGTTTGTATAGTGTCTTGGACGCTCGCGACCATTACCAGTGCCAGTTCAAATAGGTTCCAACTACAATAGCACATGCAAGTTTGGTGGAAGGCTGAGGAATTGAACGAAAATTAAGACCGTAGAAAATAGTAAAATAAATTAAAGTTTCAATGAGTGCTTTAATTATTTTGACTAAAGTTAATGAAAGTAAAAGGAACTTAAAATGATGTGAATATGTATTTAAAGCTTAATTGAATTTTAATTTAATTTTATTCATATGCTCCGTATATTAAGTATTTTGAATATTGAATAATTAACTAAACTTAAAATTAATTATATTTACAATAATTTCTACATATAGTTATACAACATTTTTCATGAGAAAACAAAAAAAAATCCATATATTAAAATTTCAATAATGTTGAGAACTTTTGGGGCCAATGGTGGCAGTATTCTAAATTTCCAATGGTGTGTTTTCTAATGTGTGTTTTTAGTAGGTTTGGTGTATATATGAACATGCTTTGAACTATGGTGGTAAGAGTAGGTTTTAAAAAAATCAGATTCGGAGTAAGAACATGGATCTCCATCTTAGTTTTTTTTGTGTTCCTATGGAGTTCGGGGAAATCCGAAATCGAGGTCGGCCTCAACTTTGTGGTTGGGCAGTCGGCCTATATGTGGAAAAGAATCATAAGGAAATGGGCGACCTCAAATCCATCTTGGAAAATGTTGAGCGTGGAGCAGTGTTGAAGTTGAAGCTGACTTTTAAGTTAATTGTTTTTTGGCTTTTGGAATTTATTAAGCATATTCACATTTTTTTTTCGTTGTCAATGAGAGATACGAGGTTGAATTCTTTTAAATATTTTAACGCTGATTTGTTTTGATTTGTACGTAGCTTTTGGTTTGCTATATTGATCTTTTGGTTAGAAAGAATTAGGTAATATGTTAAATGGAGAAGAAAATTTATATGTTGTAGATACTGTTATGTCGGTTCTCATATAGACTAATCGATGATTGGTCTGGATATGGAGTTGGGGGGTCCAGTTCTAAGGAGGGATGGTTATACGGTCATGGTTATTTTTTGTGGTCGTTGCTGAAAACAAGTGGGAGTTCGAGCCGACTGCAAGATCGACGGTCGACATTATCATTTGGATGGTGTCTTTAGAGACTTCCAACTAATGATACTTCTCGACCAATTCGACTCCATGTTCAATGTGGTAGCGGATGCAAGGTGGCACAAGCACTAAGAGACTTAGTTGAAAATGACGTGAATGTGAATTTAGAGTTTGCTTGAATTTGAATTTAATTTTATTCATTGATTTTGTATATTTAAGTATTTGGTATATTAAATAATTAACAAATTTAAAATTAATTAAATCTATATTAATTTTTTTATATATACACAACATTTTCATTTTTAAAAAAAGAGACATGTGTTAAAATTTCAATAGTATTGTATTTGCTTTTAGTTTTCTACATGGGCCTAAACTCCATGGATGTTACAATTGCTTATTCAACTACTATTCTTGGACATGATTATCATGTTGTGTCATTTGTATTTTATTTAAAGAAGAAAACAACTAATTAATTAAGGAAATGTAAATAAACATCAAAATTAGAATGATCATGTGATAAAAAAAATACATCATGTTGTATTATGTAATAGCAATTTATATATATATCTATTGTAGATATTATTATTCTTCATGGCACTGTTTATATATATATATATATATATATATATATATATATATATCCAAAAACATTTTATTATTTCTATTCGTTGTTTTTTTTTTTAAATCGTGATGCATTGTTTAATATTCAGTGAACAAGCATTATTTAAAAGAAAAAGAAAAAAAAGGTGATTGATTTGTTCAATAAAAATAGAAATTCAAGGATACAAAAGGCCAAGTGAAAAGTTAGAAGCAATAATAAACAAATGAGAACTAGAAGGAATTAAATAAACCTATAACCTTTGATATTTGGAATAGTGGTATTTAAGAACATTTACTCTTTGAATGCTTGAAGACAGTGATGAGGTTTTTTAAATAGTTTAGGAAACTTAAATTTGAGTTGTTTTTACAATGAATGTTTAGTGGGATTTGAAGTTTAGTGTCTAACTTGTTTATGTTTGAACATTTGCAACTAACAATATTAGTTTTTTAGAGAAATTTTCTCTAGTATTATTTATTTTGGTTTATGCTAAAAAATAAAGAGAGAGAGCATTGATATTTGGATTTTTAATCAATACTTGACTTAATGGTATAATGGATTCGGGTAATGTTTGCTATTTTTGGTGGAATTTGTCACAAAATAGTGCTATGCAGTTCTGAGTGATTTTGAGTCATGGATTGTGTGGTTTTTCAATTTTTGAATCAGTTGCAACAAGTTATAATGAACGAGGAGACTGATGATCAGATATTGGGTTTCGCAAATAAAACAGAAAACAGGAAAAACAATGAGTGGTTTGGGTGAAATTTTTGTGGCAAGTGGATTAGTTGCAATTTTAAATGGTGCAAATGCTTTTGTTGTTGTGTGCAATATGTATGTTCAAATATGGAAAACAACGGATGATTGTTAAAGGGAAATATCCATCAATTTGTTTTTGTTCTTTAAATGACACATTTGTCAATTTTCTATGTCTCATGTGAGAAATAATTTTGGTATATTGTAATGCTACAATTAGTAGTTGTTAAATTTATCTCTAGGTCTCATATTCGTTTTTTTTGTATGCATGTAGTTGGAGTCTTTATTCCAAGAAAGGTGGTTGCATAAGCTTAAATTTTTGAATTTTTGTACAATTTTGATGCAGTATCTTTTATTCAAATTAAAACATTTACTAAAATGCATATGTAATTTGATCTACTTATAGAACTATGTTCAAGGTTGAGTAATGGTTTTTATTTTCAATTTCTATAGTCATGTGTGGCTAGAATGTTCTTTGTTATCAATGAGAGGGTAAATAATTCTTTCAGTTGCTATCAAACCATATGATACAAAGTTATGTTGGTCATTTTGGTTTCCAAGTTACTGTAATTATAGTTTTATGATTACAATTGGGCAATGTTTTTTGTTTACTTATGCTTTTTTTAGCTAAATGTGTCTATAATTTTGTGTTTTACTCATATCATAATAGGTAATGTTTTTAATGGTTGGAAAACAATAGTGTATAAAATCACAACACCAATTTTTTTTAGTCATTGTTATTCGCACAAAGTAGGTTATGTGTGTGTGTGTTGTAATAATAACACTGGATGCAATGTTAGTTTGTCTTGGTACACAAGTGTTGTGTAATTTACATAACCTCGTTGCTATGGTGCTATGATTATTGTTGCACCTTGCTTAAATTCTTGATGATTTTCATGAAATCTGATTCTAAGTATATAGATTTCTTAATGAATAATGGATGATCACAAATAAATATTTGATTGTATAGTTTGCATACCCTTATTGCTATGGTACTATAAATATTGTTGTATCTTGCTTAGATTGTTCATGGTTTTCTTGTACTTTGATTCTAAGTATATCAATTTCTTAATAGTCAAAGGATGATCACAAATACATTTCGAACTATGTATAGTGAACACATGAAGACACAATATATAGAGCTAATGTGATTTTCTTTGTTGTGTCATGAATGGTGGGTATACAATTTAAAATAATAATAATAATCTAAAATCATAGATGCAGCAAAGAAACTAATGTTTTTTTGTGGCAAGACAAATTGCATAGATTTTTTTTTTTTTTTAGTGACAAAAACAATAATTTGTCTTGTGATTTATTGATCAAGACACTCGTAATTTTTTCTTTGGGGCTTCTTGTTACATAGAAACACAAGGTTTTTTTTTCTAGATTTTACTTCTCACGTTGACTACATGCATTTTTTTTTTTGGTGCAATGAATTATGTCTAGGTTTTGTTGCTTGATCTGAAAATGGAAGGTAATTGAAAAGGGTGCAAGGTATCAATTTTCAATTATGTAAATGAGTGCAAAAATACTTTAAGTTTAAATCTGAAAATTTGAGAACTTCGTATTTCTAATACAGAGATTGACTGTAGGGGCATTTACTGGATATTTCACCTTTCAAAGAAAGGATGAATCCAGAGGCTACATGGCCCTCTTAAAGACTCTGCCTAAAGAAATAATAGAAGTAAACACTCAGATTTAATTAAAATGATCTTGCTTTAAACTTGACGTTATGCGGAAATTTAGCTTGCACATGGTGTAGGTCTTTTCACTGTTTATGTATCATAAGTGTAATTGTTTTTGCTGAAACTTAACATGGGTATCAGCAACAATATTCAGCAATATAATATCAAAACACAACATCAATATGATATAGGATTTCACCCCAACTCTTGGGCTACATCTCCTGGATCAAGCCTCCCAAAATGGGCTTGTCCTCTTGTATTAAAAGCTCTCAAATGCAATACAATATTATAAGTGTCTCAATAGAAAAATATGAATATATAAATTGATTCAGAAGGCAGGAAGAAGCTAATAATGCCTTTTCAAACTCACTAAACAGTGAAATATTACCATCAATAGTGATTTCTTCATCAATGTCCTACTGGTGCTTTGAACTTCTCTGCAACTTTTCGGGCTGTAGAAGTCCTCAAATGCCTCTAAAACCTCCTCCAATGGCTTCATAAGGTCTAAATTATCTGAAATAGAGCTTTGGTTCACCTCAAACTGATAACCACAACTCAACCAAACTCAAAACCCAAAATGGCCCTCTTGGCTCAAAAAGCTTCTCTGAAGCTAAACAGGCTGAAACTGAGCTCCAATGGCTCTGAAACCTACGCCATTGAGTCCAAAAGGCTGAGAAAATATGAAATCAAAAAAAAATTCGTTCCAAAAGGTTGAGTAATGAGAAAGTTATGACCAAAACAACTTTGCCCCAATTTCCTCCACTAAATGTGGGGCAACTGCCAGTTAACTCCACTAAAAGTGGAAGTCCACCTAAATTTGGGAGCGCCTCCAAAATCTCCGCCATATTAAACTCCACTTAACTGAAGCTTAATTAAATATTGAACTTGAGATTAGGCTCCTTAAGCGCTCTTAATCATTAAGCTCCCACACTAGTCATATGATGAGGTTCCATGGGAGAAGGTCTGGCCCCTCTGTGCTCTGCCGAACCCACTCCACTAAAAGTGCAATAAATTCTTCATACAGTGTCCATTTTTCGAACTGTTTGTGGTGTTGGGATCGTATCGTCGAGGCCTATCCCGTCGCTTAGGAATTAAATCAATTTCAGCACTTTCATTTTTGAGCTTTTTCCCAAGCTCAGATTTGAGCTCCTAATCACACCTCCCAAATGAGATGCTTTTGGTCCCCAAAAGCTTACTGAAATGAAAAACTGAACTGTAGTATAGAAAATGAGAGAATAACAACATCCTCTTCTCTTCAGCCTTCAAAAATTTTCCTGAATTGCCAACTGTTCACATGGCGAATTTTGCTGAATGAGCCATGTACTTGTGCCAAATCCTGACCAAGTTTTCTCGCCATACCAATCTGCCAGAATGAAACCAACAATGACACTTGTTGAACTTTGTGCCCTCTTTGCTTGCATGCCTTTCCAACTCATGGAATCTTACACTGCTTTGCACTAACACTTCGTTCTTTGCACCAAACGACACCAAAAGCATCTTGTGCAACATACGACATCAACAACAAGTTGACAATGAAATGTGCTATACAATTGACACACAAAATCTATAACAAGTGTCCACACAACCGACACAAGTCGATAAACATGTATGACACAATCAACGCAAGTCGATAAACAACAAGATACATCTTGACAAACACATGTGTATGTATCATGTACAATGAACTATATACAGTTCGATAATTACACATACAACCTCTATGTACATGTGCAACTTCAACTCTTCTTTTTCAAATACCAACAAGTACATCATCCCAAAAACATGTGGGTGATCAAGAGCTGAACCAAAAGACATTGCTGCAACATAAGTGAGTATCATACTCATCTTTTACACCTCCATGGAGAAATTTTGCAACAACAAAGAAATTCCTTCAACTGAAACTTCTTATACATGCAATCTGGCATCAATTTTTCAACTGAAATACATGCATACCAATCTGAAATTTGCATATACAAAATGAGTAATGACTTACTGTAATAAGAAGTAAATCCACTTCCTACCAAGCCAACTCCATGGCGTCTTTTGCTGCAACTGCAATTCTTCATATGAATCTTCCATTTCCACATCGATAATGGACTCCATAGATCCACTTGTGCCAAACTGTTTGTCCCTTAGCTGCATATGCTTTGGACGATTTGTTGGATGCAAAGTCCAACAATGGGAGACAACATGTCCCTTCTTTTGGCAAAAAGTGCAAGTCATATGCACATTCTTTGAAGGTAGTCTTTGCTTCATCTGCTTCTTGTGTGCCTTCTTTCTCATCCAGAATCTCGAAACATTATGGTTAAATCGACCAGAAAATGTACAAGAAATCCTCTTATGCTGCTTTGCATGCTTGCCATAAGCTGCATGTATACCATCTTCTTGTTGCAACAAAGGCTTCAAACAATGGTAAGGAAGATTGCCATCATGACATTGATGTAATTGAGAACTTGGGAGAAATGTTCTCTTCAAATTTGCATCACATTCTTGAATGCATGTGCTCAAAGCTTCGCCATTAAGCTGCTCATAGCCAAGACCAATATTCTTGGGATGCTCCACAACACAAATAGGCTCAACAATGCCTTGTGCATGCTTGCCCAAACCTTTGCCTTCTTGATAGCCCATTTTCAACATCAATTTGGACCCAATACCTCTTGTGTGCCTTTCAAACGAACCAACACACTTTTCGATAGAGGAAACTGAAGACAAATCAGACTGATTTACCTCATGATTTACATCCTGAAGATGAGGTATTTTCTTGGACAAAGCTTCTTGAGCTTGAAGAAGCTGCAACTCCATATCATGCAGTCTTTGAAGAATGGCTTCTTTCTCTTCCTGCATAGCTAGCAATTGTGCACGAAGTTGAACACTTTCCCTTTGATCCTCAAGGAGAATCTGCACCATGTCCTTTACCTTAAAGAACTCATTCTTCATGTCATCATTGAAGAATCTCGTGAAGGAGGAAACTTCACTTTTAGCAGAAGTTGACATTATGTAAATGGTCAAAACAACCAAAAAGGAACTTCCAAAGAAAAGTCCTCAAAGCTTTCAAACAAACGACAAGCTTTTGACCAAATGCCTTCAACTCTTGGAGAGGGTTAACAGCAGCTATCCCAAAATGATCTCAAGCAAACTCATGCACACAATAAAACAGCCAAGGTTGATTGCACAAATGCTCAAAATATAAACTAAACCAGAGATTGACTGAAGTAGCATTTATCTACTACGCAATTGTATAACAAAAGCGGTTCGAAGGCTTCCTGGCTTGCTTCAGACTCTGTCTATAGTTTATATAACTTTTCCTAGAGCATATAAACAGTAAAAACCTGCTTTGATACCATCTGATCTGAAAACGGAAGGTACTTGAAAAGGGTGCAAGGTATCCATTTTCAATTATGTAAATGAGTGCAAAAATACTTTAAGTTTAAATCTGAAAATGTGAGAACTTCATATTTCTAATACAGAGATTGACTGTAGGGGCATTTACTGGATATTTCACCTTTCAAAGAAAGGATGAATCCAGAGGCTACCTGGCCCTCTTATAGACTCTGCCTAAAGAAATAATAGAAGTAAACACTCAGATTTAATTAAAATGATCTTGCTTTAAACTTGACGTTATGCGGAAATTTAGCTTGCAAATGGTGTATGTCTTTTCACTGTTTATGTATCTTAAGTGTAATTGTTTTTGCTGAAACTTAAAATAGGTATCAGCAACAATATTCAGCAATATAATATCAAAACACAACAGCAATATAATATAGGATTTCACCCCAACTCTTGCGCTACATCTCCTGGATCAAGCCTCCCAAAATGGGCTTGTCCTCTTGTATTAAAAGCTCTCAAATGCAATAGAAGATTATAAGTGCCTCAATAGAAAAATATGAATATATAAACTGATTTAGAAGGCAGGAAAAATCTAATAATGCCTTTTCAAATTCACTAAATAGTGAAAGACTACCATAAACAATGATTTCTTCATCAATGTCCTGCTGGTGCTTTGAAATTCTCTGTAACTTTTCGGGCTGTATGCAACTTTTCGGCCTATAGAAGTCCTCAAATTCCTCCGAACCTCCTCCAATGGCTCAGAAGGTCGAAATTATCTGAAATAGAGCTTTGTTTCACCTCAACCGAGAACCACAACTCAACCAAACTCAAAACCCAAAATGGCCCTAGTGGCTCAAAAAGCTTCTCCAAAGCTAAATAGGCTGAAAATGAGCTCCCATGGCTCTAACACCTACGCCATTCAGTCCAAAATTCTAAGAACATATGAAATAAAAAAAAAAAAAATTTCAAAAGGTTGAGTAATGAGAAAGTTATGACCAAAACAACTTTGCCCCAATTTCCTCCACTAAATGTGGGGCAACTGCCAGTTAACTCCACTAAAAGGGGAAGTCCTCCTAAATTTGGGAGCGCCTCCAGAATCTCAGACATATTAAACTCCACTTAACTGAAGCTTAATTAAATATTAAACTTGAGATTAGGCTCCTTAAGCGCTCTTAATCATTAAGCTCCCACACTGGTCATATGATGAGGTTCCATGGGAGGAGGGCTGGCCCCTCCGTGCTCTGTCGGACCCACTCCACTAATAGTGCAATAACTTCTTCGTACGGTGTTCGTTTTTCGAACCGTTTGCAGCGTTGGGATTGTATCGCCGAGGCATATCCCGTTGCTTAGGAACCAAATCAATTTGAGCACTTTCATTTTTGAGCTTTTTCCCAAGCTCAGATTTGAGCTCCTGATCATTGCTGCATATGGACATGTTAGCTATGAGACTTTGTTAATTTGCTATTATGTGCATATGTGAAAAGATTGTAATGTTGATCTGATGAGCATGGTTATCTTTAATTAGTTTGAAATATATCTAGTTACAACAAGCCTTAGAAGAAACAAATATTGCATTATGCTAGTAACTCAAATACTTTAGATTTTATTTGATTGCATATTTATAATACAACAACAGTTTAGTAACTCAGATATGATGCAATTGATGGTTTTATAGTGATATGCATTTGCATATGTTTAATATTTCAATTAATGAATATGTTTATTGTTTTAAGAAGCTTTATTCTTATTATTTTGAATTAAGGTTGTTTATTATGGAAGCCTATATTGTACTCTCTCTTTTTTAAAGTAATGTTTGGATTCTATTTTATTTATATATTCTGATAGTAATTTATGTTTATTGGTGAAATATTTTTTAGGATTTTTCCAAAATAAATATTTATGTTCTGAAGTTTGTTAAAATGACAAAAAATTGCTTTTGTTGATATTATTTTAAATTGTATAAATGCCTTTATTTTTAAATTATGTTTCAATTGCAATGTTTGCAATTTTCAAGATTTCTTATTGAAAATTTGTCTATGGGTAAAAACATGAAGGTGGGTTACACTTTCGTGAGAAACGCGGGTAGAAAAATCATTTTTCCAACAGTTCAGACGAACTTTTATAAAAATTCGGCCAAACTGTTAGAAAGTTCGGCTGAAGTTTGTAAATTAGTTTGGACGAACTAATTCTATTGTTTACATTGACGACGTATTAATAGCGTGGGTAAACATATTTTTGACCAGGGATGGGAAAACCGGAAACAGAATTTCGGCCGAACTTTGAAAATAATTCGAACGAACTATTTCTTATAAATATACCGGCCTGCAGACCGCAATAGGTTTTAGGCTTCTTACCGTTTGTTTGTTGTCGTTGTTTGATCTCTGTCTCGATGTTTTATTGCTACGTTGGTGTTTGTTATTGCAGGGGCTTGCTGTTGCAAGGGCGAGGAGGTGAGAAGCTTCATGTTTGTGTCTATTTTTTTCTATATTTTTTTGTCAGTTTTAATGTTTTTCTCTATTTTTTTGTTTGCAGGTTATAAATAACCTACGTCTTCAGCAATCTCCTTCCTCGTTGCGGCCTACCTCATCATTTGTTGTCATTGCGACTTGCCTCGTCATTTGCTACTGTTTGTTGTCGTTGTGGCCTTCCTCGTCATTTGTTGTCTCGTCTCGTCATCTCTAGGTAGACGAAAAAACTCCTTTCTATTTACAGATCGTCGATTGCTACGGTTGGATATATTTACCTATCTCCATTATTAGGCGAAATGGAAATTAGGAGCTCACCCCTATATCCCTCCAATATGCATAATTTATTATTCGTTGCTTTTTTATTTTCGACCGGGATAACACATTTTCCTTTGATTCCTTAATTTATTAACATCCTTTGTCCATTATTTTAGTAACCCATGTTGCATATTTAATTAAGATTGGGTCAATGTTAATTTCAGAAATTCGTGTTGGAGTTTATGAGAAAATAACTTGTATTGTTTCTTGCTATAATTCAAAAATTTTCCCTTCTTCCGTTCCATACGAAGTTTCCCTTATACTTATGAAATTTCAAACCCTGGCTATAGTCTCAACTCATCATTTTGAAGTCTTTTGTCTATTAAACATACTGGAATGAATTTTTTCAATTCTTTAAAAGCATAGTTAACTTACCGTAGAAATATAATATACTTTTATATACTATATACTTTCTTCTCCATGTTTCCTATGTAGAGAATTTAATCAATCATGTGGTAATGAAATTCAAGCATTCTGTCTTTTGGGATTTCTTTTTTTTATTAAAGGAATTGTGTCCCTATAAACCCGAGGGATAGATTTCGTTATTACAAAAATTCTAATATCATTAATTTATTTATGTTCTACGCTAGCACGTTTCCCTTTTTCTTGAAAATTTCCAATTTCTTCTTGGTTAATTTACAAAGTTTTTATATATAACTATATTGTTCATATTTATGGTACGTCTCTTACCGTGACTAAAACTTCTCAACATTTTTTTATTTCTATTTATTATTATACTTCTGAAAAGGACTATACTGTTATGTTTCAGACTTTGTAATTACTTCACCAGATTATCTGAGCTTTGGCTTTTACTAGTTTTATGTATTTGAATAGTCTTCTCTAATTGAGGTTAAGTTCATTTTAATTTAGAACAACCAGAAATGTCCTTGAATACAATTATACCACGTAATAAGTATTTTTTCTAATTTACTCCTGATTAGAATCCTACGATGCCTCTGCATATATGTAGAGTAAAATAGGAATGTATGTTCTTATATGAGGCTATCCCTCCATATAATTTAAGTCTGGTAATACTATATACAAGTTTATTATAACAAAATTATGTCCATTAATTTTCAATTATATTTTTATGATTTCCTTTCCTTGTCAACACAGCCTTTTAAATGAATTTATGAACTAATTTCTGACTATTTACACATAGTCATAATTCTAGGTTTTCCTTTTTTCAGAATTCTAATTTAATTATATATATATAATAAATTATTCTTGTGAAGCATAAAATGAATTGGCCACATTCAAAATTTCTAGATTCGTCCCTTGTTTTCCAGATTTATTTTTGTTCGCTAGATTCATTGTTTTTTAATGTTGATTTGTACCACTCCTCTTGGTAGTATTTTCTCGCAAGTTTCATTTTCAAAATACTATTCAAACTTGACAAGTATACAGACATTCGTCATTTTATTCAAACACAGGTTTGAAGTATGACTTCTGTTTTTAAGTATAGTTATTCTCCTTCTGCAAGTAATTGCATATCTTATGCAATTATTTTCATTTACATGGTCTGAAAGTAACAATTTGTTTTCTTTTATTTTCTTAGTTGAATGTACTATATTCGAAATTAGTTCTTCAATTCTGCAAACCTGTACCTTTCAAAAATTTCTCCTACCTTTGTATAGAAGTGAAAAAAGATTGATTCCTTATAAGTTGATATAATTACATTGGATACCTTTGATAGTGGTTGGAAAAATGAATACTGGAAATACATATGAAGTTAAATCGAATGGTATTCTATGAAAAAGGTTAAATGCATGTTGACTATAGTTTATCATTTTATGCATTTGGAGGAATGATGTTAATACGAATGATGAATAGAAATGGTTTATTCGAGTAATGAAGATCCTTGGCTTCTTACCATAATGCTAATATAGGGTTTCCGTTGTATTCATATTTATGTTGATGCTAACTATTTTTTATTAATGTACCTAAATTTACACCTTCCATGATGCTTCCTCTCCTAGTGTTGTCATTTACTTTTCCAATATTGTAAAATGTTAAAAGTGGAGTGTTTTATGATGTAATGGATATTACTAATCTAGATTATGTACAGTGATATGATGATAGTGTGTAGGTTGATGTTCAAGTTGTAAAATTCTTGTACATATCAAGGATGAATGATAGTACAAGCCAAAAATGGCATTATTATATTATTAGACAATCTTTTAGGTGTTAAATCATACTTCTTATTAAGGACATAACTAATGCAAGTTGAAAACTCTTTTTTAATGTTCTTAGCCTATCTATAGATTTCAAAGTAAAGGTTTCTAGATGTGATTTCTCCCATAAATTTTAAGGCAAACTAAACTTTAAGGAAAACCATGTACATGTCATTTCTCCCAAAAACTCATCAAGGTGTGACTTTTGATATAACTTCATCAACCACTACCACTAGTTGTTTTAGCAAGTGCATAAAATAATTTTGCAAACCATGTACATGTCATTTCTCCCACAAACTCATCAAGGTGTGACTTTTGACATAACTTCATCAACCACTACCACTAGTTGTTTTAGTAAGTGCATAAAATAATTTTGCAAACTTTAAGGAAAACTATGTACATGTCATTTCTATGTCATTTCTCCCATAAACTTTAAGACAAACTTTAAGGATAACCATGTACATACATGTCATTTCTCCCATTTCTCCCATAAACTCAAGGAAAAATTTAAGGATAACCATGTACATGTCATTTCTCCCATAAAATTTAAGGATAACTTTAAGGATAACCATGTACATACATGTCATTTCTCCCATTTCTCCCATAAAATCAAGGCAAACTTTACGGATAACCATGTACATGTCATTTCTCCGATAAACTTTAAGGCATTTTCTAATCTTTTTGGAACCATTTACATGTCATTTCCATGTCATTTCTCCCATAAAATCGAAGGAAAACCATGTACATACATGTCATTTATCCCATTCCTCCCATAAACTCAAGGAAAACTTTAAGGATAACCATGTACGTGTCATTTCTCCGATAAAATTTAAGGCATTTGTTAGTGTTTTTGGAACCATGTACATGTCATTTATATGTCATTTATCCCATAAAATTTAAGGAAAACCATGTACATGTGTCATTTCTCCCATAAACTTTAAGACAAACTTTCAGGCATGTCATTTATATGTCATTTCTCCCATAAACTATAAGACAAACTTTAAGGAAAACCATGTACATGTCATTTCTCCCTTAAACTCTAGGCAAGGAAAATTAGGCATGTCATTTCTAGATGTAATTTCTCCCATAAACTTTAAGGCAAGCTTGCACATGTCATTTCTCCCACAAACTCAAGGCTTTCTCCCATAAACTCAAGGCAAAATTTAAGGCCTAAAAACCTTGGTGAGAAACTAAAGTGGGTGAACTTCCATAGGATTTGAGTCACTCTGTTGAGTGTTAACTTCTACAAGCTCTAAAGGGAGAGTCTGTAAAGGGTCAGGGAGCCTCTGGATCTCATCCTTTCTCAAAGGTGGCATATCCGATAAATGCCCCTACAGCCAATCTCTGGAACATATCTAAATATAAGTTCTTCATTGTAATATCCATTTCCTTACATGTCATTTCTCCGATAAATTTAATGCATTTGCTAGTGTTTTAGGAACCATGTAAATGTCATTTCTATGTCATTTATCCCATAAACTTTAAGGAAAATTTTAAGGAAAACCATGTTCATACATGTCATTTCTCCCATTTCTCCCATAAACTCAAGGAAAACTTTAAGGATAACCATGTACATGTCATTTTATCATTTTCTAGTGTTTTTGGAACCATGTACACATCATTTCTATGTCATTTCTCCCATAAAATTTAAGGAAAACCATGTACATGTGTCATTTCTCCCATAAACTTTAAGGAAAACTTTAAGGCATGTCATTTCTATGTCATTTCTCCCATAAACTACGAGGCAAACTTTAAGGCAAACCAGGTACATGTCATTTCTCCCTTAAACTCTAGGAAAGACGAACTTTAAGGCATGTCATTTATAGATGTGATTTCTCCCATAAACTTTAACGAAAAATTTACGACAAACCATGCACATGTCATTTATCCCACAAACTCAAGGCTTTCTCCCATAAACTCAAGGCAAACTTTAAGGCCTTAAAACCTTGGTGAGAACCTAAAGAGGCTGAAATTCCATAGGATTTGATTCACTCTGTTGAGTGTTAACTTATAAAAGTTCTAAAGGCAGAGTCTGTAAAGGGCTAGGTAGCCTTTGGATCTCATCTTTTCTCAAAGGTGACATATTCAGTAAATGCCCCTATAGTCAATATCTGGAATAGATCTAAATAGAAATTCTTCATTGTAATATCCATTTCTGTACATGCCATTTCTCTGATAAACTTTAAGGCATTTTCTAGTGTTTTTGGAACCATGTACATGTCATTTCTCCCATAAAATTTAAGGCAAACTTTAAGGAAAACCATGTACATACATGTCATTTCTCCCATTTCTCCCAGAAAATCAAGGCAAACATTAAGGATAACCATGTACATGTCATTTCTAACATTTGCTAGTGTTTTTGGAACCATGTACATGTCATTTCTATGTCATTTCTCCCATAAAATTTAAGGCAAACCATGTACATGTGTCATTTCTCCCAAACATGTGTCATTTATCCCGTAAAATTTAAGGCAAACTTTAAGGCATGTCATTTCTATGTCATTTCTCTGTCATTTCTCCCATAAACTATAAGGCAAACCATGTACATGTCCTTTCTCCCTTAAACTCTAGGCAAGGCAAATTTTAAGGCATGTCATTTCTAGATGTGATTTCTCCCATAAACTTTAGGGAAAACCATGCACCTGTCATTTCTCCCACAAACTCAAGGCTTTCTCCCATAAAATCAAGGCAAACTTTAAGGCCTAAAAACCTTGGTGAGAACCTAAAGTGGCTGAAATTTCATAGGATTTGAGTCACTCTGTTAAGTGTTAACTTCTACAAGTTCTAAAGGCAAAGTTGTAAAGGGCTAGGTAGCCTCTGGATCTTATCCCTTCTCAAAGGTGACATATCGAGTAAATGCCCTTACAGTCAATCTCTGGAACAAATCTAAATAGAAGTTCTTCATTGTAATATCCATTTTTGTACATGCCATTTCTCCGATAAAATTTAAGTCATTTGCTAGTGTTTTTAGAACCATGTACATGTCATTTCTCCCATAAACTTTAAGGCAAACCATGTACATATATGTCATTTCTCTCATTTCTTCCATAAACTCAAGGCAAACTTTAAGTATAACTTTGTGCATGTCATTTCTAGCATTTGATAGTGTTTTTAGAACCATGTACACATCATTTCTATGTCATTTCTCCCATAAAATTTAAGACAAACCATTTACATGTGTCATTTCTCCCATACATGTGTCATCTCTCCAATAAAATTTAAGGCAAACTTTAAGGCATGTCATTTCTATGTCATTTCTCCCATAAACTATAAGGCAAACTTCAAGGCAAACCATGTACATGTCATTTCTCCCTTAAACTCTAGACAAGGCAAACTTTAAGGCATGTCATTTCTAGATGTGATTTATCCCATAAAATTTAAGGAAAAATTTAAGGCAAACTATGCACATGTCATTTCTCCCACACTCAAGGCTTTCTCCCATAAACTCAAGGCAAAACTTAAGGCCTAAAAACCTTGGTGAGAACCTAAAGTGGCTGAACTTCCATAGGATTTGAGTCACTCTTTTGAGTGTTAACTTCTACAATTTATAAAGGCAGAGTCTGTAAAGGGCCAGGTAGCCTTTGAATCCCATCCTTTCTCAAAGGTGACATATCCAGTAAACGCCCTTGAAGTCAATCTCTGGAACAGATCTAAATAGAAGTTATTCATTGTAAAATCCATTTCTGTGCATGCCATTTCTCTGATAAACTATAAGGCATTTTCTAGTGTTTTTCGAACCATGTACATGTAATTTCTATGTCATTTCTCCCATAAAATTTAAGGCAAACCATTTACATACATGTCATTTCTCCCATTTGTCCCATAAACTCAAGACAAACTTTAAGGATAACCATGTACATGTCATTTCTATCATTTTCTAGTGTTTTTGGAACCATGTACACATCATTTCTCCCATAAAATTTAAGGACAAAAAACCCACTAAATATGGTTGAAAAATGGACATTATGCATAGATGTTTCTTACTGTCACAATCTAGAGAAAGCAGTGATTACATATGTTCTTTGAAATATTTCAACTAACAAGGTCCGCCAAAGGAACATGAATATACCGGAAGAACAACAAACAACGAGGCATATTATATTGCATTGATAGAAGGCTTGGGAACAGCTAGGGAGTATGGATCAAATGGAATTGTAGTTTTCACGAATTCTGAACTTGTGTCAACCAGATGAAAGACATGTACCAAGTTAACAAGGAGAGGCTAAAACAACTGCATGTAAAAGAAAACAATATTGTTAGACAATTTCAATTTTTTAGTATAAGACATCGTGCAAATTTTAATACGATGTCTGGTGATCTATTGTGTGGGGCAATGCCAATTCAAGATTCATCTGTCAAAAATGAATTAATAAATGAATTAGTATTATACAAGGCAATGCCAATTCAAGATTCATCTCTCAAAGATGAATTAGTGTTGAGATGCTCTCCTTCAAAATTTATTGATGGAAATTGTAACATATCTTTGATATGTGTGTGTTTTTTACTTATAAATGCGTCATTTTAATAACCATGTGTTTTTTTCAATAATATACCAAGTGTGCTCCCACCATGTAAAGCGCAACTTGGCAAAATTCACATTTTTATAAAATTAAAATGTGAGGACTTCAACAAATTTTTGTTTAAATTGAGTTTCACACATCAATTAGTGCTTTGAAAGTTGTGTTTTACATAATTTGTGTACTAAATTACATTAATTTTTTGAAATCTTTTGAATTTATTTTAAATAGTAATTTAAAAATAATTGTAAATGTCCATTGTAGATATATCCATATATATCATGGAAGATGAAAGGCTAAGATCAATATAATCTCATGCCTCTATGAGAGAGGGGGATCATGGATCAAGGGATGTTCATGGTATTTATATAATCTTATCTCCATACATACCTGTGTGTATACATGTCGAATTATTTTTTTATTGACTATATATATAATTTTATCCCCATGTACATACATGTATACATATGGAATTGATTTTTTATCAATTTTGTGAGTTAAATTAGTTTTTAATAAGTTTCATATTTTATTTCTTAGGAGTTAGGAGGACAAGGGTGTATACTCCATCAATGGAGCATGGCCATGGTTCACGCAATCGTGGTATGGTTCACGCAATTTAATCAATCATATGTACATGTATTTATATGTATGAATGTATTTTTGAATTGATTATAAATTCATATTTTTTTATGAAGCTTCCCTTTCGTCGCGTGAGGTTGGTGGTGGTACACATTCCCCTGCAGGCACATCAATAGGTG
The DNA here is from genome assembly GCA_034641835.2 of Pinus albicaulis. Lineage (NCBI taxonomy): Eukaryota > Viridiplantae > Streptophyta > Pinopsida > Pinales > Pinaceae > Pinus > Pinus albicaulis. Next base: position 1,900,824,627 of record CM076575.1, on the reverse strand, counting down.
GTGGCCAATTGTGTGAGGGTGGTGATATGCATTCCCCTGGAGGCCGATCAATAGATGGTCGTGCTGATTCTCAACCATTCGGTGGTCATTTTGGTTATTAACAGTCTCAGGGTGGGCATGATGTTGGCCAACCATCTCGAGGTGGCCATCAATCTGAATATTATTTTCATTCAATTTGTAAAAATTTGTTTACATGTTTTTTGTTGAAAATGCAGCAAGATGATGGAGCTTAGTGAAATGAAGTCGCCTTCACTAAGTGGGCCCGCAGGCAAATTTTGGCGCAAAGTCTATTTTTAGACTATGTCTATTTTTAGACATATGGAGCAAGATCCAGGGGTTGCAGTATGTTATTCTTGTAGTATTGGTAATGTTGGTAAAAATAGATGGGACTCTATTTTTTGTACCTATAGGTCGAAGTCTATATTTAGACTGCCTATCCTAAAAATAGGGAAGTCAAATATTATTTACCCTTAATAATATTTGGACTATAAACTTCAGTTTACTCTCTTGGAGCACTTCAGTTCGAGCCTTGAAAGTGGCTCATGCATCTGACAGAGGAATTACGCTATTCCTAAGGGTTTGGTGAGCTCATGCATGGTTGACTTCAGTTAGGACTTCAGTGGCAGAAGTTTGGTGGAGTTAATGAGACAACTAGTGGAGTTGTGTTCGGTTTAACTTAGTTGAACTAGTTGAGATTAGTTTAACTAGCTAATCAACTAGTAATGAGTGGAGTGAATTAAATATTGTTTAATTCATTAATTAGTAACTCATTATTCAACTCAAGAACACATCAGTTCACTACAGTGCATGGACAGTTCAGTGGAGACCAGTGAAAGAGGTAGATGAAAGGGTGAGTACAGCTATCAGTTGTGACGTCAGTTGTGCATGAGATTTGCACCACACTTGGAGGCAATTTCCAATGATGATTGCGCTGTCAAGCCAAGGAGATTCGAACCTTGGATCTCTCATTAGGCCAACAGTGATTGCGCAATAGAGGCAGGCAATTAGTGGATGTGTTTTGAACCTGTGACTTGTTCAAAACCAAGCTAGTTTGTGTGTAACTTCATGAGACAGTACCGAGTACTTGTGAGGAGTATTGTACTGAGTTTGTTACATGTTTTCTCCATTATAATATACACAATAGCTGCGGGGTTTTCAGCTATAAGCTTTCCCCATACATACTGTGTTAATGTGTATGATGATTTGATGTGCTATAGCTTGTTTTATTTCCGCATGTGTGATGATCTGAGTGGAAGAGATTATGTGTTGCATATGAATTCGAATTGATATGTGATCAGGATAATCTCGGTGGATAAATATCATTATTCAGCAAAGTTCTACATGGTATCGGAGCCAAGTTTAATTATCGGAGTAGAGATTGATCATCACAGTGATTACAAACTTATTTCGGTAGACAGAGTCTGCATGCGTGCCAGGTAGCCTCTGGATCCATCCTTTCCTTTGAAAGGTGATACATCCAGTAAATGCCCCTGCAGTCGATCTCTGTGCTAGAAATAATTTGTTCTCACAGATCAAGAGCAGTTGAGCTTTGAGTTGGAATTCGAATTTTGCAGCAGTTTTGTTTTCTTGGTGCCGGAGTTGAAAATGTCTTTCAACGGTTTGCGACTCGAATATGCTCTTGAAGGCAGTTCGAATTATGTTGCATGGAAGGATCGCATGGAGGCAGTATTAGAAGATAATGGTTTGAAGGAGTTCATAGATACGGATGTCCAAAAGCCCACTGATCCTGCTGAAGTCGAAGCATGGCAAAAGAAGATGGCGAAATGTCGAAGGATCCTGTTGGAGGGCGTCAAGGATCATATTGTATCCAGCCTGCATGGAAAGGCTTCTCCATATTTAATGTGGAAAGCTTTGACAGATCTATTCTAGAGTAAGAGCGACCAAAGGAAGCTGGCGCTCAAAGATAAGCTCAGGAACATCAAGATGGAGAAGGGCGACAGTATCGCCAAATACCTCACGAAGTTCACTCAATGCAGAGATGAGTTGGGAAGTGTGGGAGTTACTGTCGATGAAGAGGATATGGTCGACCTGGCTCTCCTTGGTCTTCCGAAGGCTTGGCACTCATATCAAGATAGTGTCAATGGTCGGGAGAAGCTGCCGGGATGGGAGCGCTTTTGGGCGGATCTCATGCAGGAGGAGATAAGGAGGACTACTCGGGATGGATCTTCATCAAAGGGAGCTGATGAAGAAAATTGCGCTTTGGTTGCCAAAGCAAAGAAGGGAAGGGTAAGAAAACTTCTCATTCCGGTGCAAAGGGCAAGAAGCAGGATATGGCGAAAGTGAAGTGTTTTCACTGCCATGATCACGGACATTATGCTACCAATTTTCCGAAGAAGAAGAAAAACAAGCAAGCGGGAAGATCTGCAGATGGAGAAGCTTTGGCTTCGCAGTTCGAGCTTGAATTTTCACTGATCGCATGCTTGGTTTCAAGTGTGATGGGATCGGTGTGGTTCTTGGACAGCGGTGCGTCATTTCATATGATGGGAGATTGGGATTTGTTCTCAGATCTGGAGGACAAAGATCTGGGTGTGCACATCGAGATGGGTGATGATGGTAGATATAGTGCGACTGGTATCGGTACCATATCCTTTCAGAGGGAGTCTGGTAAACCCTTCGTGTTGAAGGATGTCATGCATGTACCTGGATTGAAGAATAACTTGATCTCTGTGGCAATGTTGGAAGATAAGGGGTATGATGTGGTCTTAACCGAAGGAAAGGCTTTCCTGCACAGTAAGACTACTGGAGAGACCCGGAATATAGGGGTTCGAACCAAGAACCTTTATCAGTTGCAAGTAGATGGCTGCGCAACAATGGCATGCAAGGCGGGAGAAGTGGTGAGCTAGGATGATGAGGGCGAACTATGGCACAGGAGATTGGGCCACCTTCACCATGGAGCTTTGAAAATCCTACAGTAGATTTCTACTGGGCTTCCTAAGGGCACTCTTGCGCAGTCAGATCAGTGCAACGGGTGTACTTTAGGGAAGTATGTGAAAGCCACCTTTCACGAGAAGGATAGTCGCGCCACGACGATCCTTGAGAGAGTTCACACAGACGTGTGTGGTCCTTTCTCAGTTGCTTCGACAGCAAAGCACAAGTACTACGTGACTTTGTTGATGATTTCTCTCGAAAGTGCTGGATCTTCTTCATGCAGAAGAAGAGCAATACATTCACGAAGTTCTTTGAGTTTAAAGCACTAGTCGAGAAGGAGTCGAGGAAGAAGGTGATTGCTCTAAGGAGCGACAATGGTGGTGAATTCATCTCAGCTAAATTTAAGGAGTTCTGCAGCGTAGAATGGATTCGGAGAGAGCTCATCGCACCCCATAACCTACAACAGAACGGGGTGGCTGAGCGGAAGAACAGAATGATCGTGGGTGTGCATGGGTGATGTTGCATGATCAGGGCCTACCCCTTCACTTGTGGGCTGAGGCATGCAATACAATAGTGTATGTGCAGAAACATTGTCCTCACAAGGTTCTTGGTATGAGTACACCGGAGGAGGCTTATTCTGGCAAGAGGCCTGACATTTCCCATTTGCGGATCTTTGGCTCTCCTGTCTACATGCATGTGACGAAGGATGCAAGAAGGAAGCTGGATCCAACTGCTGAGGTTGGAATATTTGTGGGGTACACTGATACACCTCACAACTATCGGGTGTATTTTTCAGACAGTCGCAAGACTGTTGTGTGATGGGATATCAAGTTTCAGGAGGAGAAAGACATGCAGTGTTCGCTTGAGAGGGAGCTACACTTGCATGCAGATGAGGAGCTGTTAGTTCCTAAGGAGGAGCTTCTGGATGTGGATCATCCACAAGAGGAAGTTCATGAGGTGGAAGAAACCACCCATGCAGCGCCAACCATCAGAGGGTGCATGCGCACTACAGAAGCTGAGCGACTGGCTCGAGATGCAGAGAAGGTTGTAGGACCACCTACAGCACAGTGCAGACAAAGGCAGTCACCGGATCGGTACACTGGATACATCTCTCTTGTGAGTCAATGTGTCGTGACGGAGCCATCCTCTTTTGAGGAAGCTGTGGAGGAACCCGCATGGGTAGATGCCATGATCGAAGAATATGATTCGATCGTCAGAAACAGTCCATGGGATATTGTCCCAAGACCGGAATGGAAATCGGTGGTGGGTTCGCAATGGATGTACAAAGTGAAGCAGGCGGATGATGGGAGTGTGGAGAAGTACAAGGCGAGATTTGTCGCCTGTGGCTTCTCACAGATCGAGGGGATCGATTATCAGGAGACTTTTGCACCTGTCGGAAGGTACTCTTCCATACAGACGATCCTTGCTCTCTCAACGCAGATGGGATGGCACATCCATCAGATGGATGTGAAGACTACGTTCCTCAATGGAGTCATTGAGGAGGAGGTGTACATAGAGCAGCCTGAAGGTTTCGAGATCTTCAGCAGTGAGTCACATGTGTGCCGACTCAAGAGAGCACTGTACGGGCTGAAGCAAGCACCTCGTGCTTGGTAAACTCACATAGACAACTACTTCACCGAGCTTGGATTCTCCAAGAGTGAGGCGGATCCTAACCTATACCAGATTGTAGTGGAGGGGAAGTTGTTGATCATTGTACTGTATGTAGATGATCTGATTTTGACGGGTGATGAGCAGTTGATACTTTCATGCAAGGAGGATCTTGCACGAGAGTTTGAGATGAAGGACTTGGGCATCCTTCATTATTTCCTAGGATTGGAGATTTGGCATCGTAGTGGAGGATTGTTTGTTTCTCAGGGCAAGTATGCCTGGGAGATTTTGGAGAGGTTCAACATGCATGGCTACAAGCTTGTTGACACTCCTCTTCCTGGCGGTTGGAGGAAGGAGGATGCTACTTCAGCAGAGGTAGTGGATGCCACTGTCTATCGACAGTTGGTGGGGTCGCTTATGTATCTGGTCAATACACGACCCGATATATGCTATGTTGTTAACCAGCTTTATGACATGGTTAAGCCTACCAAGCTCTTTTGGAAGCGAAATGACATGTATTGTGACATCTTAGTGGGCATTGGGATATGAATATGGTACGATTAGAGAGGATGGAGCAAAGCTTTCTGGCTTCACTGATGCAAATTGGGCAGGGAGCCCAACGGATCGGAAGAGCACATCTGGAGGAGTTTTTAGCATTGGGTCGACAGTAGTTTCCTGTTACAGCAGGAAGCAGAGATCCGTGGCACTCATTTTAGTAGAGGCTGAGTACATGGCAGCTAGCTTGGCTTCATGCGAGGCTATTTGGATGAGGAAGATCCTCGTTGGATTGTTCGGGTTGCATTTGGAGCCTACAGTGATTTACTGTGATAATCAGAGTTGCATTAAAATCTCGGCTAATCTAGTATTTCATGATAGATCCAAACACATCGACATCAGGTACCATCATATCAGAGATTGTGTTCAACGGAGAATCATGATGCTTTCATATGTTCCCACGGAGGATCAGGATGCCGACATCTTGACGAAGGCGCTCACCAAGAGCAAGTTTGAATTCCACAGAGGCAGGATAGGGGTTGCAGATAATCCATATCTTGGTGAGAGGGAGTGTTGAAAATGCAGCAAGATGATGGAGCTTAGTGAAATGAAGTCGCCTTCACTAAGTGGGCCCGCAGGCAAATTTTGGCGCAAAGTCTATTTTTAGACATATGGAGCATGGTCCAGGGGTTGCAGTATGTTATTCTTGGAGTATTGGTCATGTTGGTAAAAATATATGGACCTCTATTTTTGGACCTATAGGTCGAAGTCTATTTTTAGAATGCCTATCCTAAAAATAGGGAAGTCAAATATTATTTACCCTTAATAATATTTGGACTCTAAACTTCAGTTTACTCTCTTGGAGCACTTCAGTTCGAGCTACAGAAGTGGCTCATGCATATGACGGAGGAATTACGCTATTCCTAGGGGTTTGGTGAGCTCATGCATGGTTGACTTCAGTTAGGACTTCAGTGGCAGAAGTTTGGTGGAGTTGATGAGACAGTTGGTGGAGTTGTGTTCGGATTAACTTAGTTGAACTAGTTGAGATTAGTTTAACTAGCTAATCAACTAGTAATGAGTGGAGTGAATTAAATATTATTTAATTCACTAATTAGTAACTCATTATTCAACTCAAGAACACATCAGTTCACTACAGTGCATGGACAGTTCAGTGGAGACCAATGAAAGAGGTAGATGAAAGGGTTGAGATAGCTATCAGTTGTGACATTAGTTGTGCATGAGATTTGCACCACACTTGGAGGAAATTGCCCATGATGATTGCGCTGTCAAGCCAAGGAGATTCGAACCTTGGATCTCTCATTAGACCAGCCTTGATTGCGCAATAGAGGCAGGCAATTAGTGGATGAGTTTTGAACCTGTGACTTGTTCAAAACCAAGCTAGTTTGTGTGTAACTTCATGAGACAGTACTGAGTACTTGTGAGGAGTATTGTAGTGAGTTTGTTACATGTTTTCTCCATTATAATATACACAATAGCTGCGGGGTTTTCAGCTATAAGCTTTCCCCATACATACTGTGTTAATGTGTATGATGATTTGATGTGCTATCACTTGTTTTATTTCTGCATGTGTGATGATCTGAGTGGAAGAGATTATGTGTTGCATATGAATTCGAATTGATATGTGATCAGGATAGTCTCAGTGGATAATTAATAATTATTCATAAAATTTCTACAGGACCTACTCTCATACCAATTGTTGGAATAAATACTGAGAGGGGGGGTGAATCAGTATTTAGAGCTGACTAAGAACTTTTAATTTTTTTTTCTTTCTGAAAACCATATGCTACTTTACTGAATCCAACTTGTAAGTTCAGAGATCTTATTATGTCTATACATAGATCATTGCTTCATTCATTCATCAGATGTTAAGCAGTAAGCATGAACAGAAATAACATAATAAACCATCAAACATAAGCAACACATATGAACACCAGTATTTAAGATGGAAACCCAATTCGGGAGAAAACCACCGTTTTTGTTATCTCAGTCTTCAATATTTATTATAAATAAAACTTCTTACAATTTTATGCTGGTGTAGACTTATACCAACATGCAGGCACCCACCTGTAGAAGGCTACCACCTTCTCTCATTTTCCAGTCACCATTGGAAGGGAGCTCCAACCCCCTGATTTAACACCAATTTGTAGAAAGCTTTCACTTTCGCACTGAAGGCTTCAACCCTCAGATCTACCAACTTTCTCTTAATTTCCTCATCAGATTTGCGTCAGATCTTCATGACTTGATTTTCAAATCTTCCTAGAGATTCATCATTTCTAGATTTAGAGATCATATCCATAGGTGCATCATAGATTCAGATTCATCAGAGACAGAGTTCAATCATGCAGATATCTCTTAAAAATTTTATTCATTAACATCCCATCCATATGCACGCCCTGAACCATAATACACTTCTCCTTATATAGTTTTTCCTTATAGTTTTGACTTTATTAATACCATGATTCAAAACCACCCAACTGCTGATGGTATTCCTGGACGGGATCAATTAGATAATCTAGCGTAGTCTACCCAAGCCCCCAAACAGTTTCTCATTGTTTTATTTCCTTGGCTTTGGAAATTAGATAATTAATCTAAAGATTTTTAATATCTCAATCTGAGATTGAGATATTAATCCAAATTTCTCTTTTAGAAATGACCTTCATAAGTCGATCCCAGGTTTATTCGTTCCACCAACTTCGGAATAACATTCAAATGATGGTCCAAACACTTTTCATCATAATTTACATTTAATTTAAGTAATCCTTGGTTAAACCTGCAACCGCTAATTTGAAAAGTCCCAATCAATATAATTTAAAACTAGGGCCCATCGCTAACGATCATTTCCATTCGACGACGGAGAGCACATTGCTTGGCTTCAGATGATCCGACGGATATCATTCATTGATGATGCATGGATGATAACGTGCGATGGCCCGCCGTACCTTAGGTAACCTTCACGCATCTATAGCAAATGAACACCGTCCGATGACCCCTTCCCAGATCAATGGCGTTTAATAATATCGCTCGGCTTCTTTGGTAAAACATTAACGTGCGATGGCATTCTTTGATAGCGGTTTTCATGGGTCCACCTTTGCTACGTGTCAACATTTCTATGGAATCACTCCCCAACTAGGAAATACCGCCTATCACCGAAAGGTGGTGCGATGAAATCCAGAAACCGCCTTCACTATTTACTTGGTCACGGTTCCGCTCTTCCACGCAGGGTTCCATCGCGCTTCCTTTTGTTATCTTCCACCTCTTTCCTTCCAGGTTCTATTCATGATTCCAAAGGGTTAGTCCGTGTTCCACCGAGAGTTCAAAGCCAAATAATCTATTTTAGTTCTTCCGCGTTATAACTAATTTTCCCTTGTTCCTCGTTCCTTTCTCCATGAAAGCGAGTCAGATCCTTACTAATAGCATAGACCCTTCCATGTGGAGCTTAAAACCATATCTTTGATCATATCATATATTCAACGAATATATATAACTCCACTGTCTACGAGTTTGGATACACTGACGACTGTATTGACATCGTTTCCTCGAACAACATACAAAGCACCATTAATCACCTCACAGGGTTTCTTACTTATGACGGATTCCATCAGGATGCATACATATGTTCACACATGAATTACCATTTACTAGAACATTCACTTATTCTTTTCTATTCGATGGCCTTTTTCTCCTACTCTATCTCTGGACAATTCTGCTTCAATTATTCACTCTTCTTTTGCTGCTACTTTGCTTTTCTCTTTTCATAGTTACTGTTTCAGATGCTCCTTCTTTTCCAATTCATTTGCCATCAATGAAAATATTTCCAACAGAAAGACCCCTCCTTATTTCATGACATATGTAATGATCCTACTTTCCAGATTATAGTTGACTGGGGTAGCAACCTAGCAACACCATATTCGTAAAATATTATTTTTGTTATAATTTTGTATATAATATTTAAGAGTGATTAAGTTTTTTTTTCTTCCTTTCTTTTCTTTTTTCGAATCCTTTTATTCATAAGAAAATGTCGATAAAATACCTTAAGGTATTTTTTGTTCCCTTTATCATAGTTGTTCTTCCTTTCGATATAGTTATTGTTCCCCTTATCAGTGTTGTTGTTCCATTTGGAAAAAAATTTGTTCCATTTGACACATTTGTTGTTCCCTTTATTACAGTTGTTGTACCCTTTGGTATAGTTGTTATTCCTCTCGACACAGTTTTTGTTCCCTTTATTGCAGTTGCTACTCCCTTTGGCACAATTGTTGTTCCTTTCGACACAATTTTTGTTCCCTTTGACACAATTGTCGTTCCTTTTGAAACAATTTTTGTTCCTTTTGGCACAATTACTATTCCATTTTATTACAGTTGATGTAACCTCATGAACAATTTGTGTCCCCTTTGCACCAAGTTGTCTCTATTTTCATTCAACTGACTGCAATCTTTAAAAAAGGTGAACTTAAAAGGCATTGATCTTTCTCTATCATGGTGTCAATAATAACGTCTTATATATCATCCTATGAAGAACATAATTTTTTCCTTTGCCGCATCCTATCAATTTAAATATTTTCCTTATATATGGATTTATCCAGAAGAATCATAAATTGTTCATGATCTTTCACCATAGTAGTTTTATATTTTCTTTACATCTCGAAATAGTAATTTTCTTTCAACATAGCAAAGGATTGACACATATTTTATCTGGCATCATCTTTCTTCCTTACGTCTTTCTTAAACTCATAAGGAGTTGATGAGCCACCCTTGATGATAAAAGGATCAGTTTGCAAAAAAATGACACATAGAATTATATTTTCTCATAAGGATAGGGGTCTCATCCTGAGCTATCCAACCACAATCATGGGGACAATAACATAAGTGCCATTCCCATTATGGCTAGAAAATGAGGGTAATGGCCTTTCACAGTAGTGTCAAAAGGACAAGAGGTCTTGAAATTATGAGCTGAATTATTCACTTTGTTATGATCTAGTGAGTGACATTGTTGTTATCTGGTCACCACGCTAGAACAATGACCTTTTTTCTTAGAAAATTTATTTAAAATAACAATATGATATATCATTCATAGGAAACTCACTCATCTACAGGTTATTACATGAGAAAATTATGAACTTTCAAACCTCCGTAATATGCATTTTACCTATAAAGGAATGTTGCTAGATATATGTTCTTATGTTCTTCGAAGGTTATTATTTTATTAAAAAGCAAATATTTTTAAATGATATATCTTTATTATTATGATTTTTTTTCCTAGTAATTACTGCACGACAAAAATCCATGCATATATGATAGTTAATTATTTATTCCATCTTTCTGTGCCTGAATTCACCATTCCCCTTTGTGATAATGACTACTTTTGTGTGAACATTTAATTTCCATAACTCTACCAATCATGGTCGAACATTCCTATTGGGGGGAGGTAAGGCATGACACGTGCTTGAAGTGACTAAGCACATTTAACAAAAATCGAAATTTCCATCACACAAAATCACACTAGATGTTGTTACTCTATCATATTCCTCATTCTATTAGAATATTTCTAGATTGAAACATATATGTATATAGTTTTTCTACAACATTCTCTTCCAAACCAACAACGATGTGGGCTAAGTCCATACGAAGTTATTCAGTTACACTATGGGTGACTAAGCAGGCTCGGAGAATCTTAGAAAGGGTGGGTTGAGTTGAATACTTCACCCGATTAGGAATTTGATAATGATCTCACTTTAGAGTTTTTACAGAATTTCAGAAATGAGGCCACAATGGCTAAAGGAAAGTCGATAACAGTTAATGAAATGATCATGGAGGAAGTTATAGGCCTCTCCATGGAAGGAGAGAAATGGATAGACATGCATATTTGGCTCTAAAGTGCGATGGAATTATTTACAGACCCTGGTGAGGAACTGGTCTATAAAGGAAAAGGATTTTTCTCTGCTTCATTTGGAGAACAAGGGGAGGAGCTTGCAAACATAATCGAGAGGTACATTACATGTGTCGACCACTATGATGTGGTAAGACCATGCCATCTCAAACTATTGGTAGCTTTAAAATAGAATATAGTCCTAAACATGAATTTCTTTTTAAATTTCCTCTTACATGAAGTTCTTGATATATTGGGTAGATCTAAGGATCCAAGTGGTACAGTCAGTCACCATTGTTTAATCAAATTGATATTTATTAGGGAATTGGCATTGTCACAATTAAGCTAGGACAATTTCTTGGGATCTAATGACCGACCATCTATGGAAGACATAAATGAGGAAGAAAAAATTTAGCGAGACATGGAAAATGCTCTCCTTCAAATAGTAAATAGTCAGCCAAGAGAGGAGAGTGATAGTCAAAACCTAGCTTTGCAAAACTTGACTGGAGGTGAGAAGAGCTTAGCCTCTATCCTAGTTTCTTTGTCGGCTAAGCGTATAAGGTATGAAAGACTAGCCAAGGCAAAGCAACCTATAGGGTCTATTAAGCATGAGTCAGAAAACAAGTAGTCCCAAGAACACCCCATGGAACAACAGATTAGCTCACCTCGAACTTGTGAAGAAGAAATAGCCCAGGCCTTGGAAAATATGAGAGCCCTCTTTTCCTTTGAAAGGAATGGAGACTATTTTGAGAATCCATCTGAACCAGCAGCTAATTTTTTAGCCTCTACCTCTAATTCTAATAATAATAAAATATTTCCATCTTCAGCAAGAATCCATAGCCAAGAAAATTCAAGAGAATCCACTGAAACTGTGAAAGAACCATACTCTTTTGATTGATGATAACTATAAAGAATTTGAAGTCCCTCCTGTTAATGAAAATATCACTATTGTTCCATATTTATCTACAGTTCCAATTTTAGAACCTACTAAAGGGTTGAAAGGAAAAAATAGGCAGAGAATTAAGCTATTGAAGCATGAAAATAACAAACTATGAAAAATCATAGAAAAACTCAGAAACTGACTTCAAAAATCTAGAGTACAATATAGAGGGAAAATAAAAACTATGACAGTTAGAGTCCAAAGTGAGGAGACTCCTATCAATCATGCAGGGACTCAAAATGAAGGAATTTATATCAATCATGCAAAAATTTAAACAGACTTTAACCCTTTTGTGGTCACATTTCATGCAGCAAGTCAGATAGGCCTATTGGTGACTACCAAAATGCCTACACAAACTAAAGTAGTTCTTCCTTATTTTCACTTGATCACAAATACCACCTTCCAAGTAATAAATAGGGAATGGGAAAGGCATAAACAATTTTTTAAATAATATCTAGGGTAAGTGATACCTTGCGCATAACACAAAGAATTGCTACAAAATTACAAAGCATTGGTTGCTACTAAACATGAAACTTACGACAAACTCAGAATTAAGAAAAAAGGAAACATAGAAATTATGAAGACAACTCAAAAAATCTTTGGAGAAAACCAAGGAAATATTATGTGTGTACTCTGATCCATTGTCTTGTAGATCTCCAGCTAAAAATTCTGCTAGGTTTCTACTTGAATGATATTTATTATTAAAATTAAAGGTCATATGGTCTTTCCAGCCCTTTAAATTCATTACTATTTCCTATTTTACTAAGTGTTTTCGAGAGCAGGATGAAAAAGCCAGGTATTTATTATGTGAACTTTACATGCATAACTTATTTCTAGAAGAAGAGAGGGATCATAACCCTAGTCCTTTCATTAGGGATGTACTATTCCAATATTTTATATCATTTCTAGGAATTGAATCAAATGGTATAAGGACTATATCATATTCCAAATAAGGGGGAAAGGTTTAGACCTTTGGGTTAGAGGAGAACCTAATAGTCCACTGCAAAATTTTATAAAGCATAAAAGGTTCATGGAACAACCTCAGGTTGTTTTTTCGTTGGCCTCCACGCATAAAGATGTTCTTATAGTAGGTCTTAAGTATTTTTAAGATATGAAATAGGAGGCCCTTCAGGAAGCACAATAGCAATGGAAAGAATCCCCTAATAAGGTAAAAAATAGAGATCCTTTTAGTTACATAAATTTTCAGGCAGCAGCTAATCGAATGCAACGTTATAGTCATATGGTTATATCTAAAGGCCCCACTTGGATTGGTTGTCGATACAAATTTCCTGTTATCTGGTATCCTCCATAGGGTTACAATATTGAATATGAACTTCCTAAAGGAGAATAAAGTGAGGCTTTCAAGGTTCTTCGGAAAAAAAATGGATTTTTTTTGTATCAGGAATGTTTTTACCGAGCTTATTATTTAAATTTGTTACATCTTAATCATCTTAAATTTTCTACATGTTTCAATATACCAATTAATACGTATCACATCCAACGTATGGAAGAATATATGTACCCATTTTGGATTTGAATATTCCCCCCAGAGTGAAGTCCAATGAGACATATGCTCTCAGGGGTCGTCTTTTCCATTATATTTGAATGCAACTATGGTATTTACTAGGCCAAATATTACTTTCATCAATCTCTGATATTCTTTCCAACTCCCTATATTTTATTTGTGAGTACCCCACCGTCTAGAAAGTGTAGATCTCAAATCTACATCCAAATCTTGGAACCTTTTTTCTTAATGTAATCTTCTCTCAAATTCATCAAGAAATAGACTGACATCTCCTACACCATCATAGTAAGGAAAATTACATACCTCTGTAGTGATGCAGTGAATCAATATTGTAATTATGTTACACAACTAATCGAATGCAACGTTATAGTCGTATGGTTCTATCTAAAGGCCCCACTTGGATTGTGTGTTGGTAAAAATGTACTTTTATCCGGTATCCTCCATAGGGTTAAAATATTGAATATGAAATTCTTGAAGGAAATAAAATTGAGGCTTTCAAGGTTCTTCAGAAAAAAAATTGATTTCTAGTATATGGTGAACGCTCTTACCCAGCTTATTCTTTAACTTTTCTACATGTTAATCATCTTTCTTCATGAGGAAATGCAATAAGGTAATTTGTGGGGTAATGTTGGACCATCAAAATGGTATAATTATTTTCCTTATTTAGAAACGTTCAGGGTGCAGCCAAGGTTGCCATGATTAGGGTGATTTTAGTAGGCTGGATATGCTACCACATCCTAGTTACTCATAAAAAAAATTGATTTTTGGGTTGTCAAAATGCTATTTTTTATTCAATGTAAAGAGTTAATTGAGTACTAGTATGATAACCCATATGATAAAGTATGTGATGCTGTAGTATTGGATTTTATAAATCAAGCATTGGATGAGAATGTTTTGAGCATTTTAGAAAACGATACAATTTCTAAGGAAGCATGGAAGATCCTGAAGCATAGTTTGGAACAAAGGAAATTGAAATGCAACAACAATATGTGTCATAGTTTGTTGAGTCACTTGAAGATCCGAAAGTAGATAAGTGAGAATATAGAAGAACAACAAAGCTTGGATAATTCCACACACAGGTGGATGATAGTTGTGAAGACTTTAAAAGTGAAACCCATTATGAAGATATGCATATGGATGAAGAAGATGGAGAAAATATTGCAAAGAGAGAAGTTGAAGCCTCTATATGTAAATTAGAGAAAGAGAATGTATTTTCTCAAGAACTCCAACATAACATGGATGGTGAAGTCAATGGTCAATCCCACTCTGATGAAACACATGTGAGTGATGACTGAAAAGTGAGATTTGAATTGGTGAATTCAATCATAGATGATGAATTTGGTGAATTGAAATTTCCAATTAGAACGTGCATGCTTTGCTATCCTACAATAGCAGCAATATTTATGGGATCTACTATCAATCCTTATCTCCAAACAACATGCCCAAATAGTATACCAAAAGCTACACAAGAGATGCATTTCTTCAAGTTCAATGATATTTGATACTGTCTCCACGTATCCAACATCAATCTTAATCTTGCAAAATGTTTCTTTAGTAACCCAAAAATAATCCAATCATGAAGTTAAACCTCCAAAAACTTGTGTATATACTCCTTAAAATCTGCGACTGCTACTCTACAGAATATTGCAGGAGCATTCTTCAACCCAAAGTGCATGGCTATATACTGAAAATATCCCCTTTCAATGGAAAAAGTTGTCTTACTCCTACCTTCTGGTGCAGTTCTAATCTGATGGTAACCTTAAAAACTATTTGTAAAAGAGTAGGCCTCCTGCCCTCCAAAATTATCCAATACTTCATGTGTGAAAGGTGTAGGGAATGGGTCATGCACAAATCAACAAAAATTATGATTTCACCCTTTTTCTTCTTCTCCTGAACAACCATAGAATTTACCCATTCAAATTCCTCCACGGGTTCAATTATGCTAGAAATAATCATATTCTCCAGTTCCTCCTTCACTTTTTCCTTATATTTTGGGTTTAATCTATACGGTAGTTGTTTTACTGGCTTCACGTATCATTTTAGATTGATCCTCATAACTCTGAGGTCTCCTACTATTCCCTTCAGTTCTGAAAAAATTGTGGGAAATAGCTCTTGATATTCATGTAACAACTTGACAACCTTTTTGACTATATCTGCATCCCAATAATCTCCAATCAGTAAAAATTTTGGCTCCTCCTCTGATCCTATATTTACCTTTTGCGTCTTCGTGGGCTGAGTTATGTCCAGTATCTCAAGTTCTGGTCCATCGATCTCGCAATGTGCTTTTTATTATGGGATATAACTATTGCATGGATCTTCTTCTTCTTCCACTCTTGTCACATTATAACATTCTAATGCATGTTTCAACTACGCGGTCCAATCAGGATGCGTCCAAGTTGACACAATTATGGTTTTATAAATCTCTGCTTGGAATACCTTAATTACTTCATCTGTACACGAGCAATCTTCTTTGTAACTATAGGTCATCAGGAATCCTTCAACCAAATCGAACCAATTTGCAGTGCCATGTCGTAGTTCTGTTTCAAGATACCAATTAATAGGTATCACAACCAATGTATGGAAGAATTTATATACCCATTCAAGATCTGGATCTTCCTAGACTGAAGTCCAGTGAGACATATGCTCTCGGGGGTCATCGTTTCCATTATATTTTACTACGACTATGGTATTTACTAGGCCAAATATTACCTTCATCAATCTCTGATATTCTTTCCAACTCCCTAAATTTTCTTTGTGAGTACCCCACCATATAGCAGTTGTAGACCTCAAAGCTACATCAAAAGTTTGGAACCTTGGTTATTCAGGTAATCTTCTCTCAAATTCATCAAGAAACAGATTGACATCTCCTATACCATCATAGTAAGGAAAATTACATACCTCTGTAGTGATGCAACGAAGTGATCTTGTAAATATGTTACAGCGCATGGTAAAAAATTTGTGCAACATGTTCTACCAATTATCCAATTATTCATTAGAGTTTTAAGGAAATGAATAGTCCTTATCCCAGCTTATCCTTCCATCTGCAGTGGGCTTGATGCAATATTCATCCTATGTGGTCAGTTTATAGATATGATCAATATTTGCATCACAGTATTCATCGTGAACACGTTCTGTGTACCATATTCCTTCTGATGGATCTAGAGGAACAATGATCCTAATATCACCTTGTTCATACACCATATTTCCCTGCTTGAGATTGATTATTGCATCAATGTCAAAATCCTAATCCAATATAAGAAACATCGGATATGGATTGTTTTCATTTACAATCTCAATTGCTTAAAAATCTGACATAGCACGCACTCCTGTAAAGTATATTAATATACCGGGTAACATTCCCATAGGAATGATATTCTGTTGATAAGACATTGTCAACTGTATTAGTGACCATTGCAATTGTGGGTTTCCTATGCGTTCCCATGTTTTCTTGGGCAAAACATTGGCATAAGATCGCAAATCTAGGATTACCTGATCCATGTCATAGTCCCCAAACTATGTAGTTAAACTCATTTCTCTTCCTCTCTTATTCTTATGCCAGTGAAACTTATTTACGGTGTGATTATTCTCTTATAACACAATATTATATATCTCCTGGAGACTCTCTACAGCCTTCTGATCTAGTAACAACTTCATGCAGGTCTGTAAAAATTATTCCAGTATGTCTGCATAAAACTGTTGAAATTTGCAACAAGAAGCAGTGAAATTTTCATCCATAAATAAAATTTAGAAAATGGCACCCAGAAATGGCGACCATGTGAGGCTTTTTATTTAATTATCCCTTAATTAAATTGAAATTAAATGGTAATTTCTTCTCATAACAACTTGTATCAGTTAACTAAGTTAGAAATACTGAGTTAGCTCAAGAATTTCCAGTTGAGGTTAAAAGGTGAGGAATGTAGAGTGATTATATTATTTCCAAGGTCCAGTTGCAGTTGTAGAACTAGTGTGGTGTGAGTGTAATCATTTAACTCAAATTAATTGAGTTAAAATGAGCTTAACTAGTTCTAATTGAGTAATGAACTAGTAAGAGGTCAAGTGAATTAAATTCGATTTAAATCACAAATAGTGATCTATCAAGTAACTAATGATTCACTATTAATAGTTGCATGCATGTCAATTCTGATGACAACTCAGTTGAGACAAAGGATAAAGGGAAGTTAACTATCAGTTGTACTATTAGTGAATTTCTCGGGCACAATTATACAGTTAGAGTAAGCTTCCATAGGGATTGCGTAGTCAAGGAAGGTTTATTATCCTATTTAATATGGATTTATTGCCTAGGAATTGATGAAAAAGGATTAGATAAGTAGGGGTTGAGAATTGGCTAAGTGTTGGTAAATTTTGCCTAAGAATTTCTAGTTAGTTTTGAGTAGGATCAAGGTGAGACGATCGGTAGAGTCCAAGATTTTCTCGGTGTGAGAAATCATTGTATTGTTTCATGATTCTTTGACTATGTACAATATATGATAGAGGTGTTTTGAGCAGATACTTTCTCCAAGAACATCTTGTGTTGTGTTATTGATAATTTCCTTTCTCTTTCTTGCATGTGATTGAGCGACCGTGTTTTATATTCTACAAATATAGTAGAAGGATTCAATATCTGACTTTAGTACATGGCATGATAAGATTGAATCCATTGGTATAGAGTTTCTATATAATTTCTACATGGTATCAAAGTTGTGTTAGTGATTTTATACATGGTATCCGAGTGCCAAAAATCATAGAAGAGAAGAAATTGAGTTTTTCTTGAGAAATTTCAAATTTTCAGATTTATTCTTCACGGTCCTAGCAGATCAAAATGTATTTGAATGGCTTGAGACTCGAGTATGATCTCGAGGTAAATTCAAATTATATTGCATGGAAGGACATGATGGATGTGGTGTTGTAGGACAAGGAGTTGAATGAAATCATAGATACTGATTTTCCCAAGCTTGTAGCAGCAGATGCCCAACTTCTTGATGCATGGTGTTGGAGTTCCCATGTTATGGCAAGTTTGGCAGCACCAAAAGATGAGACAAAATCAAAACCAATTTTAGACCTCAGGATCTAGCCCTCCTGGGTCCAGAGAGGGATCTCTCTATAAAGGGAAGGTATATGTCTTTGAAGCTTGGTTTGAAGGTATTAGGCTAGTTATAAGGGACAAAGTTTGTTTTATTTGTTTGTTTGTTTGGTTGTTGGGAAACTGGAATGAAGGGTTCAATACGAGGCAAGGGATGTGCAAAGAGGATTTTAGGAAAAGGAGAGATAATTCAGAGAACACTCGAGACCATTGGGCAATGGAGTCATTAAAGGGTTTACTTTCTATTCAGTATTCAAGGCTTTCAATTGGGCTAGTCATTTAAAATAGTGGATCTTTAAAGATGATAGTGTGGTATGAAATGATAAGGAATGAAGGTGAATGACAAGGAAACCTCCAAGGTGACCATTTAGGAATCAGATCTAGGGACAGTGCATGCCATTAAACACCTATGATCCACCCCCTAGAAGGTTAACTCTTCATACAACAAGGAACATTCAAGATTTAAACGCAAAGGAGAAGGCCTAAGATCAGAGAAAGGCTTTGAAATTTCAATGCTTCGACATTCAACTTAAGGGAACTTAGAAAAGCTCAATTGATTGAAAAATACCCTAGTGAGACAGAATCAACATTCTAAACTCCCATTATCCCAATTCTTTCAACTAGAACCCAACAAGAATGCCTAAGAATAGATTCATTAATTCATACATCAGTTAGCAGTGAATAAAAACTACTACATTGGTTAAATTATCTTGAATTAGCTCTCAGATAACACAATCAGCAGAAAACATTAAATATAAGAAGAGAAGGAGCATTAGGGTACCATGCAAGGGTATATCCTAAGCCAGGTTTCTGATTCTTACCAGAGAAATTAAAAGTAATGAATTACAGAAGGAGAACAGAGACAAAGGCAGAAAACATCACCGTTGCTTTAAATCAGGATCCAAAGAAATGTGCTTGTCATATTAAAGAGAAACACCAGTCATGTACAAAATTATCCAACAGCTTGATATTCAGTCTAAAAACATCTTCCTCAGCCTATTTTACAACTTTACACATAGAACTGTATCTTAAGAGAACAACTTACAATTCATAGATATCCAATCAATAATCAACAACAACCTTTACCATGTGTTTTTCTTGAGTTCTTATAGCTGAAAAAGAGGTAGAGGAGGTAGATGAAACACTAAATGAAACATTAAAATAGAAGTAGCAGAAGAGGGCTCGAGGCCCATTTTGTCTTAATATCCATGCATTGATTTTTGTACTCTTTGGGTGAAAGAGTGGTCTTCGACAGGCTGAAATTACCTCCAGGTATGTTCTTTGATGTAATTTAGCCTGTAGTACTCTTTAGTACTCTGGTGAATAGGAAAAAGATAGATAAATGACTTCAGTTCTGCCATACTGCATAAAAAATTCTCTGGCAGTATTAGGACTTCTGTCAGGGTGGAAATCTTCTCAGGAACATGATGTAGAATAAAAACAGTATGGCTACTTTGTCCTTTCTCGGGAGTGAAACTTCTGCTGATGTGAAACACTGATAATATTGTTTTCTATGTGTTAGGCCTCATTAGGCATTCTGTCTTAATCACAATGTCTTCAATATGGTACATTTTCCCTTTTTACACTGAATTAAGGCTTAAAATATTTAAAAACATTCTTAATACCTCTTAATCCTTCACTAATACTCTTTGCCACCTCATCGACTATCTTCGTCTATGAAAATGGAACTTTAATGGTTCTGGAGGTTTTACAGAGTTTAAACACTGGTTCTTTGATGAAATATTTCGTTTAGAAACCCTCCCAAACATTTATCTACAATATCAAGCCCTAAAAATGGCCTTCCCTACACTCTGTGCCACTATGACAGTGACGTTGATCCATGGCGGATTCCACCACCTGTAACCCTGCAAAACACACAAAAATGTTAATAAAATCCATGCAGAATGATGGTGGATGCAGTGGAAGGCTGTTAAAATGGCAGCGCAACAAAGATGAAAATGGTGGATGCAAGGGAAAACTGGTGAAAAATGCAGTGTAATGGTGAAAAATTGATCTGATGAAGGTTTGGTGGAGGAATGGTTCTGGGCCGTTAGACCAGATGGATTCATGATGATCGATGGTGGGGATTCATTGATGGAAAGGCTTCAGAGGCCAAGAGAAATGAAATAAAATTTAATGTAAAACCTTAAAGTTTTAATGTTTGGGCGGAAGAAATGATGTTTAATGCAAAATATAATGGTTTGGACCTTTGAACGAAATACAAAGGAAATGCATGAAAAACATATGAAATGGGCCGAATGGTGGGACTAGGCATGGGCAGAGGGAAATTTAACATAGACCGTTAGATATCAGGAGGAGATCAAAGGCTGCGATGATTCGATGCAATGTTGTGGTAGCGCAATGAAAAGCTTGGATGGAATGCGAGATGTAGTGTGGGACATTGATCTGAGCAAACAAACGGTCGAGATCTCTTAATGGACTTTCGGAGGCGGGAAGTGGGGAAGTGGTTTTTTTGAAGAAACATCTATTTTCACGTGGCAAAAGGCAGGTAAGGTAGTTTTCATTTTTCAAACACGATATAGGTCTCTGGCTGACATGTGGCATTTTGAAACTTCCCATATTGCGTGATTTCAAACTGCTAAACTTCGGAGGAGGAAACAACGCGATATTGATGTTGGCTGTTGGATCTGGGACTGCGAGATCCAACGGTGGGAGATGGAGAATGATATGATAATGTGAGAGGTTAATTAAGGTGGGGTCAAGCTGAAGGTGGTTTCAATACAGGTCGTCCGATCTACAAATAAACGACTGAGATCTGGATAGAGAGATCAATAGTGGCGGGGCTGGTTAGTGGTCGGGAGAAATATGAGTTGTTGGATCCATGTGATCAATGTTGGATATTTAAGGAGGAAGCAAAGGCCAAAGGGTTAAGGGAATGTGCGGGAGAAAATATGACCATCGAATCGAAAGATATTAATGGCTATGATTCAATCGAAGGGAGAGTGATGGAAGGGCCAAAACTCCGATGGTGTGATGGTGCGATTGCATCTGGACCGTTGGATCGGTGGCAGATCAACAGTCGCGATTGGATAGGAAGGTGACCAATCGGGGACATGAGGCAGAACGAGAGTGAATCCTGGCCATTGGTTCTTCTTGATTCAACAGCCAGGATCCAATCAAGGATCGGCCAATCGGGGCATCGGAGGGTGGCACATTTTAAAATCTCCGATTGGCGATGAGCGCGGTGCTACAATGGCCGTCGGATTTAAAAGTGAATCGACAGTGGAGATGGCCATCAAAGGGTTTACACAGGAGTGTGACGGGTGCGTTGTGAGCTTTGCGTGAACCGTCAGATATGTATAGATCTACAACCAATATTGCACCAAAGCCTAACAGAATAAACACTCTCGCATCGAAACTTTTTTGTTTTACAAAGGAAAAGCGCTCCACTCCAACTCTCCGATGCGATAAGCGCCTTATGCCTTATCACTTGGTCTTAGTTCTTAGTTTCATGGAGGGGAAGTGGTTAGGGGCTAGCCGAAAGGGGCTTAGCTTGTTATATGTAAAAAATGGGTTTTTTGGCCTAAAAACAGAGTTTTTAAGTCTTAGAAGAGGTTTTCAGTAGAGGGAAGAAAAAGGATTTTTAAGCCAAACGAAGGTTGTTTGTAAGGACAGAAGGGGAGATGGGATGATTTAGAAGACTTATAAAGGGATATTGGGAGTCAAAGGGGAAATTTGAGAAAAGGAAAAAAGGGGTTAAAATGGGAAATTTGCATGGATACAAAGGGCAAATGGAAGCTTTTCTGAGCATAATTTTTTCACGAACAGTGAGTCTTTTTTTATGGAAACAACAATGAAGATATTTTCAAAGGTAAAGGGCACATAGAGGCTTCAAGGATGAGATATTTTCATAGGAAATTTATCTCTAGAAGGCTCAAAAAAATATTTAGCAACCTTTTTGCTTGATAAAAAATTCATAGGTGGCTAACAGTGGCTACACATGGGCATAGCATCTTCTTGAAGGTGTCAAGAATTCAGAAAATAATCTTTGAAGTAGGCCAGATGCCTGATCTTTGAACCATATCTCTTCTTTGATTTAGCTGTTACAAACATGATGGATATTAATCAGCAGAAAACATTCTCCAAACAATCTACCTACCCATCCTACAATCCTAACATTTTTTCTTCAAGGTACATTTGAATTTGTAGACCTTCTTCGTCATTTTTTTATTTAAAGGAGAAAACAAACTAGTATAATTCTACCCTTATTCCTCCATGAGACCAAATTAAATTGTTGGCCTCATAGCTTCTCTACCTACACTAACATCTGCTAGGATTAAACTGTCTAGTAGATTTCTTTCTCTACATTCTACAACAGAAATTGAAAAACAGTCAAACTAGGATTAGACAATCTGGTTTGTTGTGGATCCATGGAATAAAGATAGCTACTCATGAACTGAAATTGCAAAAACTTGAAAACAAAATTTTTGAAGGCTTGAAATCTTGAAATTTTTAAGAATCCTTCTTTTCTTTGTGACTCAAGTTTTGAGCTTGTTGGAGTCACTTTCTTCTTCACTTCAGCTCTGGTTTTGGGCTTGTTAGAGCTGTTTCTTCTTTCTTCTTTGCTGGTTCAGATTTTGAGAATATTAGAACCAACTTTCTTTACTTCCTTTGGCTCAGGTTTTGATCATGTTAGAGCCAAATATTTTGCACTTCTAAGGTTCAAGTTTTGAGCATATCTGAACCTCTCTTTCTCTCTATTTTTCGAAACATTTTCTGTTTTTCTTTGAAAAAAAAACACAGCAATGGTATTTACAATGGAAATGAAAACTGTAAATTGGAAATCAGTAGTAGTAATGCTTGAGCATCCTGCCATTGACAGGACCCCAAAACAGATCTATACCATCTAGCTCTTACAGAAAAAAGGAATTTGGACAAATAGTGGATTGGATGATGTAAGGATCCTGCCACAAACTGTCAAATTTGCCATGTTTTCCTTTGTCTTCTCTCCTAGAGTCCCATTTTAAAACTTTATCTCCAATTTTGAAGTCACAAGCTTTTGTTCCCTTATCTATTAACTTCTTTATATTTTCCTGCACTTTCAGAGCCCTGTTATACACTTCTTCTCTTGTTTGTTGGAGATGAATTGTTTGATTTATCCTCCTTACCATACTGTCCTCTTCTGTCTAAATTTCTTGGACTAGTTTGATCACTGGTATCCCAAGGCTGGTAGGAAACACTGCCTGTGTTCCATAAACAAGCTGAAATGGTGACATTCCAATGGAATTCTTAGTTGTTAGCCTGTCAGCCCACAAGGCATGCACTAACTTGTTATGCCATGATTTCTTATTTTCTTTAAGAAGTTTTTTGATAATGGTCACCAAGCTCTTGTTTCATGATTCAGTTAACCCATTACCTTGTGGGTAATAAGAAGTTGAATGATCGAGTGCTATCTGATACTTGTGAAAAAAATCAATCATTTTCTTGGATCCAAAAGCAACGGCATTATCAATGATTATCTTTCTTGGGCAGCCAAATCTAGAGAGGATGTGGTCTTCTAGGAACTTAATGATAATAAAATATGTGGCATTCGTAGAAGGTATGGCCTCTATCCATTTTGTGAAGTAGTCTGTGGCTCTAAGGATCCACTTGTGTTGAGAAAAAGATGTAGGGTGTATTTCTCCTATGAAATCTAGGCCCCATTGTTGAAAGGGAGCCTCAACAGTAATGGGTTTTAATGGTAAATGGAAGAGCTTTCTTTTTCCCAAAAAAATATGGCACTTATGGTAGGAAATTATCATTTTATGGATGTCATTGAAAAGTGTAGCCTAGTAATAGCCAGCTCTGAGTATTTTGTTAGCAGTGGCTTTCCAACTTCAATGGCCTCCACACTCTCTTGCATGGAACTCCTGTTGGATCCTCTCTGCTTAATTTTTAGGCAAACATTTCAGAAATAGACTATTTTCATTTTTCCAGTATAAACATTCATTCAGTATGCAATAGTTTCTGGCTTTTAACTTCAGGAATCTGGCCTTAGTATTTGATAAAACAGGAGGGGCATTGAGGTTTGTGAGCACATACAGGATATTAGAATGCCAAGGAGATTTTTTAAATTGTCCTTCAACAGTAGGATCAGGCAATCCTTCATGTTCATCTAGGGCATCTACCATGTTTATATCAAGGGCTTGCAAGTTAGATTCAGCCATTATTTGAGCCAAGCCCTGACCTTTGATCAGTTTTGTGTGTTTTATTTCCAAGTCATACTCCAATATTACAGTAATCCATTTTCCCCTCTTTCCATCCAGATATTGGGACAAAATGTCTTTAACCACTATGTTTGGCACGTAGCCAATGATGTGAGAATGCAGTATATACACCCTAAAATATTTCAAGGCCTTTACTAAGGCATAGGTCTGTTTTTCCATTATGTTATATTTCAAGGGTGCATCCCTCAGAGCCTTGCTGAAGAAAGCAATAGGTTGTTCCATTCCCTCTAGATTTTTCTGCAGTAGAACTACAGCCACTATATGCTCAGAGGCAAAGGAAAATATCAGGAAATCTTTTGAGAAATCTGGGATGATTAGGACAGGAGCTTGGGTGAGTGAAAGTTTAACTAATTCAAAAGATTTTTTAGCTTCTATAGTCCATTTAACCCCTACACCCTTTTTTGGCATGTTTTTCATATTTTTGAGGTGCTCAACTAAGTTGGGAATAAACCTCCTTAAGAAGTTAATTTTCCCAATAAAGGACTGCAATTCTTTTATGTTCCTCGAGTGACTGATCTGAAGTATTCCCTCAACTCTTTGTGGGTCTATTTTAATCCCCTTATTTGATATAATATGGCCAAGGATATTACCTTCTTGCAGGCCAAATACATTCTTCTTAGGATTTAAAGACAGACCGAACCTTCTACATTTTTCAAAAACTCTTCTCAGATGTTGTAGGTGCTCCTCATCAGTCTTGGACTAGACTGTTATGTCATCAAGATACATGAAAATGAAGTGCCCTATTTCCTCCAAAAAGGCTATGTCCATTGCTCGTTGGAAGGTCGCACCAGTGTTCATTAGTCCAAAAGGCATTTTTACGTACATAAAAGTGCCCCATGGAGTGGTGAACGTTGTCTTGAGTTGGTATTTTGGGAGTACTAAAACTTGGTTATAGCCTGAAAAACCATCTAATAGGGAGATCCTTTTTGAGCCCACTACCCTCGGTAGGATGTGTTCCATCTTTGGTAAGGGGTAATTATCTTTAAGTGAGGCTCTGTTAAGGTTCCCGAAATCAATGCACAGTCTGATCTCACCTGTCTTCTTTCTCACAACTACCAGGTTGGAAACCCAATCGGAGAACCTCACAGGCACTATAATTCCTGCCTCGTACATCTTCTTCATTTTATTTTCAACTAGAGGCATTTGTTTCAGGTTAATTCTGCGAAGTTTTTGTCTGAAGGGTTTTTGGTTCTCTTTCAAAGGTATTTTGTGTTGTATAATGTCTGTATTGTAAGCCTTTAAGTCTTCATAGCTCCAGGAAAACACATCGATGAACTCTTTAAAAAAGTCAATATATTTCTTTTTCATGTCTGTGGGCAGGGAGTTAGCTAATTTAATCATCTTAGGCTTATCTTCAGTGCCTATGTTGCATTCCTCGACATCAGAGTCTAAGTGTTATATAGTGGGTTTCTTCGCTACGTCGTCAAAATCAAAAAGGTCCTCTAAAGGTGCCAGTCCTCAGGGTATATTCTTATCTTTTGACTGCAACACCTCTATTTCCTCTTTTTCCGCGTTCTTATATTCTTCGGTTGGCTTTCCAATTTTTTCAGTTAAAGTGTTTATTTCTATGTTATGTGGTGATCTTTCTTCGTCAGGGGGCTCTTCACTTATGCAGCTTTCATCGGATTTAGAGTCTGAATCCGAGAATTCAAACTCATTCCTTCCAATCAAGAAATCCTCTATCTGCTTGTCGCCCTCAAAGACCTACCAATATTCCTCATTATTAGGCACTACAGGTCTATATTTTTTCTGAATGATGATTTTTTTGTCACTAGGAGACTTATGATATGAAATAGCTATGCAGGCTAATCCATTCGCGATGATGTTATAACTCCTAGGAATAAACACCAGTTCATACTCTACAAAGGTTTTCAATAAATTCATAGCATCATTCCTGTATGCTCTCAATATATGGTGTTTATCTGTATACTCTCCGTTCACTTGTTTTATGATTAACTCAGAGTCTCCGTGTACAGCTATCCTACAGGCTCCTATTTTTTTCAATAGATTCAAGCCTAGGATAAGGGCTTCATACTTTGCGATATTGTTTGTACATTTGAAGTTCAGATTGAAGGCATGACTTTCAGCATAGTCATTCTCGGTGTTATGTAACGACACTCCTGCCCCTGCAGTCTTTCTAGTGCAAGAACCATTGAAATTCATTCTCCATAAGGGATTGTTTCCAAGTTTATCATCATTTTCCTCCCTAACATTGGTTTCATTGTTATGTTGTAACAGGGGATCTGCATCATGGTGTGGAGGGTTTTTCTCTTCATGATGTGTAGGGAGTTCAGAGAGATGACCAGTCAGTTGTTTGCATTCTGTTTCTTGTTCACTCTAAGTTTCAGATTCAGTGCACTGTCCAAAGGTTTCTTCTTCATTTTCTTCTAAGTCCAGAGTGGCCATTATATTAAAATCTATGGGCTCTACCCTATTGTTCGCATTTCTGTCTTTTGGCTCCAGCTCAACTATGGATTCATCATTGCAAAGGATAAAGGAGTCCAGATCCATGTGTACAGAGTACAGAGGTGAATTTTCAGGTTTTTCAGGGCTGCTAACCATGAACTTCATTTGTGCCTCTCTATACAGTCTCCTAAGCTAGCTAAATACATGGATTGTGGCATATGACCTATCGATCTATAGTGTACCTTGTAGCTTGGCACCCCATGACCTCGATAGTAACATGCCATACTTAGGTGGCACATCTACCATTACAATGTCCATAACCATACATTTGGCTGGAATCTGGGTTAGATTCACACAAAGGTCTTTGATTAGGCCAAGGCACTTCACTCTGCTAGAGTTAAATGAATATAAATCTTTATAAGGATGGGTTATCTCTAGGCCTAACCTCTCCATAACTACCTTAGGCATTAGGTTGTGTGATGCCCCAGAGTCATGAATTTTGTTTTGAAGGATCTTGTCATGGATATTGAGGCTGATATGAAAAGGAGGTACTACCCCTTCCTGAAACTTCCCTTCTATCTTTGGACCAAACAAAAGGGCTGGTTGATCATCACTTAGATTGATAGTGTCACTATTTTCACCTAGATTCAAAGCTTTCAAAATTTGGCCTTTATATACATCCTAAGTGGCCAGCTCGGAGAGTGGGATAGAGATTTTAATTTTAGCAATCTCACTCTCCAAATTTAAGGGAGATTGACTCTTCGTAATACTCAACTCTGTTTTGTTAGCCACTACTTGAGTGGCAGAATCAGTGTGTTGATTCTCACTATTTACATTGTTTGTAGCTATTTTATCAAGAGAATTAGCTACAATGCTAGTGCTGATAGTTTGTTGACTTTGTTTATTAGTACTTTGGTTGTCTTTCTCTTTGTTCTTCCTAGAACTCTCAGCTGTTGATTTGCTACTTTCAACAGTTACTTTAGAAGTTTTCTCAGGCCTTTTCTTAATGGTAATCTCAGAAGCTTTGGGTTTGGAAGTGTCTAAGCTCTTCTTGCTTCTAAGTTCATACTACTCTCTGACCTAGATGATGGCATTTTCAAATCCTAGCCTATAATCCTCAGATTCTAACCTTTCCTCATCCCAATGTGAGTGTGTGGTCTGATCTTCTTCTGTGGAACAGTTGTGGATTGATTTTTCTATTACCAATATGTTTATTGTGCTTCCCTCAGACTATTCTATTATCCCTTCATATTCATCAAGGAAATTCTCTTGAAATGGGGGTATGACTTGTTGATCAGGGTCTCTTTGTCTGTTAGGGCGATTGTTTCTCCTAAATTTCTGGTTCTGATTATGATTTTGGTTTCTGTTCTGATTACTAAGTATGACAACCATTTTTTCCATCATTCTCTCTAGCCTTTCCATGTTTTTGGCTAGACTGTCATATTTGGGATAGGATGTGGAAGCTGATGTGGCATCCCTATATGTTACCTTTTTCTCAAACCTCATTCTGGCTCTTTTTTCAATCAGGTTAGCTTCTACACTCACTAATCCTTTCTTCATATCTTCCAATGTGTTGTAATCTCTCTCCCTAAGCTGGTAGGCCATGTCAGCATCAAAGCCTTCAGGATATTTCACTAAATCCATACCTTGGGGAGGTTTCATATATGGGGGAAGAGCGTTGTAAACACTGTTAAACCTTGTATAATAGTCATGGACACTCTCTCCTACATTTCTTTTAATATTCTTGTATTCTGCTAATATTTGGAGAGGGTTGGTCTTGACTTCCAATTTTTTTAGGAAGGATTGATATAAAGAAGGAAGATCATGGATACTATTAGGAGGTAGGCCTTTAAAAAGTTTCTTCACATCACCTCCTAAAATCTAGGAAAATATTTTCATCTTGATTGTCTCATCATCTATCTCCATATAGTCAAAGGAATCTTCCATCCTATCTACATGGTGTTGAGCTATGGTAGACTCTTTTGCAGTGAAATGTGGGATTTTTGAATGATAATTGTTGGGTAAAGGAACTAAGGGCAATGGTAACACCAGAGGTGCATACTAGGCTACCATAATGGAGTTTTGAGGAGGTAAATGATTGGCTTGAGTAGTTGGTATGTGGATGACAGGAATGCTAGGACCAGCAACAGTCCGTTGAGATGATTTAGGGTGACAGAGCCCCAAGTTTTGAATGAAATGAATATCTGGAGGTGTGGAGGGGTGGGGTCTCTCTATCCCTAATATGTTGACCACTATGAGATGGTGAACCAGGAAGCTCAAGGTCTGGCTAGTCTAGAGCACTGAATGACCTAGTTCTTGGTAAAATTCTTTGTAGGTCTAAGTCAAACTGACTATCTAATAGAGCTGTAAAGTCTTCCAGTGCAGAGTTAGCTCTATTTATGTGTTTGTAATAGTTGGTTTCTTAGGGGTGGGATATTTCCTAAGAATGCTCTCAGGGTTTTCAACTATTTCAGGTGGGTTTGGGTTAGGATAAGCCCTTGTATGAACAGTTCTTGAAGCCAGTATGTTGTCTTTAAAAAAAGAGGCTTAATCCTACTTGTTACTTCTAATATGGTTGATGTTGTAATGAAGACTGGTCTCCCAGTGGATTCTTATGAAAACCAAGATAATCAGCAGGCCTACTAATCACCAGTGGAGTCTTTAATCATTAAGGAACTATGGAGTCGCCAATTGGAAGGTTTAGAATGTTTCAAGGACGTATACTGTCCACCAAAGTGATTAACCACCAAAATAAGGCTACTATGGTCTCCTTTGAGTCTTTGGAGTGTTTAAAGGTGTGTTTTACTCAAAGCATCCCTAGCGGAGACACCATTATGTTGGAGTTCCCATTTTTTGGCAAGTTTGGCAGTACCAAAAGATGAGACAACATCAAAACCAATTTTAGACCTTAGGATCTAACCCTCCTGGGTCCAGAGAGGGATCTCTCTATAAAGTCAAGGTATATGTCTTTGAAGCTTGGTTTTAAGGTATTGGGCTAGTTATAAGGCACAAGGTTTGTTTTATTTGTTTGTTTGTTTGGTTGTTGGGAAACTGGAATGAAGGGTTCAATACCACGCAAAGGATGTGAAAATATGATTTTAGCCAAAGGAAAGATAATTCAGAGAACACTCAAGACCATTGGGCAATGGAGTCATGAAAGGGTTTACTTTCTATTTAGTATTCAAGGCTTTCAATTGGGCTATTCATCTAAAACAATGGATCTTTAAAGATGATAGTGTGGTAAGAAATGATAAGGAATGAAGGTGAATGAAAAGGAAACCTCCAAGGTGACCATTTAGGAATTAGATCTAGGGACATGGCATGCCCTTAAACACCTATGATCCACCCCCTAGAAGGTTAACTCTTCAGACAACAAGGAAAATTCAAGATTTAAACACAAAGGAGAAGGCCTGAGATCAGAGAAAGGCTTTGAACTTTCAATGCTTCAACATTCGACTTAAGGGAACTTAGAAAAGCTCAATTGATTGAAAAAGACCCTAGTGAGATAGAATCAGCATTCTAAACTCCGAGTATCACAATTCTTTCAACTAAAACCCAACAAGAATGTCTAAGAACAGATTCATGAATTCCTACATCAGTTAGCAGTGAATAACAACTACTACACTGGCTAAATTATCTTGAATTAGCTCTCAAATAACACAATCAGCAGAAAACATTAAAGATAAGAAGATCAAGAGCATTAGGGTACCATGCAAGGGTATATCTTAAGCCAGGTTTCTAATTCTTACCAAAGAAATGAAAAGTAATGAATTACAGAAGGAAAATAGAGACAAAGGCAGAAAACATCACCACTGCTTTAAATCAGGATCCAAAGAAATGTGCTTTTCATATTAAAGAGCAACACCAGTCATGTACAAAATTATCCAACAACTTGATATTCAGTCTGAAAACATCTTCCTCAGCCTATTTTACAACTTTACACACAAAACTGTATCTCAAGAGAACATTTTACAATTTGCAGATATCTGATCAATAATCAACAACAACCTTTACAATGTGTTTTTCTTGAGTTCTTATAGCTAAAAAAGAGGTAGAGGAGGTATATGAAACACTAAATGAAATATTAAAATAGAAGTAGTAGAAGAGGGTTCTAGGCCCATTCTGTCTTAATATCCATGCATTGATTTTTCGTACTCTTTGGGTGAAAGAGTGGTCTTCAACAGGCTGAAATTACCTCCAGGTATGTTCTTTGATGTACTTACGCTGTAGTACTCTGGTGAATAGGAAAAAGGTAGATAAATGACTTCAGGTCTGCCATACTGCATAGCAAATGCTCTGGCAGCATTAGGACTTCTGTCAGGGTGGAAATCTTCTCAGGAACACGATGTAGAATAAAAAAAATATGGGTACTTCGTCCTTTCTCGGGAGGGAAACTTCTGCTGATGTGAAACACTGATAATATTATTTTCTATGCATTAGGCCTCACTAGGCCTTCTGTGTTAATCACAAGGTCTTCAATATGGTACATTTGCCCTTTTTACACTGAATTAAGGCTTAAAATATTCAAAAACATGCTTCAGACCTCTTAATCCTTCAATGATACTCTTTGCCACTTCATCGACTGTCTCTGTCTGTGAAAATGGAAATTTAATGGCGCTGGAGGTTTTACAGAGTTTAAACACTGGTTCTTTGATGAAATATTTCGTTTAGAAACCTTCCCAAACATTTCTCTGCAATATCAGGCCCTGAAAATGGCCTTCCCTACGTTCTGTGCCACTATGACAGTGAATTTGAGCCATGGAAGTTTCCACCTCTTGTAACCCTGCAAAACACACAAAAATTTTAAGAAAATCCACAGGGAATGATGGTGGATGCAGTGGAAGGCTGTGAAAATGGCAGCGCAATAGAGATGAAAATGGTGGATGCAAGGGAAAACTGGTGAAAAATGCAGTGTAATGGTGAAAATTTGATCTGATAAAGCTTTGGTGGAGGAATGGTTCTAGGCCGTTAGATCATATGGATTCATGATGATCGACAGCGGGGATTCATTGATGGAAAGGCCTCAGAGGCCAAGAGAAATGAAATAAACTTTAAGGTAAAACCTTAAAGTTTTAATGTTTGGGCAGAAGAAATGATGTTTAATGCAAAAGATAATGGTTTGGACCTTTGAACGAAATATATAGGAAATGCATGAAAAGCATATGAAATGGGTTGAATGGTGAGACCAGGCATGGGTAGACGGTGATTTAACATAGACCATTAGATCTCAGGAGAAGATCAACGGCTACGATGATCCGACGCAATGTTGTGGCAGCGTGATGAAAAACTTGGATGGAATGCGAGATGTAGTGTGGATCGTTGATCTGAGCAGATCAACGGTCGAGATCTCTTAATGGACTTTTGGAGGCAGGAAGTGGGGAAGTGGTTTTTCTGAAGAAATAGCTATTTTCGTGCGGCAAAAGGTGGGTAAGGTGGTTTTCATTTTTCGAACGCGATATAGGTCTCTGGCTGACACGTGGCATTTTCAAACCGCCCATATCGTGTGATTTCAAATTGCTAAACATTGGACGAGGAAACAATGTAATATTTATGCTGGCCATTGGATCTGGGACTACGAGATATGATGGTGGGAGATGGAGCATGATATGATAATGTGCGCGGTCAGTTAAGGTGGGGTCAAGCCAAAGGTAGTTTCAATATAGGACATCCGATCTATGAATGAACGACTAAGATCTGGAGAGGGAGATCAATAGTGGCGGGGCTGGTTAGTGGTCGAGAGAAATATGAGCCGTTGGATCCATGTGAGCAACGATGGAGATTTAAGGAGGAAGCGGAGGCAAAATGGTTAAGAGAATGCGTGGGAGAAAAGATGATTGTCAGTTCGAAAGAGATGAATGGCTACAATTCAGTTGGAGGGAGAGTGATGGAAGGGCCAAAACTCCAATGGTGTGATGGTTCGATTGCATCTGGACCGTTGGATCGGCAGCAGATCAATGGTTGCGATTGGATCGGAAGGTGACCAATCAGGGACATAGGGCAAAGCGAGAGCGAATCCTGGCCATTGGTTCTTATGGATTCAATGCCTAGGATCGAATCGGGGCATCAGAGGGTGGCACATTTTAAAATCTTCGATTGGGGATGAGCGCGGTGCTGTGATGGCCGTCAGATTTAAAAGTGAATCGATGATGGAGATGGCCATCGGAGGGTTTACAAAGGAGCTTGACGGGCGCGTTGTGAGCTTTTCATGGACTGTCAGATTTGTATATATCTACGATCAATACTGCACCAAAGGCCGACAGAATGAACACTCTCCCATCAAAACTTTATTTTTTTACAAAGGAAAAGCGCTCTGCTCCAACTCTACGATGTGATAAACGCCTCATGCCTTAGCACTTGGTGGGGCTTATTTGCATGGAGGGGAAGTGGTTAGGGGCTGGCCAAAAGGGGCTTAGCTTGTTATATGTAAAAAATGGGTTTTTTGTCCTAAAAACAAAGTTTTTAAGGCTTAGAAGAGGTTTTCGGTAGAGGGAAAAAAGGATTTTTAAGCCAAACGAAGTGTGTTTGTAAGGTAAAAAGGGGAGATGGGATGATTTAGAAGACTTAGGAAGGGATTGCTGGAGTCAAGGGGGAAATTTGAGAAAGGGAATAAAGGGGTTAAATGGGAAATTTGCAGGGATACAAAGGGCAAATGGAGGCTTTTCTGAGCATAATTGTTTCACGGACAGTCAGGCTTTTTTGATGGAAACAGTAGTGAAGATATTTTCAAAGGTAAAGGGCACACAGAGGCTTCAAGGATGAGATATTTTCATAGGAAATGTATCTCTTGAAGGCTCAGAAAAATATTTAGCCACCTGTTTTCTTGACAAAAAATTCATAGGTGGCTAACACATGGAAAAAGAAGGTACAAAAGGCAAGAAGGTTGTTGTCCAGGTAAATCCCCTCTGCAGATAGAGGCAATCCCTCTAGCCCTAGGGTGGATCTAGCAACTACGGGAACATACTAACATCTACCTTCCTAGATTGTAAATGAAATTCAGAGCAAGGAAGATGACCTACCTCGTCCTGATGCTATGTTGTCATCTTCCATCGAAGCTTATTGATCTGTTGCTCTTCTCCACCTCGATACACTTTACTACCAACGTTCGATCACCTTTATAGACAATCAAGAAACCATGACAAGCGTAAAACTAGGACAAACATAAAACAATTACAACCTATTTAACTGATCAAGGAATGCTATAAATCTCATTATAATTGTAAACAAGAGTGGAAGATAAACATCAGATGCATTTTATTATGATAAAGACAAGGGGATTTTACAACCAAGCCTTGATGTTGAGGCTCTCCTTCGGCAGGTCTGTATCCAAGCATGTTTGCCACACCCTCATGAACAAAGGTCCAAGATCTCACTATGTTCTCAACACACACAAATAATCACACTCTACACTATTCTCCCGAAGTTATGATTGCTTCCTCTTGATGCTAACTTTTTCAGCTGTCTCTTCAACTAGAATATGTTAAACTATTCAGCCATTCAGCTATCACATCAATGGAATATGGCTATATTTATAGAGTATAGGAGGAGGTTGGGATCCCTACAATAGTGGAAGGGAGGCCTTATCCCTTGGGAGGTTTCCCCATAAGATGGAAACAAGAGGCCAAACGAGGAAGGTCGTGGTTATTCAGTCGAACCACTCCCTATGACTCATCCACAAAGTTGTTGTGATTGAAACTTCGCCTCTATTTTCAAAAAAAATTCCATAAACATATTATCATGGGAATATCATTGAGACATAGCACCAGCTGGTGCAGGCTTAGTGTTAATTTTCCTCATTGGTGCGAGGGCATAACGGGCTACCAGCGCGAAGGTAAAAATAGGTGTTTTTAGTGGCCTGCTCAGGAAATGGTCAACAGAGGGAATGTTGTCCTCATGGAAACAGATGCAATGATGGTATTACAGGATACATAAATGACCCTACAATGGGAGAGATGGGGATTAAAGGTACAGTGAGAAATTACTGTGTAATAGATGCCCCGTAAAGTATGAAGTCCGAACATGAGTGAGGGGAAAAATGATTTACAAGTACGTGCAAGGAACCAGGCGCTACTGTCGGGAGACCTGCAAATGAAGCATAGATACATATACATAACTGAAATCTCTGTTGAAAATACATGAATCCATGGTATAGGCGCAACTATCCATAAAGAAAAGGATCATGTGAATGGATCCTCAGAATGGACGCAACCATCTGAATAAAGGGATCATATGAAATAGATCCACGGTATGGACACAACCATCCATATAAAGAGGATCAAAACAAGAGAACCCGTGGTATGGTCGCATCCATATATCTAAAGAATCATGTATATAATCATGAATGACTCATCACTCCTCACAACCTAGACTTTTGTGATCGAAGCCCACGGTCTTGCGCTCCAACGCCACCCGATCAAAGTGCAAATTCCAACATGTGAAAAGATGTTTTGAAATCAAACATGCTATAAAATCACTTGATTACCGGTCAATGATGTAAACTGTTAACAAGTGTGAGAGAAACCACCCATAATGTTAATGGCTCTTAAGGTACTACTAGTACAATCCACGAAATGTGAATAGTGAGTTGAAGTTAAACACCCGTGAAATCACCCGATCGAAGGCCAATGATGTGAACCTATCATCGAATGCGAATAAATTTCCATTAGGGCATGCAAGCTCTAAGGTACCGGAAAGAAGTCTCTAAATCAACTTCCTGGATAATGAGCTGAAGTCGAGAGGAAGCGATCTGTCGAAGGAGGGTCATAATGAATCTCACATCATCGACACTAAATAGAGAAGGTAATATGAGTGTGAATCAAGACTGAAACAGAGGATCAAGGAATGTAAAAACTGCAGAAGGATTTTCTCTTGAACATATTGGCGACACGACTCTATAATTTGGCAGCATTTGACACAAATAGGATCAGAGGTCATGTTGACAAGATTTATAATCAAATGAGAGGCAAAGGGATTTCCCAAACCCATGGAGGCAAAGTGACAGAGTGAAGATATCCCAACCTGACACGAACTATAGACAAGTGTCATGTTCAAGAGTGACATACTGCCGACACAACTGACGAGTAACTTCCATTTTCCCCCACCATTTCTAGCGAGTAACTATTTATTTTTACACAAGCTTGAAGAGGACAACATATGCTTGTCATATAAGTTTTTCCTTCGGACAAATCCAACCTAGTACATTTTACGAGCCCTAGGAAAGAGGAACTCGGTAACGTCATGATTGACAATTTCCAATGTCATTTAGGTTTAACGAGTTTGACAAAGGGAGAACTCGACATCTTTTCATGTTTAGAGAGTTTGAAAAGAGGACAGAAAAGAAAACTCCATCAAGGCCCTTTTTGTAAATAGTTCCTCAGATCCGAAAAGGTAGAAAAATATGTCTGAGAAAACCTCCTAGTCGCAATAGGTTAGGGTATTCCTTTTTCATAAATAATCTATCCTAGCCCGAAAAAGGGGTAAACATATACTGGGTAGATATCGCTTCGCAGCCATTTAACGAGTTCAAATCGACAAGCATCTTGGCAATATTTTCAATTTTAGAGAGTCAAAAAAGAGCTGAAAGGTGACTCCTCCTGGAGGAACGAGTAGTATAAAGGGAAACAATTAGTTTCTGTGATGGTGGAACTACTCGGAACAAATAAATGTCAAGAGGCTGGCTAACAAGGCTACTCATCACAGTGGTTCCTCAGGAATGGGTAGAAAAACCAAGTGAAGGCATATGATCGGCCAAGCGGATAGTGACAGTGGAATGAGAAAACCAAGGCTCATCTGGCAAAACAAGTTGATAAAATGGAAATCATAAGAGGTAAAATGGGAATGCTTTCATTTTTACACAAGCTTGAAATCAAGAAAGTCTACTTGAAGTTGGTTTCATTTTTAAACAAGCTTGAAAAAAAGATAACCTATGCTTGAAACTCGTTTCATTTTTACACAAGCTTGAAATGGAAACAAACTATGCTTGAAAATATTAACATGCCCCCAGCATGGTGACTGAATTAGAGTTACATGCCCCCCAAGCTTCAATCCATATGAAAGGAAGATGGAGTGAAGGTTCAAGTTACGAGATCAAGAGAAAGACTCGAATTGAACAGGAAAGTGTCTCATTGTTTTAACAAGGTTGAAACATTAAAAGAACTATCCTCAGATGACCTTGTTTCATTTTTTAACGGGTTTAATACAGAAGACAACTATCCTCTGAACACCTTGTTTCATTTTTTAATGAGCTTAACACAAGAAAATGAACTATGCTCCGGACACCTTGTTTCATTTTTTAACGAGATTAACACAAGAAAATGAACTCTACTTCAAAGACAACTCATCATAATGAATAAGAAGTCATGTATTCCAAGAGGTTCTCATCTGATGGGAGAAAAAAATCTTGGAAATCAGGAGCCAATGCCCCCAGCACCTGATGCACAACGACACTATCACTGAATGCCGGCACGCGATAGGTAGCCTTGCGGTGGGGAAGATAAAACTAGTGGATAAAGACCTAGAAGGGATGATGGTGGACCAGATGTCATGTTAGGACCAAAGAATGAAAGTTGATTGATGGTCACGATCAGACCTTTGTGTGGAAAACACATCACACAAAAGAGGGAAGAGACAAGAGCACCCATGAAATAAGTATAGTCACGCCCCAAGAGTAAATTGAAATCCAAGGGGCCTGGAAAAACCATCACGTCCATATGGATGGTTTTCACTCCCAAAGTAATATGCAACTTTGTAAGGATCCCTAACGGTTGACTGGTTCCTCTGTTAAAAGCCAACAGATTCTGCGTAACAAGAATAAGCGGTGGTGAACCAAAAGCCTGCCAAGTAGTGGAAGACATAATACTAATAGACACACCTTCATCTATAATGGTGCTAGGTATGACCATATCAAAGGTCTGTACTGTTATCTTAAAAGGCACATAAGATGGAAGGCGGTATCCTGCAAATTGACTCCAATCGAAGGAAGCGACCAAAATACTTGGAGGGGGTATCATCGAACTGAGATGGTTTGCCCTCAGTGTTACCACAGCAAGATGAGCATATTACTCAATATCCATCTTAGGATTAGGGGGAGAAAATTTCGGAACTATAGGGACAGAGAAACTTTCTCCAAGTCCGAAGAATCTGAAGAAATAAGAATAACACGAGGGATGTGAGATCCACTCTCAACGGAAATGACCCAGTGCACCGAAGACTAGGCCAGCTCAACTGATCCCATGACCAATGGTTGTTCAGGGATGGATTCATGATGGTGAATTTTCGGGGGAGCGGGATTAGGCAAGGATGACTCTTGAATGATCATTGAATCAACTGGTGAAGGACTCAAAGAAAGATGTCTGTAACCAGCCGAAAGGCACGGTGCAGAAACAGTCGAGTTGTGTAAAACTCTCTTGGCTTCATCCATATATGGAAAAAGTTGAATCTCATGATGCCCTTCACACAACTTATAGGGATTGGCAAGGTTACCCTGCTTCTTAGGAGCTTTACCAGCACTAGCTATATACATGCCCCCAACCTGACTCCCGGAAGTCAAAGGCAATGGTGGACGACTGTTGGACCATACTTCGAGCACCTTGGGAATTCCAGGGAAATCTCGAAGAAGATGGTTTCCCTGGCACAACATGCAAGGGAACTTAACTTTCTGCGGAGGGTTGAAAGTTTCATCGAGAGTAGGTGTTTTGGAAGCAACAGCTGCAGAATTAGCCTCTCGCTTAACTGATTTCTTCTTCTTCTTCTTCTTCTTCTTCTTCTTAGCCGCTTGGGTACTAGAATCCAAAATTTCACCAGACGAAGTAGAAGATGAGGATGAAGATATAGGCAAAGAAGGGGAGAGGTCCGCCTTGGAATCAACATGGAATTGCTTAGGCAGAGGAGGTGATTAAACAATAGCCGGGACATTCGGGACTATAGAGGTTGAAAACAACCAAACAGGCAACCCAACAGTTAACCCAGGAAGGGTCAACGTTGCCATATAAGGAGCACCAACATTTCCAAAAGAAGGAAAAGGACTAGGATTCCCCTCAGAGGGGACTCCTTGATTGGATAACTCTAGAAAAGTTTCCATCGAAAATGACCTTGAAATAAAACACTAAGGACAAAAAATTCTAACCAGAAATATTTCTTGGGCGATTAATTTTTAAGACATTGAAACAAAAATCCGCCTTTTCATATTCTAAGAGTCGAGAAATAGGCAAAAGGTGACTCTATCACTTTCAAGTTGGAAACGAGCATGAAAGGACAAGTGCTCGATGATATTTTCAAATTTAGGGAGTCAGTAAAGATCAAAATGATTGCTCTAATAATCTAGGTAAATGGGTGTACCAGATATCTGTGAACTTCCATATACACCTTCGTAAAAAATGAAAAATAAATCAACCAAGGACTTGACGTATATGCAGGTGATCTCTCCGAATGCTGTGTCTGGTGTATCACGGGTAAAAGGCGGCAGACTCGACTTCCTATAGATAAAGGATTTGCAGCCTAATGGGGTCTCCCTTTATATACACGACAGTACGGGGAGCACAAGTCCATACTAGCGTTGTCCGTAGCCAAATGGCGAGCGACAACTACTAGGCTTAAAGACCCTGGAACACGTCTCTACCTTAGACTACTAGATATTTCATTAATTTTCAATGTTGCCTTATGTTAATTCAATAAATTTTAAAGTTGATCTTGAATTATGTCTTGGTTTCAAGGCCCTACTGCATGTCATCTGACAATCTCCTATATGCAACTATATGAGGAAAGAAATATTTCAATTCGATGAATATTATCTAGTTAAGTGAAGAGTTCCAAACAATGATGCAACAAACAACAATACTGAACACGAAACTTTTTCCAAACTAGATGACTTTCACTATCCAAAAGTAGTCTAAAACATTCAATGATGTGAATTATGCAATGTAATCTACGAAAAATCCTTTTTTTTAAAAACTATGCAATTGTAATCTATGCACAATTTCCCTTTTTTTAAAAGAATAAGAATTCACTCAATGAATTTTTCGATGAAATGAGAATCCACTTAATGCATGCTTTTAATGAAAGAGAATGCACTTGATGTGATTTTTAGCTTTCAATCATTAAACAATGCGATCTAAGTTCAAAGATAAATCTCAAAAATACTTTTCAATGCAATGTGATCTAATGCATTTTAACGAAAAGAAAACTTTGAGACGAAAACTAAATGAATGAAAATCTCCTTAATGGAAGGATGAATGCAAAAAGGATGCAAAGCCACACTAATAATGCAATCCTTTTTTTAAACACTTTGTAACAAAATTCCTCAAAAGGCTACCAGACATATGAGGTCAAGCACAAAAATGACTTCCAAAGCATGAGCTCAAAACAAGGCATTCATTCCCTTTTACATCAAGCAATCAAGAAAGAATACTTTTCAGTTGAACAAAGAGCAATGTAATCTATGCTCATAAGTGAAAAAGTAGAGGAGAGAACAAGTAAATCATACAGAGAAAAATATCGGAAGGGAAAGACACACTGGTGAAGGATTTAGGGAAAAAACCTCAATTTTTCATACACCCTAAAATTGGAACGACTTTGGTGGGTGAAACTAGCACCAACATGCACGAATTTCTCACTAACAACTAGCACCAGTGGCCAATCGGCACGGGTTGATAACTAAAAACTAGCACCAATCAACATGATTGTTAGAACAATAAAAGCACCAATGATTGAACAGGAAAAAAAAAAATTTCTACCAACCAAGACCAGACTCACCACTTCAAGAAAAAACTAAAAGATCATAATTGATGAAAAAACATAAGAACAAACAGGGAAATGGTCATTCGACTGAATCTGTCGAATTACTAAGACCTAAAAGAGTGACAAACTCAAAGGAAACTCCCCAACGGAGTCACCAATTTGTTGTCCAGGTAAATCCCCTCTGCAGACAAAGGTGATCCCTCTAGCCCTAGGGTGGGTCTAGAAACTACGGGAACATACTAACATCTACCTTCCTAGATTGTAAATGAAATTCAGAGCAAGGAAGATGACCTACCTTTTCCTAATGCTATGTTTTCGTCTTCCATCGAAGCTTCTTGATCTGTCGCTCTTCTCCAGCTCGATACACACTGCCACCAGCGTTCGATCACCTGTATAGACAATCAAGACACCATGACAAGCGTAAAAACAAGAAAAACATAAAACAATTAAAACCTATGTAACTAATCAAGAAATGCTAGAAATCTCATTATAATTGTAAACAGAGTGGAAGATAAACATCAGATGCATTTTATTATGATAAAGACAAGGGGAGTTTACAACCAAGCCTTAATGTTGAGGCTCTCCTTCTGCAGGTTTTTATCCAAGCATGTTTACCACACCCTCATGAAAAAAGGTCCAAGATCTCACTATGTTCTCAACACACACAAACAATCACACTCTGCACTATTCTCTTGAAGCAATGATTGCTTCCTCTCTATGCTAACTTTTTTAACTATCTCTTCAACTAGAATATGTTCAACTATTCAGCCATTCAACTAGCACATCAATGGAATATGGCTATATTTATAGAGGAGAGGAGGAGGTTGGGATCCCTAAAATAGTGGAAGGGAGGTCTTAACCCTTGGGAGGTTTCCCCATAAGGTGGAAACAAGAGGCCAAAGGAGGAAGGTCATGGTTATTCAGTCGAACCACTCCCTATGACTCATCCACGAAGTTGTTGTAATCGAAACTTTGCCTCTATTTTTAAAACAAATTCCATAAACAGATTGGCACCAACAGCTCACTGAGACAGAGCACTAGCTAGCACGGGCTGTGTCTTAATTTTCCTCATTGGCACGAGGGCATAATGGGCTACCAGCGCCAAGGCAAAAACATGTGTTTTTAGTGGTCTTCTCAGGAAATGGTCAACAGAGGGAATGTTGTCCTCATGGCAGGGGATGCAACGATGGTATTTGCAAGGCATGACACTGCTGGTCATAGAAATGACCCTCTAATGGGCGAGATGGGGATTGCAGGGATAGTGACAAATTATTGTGTAACAAAGGTGCATTAATGTGAAAAAAAGTAATGCCAAGGGAAATAAATCCCAAGGAAAAGATTGAAAGAGAGACTTGTCGAAGATCAGATGTTTCCACTATCATGAGCATGTGCACTATGCTTCGAATTGTCCACAGAAGAAGGAAAGCAAGAAGGAGCCTGCATTTGCAGTGGGTGAAACATTAGCTTCACAGTTCGAGCTTGATTTTAATCTCATTGCATGCATGGCCAACACTGTAATGGGATGCACGTGTG
Source organism: Pinus albicaulis (assembly GCA_034641835.2). Taxonomy (NCBI): domain Eukaryota; kingdom Viridiplantae; phylum Streptophyta; class Pinopsida; order Pinales; family Pinaceae; genus Pinus; species Pinus albicaulis. The sequence goes on along the minus strand of CM076575.1, from coordinate 1,900,782,309 downwards.
TTAAAAACCATGTTAAACACACAAATGGTGTATGAGAAAGAATAAACACACACACAACAAGAGACTCAACACACAATGAAGGATAAGTGTGCAAATCTCATATTTTTCCATTATACATGATGTACATTTATATTACAATGGTGTGAATCTTGGTTTCACATTCCAAGGTCACTTGGACTCCATTGTGACTTTTCGCATTCCACACCTACCCATGGAGGATTAGGTGTTCCAACATTCCCCCCATTAATCCGATGGGGTATGTGTGAGTCCAAGAAGGATGTTGTAATACAAATCTGCAAAGTATACATGGCAGCACTTGAGCTGAATCAACTCTTTGAAATGTTGGAAAAAAGAGGTGGTTTAAGGATGACCACCAACACTAGAACGCAAAACTTTTTGTAGTTCTCGGAACTCTTCCAAAACTGGCAAGAAGATGAAAGCTTCTGCTAGAGGAATTGTCCCTCATAAAAAAGGGAGACCTTCAACCTAAAAGAAGGGAGATATACAACCTGTGATGGTTTAAGGATGACCAGCAACACTGGAATGCTTGAAGAATTTCCTGGAACTCAACCAAAGCTGGCAAGAAGCTGAAGGTTTCTACTAGAGGAAGTGTCCCTCATATATGAAAGGGATACCTTCAACCTAAAAGAATGGAGGTCTAAAACCTGTGATGGTTTAAGGCTGTCCACCAATCAAAGATGATGGTTTATGGTTTTCCATCAACCAAAGGCATGATCATGGACATCCATGTCTCTGGCTACATCTCTGAATTTGGAATGACGAATTTTGGCTCAGGCTCGCTTGAACTGCTATGTCTCTGGCTACAAATCCGAACATGGAATGAGAGACTGTGGCTCAGGCTTGCTTGATCTGACATCGAAGCTTGTACATGACCACCATTTCCCCCCCTGTTAGGGACAAGGTGAGATGATGGCGAAAACACAACAACAAGTTTTCTCAATATTCAGGAACAAGTTTTGACATCTGTCTTAAACATCTTCTTGGCTGTTGATGCCCATTGCCAAGAAGTGATCCATCCAAGATGAATCTTGGTTCTTGAAGGAGGCTTGTTTCTGAAGCATTTGTTTAAAGAATGTGTGTGCCAACCATAGTTCTTGCATGGGTGAAGATCAAAAAATTGATCTTTCATGTGGCCAACTCGATCACAGCGTTGGCATTTTACAATCTGTTGGTGTTGTTGTGGAATAGGATCTGGATCAGCTATAGGTGAACTGTCATACAGGAATCCGGCACTCTGAAATATGATGGGCTTGGTGTAGTCTGGAATATGAAAGGACACATCCTTGTCATATCCAAGACCAGTTCGGTGCTTTTTGTGGACAAGCTCTTCCCAAGGTCTAATGATGGGCTTGAGACATGCTTGTTGAACTGCTGCATCTGCATGTAAATCTGCTCTAGTACAAGGAACTGAATGTGGATCAACTGTAACTTTATCTTCTTGCTACTGATGGGAGTCGATCTCAATCTTATGAACATAAACAGGTTTAGAATGGTGACTCTTTTGCTGAAGTTTGTCTTGCTGAAGCTGAGTTTCCAATGGAAAAAACTCAATCTTTTCTTGTGCATCTTGCAAACAACTTTGAATGTTACAAAGAGCATCCTTGCTCATTTTTATCATATCATCAACATTGGAATGAATGAGGTTATTCAACAACTCTAATGCCTCATTGATTTTGGCCATTTTTCTCAACTTAGGCTCAAAAATGAAAGGGTGTTGGCTTCAACCGAAAATGCACCCGTTTACAATGTGATTCAACTTAATTTCAAGAAATACAAATGACTCCAAAGAACTTCCAACTTTGGAAATCTCAAAGTACAAAATCTGCTCCTCAAATGATGGAGGGAAATCAACAATTTTTCCAACAACTCAAATACTGATTGCAACTATGAATGAAGAAGCAACACAATGTCAATTCAATACATCATCTTTGCAAAATATTTTTTTGAATGTGCAGCAAAAACAACGTGCAAGAAGCCTTTGAGGCAGCTGATTTTTCTTCTTCAAAAGAGTTGTTTTTCACCAATAACAACTCGTCTTCAATGCCACCTACAATTCAATGTAAATTTCACTTTTATCTTCTATGCTTACTGTCCATTTCCTTCATATGCCATTTCCTTTTTCTCTACTATTTAGTTTCTCTCTCTCTGTTGTTTGCTTCCTCTCTTCCTCTCTCTCTGCTGTTTTTTTTTTAATTTAATTTAATTAAATTAAAAAACTGAACTTTAAAAATTTAAATAGGGAGGGAATTTTAATTGGGGGGAAGATATTATATGGGAGGGGAGGGGAGAGGGGGCGTGGATATTAAAAAATTAAAAAATATAAAAAACGAATATAAAAGAGGGGGGCGGTATTAGTTATGTGGGCGGTACTATTAAAAGATGGGGGTGGTATTAGTTTTGTGGGGAGTTGTGCGCAGTTGAACGGGAGAGGGAGGGAATGGCATGAGAGGGAGCGATGGGAATGGCATGAGGGGGCGGCGTAGCATAGGGAGGGCCGTAGGTAGGACGCCGCATTGGGAGTAGGGGGTCGCAGGTGCAGGGGAGAGCGTATGTGAGGGGGTGGGGAGTTGGTGCGAGGGGGAGGGAATCGTGGGTCGGGTAGAGTTGCTAGGGGAAGGGGCCACTGGGTAGACGCGGTTTGGAGGGGTGACGTAGCAACTCAAGTAGCGCGCAGGCTAGAGGTTAGGGGGTAGAGCAGGGTAGGGGAGGGCCGTGGTGAGGGGGTTGGGTGGAGCGTAGGGAGGGGCGTACTGCTGTGAGGGGAGGGAGCAAGCGTTAAGGCGAGGGGTTCAGGTTGATAGTTGGGGAGCGCGTGAGGTAAATGGAAGATGGCGGGGGGAGAGCTTGAGGGAGCTGGTGAGGAGGGAGGGGGTTGAGAGGCCTGGGATGAGCATGGAAGGGGGCCACGGTGAGTGTTAGAGCGACGTGGGAGGAGGAGATAAGGGAGAGGGTGTAGCATTGTGTGTTTACGAAGAGTGCAGGGGGCGTTGGGCTGTAAGGAGAGGGAAGGGAGAAAAGTGTGTGAGGGGCATAGAAACAGGTGAGTGATGGGAGGAGGGTTGGGTATGGCATGTGGAGAGGGAGGGCACTAGGGCTTGAGGCCGCATGGGAGGGGGTAGCAATAGGTGGGAGTGGTGTGAGAGCTGTGAAGGGGGCTAGTAAGGGGGTTGGGTAGGGGGAGCGACGCAGGTTGGGTAGGGAGCAGGGTAGGGGGGTGAGTTTTAAGGTGTGTTAGGGAGTGTGTAGCAGGTCGTGAGGCCACGAAGAGTGGGGTTCGAATGATGGGTAGCAGCAGAGTATAAGAGTAGAATAGAGGTTTGGGTAGTGTAGTGTGAGAGCGGTGAGGTTTGGGTACTGCATTATGCAGGCCGAGAGCTGTAGAGAGGGGGTTGGTTGCAGGGTTGAGGGATGAGCGGCCGTGAGGGTCGATAGCTTCAGAATTTTTTAATTTAATTTTAATTAATTAATTAATTTATTTATTTTTAATAAAAATAGCAAAGAGGAGTTTTATACTTTAAAACCACTGGCATAAATGAGGGCAACAGTGAAAATTTTAAGCACTGAAATACAACAGCAGATTTCAGAAATTTCCAATAAAACCGAAATTTTTTTCCAGTAGCCCAGCAGCAAAGAATATTGAGATTTTCAGCAGAAAAAACCTAGAAATTTTTCCAATGAAAAACTCAGAAATTGTTCTTTCAGAAACCCACTTTGAACAATTTTCCAACAACTCTTTAAAATGCAGAAATTTAAAAGGCAGAAATTGCAAGAAAAATGAGCAGTGAGAAAACCTTCAGATGCACAATGCTTCTTTTCTTCAAAACCAATTCCTAAATGCTTCCAATTTCTGAATTCTTCTCTTTTCAAAACAAATTCCTGAATGCGGAAAAATGACTACTGCAACAATCTCTGAGTGCTGCAAAAATGCCAAGAATTTTTTCAGATATGCACAGGTCATAAAAACAAATGGCTCACTCAATGTTGAGCTGGTTATGAACATATCAACTCTGATACCATGTTAAACACCATGTTAAACAAACACATGGTTTATGAGAAAGAATAAACACACACACACAACAAGAGACTCAACACACAATCAAGGATAAGCATGCAGCTCTCATATTTTTCCATTATAAATGATGTACATTTATAGTACAATGGTGTGACTCTTGGTTTCACATTCCAAGGTCACTTGGACTCCATTATGACTTTCACATTCCAAACCTACCCATGGAGGATTAGGTGTTCCAACAACGTTGTATATAGACAGTGGTGCCCTGTTCCATATGATGGGTAATAGAGATCTATTTAGTAACTTTGAGGAGAAGGACCTCCAACAAAACATATAGTTTGGAAATTGCAAGAGGTATAGTGTGACTAGCATAGGTACAGTTACCTTTCAGAGGGAGTCTGACTCCCGTCTCAGACTAGCAGATTTTTTGTATGTCCCAGACCTAAGGAAGAATCTTGTCTCCATAGAGGTATTGGAAGATTGTGGTTATGAGGTGATGTTTCGAAAAGGAAAGGTGTTCCTTAAAAACATAGCCATGGGACAAGTGAAGAAAATTGGTTCAAGAGTCAAGAACCTATATGAACTTGAGGTACGAGATGCATGAAAATTTTTGAGGAGAAAAGAAGAGGTTAGTGACTTGGTGGTTGAGATGGAGCCTCTCAACATGAAGTCTCAAAAGAAGTCTTAGAAGGTTGTGGAGTAGCCACAGTTGGAGAAGTAGAGGGGAGACCAAGTGGAAGAGTCCACTCAATCAGAGACCTCCAGGAGGGGGAAATTTCAAGCCAGATGAGTAGAGGGAGTACATGCACCCATATCTCTAGCTGTTAGGCGGGGCGATGTGCAGAATGAATCCAAAGAAGAAATTTTGGTAGGGTCCATTAATATGGTGTGTCGCATGGATTGAACCTGGCTAAGAGGAGCCCACAGTATAATAGTAGCAGGAAGGATCAGTTAGAATGATGGATTCGTATGTCAAGAAGACAAAAATCAGAGTGAAAGATGTCAGATACTAGAGAGTAGATCAGAGTTGGCATCACTGCAGAGTGCATGGATGCATGTGTCAATAACAACACAGAGAGTACATTATACATGTGCAGTAGGATCCAAAAATTATAAGACTATGATGACAAGTGAATTATATTAATTCAATTTTTTGGAGGCTATTTATTTTTAATAGAGTTGCATGTGTGAACAACACTATATAATTGTTGCATGCAAAAACATTCTGAAGGTACCAGATCAAGATAGATTGATTCCTCTCTTGTTTAGAGGGAGTGTTGAAATTTGAAATAGGAAATAATGAAATTGGCATCCATACATAAAATATAGAAAATGGCACCCAAAAATGGCTATGATGTGAGGCTTTTGATTTTATTATCCCTTTATTAAATTGAAAGTAAATTGTAATTTCATCTCATAACAACTTGTATTAGTTAACTAAGTAAAAAATACTGAGTTGTCTCAAAAATTTCAAGTTGAGGGTCACAGGTGAGGCATATAGAGTGATTCTGTTATTTGCATGGTCTAGTGTTAGTTGTAGCACTAGTGTGGTGTGAGTGTGATCAGTTAACTCAAATTAATTGAGTTAAAATCAGTTTAACTAGTTCTAACTGAGTGATGAGCTAGTGAGAGGTCAAGTGAATTAAATTAGATTTAATTCAAAAGTAGTGATATATCAAGTAAGTGATGATTCAATATTAATAACTGCATGCATGTCAATTCTCATGATGGCCCATTTGAGACAGAGGTTAAAGGGAAGTTAACTATCATTTGTATTATTAGCGAATTTCTTGAGCGCAATTATAAAGTCAGAGGAAGTATCCATAGGGATTGTGTAGTCAATGACGGTTTATTATCCTATTTAATAGGGATTAATTGCCTATGAATTGCATTATAAAGGTTGGGCTAAGCAGGGGATGAGAATTGGCTAAGTTTTGGTCAATTTTTCCTGAGAATTTCTAGTTAGTTTTGAGCAAGATCAAGGTGAGATGATCGGTAGAGTGCAAGATTTTCTTAGTATGAGAAACCATTTTATTGTTTCATGATTATTTGAATTTGTGAAATATATTATATAGGGGTTTCTGTGGGTTATTTTCCCAATAACATCTTGTGTAGTTTGATTTATAGTTTCCTTTCTCTTACTTGCATGTGATTGAGCGATCGTGTTTTATATTCCGCAAATATAGTAGAAGGATTCATATCTTGATTTAGTAAATTTCATGATTGGATTGAATCCATTGGTGTAGAGATTCTATATAATTTCTACATGGTATTAGAGATATGTTATAGATTTTATAAAAAAACTCCTTCATTATAGAAATCACCTGGGTCTTGTCTTTCTGAGGCATCAACTTTTGTAGAATCTGCAATCTGCAGCTACCTTCTAGTTCTAGAATCTCCACTGTCCATGAAAATATTTTTCGCCTCAAAAAATGTCTCTTTTTATATTTTCATATTGAACCCAATATTTTTATATCCTGCCTTCCTAACCCATGCATCCTCCATAGGCTTATTTCCTGATGCTTTATCTTATCCTATAGCTGTGCCACTTCGGGTTATTATGTTAACACTGGGATATTCTTCACGCGACTCATCGGTCATCATCTCTAAGTTATGTGTGGGATGAAAAATTATTTTCTCTTACATATTTTCTATGAAATAGGAAAGTATTATATTACATGATCAGATGCTCTAGAATACCTGCAAGAAGCGGCAGTGGGGTTCTGAATATCCTTCGCGAAGTGTCCTGCTTCACCGCAATTGTAACATATGATTTGACCACGTCCACAACCAACACATCCTCATCGTCTTCATCCTCGGCCTTGGAATCCTTCATTCCCAGTAGGTGGACCATGATCTTCATGCACATTCCCTTCAGATTGCATTTTGTATCTATCTGCAGTCTGCTCCATCATGAAATCATAATTGCAACAATTCTTATCATCATACCCTACTGACCAACAGAAGTTACAAGCTTGGTGTTTGCACATACTTTTGCAACAAATGATATTCTTCAGTAAGATGCTGGTCTGCAACCTTGAAAATTTCACATCATGCACTCAACCCAGGGTTCAATGGATTAGCTGTGCCAATGGCCAGATAATCTCTATAGACAAGACACTAATATTTATAATGGGCCTCTGCCTTAAATTTTATAAACCATACTTATGAATGAATCTCTTATCGAACTTCCTTACCCTTCTTCATATCTTGAAAATCTAAATGCATTGCTACTAATTGGAATTGAATCTACTTTACCTCTACATGAGTATCTGCGACTGGCGAAGATTCCAACTTCATAGAAATTTATAGTGGTTCAGCCTATGTTTCTATCTTATGTTGTGTCAAAGGTGGCCTGATATGTGGAAATAAAAGAGATATAAACCACTCTATATGCTACTCATCAGGAATTTGGAATTTCACTTGTCCTATTAACATATTCAACCTTTGATCTAATTTCCAAATAGAACAGAAGGATAATGAAAGTGAGTCGAAGACATATTAGTTAATTTGAGCTTTTTAGATATCAAAAAGGATATAATTTTTGTAAATTGTTATGTATATTAGTTCAACTAAATTATTGTTATTCCCTTGAGATATTGGAGTAGGATATTGGATCAACTGATACCGTGTTTTTGGAAGATTACAACTCAGTGCCTGAGCATGGTCAGAGAGTGAAGTTAAAGAAAAATTATCATTACTATTCGAGGGGCTTATGGTTAAAAGAGAGATCCATAGAATATTTTTTTCCTTAGGATATATCCATATTCAGTTTTTAAATGTAATATATAAGACAACAAGTAAAAAGATAGAGGTTGTTCTTTTTCATTATTACACTTTCATTGTATATTACATACAACAATCTAAGTTGAACCTTCTTGAGGTTAGTTTGTAAAACACTTTGAAGATTAATGAATTTGTGCAAGATCTTACCTTAATTCCTTCATATCGATTTTATCTAAGGAAACACTTCACATTAATTCTATTAATATTTACTCGCCTTCTTCAGTGGTAGATAATAAATTTAATTTTTTATTTGTAATTTTGTTAAGTGTGAATCTACGAATTCCATAAGTTATCTTCGATATTTTCAAGCATTCGTATGATTTACTAGTATTCCTTATGTGTTGGATGTGTTGAATGATAGATAAAGTGGTTTGTAAATTAGAATAGAATTTTTCTACAGAACTGTATTTATAAGAGTAATTACTTGATGTTATCATTTATATCTACAACGATTGAATTAGTATAATGATTCATATAAATTTTCTACAGTAGTTACTTACACTCTTTCATAATCTAAAGGCTCTATTCTTGGGTATATTTTTTCGATAGCTTTGAAAAAAAATACACAATCCCAACTTGATAAGATTAATGAAGGTAGGATTAAGTTGATTTTTAGGAGTCACCTTATGCCCAAAATTTTGGCTCCATTGGAGGGGAGGTTGTCAATTTATAGGTTGTATCTCTCGGAGGCCAGGTATTGAAGACAAAAGGTAAGAACCTATACATGGGATAAGTAAAAATCTTGTGCCCAGTGCCCACTTTTAGTTGATACAAGTAGGCTATGTAAGTGTGTATGAATAATAAAAATAACATAAATAAAGTAGTAATAGAACAGAAACTAGTACCAAAAACCACAAAAACTGAGGGATTGGTGATCCGTGGGAGAACGAAATTTATCAACGAATTTATTCGTAAAGTCGAATCTCACGCATCAATAGGACCCCGAACAGTATCTGGGAAGGTCTCTACCATCGTACCTCAAGCAGCACAAACACCAATTGCAGCTCATCTTGAGATTCACAGTAAAATTGAAGGGTATGAGAAAAGATTCCAAAGCACATTTGTTCAACACTCCAGTCCTTGACAAGAGGGAAATTCTTATAATTTGAAAGAAGGATAAGAAGAAGCCAGTGGAGTGGATCCACAATCCTCACGATCCGGATCTCCTCTGATATTGATAGAAGAGGAAACACTTGAGATTCTAGATTTAGGCAATGTAGTAAAACCCCCTCGAGAGCCAAGTTGTATCCATAACTTTCTTGCTCAAATAATACCTCCTAATCAAGAAATCCCTTAAAATTACTAGAATATCTTTGATTAGGTGACAAACCAAGGGCAAAAAAACCAAACCTCAACATTGGAATATACTATTGTCAATCCAGTGGCTAATGCCCCAACGAAGGCTATCCCTTTACAGAATATCGCAACCTTTCATGGGATGACCTAAGAGGATCCAAATTCCTTTTTATTTTAGTTCGATGTTTTGTGCAGAGGGTATGATTATACAATTAATCCACATAAATTAGAACTTTTCCCTTCTACTTTGAAGGGAGCAACATTAATATGGTGCATGGGCTTTGGAGGAGGCATTATCAATTCTTGGGATGCAATGAAAATTTATTTTCTTACTAAATATCAGCATTACTTTTGATCCAGGGATCTGAAGGATGAAAATTTTTAAATGATTACAAAATACAGTGAAACTTTAGAAGTTTATATTGAGATATTTTAGTACAACCTATAAATATCGCCTTATACTACCTTTCCAAAAGAATTATTGAAAGCTGCTTTGATAAAAGGAATCAAAGAAGAGTGGATAGAAATATTGAATCTAATGGGACAACGTGATATCAATCAATAAGAATATGATAATATTGTTAAGTTCGGTATCAGGTGTTCACGTGGTAGCACATGATCCATATCTAGAATACGGGATCTTCTTACCTAAATCAACAAGATCACGAGTGGTGGTGTAACGTGAACAAAAATTGGTAATCTTTTAGAAGATTTTAAAACTTACATATTGGGCCATATTCTGTACATGTTTCCGAAAGAAACACATTGAAAGGGAATGCTTGTTGGACATGGTTTGAACCTATGCTATTTGCACCAAAGAACGTTCTATAAAAAAATTTACATCGCTCTCGAGATTACAAGTTGTACTTGAAGAAGTTGAGGAGGAAACAAAACCTGCATAATTGATGGTTGAACGTCGATAATGGAAACCATGCCATTCAGGTACGGTACAAGACCCATCCTTACTTTATTCTAGACAATATCTTCTGCAACATAATCTTTTAAACTCATGGAAGGGACAATAACCCTTCAATTTCACTTGGTAATCCCAATCATATCCTACATCACCATGGCTGAATCCCTTGACTTCTAGACAATATCCCTTGGTAATCCAAATCATATTCTACATCACCATGGTTGAATCCTTAGTTTATTCTGGACAGTATGTTCCACAACATAATCTTTTAAATGCATGGAAGGAATAATCACCCTTCAATTTTTCTTGGTAATCCCAATCATATTCCTTTAATTGTGTTGCAACTCCCCATTCATTAAATTTTTGCTGACATCATCAAAATTTAGGGTCCCTACAGGTTGTGAAGTGGTCATAACTATAATTAATGTTTCCTAGTTGTGAGGCATTGAAAACATTAACAAAATATATGTAATTTCATCATCTAGAGTTACGTTAAAAAATGAAAGTTGAATAGTAATAATATTGAACTCATTCAAGTCCTTAGCAATTGAAGCACCCTCCTTCATCTTGAGATTATAAAGCTTCGTCATCAAGAACATTGTTGAGCCATGGAAATGGTATAGTTTTTTTCCTTATTTCTTTAATAATTGTTATGTTTTTAAGAAATTTTCATTTGATTTTCAATGATTTAAGAACAAAAGGATAATGAAATCGATTCAAAGATAGATTAGTTAATTTGAGCTTTCTAGATATCGAAAAGGTTATAATTTTAGTAAATTGTTATGCATATTAGTTCAAATAAAGGATTGTTGTTCCCTTGAGATATTGGAGCAGGATATTGGATTAACCGATACCGTGTTTTTGGCAGATTATACCTCGACGCCTAAGCATGGTTAGAGACTGAAGTTAAAGAAAATTGATCATTACTATTCGATGGCCTTATGGTTAAAAGAGAAATCCATAGAATAATTTGATACTAAGGATAAATCTATATTCAATTTTTAGATGTAATATATAAGACAACAAGTAAAGAGATAGAGGTTGTTCTTTTTCATTATTACACTTTCACTGTATATTACATACAAGAGTCTAAGTTGAACCTTCTAGAGGTTAGTTTTTAAAAAAATTTGAAGATTAATGAATTTGCGCAAGATCTTACCTTAATTCCTTCGTATTGAGTTTATTGAAGGCAGTACTTATGGAGATTGTGGTCCTAGTCACAGGAGGCCCTATTTTCTATTATGTATCATTATTAGTAGGTTACTTTTCTAGGTTTGCATTAATTCTGTTAATATTTACTCACCTTCTTCAATGTTATATAATCAGTTGAATTATGTATTTGTAATTTTATTAACTATGAGTGTGCGAATTCCATAAGTTATCTTTGATATTTCCAAGCGTTCATATGATTTACTCACCTTCCTTATGCATTGGATGTGTTGAAAGATAGATAAAGTGTTTTGTGAATTAGAATAGTCTTTTTCTACAGAATTGTATTTGTAAGAGTAATTATTTGATGTTGTCATTTATATCTACAACAATTGAATTAGGATGATGATTCATATAAATTTTTTGCAGTAGTTACACTCTTTAATAATCTAAATACTCTATTCTTGGATATATTTCATCGATAGCCTTGAAACAAAAGACAAATATAAGGTTCATAACATTAATGAAGGTAGGATTAAGCTGATTTTTAGGAGTCACCTTAGTGCCCAACATTTTGGCGCCGTTGCAGGGAAGGTTGTCAATTTATAGGTTGTATCTCTCAGAGGCCAAGTATTGAAGATAGAAGTTAAGAACCTGTGCATGCGATAAGTAAAAATATTGCGCCCATCGCCCACTTTCGGTTGATATTATTAGGCTATGTAAGTTTGTATGACTAAGAAAGAGGACATAAATCAAGTAGTAGTAGAAGAGAAACCAGTATCAAAAACCACAAAAATCGAGTGATCGGTGAGCCATTGGAAAATGACCTTTAACGGTGAAATTATTCAGAAAGTCGAATCTCATGTATCAGTAGGACCTTGAACATTGTCTGGGAAGGGCTCTACCATAATCCCTCAAATAGCAGAATAAACAACTGCAGCTCATGCTGAGATTCACAACAAAACTGAAGGGTCTGATCAAAGCTTCCAAGGCACATTTATTAAACACTCCAACCCCTCACAAGAGGGAAATCATTATAATTTGAAAGAATGAGAAGGAGAAACCAATGGAGCAGATCCTCGATCCTCAAAATTCGGATCTCCTCTGTATAGAAGAGGAAACACCCAAGATTATAGAGTTAGGCAGTGTAGTAAAATCCCCTCGAGAGCCAAGTTGTATCCATAACTTTCTTGCTCAAATAATACCTCCTGATCAATAAATCCCTTAAAATTACTGTCAGATATATGATCATATGGAAAAATAAGGGAAAAAAAACTAAACCTTGACATTGGAATATCCTATTCTCGATCCAGTCGATAATGCCCCAATGAAGGCTATCCCTTTACAAAATATCCCAACCTTTCATGGGATGAACTCAGAGGATCTAGATGAATTTTTATCTAAGTTTGATGTTTTGTGCAGAGGGTATGATTATACCATTTATCCACATAAATTTGAATGTTCCCTTATAATTTGAAGGGCACGGCATTAAGATGGTTAATGGGCTTAGGAGGAGGTACTATCGATTCTTGGGATGCAATGAAAATTTATGTTCTTACTAAATATTAGGATTAATGTCGATCGAGGGATCTAAATGATGAAAATTTTAAAATGACTGCAAAATATAGTGAAACTTTAGAATATTATATTGAGATATTTCGGTACAACTTGAAAATATTGCCTTATACTACCTCACCAAAAGAATTACTAAAAATTGCTTTGATGAAAGGCATGAAAGAAGAGTGGACAGAAACATTGAATCTAATGGGAAAAGGTGATATATATCAAGAATAATATGATATTATTGTTAATTTTTGTATCAGGTGTTCACGTGACAGCACATGAGCCATATATGGAATACAAGATCCTCTCACCCAAATCAACAAGACCACAGGTGGTGGTGTAACGCGAAGACAAATTGGTAATCTTTTAGAAAAAATTAAAACTGGCATATTGGGCCATATTTTCTCCACGTTGACGAAAGAAACACATTGAAAGGGAATACTCGTTGGATATTTTTCGAACCTATGCTATTTTCACCAAATAACATTCGATAGAACAAAGTACATCGCTCCCAGGATTACAAGTTATAGTTAAAGAAGCCGATGAGGAAACAAAACCTGCATAATTGATGGTTGAACATCGATAATGAAAACCACATCCTTCAGGAATGATGAAAGACCCCTCCTTATTTCATGAGATAAGTAATGATCCTAATTTCCAGATTATAGCTGACTGGGGTAGTAACCCAATAGTTCCATATTCATAAAATATGATTTTTGTTATCATTTTGTATATAACGTATATATCTTCTTTAAGAGTGATTAAGTTATTTTTCTTCCTTTATTTTATTTTTTTTCACATCCTTTTCTTCACAAGAAAAGTGGGATAAAATACCATAAGGTATTTTTTGTTCCCTTTATCATAATTGGTGTCCCTTTCGATACAGTTGTTGTTCCCTTTATCAAAGTTGTTGTTCCCTTTGGAAAAACCGTTGTTCCTTTCGACACAATTTTTGACCCCTTTATCATAGTTGTTGTTCCCTTTGGTACAATTTTTCTTCCTTTCGACACAGTTGTTGTTCCCTTTATCACAGTTGTTGCTTCCTTTGGCACAATTGATGTTCCTTTCAACACAGTTGTTGTTCCCTTTATCAAATCTGTTTTTCCCTTTGGCACAATTTTTGTTCCTTTTGACACAATTGTTGTTCCTTTCGGCACAATTCCTATTCCATTTTATTACATATGATGTTCCCTCTAGAAAAATTGTCGTCCCATTTGCACCAAGTTGTCTCTATTTTCATTCAACTGATTATAATCTTTAAAAAATAAATGAACTTAAAAAGAATTGATCTTTACTCTATCATGGTGTCAATAATAATGTCTTATCTATCATCCTATGAAGAATATACTTTTTTCCTCTGGCACATCCTATCAATTTAAATATTTTCCTTATATTCGGATTTATCCGCAACAATCATAAACTATTCATGATCTATCATCACCATAGTAGTTTTATCTTTTGTTTACATCTCTAAATGGTAATTTTCTTTCAACATAGAATAGGAATGACACATATTTTATCTAGATTCCTATCTCTTCCTTACGTCATCCTTAAACTCTTAAGGAGTTGATGAGACACCCTTGATGATAAAAGGATCAGTTTTAAAAAACATGACACTTAAAATTATATTTTCTCATAAGGATAGGGGTCTCATTTTGAGCTAGCCAACCATGATCATAGGACAATAACATAAGTGACATTCCCATTGTGGCTACCAAATGAGGGTAATTTCCTTTCAAATTAGTTTCAAAAGGATGAGAGGTCTTGAAATCACGAGCCGAATTGTTCACTTTGTTATGATCTAGTGAGTGACATTGTTGCTATTTGGTCACCACACTAGAACAATGACCATTTTATTGAGAAAAAATATTTAAAATAACAATATGATATATCATTAATAGGACATTGACTCATCTACAGGTTAAAAAGGAAACCTTTTCAAGGCTATGAACGCATGCTAGCAACAGTTTCTCTGTTTGTGGCATTGGAATATATCTTTAATTTCCTTATCATGATTATTTTTTTAGACCTATTGTTTCTTAATAAATATATCACCATCATCAATATATACACATATACTAGTAAAAACAACTAGCAGTGGAATCTCAATTAGTACATGAGAAAATTATGAACTTTCAAACCTCCGTAATATGCATTTTACCTATAAAGGAATGTTGCTAGACATATGTTCTTATGTTCTTTAAAGGTTATTATTTTATTAAAAAGGAAATAATTTTACACACGATATATCATTATTATTATGATTTATTTTTCCTAATAATTATTGCATGAAAACAATCCACGCATATATAATAGTTAATTATTTCTTCCATCTTTCTGTGCCTGCCTTCACCATTCCCCTTAGTGTTAATGACTACTTTCGTGTGAAATTTTAATTTCCATAACTCTACTGGTCATGGTCGACCTTTTTCTCTTTGGGGGAGGTAAGGCATGGCATGTGCTTGACATGAATAAGCACATTTAACAAAAATGGAAATTTATGTCACAGAAAAGAACATTGGACATTGTTACTCTGTCATGTTCCTAATTCTATTAGAAGATTTTTGGATTTAAATATCTCTATATACATTTTTTCTGCAAAATTCTCTTCCAAACCAACAACAATGTGGGGTAAATCCATCCAAAGTGAGCCTGTTACACTATGGGTCACTAAGCAGGCCTGAAGAATCTTAGAAAGGGTGGGTTGAGTTGAATACTTCACCCAATTAGGGATTTGATAACGCTCAATTTAGATTTTTTACAAAATAAGTCACAATGGCTAAAGGAAATCCGATACCAGTCAGTGAAATGATAATGGAGGAAGTTACAGGTCTCTCCATGGAAGGAGATAAATGGATAGATCTGCATATTGAGCTCCAAAGTCCGATGGAATTGTTTACAGACCCTGGTGAGGAACTTCTCTGCAAAGGAAAAAGATTTCGCTCCACTTCATTTGGAGAACCACGGTATGATCTTGCAGACATAATCGAGAGGTGCATTACATATGAGGACGCCATGATGTGGCAAGACCACACCATCTCAAACTAATTGTAGCTTTAAAATATAAGATAGTCCTAAACATGACTTTCTTTTTAAATTTCCTCTTACATGAAGTTGTTGAAAGATTGGGTAGATCTAAGGATCCAAGTTCTATAGTCATTCACCATTGTTTAATCAAATTGATAGTTATTAGGGAATTGGAATTGTCATAATTAAGCTAGGAAATTTTCTTGGGACTTAATGACCGACCATTTGTGGAAGAAATGAATGAGGAGGAAAAAATCTAGCTAGACATGGAAAATGCTCCTCTTGAAATAGTAAACAGTCAACCAAGAGAGGAAAGTGATAATCAAAACCTGGCTTTGCAGAACTTGAATAGAGTTGAGAAGAAGTTAGCCTCTATCCTATTTTCTTTATCAGCTAAGCATAGAAGGTCTAAAAGACTAGCCAGGGAAAAGAAGCATGTAGGGTTCAATGCAGGATGCGTTAGAAAAGAAGTAGTCCCAAGAATCCCCCATGGAACAACATATTAGCTCACCTCGAATTTTTGAAGAGGAAATAGCCCAGGACTTGAAAAATATGATAACCCTCTTTTCCTTTGAAATGAATGGAGACTGTTTTGAGAATCCATTTGAATCAGCTACTAATTTTTTGGCCTCTACCCCTAATTCTAATAATATTAAAATATTTCCATCTTCACCAAGCATCCATAGCCAATAACATTCAGGATAATCCACCGAAACTATGAAACAATCAGACTCTTTTAGAGAAGTGATCACTCCATTGACCCTTGATAATAAAAAATCTGAAGATACCTCAACTTCTATAGTTTTGATTGATGAAAATTATGAAGAATTTGAAGTCCCTCCAGTTAATGAAAATGTCACTATTGTTCCATATTTATCTACAGTTCCAATTCTAGAACCTACTGAAGGGTTGAAAGGAAAAAATAGGCAGAGAATTAAGCTATTGAAGCATGAAAATAAGAAACTATGAAAACGGATAGAAAAACTCAGAAAATGGCTTCAAACATATAGATGACATTACATAAGGAAAATAAAAACTATGAAAGTTGGAGTCCAAAGTGAGGAGACTCCTATCAATCATGCACAGACTCAAACTGAAGGACTTTATATCAATCATGAAGAAATTTAAACAGAATTTAACCCTGATGTGGTCACGTTTGAGGCAACAAATTAGATAGACCTATTGGTGACTACCAACAGGGCTACACAAACTGAAGTAGTGATTCCTTATTTTCACTTGATCATGGATACCACATTCCAAGTACTAAAAATGGAACTGGAAAGGCATAAACAAATTTTTAAACAATATCGAGGGTAAGTGATACCTCGAGCATAACACCAAGAATTGCTACAAAAGTACAAAGCATTGGTTGCTAATGAAGATGAAACTTATGACAAACTCAGAATGGAGAAAAAGGAAACGTAGAAATTATGAGGAAAACTCCAAAAAGCTGTGGAGAAAACCAAGGAAATATTATTTGTGTACTCTGAAGCATTGTCTTGTAGATCTCCAGCTAAAATTTATGCAAGGTTTCTACTTGAAAGATATTTATTATTGAATTGAAGGCCGTATGGTCTTTCCAGCCCTTTCAATTCATTGCTATTTCTGATTTTATTAAGTTTTTACAAGAGCAGGAGGAAAATTTCAGGTATTTCTTATGTGAACTTTACATGCATAACTCATTTTTGGAAGAAAAAAGGGATCAAAACCCTATTCCTTTCAATGGGGATGTGCTATTCCAAGATTTTATATCCTTTGCTAGGAATCGAATCAAATGGTATAAGGCCTATAGCATATTCCAAAGAAGGGGGAATGGTTTATACCTTTGGGTCAGAGGAGAACCTAACAGTCCACTGCAAAATTTTATATAGCATAAATGGTTCATGGAACAACCTGGGGTTGCTTCTAGTTTGGCCTCCAAGCATAAATATGTTCTTATAGCGGGTCTTGAATATTTTTAAGATACTAAATAGGAGGCCCTTCAGGCAGCACAATAGTGATGGAAAGGATCCCCTAATAATGTCAAAAAAAGAGAGCCTTTTAGTTACATAAATTTTCATACAGTAGCTAATCGAATGCAATGTTATAGTTGTATGGTTCTATCTAAAGGCCCCACTTGGATCGGGTGTCAATACAAATGTCCTATTATCCGGTCATATCTGGTATCCTACATAGGGTTACAATATTGAATATGAACTTCCTGAAGGAAAAGAAAGTGAGGCTTTCATGGTTCTTCAAAACAAAAATGGATTTCCGTTGTATGGTGAATGTTATTACCCAGCTTATTCTTTAAATTTTTTACATGTTAATCATCTTAAATTTTCTACATGTTTCAAGATACCAATTAATAGGCATCACATCTAATATATGGAGGAATTTATGTACCCATTCTGGATCTGGATCTCCCCCCCCCCCCTAGAGTGAATATTTTCCATTATATTTTACTGCTACTATTGTATTTACTAGGCCAAATATTACCTTCATCAATCCCTGATATTATTTCCAACTCCCTATATTTTATTTGTGAGTACCCCACCATCTAGCAAGTGTAAATCTCAGAGCTACATCCAAAGCTTGGAACCTTTGTTCTTCAAGTACTCTTCTCTCAAATTCATCAAGAAATAGACTGACATCTCCTATACCATCATAGTAAGGAAAATTACATACCTTTTTAGTGATGAAACAAAGTGATATTGTAATTCTATTACGCAGCTAATCGAATGCAACGTTATAGTCGTATGGTTCTATCTAAAGGCCCCACTTGGATTGGGTGTTGGTACAAATTTCTTGTTATCTGATATCCTTGATAGGGTTACAATATTGAATATGAAATTCCTAAAGGAAAATAAAGTGAGGCTTTCAAAGTTGTTTGAAACAAAAATGGATTTATGTTATATGGTGAACGTTCTTACCCTGCTTATTCTTTAACTTTTCTACATGTTAGTCATCTTTCTTCATGAGGACATGTAATAAGGTAAGTTGTGGGGTAATGTTGTACCATAAAAATGGTATAGTTATTTTCCTTATTTAGAGAGGTTCAGGCTGTAGCCGAGGTTGCCATGATTAGGTTGATTTTTGTAGCCTGGATATGCTACCACATCCTATGGTTACTCATAAAAATTTTGATTTTTGGGTTGTCAAAATGCTAATTTTTGTTAGAGCTAATGAGTTAATTTAGTACTCATATAATAACCCATACGATAAAGTATGCAATGCTCTAGTATTGGATTTTAGAAAGCAAGCATTGGATGAGAATTTTTTGTGCATTGTAGTAAAATATACATCTTCTAAGGAAGCATGGAAGATCCTGAAGCACAATTTGGCACAAAGGAAAGTGAAATGCAACAACAAGATGTGTCATAGTTTTTTTGAGTCAACCACAGATCCGAGAGTAGATGAGGGAGAATATAGAAGGACAACAAAGCTTG
The DNA here is from genome assembly GCA_034641835.2 of Pinus albicaulis. Classification (NCBI taxonomy): domain Eukaryota; kingdom Viridiplantae; phylum Streptophyta; class Pinopsida; order Pinales; family Pinaceae; genus Pinus; species Pinus albicaulis. The sequence continues at coordinate 1,900,763,111 of CM076575.1, read as the reverse complement.
GATAATTCCACACAAAGGTGGATGATTATTATGAATACTTTAAAAGTGAAACCCATTATGCAGTCATTCACATGGATGAAGAAGATGGAGAAACTATTGCAAAGAGAGAAGTTGAAGTATCTATATGTAAAGTAGAGAAAGAAAATGTATTTTCTAAAGAACTCCACTGTAATGTGGATGGTGAAGTTGATGGTCAATCCCACTGTGATGAAACACATGTGAGTGATGACAGAAAAGTGAGATGTGAATTTTTGAATTCAATCATAGATGATGAATTTGGTGAATTGAAATTTCTAATGAAAACATGCATGCTCAGATATCCCACAATAGCAGCAATATTTGTGTGTTCTACCATGAATCCTTGTATCCAAAAAACATGCCCCAATAGTATACCAAAATATACAAAAGAGATGAATTTCTTCAAGTTCAATGATATTTGATACTGCCTCCATGTATCCAACATCAATCTTAATCTCGCAACATTTTTCTTTAGTAACCCAAAAACAATCCAATCATCAAAGTAAACCTCCAAAACATTGTGTATAAGCTCCTTAAAAGTTGCACCTACTACTCTACAAAATATTGCAGGAGCATTCTTCAACCCAAAAGGCATGACTATATACTGAAAATATCCCCTTTGAATGGAAAAATATGTCTTACTCCTACCTTCTGGTGCAATTCTAATCTGATGCTAACCTTAAAAATCATTTGTAAAATAGTAGGCCTCCTTCCCTCCAACATTATTCAATAATTAATTTTTGAAAGGTGTAGGGAATGGGTCATGGACACATGCATCATTCAGCTTTCTCAAATCAACACAAATTATGATTTCACCATTTTTATTCTTTTCCTGAACAACCATTGGACTTACCCATTCAGATTCCTCCACAGGTTCAATTATGCCAATGATAATCATCTTCTCCAGTTCCTCCTTCACTTTTTCATTATATTTTGGGTTCAATATATAGGTTCGTTGTGTTATTGGATTCACATATGGTTTCATATTGATCCTCATAACTTCAAGGTATCCTAATATTCCCTTCAATTTAGAAAATTTTTCTTGAAATAACCCTTGATATTCATGTAACAACTTGACAACCTTGCTAACTGTATCTGCATCCCAATAATCTCCAATCAGTGAAAATTTTTCCTCCTCCTTTGACCCTATATTTACCTTATGCGTCTTCATGTGCTGCGTTATGTCCAGTATCTCAAGTTCTTGTCTAGAAAGCTTGCGATCTCCTTCTAATTATGGGATATTAATATTGTGTGGATCTTCATCTTCTTCCACTGTTGTCACATTATAACATTATAATTCCTACTACAATTTCACAGTCCAATCAGGTTGCATCCAAGTCAACACAATTGTGGTCTTAAAAATACTTTCTCTGAATACGTTAACGACTTCATCTATACATGGAAAATCATCTTTGGAACTAAAGATCATCAGGAATCCTTCAACCAAATCGAACCAATTTGCAGTGTCGCGAAACTATTTCAAGATACCAATTAATATGTATCACATCTAATATATGGAAGAATATATGTACCCATTCTAGATCTAGATCTCCCCCCCAGAGTGAAGTCCAGCGAGAAATATGCTCTCGGGGGTCATCTTTTCCATTATATTTGACTACAACTATGGTATTTACTAGGCCAAGTATTACCTTCATCAATATCTGATATTATTTCCAACTCCCTATATTTTTTTGTGAGTACCCCAACATCTAGGAGGTGTAGATCTCAAAGCTAAATTCAAATCTTGAAACCTTTTTTCTTCAGGTACTCTTCTCTCAAATTCAGTAAGAAAGAAACTAACATCTCCTATACCATCATGGTAAGACAAATTACATACCTCTGTAGTGATGCAATGATGTGATCTTCGAATTCTGTTACAGCGCTTGGTAGAAAATTTGTGCAAAATTTTGTACCAATTATCAAATTATTATAGTTTTAAATAAATGAAATTTCCTTTTCCCATATTATCCTTCCATCTGCAGTGGGCTTGATCCAATATTCATCCTATGTGGTCAGTTTATAGATATGATCAATATCTGCATCGCAGTATTCATCGTGAACACACTCAGTGTACCATCTTCCTTCTGATGGATCTGGAGGAATAATGATCCTAATATCACATTGTTCATACACCATATTTCTCTGCTTGAGATTGATTATTGCATCGATATGAAAATCCCAATCCAATACAAGTAGCATCAGATATGGATTGTTGTCATCTAAAATATCAATTGCTTCAAAATATGGCATACCACGCACTCCTGTAAAGTATAATACTATACCATGTAACCTTACCATAGGAATAATATTCTGCTAGTTAGCCATTTTCAACTAGATTAGTAACCAGTGCAACTATTTTTTTCCTATGTGCTCCCATTTTTTCTTGGGGAACACATTGGAATCAAATCCAAAATCTAGGATTACTTGTTCCATGTCGTAGTCCCCTGTCTGCGTAGTTAATCTCATTTCTCTTCCTCTCCTCTTCTTATGCCAGTGCAACTTATTTACTGTGTGATTATTCTCTACTAGGGAAGGATTCTATCAGCTCTTGGAGACTCTCTACAACCTTCCAATCTTGCAACAACTTCATGTAGGTTTGAAAAAATTACTTCAGGGTGGGTGCATAAAACTGTTGAAATTTGCAACAAGAAGCAGTGAAATGGGAATCTAGAAATAAAATCCAAAATAGCACCCAAAAATGGCTACCATGTGAGGCTTTTGATTTAATTATTCCTTAATTAAATTGAAAGTAAATTGTAATTTCATCTCATAACAACTTGTATCATTTAACTAATTCAGAAAGACTAAGTTAGCTCAATAATTTCGAGTTGAGGTTAAAAGGTGAGGCATATAGAGTGATTATATTATTTGTAGGGTCCAATTGCAGTTGTAGCACTAGTGTGGTGTGAGTGTAATCAGTTAACTCAAATTAATTGAGTTAAAATGAGTTTAACTAGTTCTAACTTAGTGATGAGCTACTGAGAAGTCAAGTGAATTAAATTAGAATTAATTCACAAGTAGTGATCTATCAAGTAACTAATGATTCAATATTAAAGTTGCATGAATTTCAATTCTAATGGCAACCCAGTTGAGATAGAGGTTAAAGGGAAGTTATATATTAGTTGTATTATTAGTGAATTGCTCAGGCGTAATTATAAAGTTAGAGGAAGGTTCCATAGGGATTGTGTAGTCAGGAAGGTTGATTATCCTATTTAATAGGGGTTAATTGCCTAGGAATTGTTGATAAAGGATGGGATAAGTAGGGGTTGATAATTGGCCAAGTGTTGGTCAATTTTTCCTGAGAATTGCTAGTTATTTTTGAGCAGGATCAAGGTGAGATGATTGGTAGAGTGCATGATTTTCTCGGTGTGAGAAAGCATTGTATTGTTTTGTGATTCTTTGACTATGTAAAATATATGATAGAGGGGTTTTGATCAGGTACTTTCCCCAAGAACATATTGTCTTGTGTGATTGATAATTTCCTTTCTCTTACTTGCATGTGATTGAACGATTGTGTTTTATATTCCACAAATATACTAGAAGGATTCAATATCTTGATTTAGTACATGGCATGATAAAATTGAATCCATTGGCATAGAGTTTCTATATAATTTATACATGTATCAAAGCTATGTTAGAGATTTTATACATGGTATCCGAGTGCCAGAAATCATAATAGAAGAGAAGAAATTGAGTTTGTCTTGAGCAGTTTCAAATTTTCAGATTTATTCTTTAGGGTCTAGCAACAAATCAAGATGTATTCCAATGGCTTGAGACTCGAATATGCATTCGAGGTAAATTTTAATTATGTTGCATGGAAGGACAAGATGGAGGTATTTTTGGAGGACAACGGGTTGAATGAAATCATAGATACTGATATTCCCAAGCCATAGTAGCAAATGCCCAACTTCTTGATGCATGGTAGAAGAAGGTAGCAAAGATGAGAAGGATCTTGTGGGAGGGAGTTAGAGATCATATTGTCTTGAGTCTCCATGGGAAGCTGACTCCATATGCTATGTGCAAGGTGTTGACAGATCTTTTTTAGAACAACAAATACCAAAGGACGTTGGCGTTGAAGGAGAAGGTCAGAAATATCAAGAAGGAGGAGGGCGAGAAAATACCAACATACTTGGCGAAGTTCACTCAATGTCGAGATGAGCTTGGAAGTGTTTGTGTGACCGTATCCGATGATGAATTGGTGATATTAGCACTTCTAGGCCTTCCTAAGAGCTGACATAGTTACCAGGACTCTGTGAATGGAAGGGAGAAGTTAGCATATTGGGAGTGACTATGGTCGGATTTGGAAATAGAAGAGATAAGGTGGAGCACCAGAGACGGGACCTCCAACACCAAAAAAGAAGAATATTATGCATTAGTGGGAAAAAAAATAATTCCAAGGGAAATAAATCCCAACGCGAAGAGGTAAATATATAATTTTACAAGATCAGATGTTTTCTTTGTCACGAGCATGGGAACTATGCATCGAATTGTCTATAGAAGAAGGCAAGCAAGAAGGAGTCTGCAGTTGCAATGGGTGAAGCATTGGCTTCACAGTTCGAGCTTAATTTTACTCTCATTGCATGCATGGCCAACACTCTAATGGGATGCATGTGGTCTCTATAAAGTGGTGCCTCATTCCATATGATGGGGAATAGAGATCTATTTATTAACTTTGAGTAGAAGGACCTCTAGTAGAACATAGAGTTTGGAAATGGCGGGAGGTATAACATGATCAAAATAGGTACATTTACCTTTCAAAGGGATTTTGGATCCCCTCTCAAACTAGCAGATGTTTTGTATGTTCCAGGCCTAAGGAAGAATCTTGTCTCTGTAATGGTATTGGAAGACTATGGTTATGAGGTGATGTTTAGAAAAGGAAAGGTGTTTCTTAAAAACATATCCATGGGGCAAGCGAAGCAGATCATTTCAAGAGTCAAGAACTCGTATGCACTTGAGGTACAATATTCATGCAAGGTTTTGAGGAGAAAAGAAGAGGTTAGTGACTTGGTGTTTGAGAGGGACCCTCTCAACCTGTAGTCTAAAAATTAGTCTCAAAAGGTTGTAGAGAATCCATAATTGGAGAGGTAGAGAGGAGACCGAGTGGAGTAGTCCACTCAATTAGAGACCTCCACAAGGGGGAAATTTTGAGCCAGATGAGAAGAGGGAGTACATGCACCTATACCTCTAGGTGTGAGGTGGTATGATGTGTAAAATTAATCCAAAGAATAAATTTTGGCAGGGTCCATTGAGATGGTGTGTCTCATGGATCGAACCTGGCTAAGAGGAGCCCACAGTACAACAATAGCAGGAAGGTTCAGTTATATTGATGGAGTCAGATGTTAGGAAGATAGAAATCAGAGTGATAGAGGTCAGATACTAGAGATTAGATCAGAGTTGGCATCAGTGTAGTCTGCATGGATGCATATTTCAACAACATCGTAGGGAGTCAAGTATACATGTCCAGTACAATCCAATAGTTATAATACTATTATGACAAATTCATTATACTAATTCATTTGTTTGGAGGCTATTTAGTTTCATGAGAGTTGCATGAGCGAACAACACTAGATAAGTGTTGCATGCAATAAAATTCCAAAGGAGTGTTGAAATTTGCAACAAGAAACAGTGAGATTGGCATCCATAAATAAACTCTAGAAAATGTCACCCAGAAATGGCTACAATGTGAGGCTTTTGACTTAATTATCCCTTAATTAAATTGAAAGTAAATTGTAATTTCATCTCTTAACAACTTGTATCAGTTAACTAAGTCAAAATACTAATTCATCTCAAGAATTTTGGGTTGAGGGTCAAAGGTGAGGCATGTAGAGTGATTCTATTATTTATAGGGTATAGTGTTAGTTGTAGCACTAGTTTGGTGTGAGTGTAATCAGTTAACTCAAATTAATTGAGTTAAAATCAGTTTAACTAGTCCTAACTGAGTTATGAGCTAGTGAGAGGTCAAGTGAATTAAAGTAGATTTAATTCACATGTAGTGATCTATCAAGTAACTGATGATTCACTATTAATAGTTGCATGCATGTTAATTATGATGATGACCTAGTTGAGATAGAGGTTAAATTAAAGTTAGCTATCAGTTGTATTATTAGCCAATTGGTCAGGCACAATTATAAAGTCAAAGGAAGTCTCCATAGGGGTTGCATAGTCAATGAAGGTTTATTATCCTATTTAATAGGGATTAATTTCATATGGATTTCATGAGCAAGGCTAGGCTAAGCAAGGGATGAAAATTGACTAAGTGTTGGTCAATTTTTCCTCAGAATTTATAGTCATTTTTGAGCAAGATCAGGGTGAGACGATTGGTAGAGCGGCGATATTTTTTTGGTGTGAGAAAGCATTGTATTGTTTCACGATTCTTTGACTATGTATAATATATGATATAGGGGTTTTGAACAGGTTCTTTCCCCAAGTACATATTGTGTTGTGTGATTTATAATTATCTTTCTCTTACTTGCATGTGATTGAGAGATCACATTTTATATTCCGTAAATATAGTAGAAGGATTTAATATCTTGCTTTAGTAAATTGCATGATTGGATTGAATCCATTGCTATAGAATTTCTATATAATTTCTACATGGTATTAGAGTCATGTTAGAGATTTTATACAAAAACTTCTTCATTATAGAAATCACCTATGTTTTGTCTTTCTCAGGTATCAACTTTTGTTGAATCTGCAGTCTGTGGCTACATTCTAGTTTTGGAAGCTCCATGGTCCATGCAACTCTTTTTTGCCTCCAAAAATGTCTCTTTTTATCTTTTCATATTGAACCCAATATTCTTATATCGCTCCTTTCTAACCTATGCATACTCCATAGACTTATTTCTTGATGCTTTATCTTATCCTATAGTTTTTCCACTTCGAGTTACTATGTTAACACTACGATCTTCTTCACGCGGCTCACCGGTCATCATCTCTAAGTTATGTGTGGGATGATAAATTGTTTTCTCTTGCATATTTCCTATAAAAATAGGAAAGTATTCTATTACATGATCAAACGCTCTATAATACCTGCAGGAAGTGACAATGGGGTTATGACTATACCTCGCGAAGTGTCCAGATTTGCCACAATTGTAACATATGATCTGACCATGTCCTCAACCAACACCTCCTCATCATCCTTGTCCTCAGTCTTGTAATCCTTCGTTCCCTACAGGTGGACCATGATCTTCATGCACACACCCTTCAGATTTCATTTTGTATGTACCTTTAGTATTCTCCATCATCAAATCATAATTGCGACAATTCTTGTCATCATGCCCTACCGACCGTAAAAAGTTACAAAATGAATTCTTTGGTGTCTGCACATACTTTTTCAACAAATAAATTTCTTCAGTAAGATGCTGGCCTGCAACCTTGAAAATTTCACACCATGCACTCGACCAAGCATTCAACGGATTAGGTATACCAGTGGTCAGATAATCTCCATAGACAAGACACTAATATTTATAATGGGCCTCTACCTCACATTTCATAAACCATACTTATGAATGAATCTCTTACCAGACTTCCTTACGCTTCTTCATATCTTACAAATTCAAATGCATTGCTACTAATTGGCTCTGAATCTACTTTACCCCTATATGGGTATCTCTGATCGGCCAAGATTCCAACTTCATAGAAATTTATAGTGCTTCATCCTGTGTTTCTATATTATGTTGTGTCAAAGATAGCCTGATAGGTGGAAATAACGAAGCTATAAACCACTCTGTATGTTATTCGTCAGGAATTTTGAAGTTCACTTATCCTATGAACATCTTCAACCTTTGATATAATTGCTAAACAGATTCGGTTACCGCTTTTTTGATCTCCTTTATCTCCATAATACACTAGATTGTGATTTTGGATTCTTAAATTTGGAATTCAGTGATTTCTTCATCTCATCCAATGTGGTTTATAGATGCATCGTATAATACTTCATGTACCACATAAGTGCTCTTTCCTGCAATGTTGTGACAATTTGCACCTTACTTATGTCATCCTCTATGAGATGTCACGCTTTCCATAATGATTCAATGACGAACCAAAATTGTTCAGGACCTTCTTATCCCTAACCTATGAAAATATGCATTCTATCTTCATTAGCCATGTATATTAGGGGAGGGGTAAGTGGAGGTTGAGGTGGAGGTGGAGGTGGAGGTGGATGTGGAGGTCGGTGTGGAGCAAAAGTATGGGGATGGGGATGTGGCATGAGGGAGTAGCAGGATGGGGAATTCGAGAGGCACCCTGATGATCTCCAAATTATAACTATCACGCACCTCTAGGGGTTGCGGGGCTACTTTCTCCTTCTTTTCTTTCATATCCACTCAACAATGAACTGTAATCAGTCTCAATGAATTTTTCGTGATCTACCATGAATCATTAACCACTTCACGTAGATATGGACTTACCTCTTCCAAACATCTATCTGATTGTATTTGTAGAACACCCTTTTCTCATAATAACATCTTAATCCAAAGCTTTAAGGAATTCAAGTACTTAACTCATGGATAATTGAAAAATCTTTGCTCAGATTCACTATAGGATATAGATGTATCAACTTAAAACTCAGTAATAAAGCCTCAAAGAATGTTCAGCATCCAGAAATCAACAAATCTTAAGATATTATTATCAGTTTCCTTGAGTTACTGCAATAGTTCAGGGCTCCACCCAAAAGGCTCGTCATTCTTGAAACATGTATTATTCTCAATAAATCTTGACAACCATTCATGAATATCATTAGAAAATGATAAGAAGAAGATCTCGTGTCGATCTATAAAAATATATCTCTGCAGCCAAGCTTCAGGTGACAATCGTGGATATCTGTTTTCTTAAACTACGAACTCTTGTAATTTTAGCTCTACACAGTCTTTCATTTATTTTCTTATCAGATGTGACATCGACATATCACTCAGTCAGATCCTAGTCCCAGCAATGAAACCATTTGTTCGGTTGAAGGGGTTAAGACCTGGGTTTGGAGTAGTTGTGCTACCAACAAAACCCTTTATTACCGGTGATTTTTGTCAACGACTTGCAACACATATCATAGTCTCACCTGAGTAAATATTGGGGGATTCTAGAACTAGGTTTATGCATCCAGAGGGACAATAGGATGTGTATCTACATCTATACTCATCTCTTACACTTTTCTGATCTGTGCGGATGCAATTATCTACTTTTACAGTTGATTCCCTAATTACTACTGAATATTGTCACGCATTGTGCCTTTGCGAGTCTTATGCAGTATATAACACCATAAAAATCATATAAATAGTATAAGAGACTCTGCTATTCATAAATAAAATACTATAATTCGTGATGCGAATACAGATAATCAAAAAATTGCGCAAATAACACAGAAATACTTCAAAACTTTCCTTCTCCCTGTTAATGATGTGTATTTTCAATACAATCATTCTTCAACCCATGCATACAATTGTAGGTAGTGTGAGCACATAGTTTTAGGCCAAGGCCTTTGTGCACACAACTATAGAGCCTTCCCTTTGGCCCAAAACACAGAAATATAGCGCAAAATACAGACACAATACATGGATTTATCTATTCATGACTTGACTCAATATAGCATCTCTTTAGCCTTTACATTCTTAGAATACCATGGTCCACATACCATAGGTGGACATAAAATAACTAAATAAACATGATCCCTTTACAAAAATAGGGCCTTTGACCTGCCCCAAAGCCCCTAAAACTCCTTAAAGCACCTTAAAACACTACACAGTTGATTTCTCTTTGATTGACCATGTTGTCGACAATTATTGTCTCTCCTAGAGACAGTCTAGAGTTGCCATAGACCAGTGCCTAGGACATCTTAGCATAGCAAGGAGCTCATAATAAAGTTGGGGTGTCAATCCAAAGACTCTCCTGCTATCTCTTGTAAAACAAGGAAATTGATTTAAATGGAACCAGAAATCACAGAAACTGTCACGGGGAAAGCAATGTTGCAGAGGCACAATGCAAAACTCCAATATTAAAGCATCAGACAGTTAAGAGACAATTTACTGCAAAGAGGGTCGGTTCAAGTAATATGCCACAGAAATCAAATATCAGAAGGAGTGTGGAGTGAAAGTAACATGAGGAGAATACTAGTTAACCTTGAGCTGATACCCAGATACACAACAGAACCATATATGGGCTTATCAATTTAAGAATCCATACATGAAAATGGCGTTTTAAAAGCACCCTCCCAAAGCAACTAATATAGCAAAAATATGGATGAATGAACATGGAACAGTATATCATGCATGAGCCATATTTAAAGTGCTTGACTGATCCAAGTATGGGCATCAACTAGGATGAATCCTTACCTAAAATCAATGAGCCACTCGCATTCCAGTAACATGATATAGGAATATGTATAAAATGAAATATTGTATTAAACACATAAGAGAAGTTTACATATCGTGATATATCAAAGACCAGAATCCTCTAACACAGACATAACTCCTCCTCACTGAGACCCTACGGGCTCTGAGCCTTGATACAAAAAGCTTTACAAAATGTATACAAAAATGCCTTTCACTGCACAATTCTCTAATAAAAATATGGAACCCTTACAATGTCTTTCTTCCCCCTTTTTATAGAAGGAGAAGAGAAACTCATAAAAGAAGTAGGTAAAAACAATTAATTGTTTCATTAAAACAAAACGGCGGAAACATTCGCGCCCATACTATTTGACGGCCCTAAAATATTACATGTACTCTGTGGCCAGCTCCATGAAGTAAATGCACTGGGTAGAAGATCTCTTTAGAGGTAAGGTGTGAAGAATAAAATATATAATGCTCTGTAATTTCCTGAGAGAGAAGTCTGTTGAAGTAAAACCTGGAGGATCAGAATTTTATGTACTTGTACTCTCTGTCTTCTGAATGCCGAATTGGAATTTAAATTCTTCAATGCCAGACACTGCATTCCTTGATCTTCGACTGATACTCTTCATAAAACTTTGTTCATTATATCGTTTAATCATGCATTGAATGACTGCGGATTCATTGATTGTAAACCCACATTTCTTCTAAATAACCGGTCATGTGACCTCTTAAGCTTTTCCTCATAAATTTGCCTCTAAAAAATTTTCCTTTGGAGTGGCCTCGGCTTCTATAATGGAGGTTGCAAATTATGAAAGCTCTCCATCGCCATAAACCTGCAAAACCCACAAAATTTTCAAGGGAAACCAGACACAGGGATGATGGACATGGCGGGGTTAATGGAAATGGCTGTGCGGACGAGTGAAATGGCAGAACGATACAGGGTGGCAGAAGAATGCAGTAAAATGACGAGGAATGGACTGGCGTAATTTTTTAATGAAAAACATTAGAAAATTAATGAAACATATAATGGCGGATGGAAATACGACGAACACATGGAAATTGTGACGTGGAGGTAGACCGGGTCAACAGCTGGGCACAAAAATGATCTGGGCCATCTGATTTTAAAACGAAATCAATGGCAGAGATCAATCGGTGGGATAACATGTGAGAAATGGCAGAATGAATATCAAACATTAGATTTAACGTAAAACAAAAAACCTTAGACTATGTAGGGAATACAAGGGGATTGAATGAAATGCAATGGGAATGTGTATGAGGTGGGACCGGGGGTTCTATCACAATCGCAATATCGCAGATCGGGAAGGTCAGCGGGGTGTCACATAAAACATTGCGATTGTGATTTGGCGGGGAGTGCGGTGACCGTTGGATCTGGTGAAGGGATGGAAGGCTGCGACCAGAAGGTTTGTGTGATCGATAGATCGCATCGCAAATATCTGCGATGGGTGATCTGAGCGTTCAGCAGAACATGTAATTTTTTGATGGATGCGATTAAACATATACAACAAGCCTGTGGAATTGCGATCGTGTGATCATGCGATTAGCACCTTAAGGGTCAGCGCTCAGTTTCAGGCTAAGGGCATATGTGGGGAAGTGGTTGGGGCTTGCGGTAGAAGGGCTAGGCCTTATATATGTTCAAATATGGATTTTGTGGCCTTCTTAATGTAATTTGAGGGTAGGAAAATGCAACGATAGGCAGAAAACGGATCTCTTAGGAAATCAAAATAATTTTGAAGGGTTCGAATGGAATGATCTGCCAAAATTTTAATAGGATTTTGACATGGTCAACATCGGCTCCATCTGGGGATGACACGTTCATCCTTGGATGTGTCGAGAACTTGCAGACCACCTGATCATCTTCTATATGAACTCTGCTCTTCGGCATTTCTACTTTTCATCTCATGATTCATCAATTTTTACAAATAGAAGAAATAAAACTATTCTACTACTACCCTTATTACCCCATGAGACCAGATTAAACTGTTGGTCTCACATTTTCTAAACTACATCTACTAGGATTATACTGTCTAGCAGATTTCTTCACTACACTCTAAGACAGAAATTAAAAAACAACCAAGCCAAGATTAGACTGTCTGGCTTGTCGGACTTTGCAGAAATTAAAACAACTAACTACATGCTCACAGACTAAGCTTTATTTTAGACTTCCTACCTACTCTACTCTAACCTAGAAATCTTTGATGCTCTAGGTGATACAATAATGCCAGTGCATCCAATCAAGCATTAACGAAAAAGGATATGAGTAGTGACTGCTTGTCAGAGATAACCACAGGGTGCTCTGCATGTGGTTCTTCAAAATTGCGGTCATCATCGATGGTGACCATTGTTGATGAATTTGGCCCTGTTGAAAGATTAATGCTGGAAAATTTGAGCTAATCAGGGCCTCCATATATTCTGCCACAGGATCATTAAATACATGGTATAGCACCTCTTCTTTTAGGCCTTCTGTGGTTGGCAGGCTGTCTTCATCCTGGGCAGCTCTAACCACTGTATTTTCCACTGCATCTTCAGAGTAGCTCTTGAAAGCCTGATTTCCTGCTACTTGTATTTTAGAAGGCAGTGGAATCCTTTCTTTTTTAAGAGGTAGGAGAGTTTCCCAAACTTCCTGAACATCTTTTAGGATATCTCCCTCTGCAACATTCTCTTGCTCATCACCTGCAAATTTACCTTTAAGAAGTAAATTACCTTTTAATTCTTTAACTGCAGTAGCATAATTATTCATTTCTCCTCGTGTACTAGTAAGCATATTCAAGTTCTGCAAACTAGTATCTACTCCTGCTTCTTTCACAACTTCAGGCACTTCCACTTCAGTGTCTGCAATTTCATTCTCTTCCCTAAATGTTTTCAGCAAACAAATCAGCCATTTATTCTCAAGCCTTTCGTCAATATGCTGCACATTCGTTTCAGCATACTCCTCTTATTCTTCCTTGACAATCTTTAGTAATTGTCCTTCACCCTCTTGATTGCTTCTGGCAATCAAATCAAGTTCTTCAGATTTTGGACTCTTGTCTTCTATCAGAATAGAATTCTGATTTCCCATCACTATAGTAGTTCCAAAATTATGTCCTCCAGTCTCCTCTTTGTCTATCAGGCACATCAGCTCATTCTTGTCATTATCAGTAATCACAAGTTCCTTCCCATGGGGCATGATTGCTTCACCTTCCTTCTTTCTTTGACTATCAAGTGGTGTCAAATTTCTTTCATCAGCATCAATCTCCATGTTGGAGAATTCACCTTCTATTTCTAGGAATCCCGTCATCTGTTCTTCATCCTCAAATACCTTCCAGTGCTTGATATTATCTAGGGTGAGTGCTGCTTCTGGAGGAAGTATGAAAGAGGTGACTTGAAATTGATGTGCTGGTTGTTTCAACAGTTCAGTCAAGGGGACTGAGATTTTGGTCTTCTCAAGTTCTTTTTGCAAATTGAAAGCAAAAGGGGACTTTTCTATTACGACTTCTTTTGACTCTTTATTTTCAACTGAGGGTTTAACTTCTTTTAATACAGACTTGACATTAGGAGGAGTGACTATTTTTTAAGAAGAAGGAACTTGATCACTAGACTGCGGAGGTTTTTTCATAGGACTCTTACCTTTATTTGTGACTCTCTTCATTGTTGACTCCTTTTGAGCAGGTGCTTCCTTCTGGGGAGGCTCTTCTTCATGTTCTTGAGTCTGAGTTCTCTTTCTGGAGGATCTGAGATCATATCTCCTATTAAAATGTGCTTGCATGAAATCATTAAACTATTTGCAGTAGTGATCAATTTCTGCATCTTCTGTGTCTCTGATCTCTTCTTCCTCTTCTTGCAACGGGCATTCTATTTCATCATTGTTTGAAAAGGCAAGATTTGCATCTTGTAGTTCATAGGCAGCATCTTCAGTGGAGTCATCTACTGGGCCTTCCAGGTACAATGGGTGTGGTACTTGGTCCTGTTTCTCTTTTTCTTCCCTTGGTAGTATTTGCAGGGGTGGATTTCTATACTGAGGATTGTAACTCCTATTTTTAGTGTTCTGAAAGTTCTTGGAAGCTGAGCTCTTGGTCTCCAATTCAAGCTTGACAAGTTTATTAAAAATATTCTTAATCATTTTGCTCATTTCTTCAATTTTATCTGAATCTTTATCCTGATTAGAGGTAGATACTTCTTCTTTACCCCTTCTTCTAGTATCCTGTTCAGATTTTCCTCTTAATTTTCTAGTGGAAGCAAAGTTTGCTTCCAATTCAAGAGCATCTGACTGAGCATCATCTAGGGTGGCAGGTTTTCTTTCCCTGATAGAGAAACCAAAGTCTGAGTCAAAGGCTGCTATGAAAACAAGTTTGACAGCATTCTGATGAGGCTTCATATCTACAGGGAGATTTAGATATAACTTATTCAATCTCTTAATAAATTCTGACACCCCTTCATTATGTTTCTTCTTGAGTGTATTGAACTCATTAAGACACTGTCCATGATCTTTCTTTTCTCCCCATTTTCTGAGAAAAGTATTTTCCATATCATCCCAAGTGGTTATGGAACGGTTTGCCAATGTCTTGAACCATTTTCTGGCTTCACCGTCCAAAGATTGCACAAATAGTCTTAAGACCACATCTAGATGTTCAACATTAAAGTTCTCTGCAAAAGAGCAGAAAGAGTCAAGATGTTTCTGAGCATCAATTTCATTTTCTCCAGTGAATCTGGGCAATATCTTCAAATAATCCTGGGGCATGTCATTCAGCACTTGAGGTAATGCCAGGGGAGCATATTTATTCAGCAGGAAAGTTGGAACATTAACCATTGGAGGAGGTGGGGGTTGTGTGGCAATCTGATGTACGAATGGAGGAAGAGGAGGAGGTGGGAGTGGAGTATGAATAACAATGGGAATATAGTGTACAGTAGTCTGAGGTGTAGATGGAAACAATTCACGATTAACAGGGGCTACCTCTATAACTTCTTTGACCTCCTCGGCCTCACGGGTAGGAAAAAAGTTATCTTTGGTTCTAGCACTTTCCCTGGGTGGGCTATCTGAGTAATATTTAGGATTTTCCTCAGTGGAATCAGGATTTTCTACTGGAATTTATTGAGAAGAAGAAGATAGACAATCTTCTGTGGAAAACTTAGGGATTTCAGCATGGGCTGATTTCTTTTCTTTCCAGCCTCTTCTATGTATAATATTCTCTGGGTCAGACACAAAGGGTATCTTCGATTTGGACGTATCTGACCTTAAATGTGGCTTTCGAGGAGCCAGGACTACCGATAGATTTATCAAATGAATAACTGTGGAGTCGCCAAGGTGAGAGATATGCAACTCTCCAACTCTCTATGCTCACCTGATTAGAGAGTGAATAAATATTTTCGAGGTCCAGGGAAACTGATATTCTTAAATTCGATCCCCGGCAACGGCGCCAGAAAGATGTTGTCGACAATTATTGTCTCTCCTAGAGACAGTCTAGAGTTGCCATAGACCAGTGCCTAGGACATCTTAGCATAGCAAGGAGCTCATAATAAATTTGGGGTGTCAATCCAAAGACTCTCCTGTTATCTCTTGTAAAACAAGGAAATTGATTTAAATGGAACCGGAAATCACAGAAACTGTCACGGGGAAAGTAATGTTGCAGAGGCACATTGCAAAACTCCAATATTAAAGCATCAGACAGTTAAGAGACAATTTACTACAAAGAGGGTCGGTTCAAGTAATATGCTACAGAAATCAAATATCAGAAAGAGTGTGGAGTGAAAGTAACATTAGGAGAATACTAGTTAACCTTGAGCTAATACCCAGATACACAATATAACCATATATGGGCTTATCAATTTAAGAATCCATACATGACAATGGTGTTTTAAAATCACCCTCCCAAAGCAACTAATATAGCAGAAATATGGATGAATGAACATGGAACAGTATATCATGCCCGAGCCATATTTAAAGTGCTTGACTGATCCAAGTATGGGCATCAACTAGGATGAATCCTTACCTAAAATCAGTGAGCCACTCACATTCCAGTAACATGATACAGGAAGATGTATGAAATGAAATATTGTATTAAACACATAAGATAAGTTTACATAACGTGATATATCAAAGACCAGAATCCTCTAAAAAAGACATAACTCCTCCTCATTGAGACCCTACGGGCTCTGAGCCTTGATACAAAAAGATTTACAAAATGTATACAAAAATGCCTTTCACTGCACAATTCTCTGATAAAAATCTGGAACCCTTACAATGTCTTTCTTCCCCCTTTTTATAGAAGAAGGAGAAGAGAAAATCATAAAAGAAGTAGGTAAAAACAATTAATTGTTTCATTAAAACAAAACGGTGGAAACATTCGCGCCCATACTATTTGACAACCCTGAAATATTACATGTACTCTGTGGCCAGCTCCATGAAGTAAATGCACTGGGTAGAAGATCTCTTTAGAGGTAAGGTGTGAAGAATAAAATATATAACGCTCTGTAATTTCCTGAGAGAGAAGTCTGTTGAAGTAAAACCTAGAGGATCATATTTTTATGTACTTGTACTCTTTGTCTTCTAAATGCCGAATTGGAATTTTAATTCTTCAATGCCAGACACTGCATTCCTTGATCTTCGACTGATACTCTTCATCTGTGCCATTAATTATACATCCGTTCAATCTGTGCATTTGAATGACTCTGGAGGGTTTAATAGATTTAAACCCCTGTTTCTTTAAATAGCAGTCATGTCGCAACAACCTCTTAAGATTTTCCTCATAAATTTGCCTCTGAAAAATTGTCCTTTGGAGTGGCCTCGGCTTCTATAATGGAGGTTGCAAATTATGAAAGCTCTCCATCGCCATAAACCTGCAAAACCCACAAACTTTTCAAGGGAAACCAGACACAGGGATGATGGACATGGCGGGGTTAATGGAAATGGTTGTGCGGACGAGTGAAATGGCAGAACGATACAGGGTGGCAGAAGAATGCAGTAAAATGACGAGGAATGAACTGGCGTAATTTTTTAATGAAAAACATTAGAAAATGAATGAAACATATAATGGCGGATGGAAATACGACGAACACATGGAAATTGTGACGTGGAGGTAGACCGGGTCAACAGCTGGGTACAAAAATGATCTGGGCCGTCTGATTTTAAAACGAAATCAACGGCAGAGATAAATCGGTGGGATAACATGTGAGAAATGGGCAGAATGAATATCAAACATTAGATTTAATGTAAAACAAAAAACCTTAGACTATGTAGGGAATACAAGGGGATTGAATGAAATGCAATGGGAATGCGTATGAGGTGGGACCGGGGGTTCTATCGCAATCGCAATATCACAGATCGGGAAGGTCAGTGGGGTGTCACATAAAACATTGTGATTGCGATTTGGCGGGGAGTGCGATGACCGTTGGATCTGGCGGAGGGATGGACAGCTGCGACCGGAAGGTTTACGTGATCGATAGATCACATCGCAAATATCTGCGATGGGTGATCTGAGCGTTCAGCAGAACATGCGATTTTTTGATGGATGTGATTGAACATATACAACAAGCATGTGGAATTGCGATCGTGTGATCATGCGATTAGCACCTTAAGGGTCAGCGCTCAGTTTCAGGCTAAGGGTATATGTGGGGAAGTGGTTGGGGCTTGCGGTAGAAGGGCTAGGCCTTATATATGTTCAAATATGGATTTTGTGGCCTTCTTAATGTAATTTGAGGGCAGGAAAATGCAACGATAGGCAGAAAACGGATCTCTTAGGCAATCAAAAGAATTTTGAAGGGTTCGAATGGAATGATTTGCCAAAATTTTAATAGGATTTTGACATGGTCAACAAACCACACACTCCACAATTTGAGTCGTGGAGTCTTTAACTCAAAATTGGACAAAATTGGGCGTCGACCAAAAATTAGCATTTGTAATTTCAATTTTTGAAGAATCAAAGTTGTAATTTTGAGAAATTGGATCATTATCAACAATGGATATAATTTAAGGTTCTTCAAAGTTATAATAGGACAAAGACACTAAATGTTTAAACCATCCAATTAATTTTAATTGAGGCAAATATTTGGACCAAAATTGCATTAAAATTAATTTAAATGTTATATAAAACATATCCAAAGTATCACCTTCAAACTAATAACACACCTTTTCATAATTATATTCCCAGAATGCGTGAAGGAAAATCTTTGAAAACAAGTCCCAATTACATACAAAGGAAAATAGAACTGATAAGCACCAGTCTTGGCTTTTCCTGTCAAAGTGAGAGCGAAGATCCTGCACATAATATCTTCATCAACAATGAAATTATTGCAACTTAAAATAAATTGAAGGAGATGATTAAAAGTATATGTCTTACCATTATATTTTACCTAAGACAGTGTATGGAATTCCTTTACCAGAGTGGTTTTTGGATGAGGTTCAATAAATCAAGTCCAAGGAGTTGTTTTAAATGGATCCATAGTAATAAGACAAAATCTGAGAGCACGAAATCTTCAAAGAAATCAATTTACTATGTCCCTCCTTCTAGCACCAAAAATGTTGATGGTCCAAAATTTCCATTCAACATTATAAGGGACACCACTCGGTAGGGAACTTAAAGCAGCTCCTTTTCTATTTGGAATGGTCATTCCAATTGGTTGAAATAGGTCCAGTTACCTTCTCTCTATCTTTGCTGGCTTAAAGTATGTATTTTACTTACCAATAGAGAAGAGACATCAGATCAGCCTTCTTGATGAGTTGAAGCAACAAAGTGACCTTTAAGCCAATCTAGGGCTTATCCAAGCCACAAATAAAGTTTTCCTCTTTTATAAGAGGACTTCTACAAATGTAATGATTAATCTAAATGGAAACTTGATCAGGTGATCATGTTCTATGTTGTAAAAATACTCAAAATTTGAATTTCTCAGAATTGGTTGAAACCAAAACAACAAGAAAGGTCTCGTCAAAATGATATTGTAGCCATGAAAGGCACTCAAATCCAATGTTGTATGAGAAACATATTCAAATTTGAAGTTTCTCAATTTCAGGGAAAAAGCCCAATTTGACTTAGTTTGAATTTGGATAAAAAAATATTAAAAAAAGAAATATTCCATAGAATATTCTAGGAATATCCCACATAATATTTTGCAAAATATTCTAGGCAGACCAATGAGTGGGCGCCACGTGGCCCCAAGAATCCAAAATTTTATATTCAAAATTTTTTGTGGCTATTTCGAAATCGAACCTACGACCTATGGTTCAACACTCCCACGACTTACCAATGGGCCACGACGTTGGTTCTTAATATGTAACGAATCAAAGTCATATTTGAATTTCAAAATCTGTTTGGGCGGCGTTGTAAGGGGGCTAGCCCCCTCTACCACAAGACCGGGAGCCGGAACCACAGCTCAACTCCAACGGTGGATAAGTGCGATGGTCACATATAAACCCGGCGACGGTTTCGGTAAATGTATTGTGACGGTTCTGGAACCGTCAACCTAATCGCCCCTTGTGGCCACGACGTTCCGCTCACAATTAATTTTATCCCCTAACCATGTGTTTTAAATGGCAGATTCCACCCAAATATAACGTTTTTCCTTAATTGGTGGAGTTATCTGCAGTTCCACCACATTTGGTGGAGTTTTTTTAGGGAAACTGGGCAAAACTTCAGTTGGAGATAACTTTTTCTAGGGGAGTCCTTTTGGAGCAAATTTTATTTTTATTTTGGGTAATTGGAGCTTTCCAAAGCCACTGGAGTAGGTTTCAGAGCCATTAGAGCATTTATTCAGGTGTTTTATAAGCGATAGATCTTGAAGAGCCACCAAGGCTTGGGGATTGGAGAGCTGTATTAGAGTATAGTTATCCATTGGAGGTGAAACTATAGTCATTTCTAACTATTTCCTACACTCTGAACTCATTTATGTAGCTATTTTTTCCTGTCTAGGCTTTCTACACATTTTATAACCATTTTCTGAGCATAATAAGAGCAAGGACATGCACATTTGGGGGCCTTGGACCCGGCAGATGTAGCCCAGGAGGGGTGAATACCTTATCATATGCTAATTTATATTCTATGATTTATTTTCTGCTTATTTTCAGAGTTAAATATGTTAAACAGTAAAAATAAATAAGCCTCCTACATAAAAAAAGACTCATAAACTCATCAAAGTCACTTTGTTCCAATTGCAAAACACATTAAAAAGCTTGCATACATGTTTTAATGGATAATGAATACCTTGCACCAGCAAACAAGTAGTTTCATTTCCAGATCATTAGTGATTACTTCTATTATTTCTTTAGGCAGAGTCTATAAAGGGCCAGGTAGCTTCGGGAGCTCATCCTTTCTTTGAAAGGTGACATATCCTGTAAATTCCTTTATAGTCCATATTTGTATTAGAAATAAGAAGTTCTCACATTTAAAATCAAAAATCATCCTAGAATGCAAGAAAAAGGAAATAAATCCTAAACCTATCTCGATTAGGAAGATGTATATCTACCCCAACCGAGATAAAAGTAATTAAATGATTGGGATTTTAAATTTCTTGTTTTTAGGTGAATATATGGCTAATGGAATAGTTCTACGAGCTAATATTATGATTACCAAAACATATTCTATTCAGAGACCTAATAATGATGAATGATTAACCAATAGAATTAGGAAATTTTTCACTTAATGTCAATGGTAATTAAATTTAATTTAGATAGAAAATTTATGACTAAAAATTTACTCGTAAATTGATTTGAGAATATGTGAGAAAAAGAGAAAATAGATAATAGATATATAAGGCTCATGAACTAGATATCTAATTCAAAATACAACCTTCCACATCAAACAATATTGCATAATATAAGAAAGCTTCACATAGATCTGCTATTAAAAAATAAAATTTACATTTAACATAATAGTATTTAAAATAAAAATTTATTAAAACCTGATCTTTGTGCTATGTTCCTTGAACTGACCTACAACAATATATGACAAATCAAACACTCTACCATTAAAAGGAAGAGTTTAAATACTGCAAGATATGATTATAATACAAGCTCAATATATGAAACACACAAATTTCAATGAGTCGGATCCGAGATTTCCCTTCTACTTCTACAACTTTAAAATCATTTACAATAGTGCTTTAGAATTCCTTAGGTGAAATTAAGAGGAACCCCCTGAGCATTCTCTAAATCCATATTTATAATTACAAATGAAAACTGAAATAAGAGAGAATTGTTGGAGAATAAATTTGCTCCAACCAATTGATAGGCCAAAACTCATTTTCCTCTGTTGTTGGACCAATTGCATAGTTTCAAATATTGTTTTCCTAATATCCTCAACTTCTCTCCTACCAAAAACCGATCAAAATTAAATTAAAATGCAAATCAAAATCAGAAATACCAAATTTGGGAAAACCAACATCTCTAATCAAAATTCAATTAAATAAATAAATAAAGAAAAATTTCAATTTTCCATTCATCCTTTTAAATATATTTTTGGTTAAATAGAACATAATTGAATGGATCTGATTGTCAACAGAGGCTTTGGGACAATGAAAATGCAAAAAGTATACTTACAGAATTAGTTTTGGTTACAAATTTGGAGCTTAATTTTCCGATAAATTTTATACTGAGTTAATGATTGAATCTAGTCAAAAAACCATGCCAGAATTATTATCCATGGTTTTATCTATCTAACGAACTATCCTGGGCCTCATTTGGCCAAGTGAAATTCAACTTATCAGCTTCCAAAATTGAAGTATCAAAATTACTAGAATTCTTGACCAAAATTAAGAAAAAATAATTTAAAAACTAATAATTCAATGTACAAAAATTAATTGATTTCTAATTAATTACAATTATTAAATTAATTATGTAGATTTCATTTAAAATTATTAAACCAAATTACAAATTATTAATATGATATTCGAATTAATTAAAAATGAAAAGTAATTTACAAATTAAATTAATTATTTACAAAAAATAATTAAATAAAAAATTAATTAAAAGTTACCTAATTAAATTATTAAAAAATATTATACAATATTTGATAATATAAACATAATATATTCGATACAATAAAACCAAAAACGCCAAAGTCTGAGTGTAGTGTTGTATGAGAGAATCTTAAATATGTTAAGAGTTATACACCTAAATCCATCTGAAGTATGTCATTGGGGTGTTGGAGGAGAAAGACTTATCTGGGGTCTTAATTAACGGAACATCGGAAGATTGAACCATCGGATATCGAAGGTTCAAATAAAATGTTCCGTAATGATATTATGTGCCGAGGTTTGATTAGTAACCATAAGAAAAATGAACAACATTTAATACGAGTCATAGGGGTTGAATAATACATCAAGTATTGGAAGGATAAACTTATCAGAGGTTATTTAAAAAAAAATCTGATATTAAAACATGTCAAGGTCCATAGGTGGCATCAGAGAGTTAAGTAATATCGGTATCAGATATATAAACTATCGTAAGTTTTAAGGTCAATTGATGTTATGATAAGAATTGTTCTGAGCTTATGATGTAGACAACGTCATCCGACGAGAGAGAAACATCAAAGGTTTATTAAAAGAGCTCTAATACAAAAATGTTATGATATGATATAATATGAAGGAATAAGAGTTAAGTGGGAACGAGGAGAGGAGTACTACGTGGTATGGGCCCACAAATAATTACAACCACTTTGAAAATTAAAATTACAAAAAAAATCAACTACAATCACTTTGTAATTTTGGGATTTAAGATTTTTATAATTTTTGAAATTGGGATTTCGAATATACTTTCGATATCCCAAAAACACATAATTTTAATTCTTGTACAGTTTGACAGCGGTGATTTTGTAGATTTGTTAGTGAAAATTCAATTCATAAAAAAAATTAACTAAAAATTGATATTTAAAAATAATTTACAAAAATCAACATAATATACAGTTTGTACATCTTTTAGTCCTCGCAGTGAAAATTATCAAACTTTTCAAAGTGCCATTTGCAAATCGTGTAACGAAATAAGATGAAACTAGAAATGATGTAAAGCTAGCAGAAATTCAAACTCAATGAAGAAATGAAAATAGATATCCGAAGAAAATGAAAATTGGAAAAATTGTAGGATACCTAACCAAAAGAAAAAATTAAAAGGTGATTTAACCAAAATTTCTATAAACGGTCCCCATTGTTTGAAATAAATAAGTCAAAAATTAGGGGGCTAAATTTTCACCTCAATAGGACCCAACCATATTTTCATTAACTTCCCCTTAAATTCATGGAATCTAGAATCATACAACAAGGCCCAATCCCCTTCTTCAAAAATGTTTTCTCGGATGTGCTTATCATGCCAAATATTCCTTTGTAGTTGGATTACGTCAGTTTGCAAGAGGGCTTGCATTCTAAATTAATCTAGGCCATTGTGTTGGAGTAGCCTCTCCTATTGTGATTTAGCGATATCCAAGTCTAACTGAGTTGTCATACTCAAGGTGTTATACTCAAATTAAATAGAAAACATTGCCTTCTTCCCATAGACCATCTCAAATTGAGTGAATCCAGTGGTGGTCTTCCAATTGGTGTTGTAGGCCCAAGTGGCTTCTATAATTCTGTCTGCCCAATATTTTATGTTCTTGTTAACAACCTCAGTAAGAATGCTCTCCATTGATCTGTTTGTGACTTACACTTTTCCATCTTCTTGAGGGTGATAGTTAGTAGATATCATATGCTTGATTTGGTGTTTCTTCATAAGATCTTTGATGAGACTTGATGTAAATTGTGCTCCCCGATCAATGAATAATTCCCTTGGAAAGAAAATTTTTTAGAAGATGTTCTCTCTCATAAATTTAGCTATATTTTTCTCAGTTTCTTCTTTTACTGCATTTGTTTCTGCCCATTTGGTCAAGTAATCAATGCATACAATGATATACCTTTTATTTCATGATGGTGGATCAATAGGTCCAATGAAATCCGTGACCCACTCTCCAAATAGATCTAGAGTCAATTCAGGTTGTAAGGGAATTTCATCCTTGGGTGTTGGCTTACCCATCCACTGTCAATGATCACACCTGGTGATGTACCTCCTTGCATCATGGTGTAAAGTGTTCCAATAAAAACTTGATTGTATAACTTTGAAGGATTTCCTCTTAGTATTAAAGTGGCCCCCAGAGGGTCCATCATGGCATGATCAAAGGATGTAAAATACCTCTTATTCCCTTACATATCTTTTTAGTATTTTATCTAGCCCCAATGTGAAACGATCCCCCCTAATACAAGGGAATGGGGCACTCTTCCTCACAATCTTTCTTTTCTCCTTGGAGGATAGGTTAGGAGGGAACCTCCCAAAAACCAAACAATTTTCTATATCAATATGCCAAGGAGAAAGCACTAAGATGGCAAAGATATGTTCACCTGGAAGTTGATCATCTAACATTTCTTCCTTTCCTACAGGTAGGGTTAGTCTTGAAAAGAAATATGCAACCACATTCCCTTTCCCTAGATTATCAATAATATTCAAATCAAATTTTTGCAATAATATCAACAATCTAATTATCATAGCATTTACTTCGGGTTTATTTATTAAATACTTAATGGTTGCAAGATCAATATGACTCAAAGCTTTATAACCTAAAATATAATGCCTAAACTTATTCAAATAATGCACCATAGCCAAGAGTTCCTTTTCAGTGAAAGTATAATTTAACTCAACTTTGGAAAGGTTCTTACTGATGAAATAGATAACATAAGGAAATTGTTCTTCTACTATTCCTAAGGCAACCCCTCAGAACTTTTTCAATGGTATTTGTGTTTTTATGGAAAGGTAATGCCTAATTGGAATTGATAAGGATGGGTGTAGTGGTCGAATTTTCTTTCAATATTTCGAATATTCTTGACAGTTATTTTTCCAATGAAAATATGAATCTTTAACCAAATTTCCAAACAAGGGTGAAGCCAGTTTACTAAAATATTTAATAAGCCCTCTATAATAGCCAGCTAATCTAAGGAAACTATGACCTCTCTTTGTTTTTGAGGTATAGGGACCCTTTTGATTATGGAAATATTTCTTGGGTTAACTTGTATCCCTTTCTTGGATATGGAATGGCCATGTACAGTCCCTACATTCATCAAAAACTGAAATTTCTCATTTCTCAATGAGATATTCATTTCAATACATTTATTCAAGACTTCGCAGAGATTAGAAAGAGCTTCCTGGAAGTCACATTCATAAGGAGTGAAATCATCCCTGTATATCTCAACAGGGTCATGAAAAAGTTCATCAAATATACTTAGAACCGCCCTCTGAAAAGTAGGAGGGGAATTGCACAGACTGAATGAAAGAACTCTATAGGTAAAGGTACCCCAAGGACATGTAAATGTGGTCTTGTCTTGCTCTTCAAGGATGATATGAATTTGGTTGTATCTAATAAATCCATCGAGGAAGGAGAAGAAATTATTTCCTACAAGGCCATATAGGAATTTTTTAATGGAGGACAAAGGAAAATGGCCCTTCTTTGTAGCCTTGTTAAGTTCCCGATAATCAACACATATTATCTGCTTCCCATTCTTCTTGTGAACTAAAACAAGGGTTGACACCCACTCACTATCTGAAATGGGGTATATGTGTCGAGAAATAAGGGCGTTTAATTCAATTTATCTTATTGATAATTACTTGCGAACTTATTATTATTCTTTTAATTAGATCTTATCTTTGTTATCTTATTATGTATTTCATCAAGTCAATTATCAAAATAAAAGAGACACAAAGTTTAGGCTCTTCCAGTCAGGGCCAAAAAATCTCCCTCTTAGAGAGGAAAACATGAAAGCAATTCTTCTTATGTATCTTCAAGTAATGAGTACCATGGCCATGACACAGACCCTAGACATTTTATTCCTCCAAGACCTTGTCACTACTTCTTTGGGCTTCTTATGTTGCTCTTAATTTTCTACACTTCACTGCACCAATACTAGGGAACCTCGGTCCATATTCTAACAACCCAAAAAATTTGCTTCTATTCTTTTCCTTTTCGGCCTCCAATAAATTCTTCCTCGGTATTATATCTACACCTATGATACCCAAGACCAAGCTCTTCTTCTTACAATAGTATCCTTTCCGTATGTTGTGTATACCTATGATATTACAATCCTTATTTCTTCATTGAACACCCTTCTTCTCATGTAGTGTAGTTTAAATTCCTAAACTTGGACTTTTCTCTTGTACTAAGATGTGTACTCCCCTCATTTTTTTCCTTGCACCATTATTCACACTATATCACAGAATTTTTTCTTCCTGAATTAACCCTCAAGAGTCCTGAAATGATCACAGTGTATATGACCCAAGAACAAATAAAGACTTCCTTGTTTCTTCATTGATATGAAACTTCTCTTTGGACCAAACTATAGTCCATAACCTCACACTTAGTTTCAGACATGATCAAACCTGTTGGTGATAATGTGAGGACGCATACCTTTTATATATAGAGATGGTGTTAGTGTCCTAGGCCAACATGATCTCTTGAGAGTGATCCGACTTCAAGAATAGAGGATCTTCAACATTTATTCAGTTGACTTTGTGGAGCATGTTGAAAAGTTCTTGAGGCATACATTTACATCAATAATTTGTCTTTAAAAGTGTAACAACACTTCATATACATAAATTTAAATTATACATTTATGACAAGATGAAAAAACCCTAAAAACATCAAGAAGAAGTCTTTGACCTACAATAAAAACTCCTTTCTCATGAAACCCATGAGTTAAGCATTTACAAAATACATTTGATTATATTTTCTTCTTCATTACATCAATTCATAATTACAAGTTATTACGAATACCAAACCTAGTTATACTTTTCAACACTCCCTCTTAACTAGGGAGTTATTCATAATGGTACATGGTCACTCTCAATCTCAAGAATCTCATAATAAGAATCTGATTGGTAATCCCATTTGTATAGAATCACATTAACTATAATTTTTATAGTGCAAGGCCTTGAATAATAGCTCCATCTCTCCACAATATCTTTGAGGTACAATTTTGGCAAGACCAATGATGAGTAGACACCCTCATTATTGTCTCTCTAGGATCATATCCCACCCGGGTTCATTCAGGATATGCCCACTGGGACTATTCTTACTGTTGGATTCCTAGTCCTCAAATAATATATGTCCTTCCATGACTACCCTTTCCTTACATTCCCTAATACATCCCCAAAAGAGTATCAAATGATAGATGATTACCCAATCCTTCATTCTGTCTTCCCAGGTGAAGATCATAATGACGTGTCCATCTCTCCCTCACAACTAGGGAGGATATATTCCACAACGGAATGTTCTCATTCATATATAAGGAATGTACCTAAGCTCCCCCTTGGCTTATGAATTACCAATTTTCTTCCAAGTAAGAAACTTATTCCTGGGCTCCCTCTTAATTAGGGACTTGCAGCAACAATGATGAAAACATTCAGTTGCTGATGAAGATTTATTTTCCTTGATGTCATGAATTTCTTTGATGTTGAGGACTCTTCATCTTTGGGATATCTTCATTAGGACATAGATCATCCATCACTTTCATCCATGAGTCATGTCTTTATTCTGTTAGAAAGTGATCCATTAATCTTCTAATATAGTTTAGCTTCATGTCATGCTTCTCTTCTTCGGACTATATTTCTTTCAAGTATTTTTCATCCTGCCATATGATTATCAATTGTGGAAGACATCGACTTCCATTTGGAAGCCCTACATAAGCTCATGAGACATTATTCAATTATAAATATGAATACTTAAATAAAACATTACCTTAGTGATGATATTTCACCATGACATATTCTTGTAGGCATATGAAATATGAGGATATATTACGTTGATTTTCATTTGGTGTGGATCATGCCTTTTGGCAACCTGTGCATTGGAGGAAATTCTATTTTCTTTCAATCATACCTCTAAATGTAGAAATATACTACCTGCAACCATATGACATGAATTTATAGCATCCAGTCTCCACATCTATCATGAGTACATATGGTCAATTTTCTGACACTTTAGTTACGACACTTTTGACGGATTGTCGGAAAGTTCCCCATTTTTTCTCAATTTTTTTAATCCCACCAACAAGTGTCGCTCTAGCGATATTTAGGAAAATCGTCAGAATACTGACGTTTTGAGACAAAGCATCTAAATTGTGACATTTCAGAGACAAGTATCAGTATTGCGATGTTTGGAGAGAAGTGTTAGTATTGTGACGTTTGGAGACAAGTGTCGGTACACTAATGGTTTGGAGACAAGTGTTAGCGTTGCAATGGTTTGGAGATAAGTGTCGGTATTGCGACGTATGGAGACAAGTGTCAGTATTGCGATGGTTTGGAGACAAGTGTCAGTATTATGACGGTTTGGAGACAAGTGTTGGTATTGCGACGTTTTGGAGACAAGTGTTAGCGTTTAGGAATAATGTTAGGGTTTAAGGTTTAGGAACAATGTTCAGGAGTTAGAGTTTAGGGTTTAGGAACAATGTGTCAGGTCGTGTGAGGGCACCCAAGGAAACACGTTCGTGCGGGTCGAGTTGGGTCTGGTAGGGTCATGCCGTGTGAGGCCACCTAAGGAAACACAATCGTACGGGTTGGGTCGAGTTGTGTGATGCCGCCCAATGAAATGTGTTCCGGTCGAGTCAGGCCGAGTCATGCGGTATTGTGAGGGCACCCAAGGAAACACATTTGGGCGGGTCAAGTCGAGTCGGGTCTGGTCAGGTCGTGCCATGTGAGGCCGCCCAAGAAAACGTGTTTGGGAAGGTTGAGTCGGGTCGGGTTGTGTGAGGGTGGTCATATCAAAAATGATAAGTTGTGATCACCCGTGTTTCTTGTGAACATTTGTGCGATCCATTTTCCATTTTCTCCCTCATGCGCCCTTTGTTCGGATGGGTCGAGTTGTGCCATGTGAGGGTGCCACAGAAAATGCATTTGGGTCAGATCATTTGAGGGAGGTCGTATCAAAAATGCTAAGTTGTGACCACTCATGTGCCTTGTGCATGTTTGTGTGACTCATTTGTCATTTTATTCCTCATGCCTTCAACATTCGGGTGGGTCGAGTTGGGTCATGTGATGGAACCTAACGGAATGTGTTCGGGTCGGGTCGAGTCAGGTCATGACTTACCATGACGGAGCCCAAGGAAACATGTTTGGGCGGGTTGGGTCAAGTCGGGTTATGCGAGGGTACCCAAGGAAAGTTTTCTACTGGGTTGGCTCGTGTCAAGCCTTATCATGAGGGTGCCTAGGGAAATGTGTTCGGATGGGTCGGGTCGAGTTGTGTGATGGCACCTAAGGAAACACATTCAAGTCGGGTCAGGTCGGGTCATTCCGTATTATGAGGGCGCCGAAGGAAACACATTTAGATAGGTTGGGTCTGGTCTTATCTGGTCAGTTCGTGCCATGTGAGGCCACCCAATGAAACATTTTTGGGCGGGTCAGGTTAGGTCGGGTCGAGTCGTGTGAGGGTGGTCGTATCAAAAATGAAAATTTGTGACCACCAGTGTTTCTTATGCATGTTTGTGTGATATATTTTTCATTTTCTCACTCGTGCACCCTTCGTTTGGGCAGGTTGGGTCATGCCATATGAAGGTGCCACAGGAAATGGTTTTAGGTCAGATTGTGTGAGGGAATTCGTATAAAAAAATGCTAAGTTGTGACCACATGTGTGCCTTCTGCACATTTGTGTGACCTGTTTGTCATTTTCTCCTTCGTGCCTTCGATGTTAGGGTGGGTCTGGTCGGGTCATGCCGTACTATGAGGGCGCCCAAGGAAACACATTCATGTGGGTCAGGTTAGGTCAAGTCATGGTAGGCTACCCAAGGAATGTATCTGGCCAGGTTGGTTCATGTCGGGTCATGTGAGGACACCTAAAGAAACGCGTTTGGCCGACTCAGGTCCAGTCTAGTTAGGTCGTGTGAGGGCACCTAGGGAAACACATTCAGGTGGGTCGGGTCGGGTCAGGCCGGGTCATGTGAGGCTAGCCGTATCAAAAATGCTAAGTTTCACTAACCACCAATGTGACTTTACTACACATTCGTCTGGCCCATTTTTCATTTTCTCCCTCATGCCTTCGACGTTCGGGCAGGTGGGGTCGAGTCGGGTCGAGTGGGGTTGGGTCGTGTGGGAGTGGTCGTATTAAAATGAAAATTTGTGATCACTCATGTCGTATTCGGTCAGGTTCGGTCGTGTCGTGTGAGGTTGCCCAAGGAAACGCATTCAAGAAGGTCAGGATGGGTTGGGTCGGGTTAGGTCGTGTCGTGTGAGGGCACTCAGGAAATTTTTTTTGGGCGGGTCGGGTTGGGTTGAGTCGTGTGAGGGCTCCTAAAGAAACAAATTCATGTGGGTCAGGTTGGGTTGGGTTATGTGAAGGCACCTAAGGAAACACGTTTGATTTGGTCATCAGGTCGAGTTGGGTCGGGTCGTGTGAGGGTGGTCGTATCAAAAATTCTAAGTTGTGATCGAATGTGTCGGGTCCAGTCGTGTCATGTGAGGCTGTCAGGTGGGTTGGGTTGGGTCAGGTTGTGTCATGTGAGGGCACCACAGAAAACATGTTCAGGCGGGTTGAGATAGGTTAGGTCGGGTCAGGTCAGGTCGTGTAAGGGTGCCCAAGGAAAGACGTGCATGCGAGTCGGGTCGGATCATGTGAGGGCACCTAAGGAAACACGTTCGAGCATATCAGGCCAGGTCGTGCTGTGTGAGGGCGCCCAAAGAAACGCGTTCGGGCAGGTTGGGTTGGGTTATGTGAGGGCGCCTCGAAAAATGTGTTCAAGCTGGTCAGGTTGGGTCAGGTTGGGTTAGGTCGTGTCATGCGAGGGTGGCCGTATAAAAAATTATAAGTTGTGACCACCCTTCTGAATTGTAATGCACATTCATGTGACCCGTTTTGCATTTCCCCCCTCATTCCTTCTACGTTCAGGCAGGTCAGGTCGGGTTGGGTCTTGTGATGGCTCCCAAGGAAATGCATTCAGGTTGGGTCAAGTCGGGTCATTTCGTACTGTGAGGGCACCCAACAAAACACGTTTCGGTGGATGGGGTCAAGTTGGGTCGTGTGAGGGTGCCCAAGGAATGCATCCTCGTCGGGTCATGTAGGTTTGGGTCGTGTGAGGGATCCCAACGAAACATGTTTGAGCAAGTTGGGTCCAGTTGGTTCGGGTCATGCCATAGAGGATGCTCAAGGAAACGCGTTCAGGCGGGTCGGGTTGGGTCGGGTCAGGTTGTGTGAGGGTGTTCGTATAAAAAATGCTAAGTTGTGACTGCCCATGTTCCTTGTGCACGTTTGCGTGATTCATTTTCCATTTTCTCCCTCATGTGCCCTCCATTCGGGTAGGTCAGGTCGTGCCGTGTGAGGGCACCACAAGAAACATGTTTGGGTCGGATCGTGTGAGGGAGGCCGTATCAAGGGAGGGATGCATAGAGAGAAGGCATCGAGATAAATTGATAGGGAAACCCCCAATAGTTGTGATAAGGTTATTTGTGGCCCCATTATCATAACCCATAATCCATTAACCCATAATCAGTAAATTCCTTATCCCCTTAACCCCAGAGCCATAAGCCCTTAAACCCTACAGTCATTACTCACAACCCAGTAACCCCTTGATCCCTTAAACCCTAAGACATTAACCCCTTAACACCTAACCCTTAACATATAATCCTTGAATCCCATAAACCCTAATCCCTTATCATCTTAAACCTTACCCTTAACCCTTTAGCCCTAACCCCTAACCCCTTAACCTTTTGAAACTTATATTCCATAACCCTTAAGCACTTAACCACCTAAATCCCCTATCTTTAAAGCCCATGGTGCTTAAATCTTAACCCTTGAAGCCCTTAACCAATGTCATTAGCCTCTAACCCCTACACCCCCTAGAACTCAACCCCTTAACTCGTAAATTGCCTATTCCCTAACCCTTTACCCTTTACCATTAACCCCTGACGCTTAAACCCCTAAAACCCTTAACTCCTAGAACCCCCAAGCCTTTCTCCCAAAGCATAGGTGCTCAAACACTAATATTCTTGGTCATATTAGGTTTGTGTCCACTAACCCCTCAAATGAAACCTCCAAGCACTACTTGGGTCGAAAGGAAAAAAGCCACAAAGTCCCCAAACCCAATCTACATTGTATGGACAATCACATTTCCTCCA
The DNA here is from genome assembly GCA_034641835.2 of Pinus albicaulis. Classification (NCBI taxonomy): domain Eukaryota; kingdom Viridiplantae; phylum Streptophyta; class Pinopsida; order Pinales; family Pinaceae; genus Pinus; species Pinus albicaulis. Next base: position 1,900,730,681 of record CM076575.1, on the reverse strand, counting down.
ATTATCCACCACACATTTTATTTCAAAAGGAAAAAAAATATGTTCTTCTAATATCCAAAAATGCATCTAAGTTCATAGGAATAAATTAAGGTTCATCTCCATGCATGACCCAATTTAATTCATGTCCCTTGAAAATAAAAAGGAGGATATGAGGATGTCTCATTACCTATCATCATCCTTTAACACTAGTCCATTCTCGTACCAAATGTAAGGGTAACCATCACATACAGGTCTACAATCTTTCTCAAAGGTTCTATCCACAGCATGTTGAAAACATCATTCCAAGTATATTTTAAAATGACATAAGCAGCCCTCAACTACATGAATTCTCCAATCTCCAACCTATCCATATCATGGTTCGTCCCCTTTTGAACTATTATTTAGTATGAAGAGGTTGAAATAAAACACTGGCGAATGGTATCATACATGTTGTCCCTTTCTTTGTATAAGTGGTATCTTCATTCAATATGTAATGGATTTTGGCGTAGATGTAGGTTATAAGTGAGGATGGACCTTTCTTCATGTGAAATTTTCTTGTTGAAATGAACCTTATTCTCTTTGAGTAGTAGTAAGTGGTTTGGTTTTTTACTATCCTACTTATGAACATCCAATATCATTGAAGGCAAGGACTATTGGCATGAATAAATGAGTTTCTTGTGCCCAAAGTTTACTCCATCTTATAACCTTGGGAAGTTATTAGTTGGGTCTTGTGATATTTTTAAAGGTACCAAACCCCATATATTGTGGAGAAGTGAATGTAGCTCTAGACAACTAAATAATGAAAATACCATTGTATTGAGACTTATGGACATCCATATTTGTTGTGAAGTTGTCTCCAAATCTTCTACCATAGAACTGGAATCCACAAAAATATATTCCTTTACTAACTCCTCATCTAAGTAAAATGTTCTGTAATGATATTATGTGTTGAGGTTTGATTAGTAACCATAAGAAAAATGATCAAAATTTAATAGAAGTCATAGGGGTTGAGTAATACATCAAGCATTGGAAGGATAAACTTATGAGAGGTTATTTAAAAAAAAAATATGATATTAAAACATGTCGAGGTCCATAGGTGAAATCAGAGAGTTAAGTAATATTGGTATCAAAGATATAAAATATAGTAAATTTTAAGGTCAATTGATGTTATGATAAGAATTTTTCCTGAGGTTATGATGTAGACAACATCATACGAGGAGAGAGAAACATCAAAGGTTTATTAAAAGAGCTCTAATACAAAAATTTTATGATATGATATAATATGAAGGAATAAGAGTTAAGTGGGAACAAGGAGAGGAGTACTACATGGTATGGGCCCACAAATAAATTACAACCACTTTGAAAATTAAAATTACGAAAAAAATAACTACAATCACTTTGTAATTTTGGGATTTAAGATCCTCATAATTTTTGAAATTGGGATTTGGAATATACTTCCGATATCCCAAAAACACATAATTTTTATTGTTTTACAATTTGACAGCGGTGATTTTGTAGGTCTGTTAGTCAAAATTGAAATCATTAGAAAAAATTTACTAAAAATTGATATTTAAAAATAATTTACAAAAATCAACATAATATACAGTTTGTACATCTTTTAGTCCTGGCGGTAAAAATTATCAAAATTTTCCGAAGTGCCATTTGAAAATGATGTAACGAAATAAGATGAAACTAGAAATGATGGAAAGCTAGTGGAAATTCAAACTAAATGAAGAAATGAAAATAGATATCCGAAGAAAATGAAAATTGGAAAAATTGTGGGATACCTAACCAAAAGAAAAAATTAAAAGGTGATTTAACCAAATTTTCTATAAAGGGTCCCCATTGCTTGAAATAAATAAGTCAAAAATTAGGGGGCTAAATTTTCACCTAAACAGGACCCAACCATCTTTTCATTAACTTCCCCTTAAATTCCTTAAATTTGGAATCATACAACAGGGCCCAATCCCCTTCTTGAAAAGTATCTTCTCGGATGTGCTTATCATGCCAAATATTCCTTTGTAGTTGGATTACGTCTGTTAGGTCCTTATATTACTATTATAGTCCCTTATTGTTGTTAGTGTAACCCCCTTATGGTCATTTTTATACCCGTATAACCCCTATATTGTTATTATTGTGCCCTTAAATTATTATTATTAGGTTAGATAGGATTACATTATGGCCCCACTGGGATTACATTGTGGCACCATGGACTCCTATATATAGAAATGAGATTTTATCATTTGTATCATCCAATAATTGTTCATTTATGTAATGTATTGGAGGTTTCCCCCTCAAAGTGGATATTTCTAAGCCATTTATCTCTCTTTTCCTCTATTTTTGGAGCTGGTTTCATATCATTTGGTATCAGAGCTTTGGATTCTAGGGTTTCGCTGCTCCAAACAGATCATTGTGGACGTTTTGCTATAAAAAAATTTCTATGAAGGTTCAAAAGCTGAAATTTTTATAGAGAAAATAAAAAATCCTTAGGAACGTCGTGGAAAAATTTCAGATCATGGTTCACAATATTTTTGGATATATAGTCTGTGGAAGTTAGGGATTTGTGTAGGCTCCTGAATTTAACCTAAACAAGGCATCATGGATTTTTCACTATAAATTTTACTACAAGGGTTCAGAAGTTGAATTTTTTACAGAGCAAAGCCAAAATCTTGAGAAACATTGTGGAAAAATTTCAGAGCTTGATTCAAAACATGTTTGGAGATATGGTCTATGGAAGTTAGGGTTTTTTCACGCTCCCAAATTTGATATCAAAGAGGTGACCATGGGAAATTCATCATAACTCTCTTTCTCAGAATTGGATTGGAATTTTGTAAAAAGCGATCGCAAATACACAAAATTTAGTTTCTTCCATATCAATTTCAGAGCCGAAGGGGGAAACAATGACATGTGGCAAGTCATACAATTTCTCTCTACTGGACTAGTCCATAATTAGGTCATCGTAGGAGATTGGGCATAACATTACATTCAAGAATCCAAATCAGGTCAGACCTATGGAATTTGAAAGAAGATTTATAGGGCTACTTTAGGGCCGAATTTTAGTTATTAAAGATCCAAAATCACAGATAAAATTCAGTTTCAATATCGAGCTCATAAAAATCAAGAAAGAGGTGTGTATTTTTTCAAATTGCATAAGTCTTGTTTGAAAAATCAGTTTTAAGTAATTACAAAGGCCTATTAAGCATAGATATCAGTATTGGGTTCTAAAATTCCTCCTAAAAAGAATTAAACACCCATTAAGCCTCAGAGTACCCTACTATGACTCATGAAGATGAAGAATTGCAACATGATCTATCGAAATTACAAGAGCAAGTGCACCAAAATTCTCTCTCGCAAAGAGAAACAAAAAATGAAATGGATGTTTTGAATAAATGTGTGGAAGCTAAGATGGATAGTTTGAAGAAAGGCATGATAGCTATGATGGAAGGTTTGAAGAATGGTATGGAAGAAAAAATGGAAGGTATGGAAGAAAAAATGGAAGGTTTGAAGGAAGGTTTTGTCCAAAGTTGATGCGAAAATAATTCCCTAATGGCAAAAATATAGTAGAGAAACTCATGATGAGAACAAAACAAATGTTTAATCATGATTTCATAAAAATCTAATTTTGGATTAAGGTACCATATTCCAAAGATGGATATGAGGAAGTTTGATGGCAAGGATCTCGTAACATGGATACTACAGATGGAGCAATATTTTGATCTCAATAATTTGAAAAACACAGAAAAGGTACGCATTGCAACTTTACATTAAGAACAAAATACATTTGTTTGGTATCGATGGCTTTGCTCCCGTAAAAAAATTGTCACTTGGTCAATTTTTACGGAGGAAATGATAGCACATTATGAGGATACAAAGAGCAACACCTTCTTTAGTCAATTGATAAATCTCAAACAAAAGGGTTCGGTGGTGGAGCACATTGAGGACTTCCAAAAATTGAATATAAGATGTGTTGATATTCCGGAGGAACAGGATTTATGTCTTCATAGGGACTTTGGGATAACATCAACATGAAGTTCGCGTTTGGGAACTTGATTCATCCTGAAGGCATTCGGGTTGGCAAGAAAAAATTGAATGTAAAATTAGAGGCCGGCTTGAGAAAAGCCTACAACTCTTTACATAAAGAAGTAATTAACAACAAACTTCCACAACCTACAAGGTTGACACCACAACAATTGGAAGAAAAAATAGAAAAAGGGCTTTGCTACAGTTGTGATAGAAAATACACTAAAGGTCATAAGTGTGCTAAGAAGAAATTATTTTACATAGATTGTGAAGAGGAGGAAGAAAATGAACAAGAAACTTCAAAAGAAGAGGATGAGCACCCAGAAGAAACCATAGAAGAAGAAGAAATGAGTCCAACCATATCATGTAATGCATTGGCATGAATTACCCACTCCTCAAACTCTCAAGGTAGAAGGACATATCAAGAAGAAAAAGGTAGTAGTGTTGATTGATTCAGGTAGTTCCCATAATTTATTCATTGTAAGGTAGCCAAGGAATTGAATTGTTTCCTATACCCAGCACCAGAATGTCAAGTGATGGCTGCAAATGGAAGAACTATAAATTGCTCTAGAAAATGCCATAGTATCAAGCTATCCATGGGGGAATATGTATTGAATAGTCCAATGCTTTCCATCCCAATGGGAGGTGATGTTGTTGTACTAGGAGTACAATGGTTACAATCTTTGGGGATGGTAGCTTTTAATTTTCAAGAACTTTTCTTGAAATTTTTTTCAGAAGGAAAGGAAGTCGAATTACGGGGTATTGTGGGGAAGCTGGGAAAGATAATAAGCTCTAATTTCATGACAAAGCTTCTAAATAAAGAACAACGAGGTGTAATTGCACAATTATGCTCACTAGAAGTTCCAACATCAAAATCATTTATTTCTGCAGATCTCCAACAAGTCTTGGACAATCATTCCAAGGTGTTTGAAACTCCCAAAGGACTCCCACCTATTCATGATCATGATCATGCTATTCTGAAGATTCCGGAATTTTTCCTCCAAACATCCATCCTTACAGATATCCTTATGTCCAAAATAGTTAACTTGAACGTATCATTGCAGAAATGTTAGAGGCTGGATAATTCAACCTAGTTAAAGTTCTTTCTCTGCTCCAATAGTATTGGTGCACAAGAAGGATGGATCATGGCGCATGTGTTCGGATTATAGGGGGCTCAATAAGCTCACTATTAAAGATAAAGTTCCCATTCCTGTGATTGATGAATTATTAGATGAATTACATGGAGCAATTTATTTTACCAAGTTGGATCTTCATTCAAGATATCATCAGAATTAGAATGAGGGCGGAGCCTTATTTCGAAAACAACATTTCAAACTCATGAGGGTCATTATGAATTTTTTGTCATGCCTTTTGGCCTTACCAATGCACCTTCTACATTTCAAGGTTTGATGAATTCCATTTTCAAACCCTTATTTAGAAAATTTGTGCTACTATTTTTTGATGATATACTAATCTACAAAAGGTCTTGGAAGGATCATGTTCAAAATGTTGATAGGGTGCTCAAACTATTGTAGGAGAAACAATTATATGCAAAAACATACAAATGTTTATTTGGATTTCAAGAGGTGTAATATTTGGGTCATATTGTATGTCACGAGGGTTTTAAGGTAGACCCTAACAAAATTAAAGTCATTAAGGAATGGAAATTCCCCACAACTATAAATAAATTGCGAGGATTTCTTAGTTTAACAGGGTATAATCGCAATTTTGTTAAGAATTATGGGAGAATAGTAGCACCTCTAACAACATTATCGAAGAAAGATGCATTTTCATGGACTCTTGAAGCAACTAAGGCCTTTGAACATCTTAAAGAGGCAATGTGCCTAGCACCGATCTTAGTTATACTGACTTCTCAAAAACCTTTATTGTGGAATGTGATTCCCCGGAAAATGGGTGGTGTTGTTTTAATGCAAGAAAGAAGACCCATTGATTTTGAAATTTGTTGATCAAAGGAAAGTATTTACAAAGGCTATTTATGAGAAGGAAATGTTGAAATCACTGTATTACACTAAAGAAATGGATACCTTACCTAATGGGAAGACACTTCAAGGTAAAAACTGATCATGATAGTCTTAAACACTTTTTTTGGAACAAATAATATCTTTAGAAGAGTAGCAAAAATGGGTCACAAAGATGTTGGGTTATGACTTTGAAATTGTCTACAAAAAAGGGAAGCTAAATGTTGTTACAGATGCACTCTCAAGAAAGGATGAAAAGGTGGAAGCATTGCTTTGCGCCATTTCAATTATCCAACCAAATTGGATAAGCGAAGCAAGGGATGAATGTAAGAAGGACAAAGAAGTGTGGACTCTCATTCAAAATTTGTAGCAAGATCATAGTACATCTGATACATTTAGTTGGAAAAATGATTCCTTATGGTACAAAGATCTCTTATATATTTGCAAGAGTTCCAAAATAAAACAAAAGATTCTTTTGGAATTGCACACTTCTCCTTTACGAGGACACTCGGGATTTTTAAAAACTTACCACAGGGTGAAGGAAGAATTTTTTGGGATGGCCTTAAATCTGATATTCAAAATTTTGTGGCGGAATGTTTGGTTTTCCAGCAAAATAAATTTGAGACAATTAAGACCCCGGGTCTTCTACAACCTTTATCCATTCCAAGTCAATGTTGGAGATTTCAATGGATTTTATCACAGGTTTTCTAAGTCTGAAGGAAAGAGTGTCATCATGGTGGTAGTTGATAGAATTACCAAGAATGCACACTTTTGTGCATTATCTCATTCATTTAAAGCAAGTGCAGTTGCTACTGCATTTATGGAAACAATTCAAAATCTACATGGAAACCCAAAAATTATTGTAATCGAAAGAGATCCCATTTTTATAGGAAATTTTTGGACGGAATTATTTTCTTGTTTGGGTACTCAAGTAGCTCGTAGCTCGTATTATCATCCTCAATTCGATGGGAAACTGAGATAGTGAACAAATGTTTGGAAGGATATATCCGTTATTTTGTATCTGATAAACAAACACAATGGGTCAAGTGGTTACCTCTAGCTAAATGGTGGTATAACATTTCCTTCCCTCTTGTAGCAAAAAATGACCCCGTTTATGGCACTTTATGGATATCATCCTAAAATCCATCACATATTCTTTAAGGGAAAATTCTAAATTTGGCACAAAATAAAATGAAATAATAGGCAGATCAACATCGCAGTGAGAGAAGTTTTGATGTGGGGGACTGGGTATTTTTATGGCTACAACCATACAAAAAAAATGTCCCTCAAGCAAGCTAAGAAGGATAATAAATTATCACCAAATTATTATGGTCCTTACAATGTGTTGCAAAAGATTGGTACTATGGCATACAAATTGGAGCTTCCTGCTTCTTCGCGAGTGCATCCAGTTTTCCATGTTTCATGATTAAAAAGGTTATAGGGGACAAAATTCCAGTTCAAACAATATTGCCAGAACATAGTGAGGAAGGAAAAACCATATTGGAACCTGAAGTAGTGACGGAAACAAGAACTAAATAGCTACGAAATCGATCAATTTCAGAGTATCTCATTAAATGGAAGAACTTACCCACTGAAGATTCTACATGGGAGGATGAGAATTTTATACAAAAGCACTCAGAGCTACTGAAATGTTGAGGACAACACTTTTTTGAAGGAGAGGATCATGTTACGTCCTTATATTACTAGTATAGTCCCTTATTTTTGTTAGTGTAACCCCCTTATGGTTATTGTTGTACCCCCGTAACCCCCATATTGTTATTATTGTTCCCTTACATTATTATTATTAGGTCGGCTAGGATTACATTGTGGCCCCATGGACTCCTATATTTATAAAGGAGGTTTCATCATTTGTATCATCCAAGAATTTTTCATTTATGTAATGTATTGGAGGTTTCCCCCTCGAAGTGGCTATTTCTAAGGCATTGATCTCTCTTTTCCTATATTTTTGGAGCTGCTTTCATAAAAACGTCATTGTGCAGGAGGGCTTGCATTCTAAATTAATCTAGGCCATTGTGTTGAAGTAGCCTCTCCTATTGTGATTTAGCGATATCCAAGTCTAACTGAGTTGTCATACTCAAGGTGTTATACTAAAATTAAATAGAAAACATTGCCTTCTTCCCATAGACCATCTCAAATGGAGTGAATCCAGTGGTGGTCTTCCAATTGGTGTTGTAGGCCCAAGTGGCTTCTATAATTCTGTCTACCCAATATTTTATGTTCTTGTTGACAACCTCAGTAAGAATTCTCTCCATTGCTCTGCTTGTCACTTACATCTTACCATCTTCTTGAGGATGATATGCAGTAGATTTCCTATGCTTTATTGGGTGCTGCTTCATAATATCTTTGATGAGACTTGATGTGAATTGTGCTCCTCGATCAATGAATAATTCCCTTGGAAAAAAAAAATTTAGAAGATTTTCTCCCTCATAAATTTAGCTAGTTTTTCTCAGATTCTTCTTTTACTGCATTTGTTTCAGCCCATTTGGTCAAGTAATAAATGCGTACAATGATATATATTTTATTTCATGATGGGGGATCAATAGGTACAATGAAATCCATGCCCCACTTTCCAAATAGATCTAGAGTCAATTGAGGTTGTGAGGTAATTTCATCCTTGGGTGTTGGCTTACTCATCCTCTGGCAATGATCACACCTAGTGGTGTACCTCCTTGCATCATAGTGTAAAGTGTTCCACTAATAACTTGATTGTATAAATTTGAAGGTTTTCCTCTTAGTATTTAAGTTGCCACTACAGGGTTCATGATGGCATTATCAAAGGATGTAAAATACCTCTTCTTCCCTCACATATCTTTTTAGTATCTGATCTGGCCCCAATGTGAAAAGATCCCCCCCAATCCAAGGGAATGGGGCACTCTTCCTCATAATCTTGCTTTTCTCCTTGGAAGATAAGTTAGGGGGGAACCTCCCAACAACCAAACAATTGCATATATCAATAAGCCAAGGAGAAAGCACTAAGATGGAAAATATATGTTCATCTGGAAGTTGATCATCTAACATTTCTTCCTTTCCTACAGGTAGGGTTAGTCTTGATAAGAAATATGCAACCACATTCCCTTTCCCTGGTTTATCAACAATATTCAAATCAAATATTTGCAATAGTATCAACCATCTAATTATCATAGCATTTCCTTTGGGTTTATTTATTAAATACTTAATGGTTGCATGATCAATATGACTCAAAGTTTTATAACCTATTATATAATGCCTAAACTTGTTCAAATAATGCACCATAGCCAAGAGTTCCTTTTCAGTGAAAGTATAATTTAACTCAAATTTGGAAAGGTTCTTACTGATGAAATATATAACATAAGGAAATTTATCTTCTACTATTCCTAAGGCAACCCCTACAACTTTGTCAAAGGTATTTGTGTTTTTATGGAAAGGTAATGCCTAATTGGAACCACTAAGGATCGGTGTAGTGGTCAATTTTTTTTCAGTATTTCGAAATCTTCTTGACAGTTATTTTCCAACAAAAATATGAATCTTTAACCAACTTACCAAACAAGGGTGAAGCCATTTTACTAAAATATTTAATAAACCCTCTATAATAGCCAGCTAATCTAAGGAGACTACTGACATCTATTTGTTTTTTAGGGATAAGCACCCTTTTGATTATGGAAATATTTTTTGGGTTAACTTGTATCCCTTTCTTGGATATGGAATGGCCATGTACAGTCCCTACATTCATCAAAAACTGACATTTCTAATGGCTCAATGAGATATTCATTTCAATACATTTATTCAAGACTTTGCAGAGATTATAAATAGCTTCCTGGAAGTCACATCCATAAGGAGTGAAATCATCCCTGTATATCTCAACAGGGTCATGAACAAGTTAATCAAATATACTTAGAACTGCCCTCTGAAAAGTAGGAGGGGAAATGCATAGACCGAATGAAAGAACTCTATAGGTAAAGGTACCCCAAGGACATGTAAATTTGGTCTTGTCTTGCTCTTCAAGGATGATATGAATTTGGTTGCATCCAATAAATCCATAGAGGAAGGAGAAGAACTTGCTTCCTCCAAGGCCATATAGGAAATGGTCAATTAAGGGCAAAGGAAAATGGCCCTTTTTTGTGGCCTTGTTAAGTTCTCGATAATCAACACATATTCTTTGCTTCCCATTATTCTTGCGAACTAAAACAAGGGTTGACACCCACTCACTATCTGAAATGGGGTATATGTGTTGGGAAATAAGGGAGTTTAATTCAATTTTACTTCTTGATAATTACTTGTGAACTTACTATTCTTCTTTTAATTATATCTTACATTTGTTAGCTTATTATGTCTTTCATAAAGTCAATTATCAAATCAAAAGAGACAAAAAGTTTAGGCTCTTCTAGTCAGGGCCAAAAAATCACCATCTTAGAGAGGAAAAATTGAAAGTAATTCTTCTTATGTATCTTCAATTGATCAGTACCATGGCCATGACACAAACCCTAGACATTTTATGCCTCCAAGACCTTGTCACTACTTCTTTGGGCTTCTTATGTTGCTCTTAATTTTCTACATTGCGTTGCACCAATACTAGGGAACCTCAGTCCATATTCTAACAACCCAAATAACGTGGTTCTATTATTTTCCTTTTCGGTCTTGAACAAATTCTTCCTCGGTATTATATCTACACTTACGATACCCAAGACCAAGCTCTTCTTCTTGCAATAGTATCCTTTCATTATGTTGTGTATACCTATGATATTACAGTCCGTATTTCTTCATTGAACACCCTTCTTCTCATGTAGGGTAGCTTAAATTCCTAAACTTGGACCTTTCACTTGTACTGAGATGTGTACTCTCTTCATATTTTTCCTTGCACTATTATTCACACTATATCACAGTATTGTTTCTTCCTGAATTAACCCTCAAGAGTCCTACAATGATCACGATGTATATGACCCAAGAACAAAGATAGACTTCCTTGTTTCTTCGTTGATATGCAACTTCTCTTCGCACCAAACTATAGTCCCTAACCTTGCACTTAGTTGCAGACGTGATCAAAACTACTGGTGATAATGTGAGGCCGCATACCTTTTATATATAGAGGTGGTGTTAGTGTCCTAGGCCAACATGATCTCTTGAGAGTGATCCGACTTCAAGAATGGAGGATCTTCAACATGTATTGAGTTTACTTTGTGGAGCATGTTGAAAATTTCTTGAGGCATACATTTACATCAATAATTTGTCTTTAAAAGTGTAACAACGCTTCATATACATAAATTTAAATTATACATTTATGAAAAGATGAAAAACCCCTATAAACATCAAGAAGAAGTCTTTGACGTACAATAAAAACTCCTTGCTCATGAAACCCATGAGTCAAGTAGTTACAAAATACATTTGATTATATTTTCCTTCTTCATTAAATAAATTCATAATTACAAGTTATTATGAAGACCAAACGTAGTTAAAATTTTTGAGACTCTCTCTTAACTAGGGAGGTATTCATAATGGTACATGGTCACTCTCAATCTCAAGAATCTCATAATAAGAATCTGATTGGTAATCCCATTTGTATAGCATCACATTAACTATCATTTCTATAGTGTAAGGCCTTGACTAACAGCTTCATCTCTCCACAATATCTTTGAGGTACAATGTTGGCAAGACTAATGATGAGTAGACACCCTCATTATTGTCTCTCTTGGATCATATCCCACCCGGGTCCATTCAGGATATGTTCACCGGGACTATTCTAACTATTGGATTCATAGTCCTCAAAGAATATATGTCCTTCCACAAAAACGCTTTCCTTGGATTCCATAATACATCCCCAAAAGAGTATCGGATGATAGATGATTACCCAATCCTTCATTTTGTCTTCCCAGGTGAAGATCAGAATGACGTGTCTATCTCTCCCTCTCAACTAGGGAGGATATATTCCACAAAGGAATGTACTCATTCGTATACAAGGAATGTACCTAAGTTACCCCTTGGCTTTGGAATTAAAAATTTTCTTCCAAGTATGAAACTTATTCCCGGGCTCCCTCTTAATTAGGGACCTGCAGCAACAATGATAAAAACATGCAGTTGCTCATGAAGATCTCCTTTCCTTGATGTCATGAATTTCTTCGATGTCGAGGAGTCTTCATCTTTTGGATATCTTCATTAGGACATAGATCATTCATCACTTTCATTCATGAATCATGTCTTTATTGTTTTAGAAAGTGATCCATTAATCTTCTGATATGGTTTAGCTTCATGTCATGCTTCTCTTCTTCAGACCATATTTCTTTCAAGTATTTTTCATCCTGCCATATGGTTATCAATTGTGGAAAACATCAACTTCCATTTGGAAGCCCTGCATAAGCTCATGAGATATTATTCAATTATAAATATGAATACTTAAATCAAAAGTTACCTTAGTGGTGATATTTCACTATGACATATTCTTCTAGGCATACGAAATATGAGGATATATTACGTTGATTTTCATTTGGTGTGGATCATGACTTTTGGCAACTTGTGCATCAGAGAAAATTCGTTTTCTTTCAATCATACTTCTAAATGTAGAAGTATGCTACCTACAACCATATGACATGATTTTATAGCGTCCAGTCTCCACATCTATCACTAGTACATATGGTCAATTTTCCGACACTTTAGTTATGACACTTTTGACGTATTGTCGGAAAGTTCCCCAATTTTTCTCAATTTTTGTAATCCCGCCAACAAGTGTTGCTCTAGCGACGTTTAGGAAAATATTCATAATTGCGACATTTAGGATGATCGTCATAATACTGACGTTTCAAGACAAAGTGTCGGAATTGCAACGTTTCGGAGACAAGTGTCGGTATTGCGACGTTTGGAGAGAAGTATCGATAATGTGACATTTGGAGACAAGTCTTAGTATACCAACGGTTTGGAGACAAGTGTCGGTATTGCAATGGATTGGAGATAAGTGTCGGTATTACGACGTTTGGAGACAAGTGTCGATATTGCGACAATTTGGAGACAAGTGTCAGTATTGCGACGTTTAGGAGACAAGTGTTAGGGTTTAGGAACAATGTTAGGGTTTAGGTTTTATGAAAAATGTTTGGGAGTTAGAGTTTAGGGCTTAGGAACAATGTGTTGGGTTGTATGATCCAGTTAGGTTTTAGGAACAATCTGTCAGGTTGTGTGAGGGGGCCCAAGGAAACACGTTCGTGTGTGTCGGGTTGGGTTTGGTCCGGTCGTGTTGTCTGAGGTCACACAAGGAAACACATTCATACGGGTCGGGTCGAGTTGTGTGATGGCGCCCAAGGAAACACGTTCGATTCAGGTCAAGTCAGGTCATGCGGTATTGTGAGGGTGCCCAAGAAAACACGTTTGGGTGGGTCGAGTCGAGTCGGGTTCGGTTAGGTCATGCTGTGTGAGGCCGCCCAAGGAAACGCGTTTGGGAGGGTCGAGTCGGGTCGGTTTGTGTGAGGGTGGTCATATAAAAAATGATAAGTTTTGACTGCCTATCTGTCTTGTGCACATTTGTGTGATCCGTTTTCCATTTTCTCCCTCATGCGCCCTTCATTCGGATAGGCCAGGTTGTGCCATGTGAGGGCGCCACAGAAAACACATTCGGGTCGGATCCTCTGAGGGAGTTCATATAAAAAATGCTAAGTTGTGACTGCTCATGTGCCTTGTGCACATTCATGTAACCCGTTTGTCATTTTTTCCCTTGTGCCTTCAACGTTCACGTGGGTCGGGTCGGGTCATGTGATGGCACCCAACGAAATGCGTTCAGGTCGGGTCGGGTCACGTCATGTCGTACTGTGAGGGCGCCCAAGGAAATTCATTTGGGTAGGTCGGGTCAAGTCGAGTCATGCAAGGGTGGCCAAGGAACGTGTCAGGTCGGGTCGGGTCATGTCAAGCCTTGTCACGAGGGTGCCCAGGGAAACGTGCTCGGATGAGTTGAATCGAGTTGTGTCATGGCGCCTAAGGAAACGCATTTGGGTTGGGTCAGTTCGGGTCATGTCATATTATGAGGGTGCCGAAGGAAACACATTCAAGTAGGTCAGGTCAGGTCCTGTCCGGTCAGGTCGTGTCGTGTGAGGCCACCCAAGGAAACGTGTTTGGGTGGGTCAAGTCGGGTCATGTGAAGGTGTTCGTATAAAAAATTCTAATTTGTGACTACCCGTGTTGCTCGTGCACGTTTGTGCGATCTTCTTTTCATTTTCTCCCTCGTGTATCCTTCGTTCGGGCAGGTCGGGTCGTGCCATGTGAGGGCGCCTTAGGAAACGAGTTTGGGGTAGATTCTGTGAGGGAATTCGTATAAAAAATGCTAATTTGTGACCATCTATGTGCCTTGTGCACATTCGTGTGACCTATTTTTCATTTTCTTCTTCGTGCCTTCGACATTTGGGTGGGTCGGGTTGGGTTGAGTTGTGTGATGGCGACCAAGGAAATGTGTTTGGGTCGAGATGGGTCGGTTTGTGCCATGCTGTGAGGGCGCCCAAGGAAATGAATTTGGGTGGGTCGGGTCAGGTCGTGTCATGGAAGGCTACCCAAGGAACGTATCTAGCCGGGTCGAGTCATGTCGGGTCATGTGACGGCGCCTAAGGAAATGCATTTGGGCGGGTCAGGTTTGGTCTGGTCGGGTCATGTGAGGGCGCTCAGGGAAGCACGTTCAGGTGGTTCGAGTTGATTCATGTGAGGCTGGCTGTATCAAAAATTCTAAGTTATACTAACTTCCCATGTGACTTGTACTACACGTTCGTGTGACCCATATTCTGTTTTCTCCCTCATGCCTTCAACGTTCAGGTGGGTGGGGTTGGGTCAGGTCGAGAGGGGTCGGGTCATGTGAGGGTGGTCTTATAAAAAATTCAAAGTTGTGACCGCTCGTGTCATGTTCGGTCAGGTTCGGTCGTGTCGTGTGAGGTTTCCTATGGAAATGCATTTGAGCGGGTTGGGTCGGGTCAGGTCGTGTTGTGTGAGGGTGCCTAGGAAAAAATTTTCGGGAGGGTCGGGTTGGGTCGAGTCGTGTGACGATGCCCAAAGAAATGCGTTAGTGTGGGTCGGGTTGGGTCGAGTCGTGTGAGGGCACCTAAGGAAACACGTTTGGGTGGGTCATGAGGTCGGGTCGGGTCGTGTGAGGGTGGCGTATAAAAAATGCTAAGTTGTGATCGCCCGTATCATGTCGAGTCTAGTCGTGTCATGTGAAGCTTCCCAAGGAAACATGTTCGGGTGGGCTGGGTTTGGTCAGGTTGTGTCATGTGAGGGCACCCCAGAAAACGTGTTCGGCTGGGTCGGGTCGAGTCGGGTCATGTGAGGGCGCCCAAGGAACCATGTTCCTGAGAGTCGGGTCAAGTCATGTCAGGGCACCTAAGGAAACACGTTCTGGTGGGTCAGGTCGAGTCGTGCCATGTGAGGGCACCCAAGGAAACACGTTTAGGTGGGTCGGTTCGGGTTATGTGAGGGCATCCCGGAAAATGTGTTCAGGCGGGTCGGGTTGTGTCGTGTGAGGGTGGTCGTATAAAAAATGCTAAGTTGTGACCACCCTTTTCAATTGTAATTCACATTGGTGTGACCCGTTTTTCGTTTTCTCCCTCGTGCCTTCGACGTTCAAGTTGGTCGGGTTAGGTCGTGTCATGTGATGGCTCCGAAGGAAACACGTTCGGGTTGGGTCAGGTCAAGTCATATCGTACTGTGAGGGCACCCAAGGAAACACGTTCGAGTGGATCAGGTCAAGTTGGGTCAGGTGAGGGCGCCCAAGGAACACGTCCTTGTTGGGTCATGTCGGGTTGGGTCGTGTGAGGGATCCCAAGTAAACGCATTCGAGCGGGTTGGGTTGGGTCGGGTCGGGTCATGTCGTGTGAGGCCACCCAAGGAAATGTGTTCGGGCGGGTCGGGTCGTGTGAGGGTGTTCATATAAAAATGCTAAGTTGTGACCGCCCATGTTCCTTGCGATCCATTTTCCATTTGCTCCCTCGTGCACCCTTCGTTCGGGCAGGTCAGGTTGTGTCGTGTGAGGGTGCCATAGGAAATGCATTCGGGTCGGATCATGTGAGGGAGGCTGTATCAAGGGAGGGAGGCCTAGAGGGAATTCATCGAGATAAATTGATAGGGGAACCCCCCATAGTTGTGTTAAGGTGATTAGGGGTCCCATTATCATAACCCATAATCCATTAACCCATAATTAGTAAATTCCTTATCCCCTTAACCTCAGAGCCATAATCCCTTAACCCCTACAGTCATTACTCACAACCCATTAACACCTTGATCCCTTAAACCCTAAGACACTAACCGCTTAAACCCTAAACCTTAACTTAGTATCCTTGAAGCTCCTAAGCCCTAACCTATTATCATCTTAAACCTCACCCTTAACCCTTTAGCCCTAACCCCTAACCCCTTAAACTTTTGACACCTATATTCCATAACCCTGAAGCACTTAACCACCTAAATCCCCTAGCTTCTAAGCCCATGGTGCTTAACCCTTAACCCTTGAAGCCCTTAACCACTTTCATTAGCCTCTAACCCCTACACCCCCTAGACCTCAACCCCTTAACCCATAAATCGCCTATGCCCTAACCCTTTACCCTTTACCATTAACCCCTGATGCTTAAACCCCTAAACCCCTTAAGTCCTAGAACCCCTAAGCCTTTCTCCCAAAGCATAGTTTCTCAGACACTAATATTCTTGGTTATATTAGGTTTGTGTCCACTAACCCCTCAAATGAAACGTCCAAGCACTACTTGGGTCGAAGGAAAAAAGCCACAAGGTCCCCAAATCCAATCTACATTTTATGGACAATCACATTTCCCCCAATTATCCACCACACATTTTCTTTCAAAGGGAAAAAAACATTTTCTTCTAACATCCACAAATGCATCTAAGTTGATAGGAATAAATTAAGGTTCATCTCCATGCATGACCCAATGTAATTCATGTCCCCTCAAAAGAAAAAAGAGGATATGAGGATGTCTCATTACCTATCATCATCATTTAACACTAGTCCATTCTCGTACCAAATGTAAGGGTAACAATCACATACAGGTCTACAATATTTCTCAAAGGTTCTATCCACAACATGCTGAAAACAACATTGAAATTCCATTATTTTTCTCCAAGTATATTTGAAACTGACATTAGCAGCCCTCAACTACTTGAATTATGCAATATCCAACCTATCCATATCTAGGTTCATCCCCTTTTGAGTCATTATTTAGTATGAAGAGGTTGAAATAAAACACTCGTGAATGGTATCATATATGTCATCCCTTCCTTTGTATAAGTGGTATCTTCATTAAATTTGTAATGGATTTGGGTGTAGATGTACGTTATAAGTGAGGATGGACCTTTCTTCATGTGAAATTTTCTTGTTGAAATGAACCTTATTCTCTTTGAGTAGTAGTAAGTGGTTTGGTTTTTTTACTATCCTACTTATGAACATGCAAGCTCATTGAAGGCAAGGACTATTGCCATGAATAAATGAGTTTCTTGTGCCCAAAGTTGACTCCGTCTTATAACCTTGGGAAGTTCTTTGTTGGGTCTTGTGATAATTTTAAATGTACCAACCACCATATATTGTGGAGAAGTGACTGTAGCTCTAGACACTAAATAATGAAAATATCATTGTATTGAGACTTATGGAGATCCATGTTTGTTTTGAAGTTGTCTCCAACTCTTCTACCATGGAACTGGAATCCACAAAAATTTCTTCCTTTACTAACTCTTCATTTGAGTAAATTATGATAATAATTCGAATTTTTTACATGATTAACAAGGATTCCCTTTGGGTCATACATTGTGGATTGTTACAATGCCACAATGCCCAACTTGTGTTAAAGAATAATGGTTGTAAATTATTAATTTGTAAATAAAAATAATAGCAGCTATTGGAATTAAATTCATGCTAAACATTTATAATATCATTATCAAAACTCCCATATATAACTCTTAAACCCTCAAACAATGTTAAAGAAACTATTCGAATTAAATTCATGCTAAACATTTATAATATCATTATCAAAAATCATATAGTTAATGATATAAAATATCATAATGACAACACTAATATGAAAACTAGATCCCACTAACCCTACTTTGGCACTTTGGAACTTCAGCGGAGCACTCTGCAACTGCCCTCAAGCTCTGGCCTCTCTATTGGGAAAATAATTCTCACCTTGCCAGTTTTGGGGCAGCATTCACGAATTTTCTGTTTGTTAACTTCTCCAGTTATTTCCACTCCTTATCCCTGGTGGTCTTCATTGTTCAGATTAAGGGTTTCCAGTGAATATGGATTGGAATGAATATTTGTGCATCTCAGTCCACTAGTTTTACTTTAGAAGGGGGGTAAGTGCATGGATTTATTCTTCTTGTTACATCTTGGATGTTTGAGCCAATTCATGTGCTCACATAAGGGTTTAATTTCTGTTGTTCCCTTTATCTTTAGTTGGGGTTACAATGTTAGACAATGTTTTACTTTTGACTATCCAAGTCTTGAGCCAAGACCCTACCTTCTTCAATAGGTAATAATTTTGTTTTTGAGGGAAACCCTCTATGTTATTCAGTATTCAACCTAAGGTTTTAGGGTTTCACTGGCTTAGTTTATTTTTTTCTAAATGTTTTCTTGCAGATATACTGTTCAAATTGAAGATGTCAGGGTCTGTTTTCTTGCACAACCAACTAGAATTCTCCAACCCCGGGGCGTTGAATTTCCAGGTTACTTTGAAATGAATTCCTGTTCTATTTCAGGGTTTCATACCCTTCAGTCCAGTAAAAATTAATTTATATTTTCCCATTTTGATCATGTAGAATAGAGGTGTATTAGGGTTAGGTCTTTTTTCTACTTCGAAAGTTGAAACCTCTGTATCATGTTGAGGGTTTTTCACTGTTAAGGACTGTGTTTCTTTTCAATGTTAAGGATAGAGCTCAAAACAACTTTCAGAGCTTGTGCCTCTGCCTAGTTTTCTGCAAGACCGCCTTTACCTTCATGTTCTTCGTCATTTATTTGTTCTTTATTCTTCTTCACTAACATTTCCGATCTTCAAAACTCTTTTAACAACGACCTCCATTGCTGAAGCTTTGAGCATTTTCGATAAAAGCTCTGTAAATGAAGTCCTAAGTTGCTTTAATATGTTCCTTTGAGAGAGTATCAAAACTCATTCCTCTATGTTGGTGAAATTAATCTATTATGCCATGTCGAAGAATATTCATAAAATATAAGGCTTGTGTGTGGCTTCATGAAAATAAACTTCTAACTCATGTTAAATTTGAAATTAAATTATGGATTTTACTATCAGATATTAAGACATAAAATCTGTAACATGACTGGGGTAAATTCCAACTTAGGATGTGTGATAAATTTCAAATTAGTTAGGGCATCTGAGATGCGACTGAGAGAAATTTCAACTTAATTAGGGTATCCAAGATGAAACTGAGATAAATTTCCAACTTAGTCAAGATTTTTTATGGAGTCATTTGTTCTTCTCCCTACATATAAATCCATGATTAATCAGTGGCATAAACCCACTATAGGAACTCGACCTTCAGATGTTCCACCCAACTCACCGCTAGGAGCCATGAGTGAAGTTGCAGAAAAAAATATCTACTATATAGCTCAAAATCTGCATCACATTCCTTACACCAATGTGATGTTTTCCCCAACACTTCCCATTCCTCATCCACATGTACGATTCTTCAAATATTTGGGCATCTTACCATATCTTGATGCCCCACACACATAAGTGAGGAAGATTTTCATCCTAAAGAGGATGAGTGTTGAACCTCTATTTTTTCCATATTTATATACTTTTCGCTGAGTAACTCCATGCATGTATTAAACATTTATAAGTCATTATTAATATTTTTATGCATTATCGAGTTATTATTTAGAGGAATTTTTTTGATCCATGAACTCTTATTTTTTTGCTAAATTAAAGGGTCTTTAATGTAGAAATGTCATTAATAATATATTCTTGTGTTAGGTACCAATGACCTCTGTATTAGTTGTTCCTACACCAGTTGTGCCTACACCAGATCATTATTTACAACGTTCCTGCACTACACATCAAATTCCCGTGTTCAATTAGTGATTCCTCAAATACATAAAAAAACAAATATCAGAACAAAAAGGTAATCATATGGAAATTCCATCCTTGTAGAACACTGGCATTATATGTTGCAAGAGGAATGAACAATGTTCTGCACCTTTTCCTAGTTTGTGCATAGAGATTGTTGAGCATCAACCACACAATGTTATGCCTCATTTATAAGGTCCTGCATGGAGAAAAATATTCATCTCAAAGCACATATGGTACCAAGACTAGGGTGTTAGAATGAGTAATTAGGTACAGGGTAGTAATTAGAACAACATGGAAGTTACATATGTACTCCACTATAGGAACTCCACCTTCAAATTCCCCCCCAACTCACCACTAGGAGCTATGAGTGAAGTTGCACCAAAAAATGTCTACTATATCGCTCAAAATATGCACCACATTCATTACACAATGTGATGTTTTCCCCAACACTTCCCATGCCTCATCCACATGTATGCTTCTTCAAATATTTGGGTAGCTTACCATATCACGATGTCCCACACACATAAATGAGGAAGATTTTCATCCTAAATAGGATGAGTGTTGAGCCTCTATTTTTTCCATATTTATATAATTTTCACTGAGTAACTCCATGCATGTACTAAACATTTATAAGTCATTATTAATATTTTTATGCATTATCGAGTTATTATTTAGAGGAATTTTTTTGATCCATGAACTCTTATTGTTTTGCTAAATTAAAGGGTCTTTAATGTAAAAATGTCATTAATGATAGATTCTTGTGTCAAGTACCAATGACTCCTGCACTAGCTGTTCCTGCACCAGTTGTGCCTGCATGAGCTCATCCTTTACAGCGTGCCCGCACTACACATAAAATTCCAATGTTAGATTAGTGATTCCTCAAAGACATAACAAAACAAATATCATGACAAAAATAAAATCATATGGAAATTCCATGGTTGCATAAGAATGACATTAGATGTTGCAAGAGGAATGAACTATGTTATGCACCTTTGCATATTTTGTGCGCAGATATTGTTGAGCATCAACCACGCAATGTTATGCCTCATTGATAAGGTGTTGCATGGAGAATGGTATTCATCTCAAAGCGCATATGGTACCAAGAATAGGGTTTTAGAATGAGAAATTGGGTACATGGGGGTAATTAGAATAGCATGGAAGTTACATATGTACTCCATTAAAGGTGGCATACCTCCTCTGGTCCTGATTCAGAAGATTAATCCACTATAGGAACTCGACCTTCAGATGTTCCCCCCAACTCACCACAGGAGCTATGAGTGAAGTTGCACCAAAAAATATCTACTATATAGCTCAAAATTTGCACCACATTCCTTGCACCAATGTGATGTTTTCCCCTGTTAGCCCCCATATGAAAATTTTTGACAAGCAAATAGGGGGCTAAATCATTGTTGAGTCTTCAAGGAATGCCTTTCCCCTGAAAATCCACCCTCCTTGAAGTCTCTCAATTGCTCTGCCTAATACAAATACCCCTCTGCTAGTAAATTGCTAAAAAAGGGCCTATCATTCCTTCCTTTACCCCTGCAACATGCATTAGTTCCCCCCTCTTTCCCTTTGTCCGAATTCCCTTTATTTCTTCCCTCATTTAGCCTCTTTTCTTCCCCCTTGTCTTCCCCTTATATTTCCCCATTTACCCCTCAAATCCCCCTAAAATCCCCTTTAATTTCCCCCTCTTACCCTTTGTTTAACTTCTTTCCCCTTTTTCCCCCTTATCGTTTCCCTTTAAAATCCCTTAAACCCCATTAAAACGGGCCAAAAATCCACTTTCCCGACTTTATAACAGGCCCTAGCCCCTTTCCCGTTAAGCCCCTTCAACCACTTCCCCACATAGGTCCGTCACCCAAGACCAAGCGCTTAAGCCTTGGGGGCCAATCGCAATCGGAAGCCGGGCGGGAGGCAAATTCCTTTGTAATACTCTAAAACCCCGACGCGATTAGTTTAGAACGTTAAGTCTTGCGACGCGTTCCGCGCCATTGATCTGTCACAAGATCTAATGGCCAGCGCTCAATCGCAAGCCCCCCGCCCATCGCAATCGCAACACCCATGTCGCACCCTCCGATCGTTCGCAACCTTGTCTTCCGATTCCCCGATCGCATTGTCCCCCGATTGCATCTGAGCCGTTGATCTGTTCCGCGATCCGACGGCCAGCGCTCAATCGCATTGCCCCGCCCGATCACATTCGCAAGCCTTCCCTCCGTCCTCCGATTCTATCGCAGCCATCCATTCTCACGCCGATCTAACGGCTCAGCGCTGTCGCATCGCTGCTCCGCTGCCCCTCTCCATCTCCCTCCGATTAGGCGTGGACCGCCGATCTGATCCCAGATCCGACGGTTGGTGTTTAATCGCAGCATCTCCCCAATCGCAATCAAAACATTCATGTTGTGCATTGCAATTGCTCCCCGCTCTGACCTCCGATTGCGATTGGCCCAAGTTCATCCTGTCCGTTGGGTTAAGATCTAACGGTTTTGATTTAATCGCCCTCCGCCTCCGCTGGGTCCCACTTCTTACATACATTTCGTTGCATTTTTTTGCATTTCCATACATTTTCGCCAAAGTCTAAAGTTTCATATGTATTCCGCCATGTCCATAAGTAAGCCCGCAGATCAATCTCCATCGTTGATCTCCATCTCCAGGCCTGAATCCAACGGTCTGCGCTGCATGATCATACCAAACCCTATTATTCGCGCATTCCACCACTCCACTGCATTTTCATCGTTCTTTTACAAAATAGCATTGTCTCCGCCACCGCCGCACCACCATTTAGTTCACCCTGCGTCCATTGCTCCGTCCACTGTTTCTTCACAAATTTGCTGTGTTGCAGAGTTTCTAGAGGAAGAGGACCATCGTTGTTCAATGTACTACCTCAACGGCGAATAGCGCAGTCAGAATCAAATCTAATGGGCTAGTACCATCAGAAAGGTCAAGAAATGGGGCCGTCAGGACTCATATTAATGGAGAGCAGAGTTTAGACGCCGAAATCCTTCCGGCGCCATTTAAAGATCGAGCTAACTTGACAGAGGCAGTAATGAAGCAGCGAGGATTTTCAGTACAGAGCAGAGGGATTAATGCACGTCAAAGAAGATCTTGAGCCCTGAAACAGAGGTTTAATGAGGCAAAGCATCATTTTGAACACCCCGAGGATCGATTCTGGAGATCCTGAACATCAATAAGAGGTAATATCAAGGTTTTCTTATCAGCATAATGTTTTTCCATAAAGGACAGGTCTCCCATACAGTCTTTATTATGCGTCGTGTCCTTGAAGAAATTTCTCGTCCCAGCTATAGTTCAAAACAATATGACATCCATGAGGCAGACCTCTCAGCAATTTCTTTCATTTTGTTCAAATCACCGGGAGTACTACAGCCAAAGGGTCAAATCATATCCGGAGTAGATCTTTCTTTCACGAGGAAGGTGACAAAGATTAGATATACAGTGCATCAAGCAGAATGGGCCTGGACCCTGCATTCATTGTTGTGTTTAAATGTAACATTTAAGATTCACCTACCTCCTCAGTCGGTCCTCTGTGTCTCTTCTGCTATAAAACACAGAGGGATATCATTGTAATGGTTGTTGTTGCATTATCAGTGAATTGCAAGCATTTTTTTTTCGGGCCAAGTTTCCTGTGTAACAGTTGTATGATAGGCTGAGAAATATGATGTATTCAGGCTAAATGTAAAAGCTTTGGGCAGTGATGTACCTGATTGGTGTTGTGTTTAACATGATAAGCAGTTTTCATTGGATCCTAATCTATAGCATTTGGTGATGTTTTTCTTATCTCTGTGTTTATTTCCATTTCGTTTCATGTTCTTTTGACTGACATCTGAATGCATGATATAAGATTTACCCTTGTTAGGTACCTTATATCCCAGCTCTCTCAGTCTTTAATGTTTTCTGCTCATATGTGTGTCTGAATATTGTTTTTAATTGACTAAACCAGTTTAGTGGATGATTATTTCCTGCTCTCTGATGTGCAATTTGATAGAATCAGTGTTCAGATGTCTTTGTTAAGATTTAATTGAAAGAGGTTAGGAACATTAGGAGGTGTAAAGCCTGTCGCTGCCTCTTCATAACCTGCCCTTCCAATACAAACCTTTTCAAGACCCCTTGTGTTGCCTATGGTTTTGTCCAAGCAGGCCTGGAGTTAAATGACCTCTGGTGTGATCTATATATGGAATCAGATGGTTTTCCACCCTTCATTCTCATCCCTTAGTGTTCCATCCCACCAATTAGTCTTTGAGATCCAAATGCTCTAGATGACTAGCCCAATTGAAGCTTACACATTGAACATAAGTAAATCCTTTCTTGACTCCATTGCCCAATGGCCTTGATGTTCCCTGAGTTATCTATTCTTGCCTAGCTTCCTTCTTTACCCATCCTTGTCTTATGGTGAAACCTTCCTTCCTGATTCTCAACAACCAAACTCAAACAATCAAACAAACAACCTTGAGCCTATAACTAGCCTAAAATCACAATTGAGAACCTCAAAGACATATATCCTTTGATAATCATAGAGAGATCCCTCTCTGGACCTAGGAGGGCTAGATCCTAAGGTCTGAAAGTGGTTCTATGTTGTCTCATATTTTGGTCTCTGTCAACCTGGCCAAAACATGGGAACCCCAACATAATGGCGACTCCACTGGGGAATTTTGAGTGGTTTTCATTTCGAACATCCTTAGAAGCTTAGAGCTCTGGTTAGGTTGACAGCAAGTCACACCTTTCTTGAATTAGCCTCCATTATTGAATATCCACCATACTCTTAGACAGAGCCTGGATAGGGCCAGGTAGCCTCCAGATCTCATCCTCTCTTCAGGGGTGACATATCTGGTAAATGCCCTCCCAGTCAATCTCTGGTTGGAGCTTGTTGCTTTAGAGGAGATTCATGAAAGGTGATAGTGCCTGAGCACTGTGGTGGACAGTGCACCCTAGAATCATCCTAAACCCTCCACCTGGCGACTCCATTGTTCCTAAACGTTAAAGACTCCACTGGTGATCAGTAGGCCTGCTGATTATCTCGGTTTCACATCAGACCCCACTGGGAGACCAGTCCCAAGCATAATGAAGACTCCACAGGGAGGCCAGTTCCCAAGACAACATTAACCACAGTAGAAATAACAAGTAGGGCTAAGCTGCTTGGCTTATAAACAGCACTCTGGCTCACAGAACCATTCATACAAGAGCTTTCCTTGATCCAAACCCACCTGAAACAGTTGATAATCCTGAGAAAATCCTTAAAAGAACACCTGTGAGTAGGAGATCAACTATTTCCAGCAACATTCATAGAGCCAATTCTGCACCAGAAGATCTTGCAGCTCTATTAGACCCTTTCTTCGACCTAGACCTCCAAAACAGATTACCTAGAACTAGGTCATTCAGTGTTTCAGACCAACCAGACACTAGGGACAGCGAAACCCCTCCTTCCACACCACCTGATCTCCACTTTCTCCAAAACTTGGGGCTTTCTCACCCTAGATCTACTCAACAGACTTCTGCTGGTCTTACCACCCCTGTCATCCAACTACCAGCTGCTCAAGCCAACCCTATACCTCATCAGAACATCATCATGGCAGCCTGGTATGCACCTCTAGTTTTACCTCAGCCTCTACTTCCCTTACCAAATGATTATCAATCAAAAATCCCACACTTCCCTGCTAAAGAGCCTACAACGGCACAACAACATGTAGATAAAATGGAGGACTCTTTTGACTATATGGAAATTGATGATGAAACAATCAAAATGAGAATTTTCGCGCAGAGCCTGGGGGGAGAGGTTAAAAAGTGGTTTAAAAACCTACTTGCTGGTAGTATCCAAGATCTCCCTGCTTTATACCAGACTTTCATCAACAAATGGGAAACTAGAGCAAACCCTCGCTAGCTCCTAGCAGAATACATGTCCCTTAGAAGGAACGTAGGGGAAAGTGTTCATGATTACACCACTAGATTCAACAGTATTTACAACGCTCTTCCCCCACACATGAAACCTCCACAAGGTATGGCCCTGGCCAAATATCCTGATGGATTTGATGCTGACATGGCCTATGAGCTTAGAGATAAAGAGTACACCACTTTGGAAGACATGCAGAAAGGGGCAGTAAACATAGAGGAGAATTTGATTGAAAAAAGGGCCAAACTAAGAGTTGAGAAGAGAGTAACATACAAGGATGACACTATAGCCTCCACTTCAGATCCTATTATTGACAGATTGTCTAAGAATCTGGATAAGCTATGCCAAGTGGTCGAAAATATGGCTATCACTCAGAACAGGAACCAAAATCAAAACCAAAACCAGAACTTTAGAAGAAACAACAACACTCCCAACAGGCAGAAAGAGTCAGATCAACAAGTCATTCCCCCTTTCCAAAACTTTCTTGATGAGGATGAGGAAATCATAGAAGAGTCTGAGGGGAATGTGATAAACATGTTCGAAACAGAGGACTCAATTCTGAACTGTGACTCAGAGGATGATCAACCCTCATCTTCATATTGGGATGAGGAAAGATTAGAAACTGAAGAGTACAGACTTGGGTTCCAAGATGCCATGTTACAGGTCAGAGAACAATATGAGCTCAGGAGTAAAAAGAACCAAGACACTTCCAAACCTAAAACTCTTGAGGTAACTGTTTGGTCAATTTAGTGTGTCCTAAATTGCTGCATTTAATTGTCAATCCGGGAATCGTAAGCTGATGAAGTGCGGCGCACTATATGTGCAATATAACCTCTTTCTTATCTTTTTGTCGTTTATGGTCTTTCTAAGGTGAAATGGAAATTCTAAAGTGAGAAACAAGCTTGGTTATAATTGTTCAAGGAAATGATATTCCCCTATAATGATTTACCAATCTCGAAACTTCAAAAGCAAATTGAAATTACAATGAAAAAAGAAAGTAAACTGCTGAAATGGAAAGTGCTGTTAATCTAATGAATCAAAACAAGAAACTAGTGAATATGAAAACTAAACTATTCTTGCTGCCAACCGAACACAAAAGAAACTACGCTTATGGAAATTCAAAATTGCAATGAAAGAAATCTAAATCAGATTACATCAATTCATTTTCTGACCCTTCATCATTAGACAAGCTATGACTTGCGGAAGTAATCATAAACAACTTGTGTAACTGATATTTAATCTTGCAGAAAGTAAACTAATACTAAACCATACACACATGATTCAATCCCTCGCCATCAGTCCAGCTGTGGCTTTCGGAGGCAATTGAAGATGTCATACATGATTCAATATATTTAAGTTTGCGGGAAAGAAACTAATACTAAACTACATACTTCATCATGCAGCCCCTCACCATCAGTCCAGCTGTGGCTTTCGGAGGAAACTGAAGACGCTATGAGCAGCTTAATATATCTAATTTTGCAGAAAGGAAACTAATACTAAACTACACATTTCATCATGCAACCCCTCACCATCAGTCCAGCTGTGGCTTTCGGAGGTAGCTGAAGACACTATGAGTAGCTTAATATGTATAATTTTAACTACTGAATCAGATAAACAAAACTGAAATGCACAAAACAAAACTGAAGTTAAACAAAGACTGTGAAAGAAAACTAGCAGCAGAATAATATCAGTTTCATATCATTAGCGAAAATACTATGAAAATGCCCCGGGGTGTCTACCTAAAACCTGCACAAGAAAACTGATCAGTATTTTAACAATCATAAAAACATAAAAGACAGGAATGCAATGGAAATTACAGAAATGTATGAACAGAAATAAAACAACTATGAAATATGAACATGTAATGGGTTATGATACAATGATTACTTATAGAAATGAAATGAAAAATATATACATTAATACACAGAACCTCGGCTGAGCAGGGGCCCTCTACGCAGCTCTGGTATGATCTTCAAACACGAATTAAGTTATGAAACAGAGTTTTTCACATTAAAAGGAAAGTCATTATAGTGGTGGTATTACGGCTCAAGGCAGCGTAATCACCGCATAACAGAGTACGCACATCAACTTAACAACTAACAACTATCAACTCACATTCACTAAGTCTACGTGCGTATGCAAACGCTCTTTATAAAGCAATAAAATGTAACTGTCTCCTGAAGTTTATGATAGCAGCCAGCACGTAGACCACTAAGGCCACGGATTTAGGAGTATGGCCATGTTGGGAAACGGATCTATGGAAGTTGGGCGCTTAAATTCAACTCCAGAACTTTGCACAGATGTCAATTAACTTCCACAAGCTTGGGAAACGGCCGTATGGATGTTTCTATGCCACGAAACAGAGTCCAGCCGACATAGAACTCCACAGTTGACTTCCACGTGGATGGCTTTGACCGCGGCTTTCCCTGACGAATTTCATTGAACCAATAGGACACGAACCATGTCCTTGTCATTCCTAGCCTGCCCATGTGGCTCGTTTCCTTCGTTGACACCTGTAACATTGATTTCCACAAAATAGCTGCGGAAAGTTGCAGCGGCTGCGGAAAGTGACAAGTTTCCGCAGCTGTATGAACAAAATCTAAATCAAATAGAAAACACACAAACATAATTAAAACCCATGTTAGATACCCTTTTGCACATGATATTGACAATTTTGGAGGTTTAGGTGAGTGAAAGAGATAT
This sequence comes from Pinus albicaulis, assembly GCA_034641835.2. Classification (NCBI taxonomy): domain Eukaryota; kingdom Viridiplantae; phylum Streptophyta; class Pinopsida; order Pinales; family Pinaceae; genus Pinus; species Pinus albicaulis. The sequence goes on along the minus strand of CM076575.1, from coordinate 1,900,702,068 downwards.
GGAAAAGTGTATGGAAAAGAGACAAATTCGGGACTCAACATACCCCCACTGTGAAGGTGTTGCATGTCCTCATGCAACCAAAATTTTGACACTCTCTGCTCAATTCATGTGCCTTGATACTTCAGCCAACACATCTAACCCCCTTCTCTTCTTCTTTGGTACTGCCATCATTCTGGGTTTCTTCATGAGGCACCTGAATTTGATATTCACAAGTGCTCTGCTCAATTTTTGGCATTTCCTTTTTAGCTTCTTATTTTTCTTTGGCCAAATACCCAAATGTAACATAGTATTGTCATGGATAATCTTGTCCAGTTTGCCTTGCTCTTTAAGTGTTTCATTTTCATTTTTGATATGCCGATTTAAAAGCTCAAGCTCAAAAATCTCTTGTTTTAATGACTGAACCAAGTCATCCTGCAATGTATGAGGCTGAGTAGAAGAGGTGCTTGGACCTGTGGCTGCCTTCTCCAAGGATTCTATATAATCATAGACCTCCTGCTGTTTGGGGTCTACTTCCGGTGTCTTCTTCATTGGACTGTCCTCAAAATGCTGCAAGGGAGAATTATGTTCAAAATTTGGCCGAGGAGAACTTTCATCAATATTTTGCTGAGAATAAGATGGAGTACACTCATTGTCTGATTGGGAGTGAAAGGAGTCAGGTTCACTAACTGACTGAAATGGACTATGGTCAGTTGGAGACTGTTCAGTTGTGTCTTCACCCAAATCAATGAAATGAGGACCTTTAATTTGTGTTTTTCTCAGTTTTCCCTTAAGCCTGCTACTTCTCCTCACATGCTGTGGTACACTACCCTTTTGTTCTTGTTTTCCTGTTTTTGCCTTCTTAGATAGAGATGACTGTTTTTGAAGAAAAATTAATCTCTCAGACAGAATTTGGTGATCTGCTTTTTCAGAAGAAGAGGTTTTATGGACAGCCTCAACAATTTCTTTCCCTTTTGATATTTTTGGCTTCTTAATTTTGATTTCCTTCTTCTTCCTTTTTATCAATCTCTCTTCCCTATCATTTTTCTTCATAGTAATAGTAGAAGTATCTTGGATTTCATCTACTGTTCTTTTCCTTCTACTTCTTTTTGCTGTGCTAGCTGCGGGAACTTCCTGTGTAGGAGCAACTTGGGTTTCAACATCCATTTTATTTCTTCTACTCCTTCTAATTAGTTTACCTTCAGGAATTTCCTGAGGTTCTTCAAAGAAGTTTCTAACTAAGAATTGTTCCCAAGTATCTTCTCTTTCTTTTAGTTCCTTTTCAATCAAAATTTTTATAAGCCCATGATGATATAAATGAGGCTCTACATCTCCTAGGTGTTTTTGCACAATCACAGCCATTTTCTTCAAGCTATTGAATAGGAAATAAGGAAGATTGAGAGTTTGGTTTTCAAGGAAATTCATCAATATCCTAGTATGATACATGTACATAGAGCCAAAGCGGCCTTCACATGTGATAAATTTCTGAACAATGAGTAATAAAGTGGCCCATTCATCTTTTATTGCATGCACTGGGATTCCTCTTTTGAAAACAGTGATATCCATACCTTGATTTCGGAGGATTGTTCTCCATGCCTCATCACCGATACTTTTGTTTTTGAACCACCGTTCTCCTTCCTGAAGAAGCTCTGTTGCTGCTGCTATTGATGCTTCATTAACCAAAAATTTGAGGTCTCCCACTTCTGCTTCCGAGCCATCAAATGATCTTGCAAACGCTTTGGTAATTTCTCTGTGGTAACCCCGGAATTTCTGAATAAAACGCAGCCATTTAGTTTTTCTCAACATCTCTTTTGCTTGTGGAAATCCCTCTATGAACTTCGGTCCTTCCGGCTCTGCCCTTAATAATTTTCCCATTTTACTTCTCTGTGCTTCACAGCTTGCCTCTGTGAGGGTTTTAAGCGGAAGTGGAACGATGGAATACATGGAGTCGAGCACAATGCTGTGGGGATGTTATCACAAAACGGAAATGAGCACCATACACAAAATGGAATAAGACTGTGGGTGAATATACGGGAATGAGAGTGAGTAAAAGGAACGGAATGGAGTGAAACAGGGAATGAGAATGAGTAGAGTGAGGTTTTGTAACACGACAGAGAAACGACAAAGAAGTTAACAAAGTGTAATGCATTCGCCCGCATTTTGAATTTTTGGTGGCTGTGTCATAAATATGAACACGTTTCAATCAATGATTATGGAGTTATGCGGCTTGTAAGAGTCCTTTGTCAACTCAAATACGTATCATTATCTTCGGTGGGCTATTTGAACATGAGTAAGAGTCGGAATTTCAATAATGAAGCCGTTTGTGAATAAATGCAAGAGGATAACATAGAGATCGTGGAGGGTTACGGACTGTCAATATAATCATTGCGCGTTATGGGTAGAGCTCATATTTTAAAATTACATAAAAATGTGTCTTTTATACTATTTGAAATAAACTTTATTCATACCTTTGGAATCCTTGCTTTTGCCCTTGGTCTTCAACTGATTGATCTTCATTAGTGTCTTGAATGTCCCATTGATCCTCACCTGCATTTTATTTCATGATTTTATGAAAACAACAACTAACTGTACATTCTTTTTGAAAACAGAGTAGTAGCAGCTGCGGAATCTGCTTCTGGCTGCGGAAACTGGAGTCAGCTGCGGAAACAGATGTCAGCTGCGGAAACTGACACAGCTATTACTTGGCTGAAATAGAAATGAACAAATGACAAATGACTAGATGGAAATGGTCATAAAAAGATTTTTATTGATGGAATGGATGAGATGAAGTGGAATGAAGTGAAATGAAATGAAATGAAGTGAAATGAAATGGAGTGGGTGGTGAGATAAAATGAAATAAAAGACAGAATTTTTTGGAAAATATAGAGTGTCAGGTGTCCCTGATTTTCACCCCATATTTTCTGTATAAGACTGCCAATCGATGATTGGTTTTCAGGCTTATACCATTTTTTTTCTCTTTTTTTTTTTTTTTTTTCTCTTTTTTTTTCTTTTTTTTTTAACTTGAAAAACAAAAACTAGCTTGGTAGAGAAGAAGGATTCTTCTGTACCAGCCTGATTGCAGAACTTTCTTGAAACAACTTGACAAAATACTCTTTAGAGAGTGGCTTATGATAAACTTTCAATCTATGGCCATTCACTAAAAGAGGAGTTTGAAACTCATCAATGGTCTTGATTCTTACAGCTCCATTGTTAAAGACCTTGTCAATCTCATATGGCCCAAGCTAATGAGTCTGAAATTTCCCTTGAAAGTATTTAAACTTGGAGTCAAATAACAATGCCCAATCTCCTTCTTGAAACTTCTTCTCTTTGATATATTTGTCATGCCACTTAGTTCTTTGATATTGAACTAGATCAGTTCTTAGAATTTCTTCTTGTCTGATCTCATCTAGCTCATTCAATTGCTCCATTCTATGCTTTTGAGCTTCTGATAAGTCCATTCCCAACTGAATCGCTATCTTGAAGGTCTTGACTTGGAACTCAATGGGGAACAAGACTTCTTTCCCATAAACAAGTTCATAGGGAGAATGTCCTGTTGTATTCCTCCATGTAGTTCTGTAGGCCCACAAGGCTTCTGGAAGCCTTTCTGCCCAATCTCTTCTATGTAGATGAACAGTTTTGGTGATGATACTTTCAAGAAATTTGTTTGTGGACTCCACTTGACCATTTGCTTGTGGATGGTAAGGAGTAGATTTTCTGTGCTTGATTTTATATTCTTCCATCAACTTCTCCACCAAGTTTGATGTGAATTGGCTCCCTTGATCTGTTACAATTTCTCTTGGAACACCAAAGCGAGCAAAAATATCCTCATAAAGAAAATGAACAACTGAATTTTCAGTAGCAGATACTAATGCTTTAGCTTCTACCCATTTAGTAACATAATCAGTGCAAACCAATATATACTTCTTTTGCTTCGATGGTGGATTAATCGGTCCAATGAAATCTAATGCCCATTTTTCAAAGGGTTCAATGAGTACCCGTGTTTGCAATGGCATTTCATTTGAAAGGGTAGGTTTCCCTACTCTTTGGCAGCTATCACACCTTTTGACATATTTTTTTGCATCTTTGAAGAGGGAAGGCCAATAATATCCCCAAGAAAGGATTTTATAGGCCGTCCTTTTGTCCGCAAAGTGTCCGCTGCATGGTTCATCATGACATGCCTTAAGAATATCAGGCATTTCATCTTCCCTGACACATCTTCCGATCACAAGATCTGGCCCTGTTTTAAACAATTCGTTAGAAATCCATGAATATCTTGAACTCTCCTGAATAATTTTTCGTTTTTCTCTTGGAAATAAATGTGAAGGTAGTTTCCTTGTAACCAAATAGTTAGCAATATCTGCATACCAAGGGGTCTTAATAGTTACCGCAAACAAATATTCATCAGGAAACTTATCTTCTACAGGAGAATCTTCTTTAGTATTTTGAATTCTAGACAAGAAATCAGCTACTGTATTCTGTTTTCCCGGTCTATCTAACACAGTAATATTGAATTCTTGCAAAAGTAAAAGCCATCTTGTCACTCTGCCATTAGTAACAGGTTTGTTCATTAAATATCTAATTGCAGAATGGTCAGTATGAATAAAAGTTTCATAGCCTGTTATGTAATGTCTAAACTTATTAATTGCATGAACAATAGCTAAGAATTCTTTTTCAGTCACAGTATAATTCAACTCTGTGGGAGTCAAATTTTTACTGGTGTAATAAATGGCATAAGGAATTAAATCTTTTTGACCCAACACAGCTCCAAGAGCTGTATCTGAAGCATCTGTAGAAATATGGAAAGGAAGTTTCTAATTTGGTCCTCTCAAGATAGGTGCTTCAGATATTCTTGTTTTCAAAGTTTCAAAAGCGGATTGACAATCAGGATCCCATTTAAATTCACAGTCTTTTGTAAGCAACTTGAAGAGTGGAGATGTTATTTTAGTGAAGTTCTCTATAAATCTTCTATAGTAACCAGTAAATCCTAGAAAACTTCTAACATCTTTTTGACAATTTGGAATAGGCAACTTGGAGATGACTTCAACTTTTGATCTATCAACTTTAATTCCATCTCCTGAAATATGATGTCCTAAAACAATCCCTTCAGTAAACATCATAAAGCATTTTTCATGGCTTAATGAAAGGTTTGCTTCTTTACATCTTATAAGAACTTTTTCCAAATTTTCTAATGCCTCTTCAAATGAATTACCATAAACTGTAAAATCATCCATATAAACCTCTACACAATCATGGATTAGATCGGAAAAAATTCCTAGTACTGCTCTTTGGAATGTTGCTGGTGCATTACATAACCCAAAAGGAAGCACTCGGTAGGCAAAAGTTCCCCATGGAAAAGTAAATGTGGTCTTATCTTGATCTTCAGGTGCTACCTGAATTTGATTGTAACCACTAAAACCATCCAAAAATGAAAAGTACTTTTTACCTGCTAATGTATCTAATACCCGATCAATAAAAGGCAAAGGAAAGTGATCCTTCAAAGTTGCTTTGTTCAATTCCCTGTAATCAATGCATACTCTCCATTTACCATTCTTTTTAGGTACTATAACCAAAGGAGAAACCCATCGGCTATCCGAAATTGGATAAATGAAGTTTACATTGAGAAGTTTTTGGAGCTCTTCTTTCACTATCTCCCTAAGATTTGGATTCATCCTTCTTTGAGGTTGTCTGATTGGTCTACCGTTTTCCTCAATATAGATATGATGGATGCAAGTCTTAGGATCAATACCCTTCATGTCAGTATACTCCCATGCAAATGCAGTAGAATGTTTTTGCAAGATTCTGGTTAGTTCTTCTTGTTGTGACTTCTCCAGATGTTTATTGATATTCAATGTCTTTTCTGGAAAAATCTCAAAACAGAATTACCAAATTCTTCCATAGAGTAAAGAGACATTTGTCTTGATGATAAATATTCTATGTCAGATTCCAACTGAAATTGTGTGGGGTCATATTCTGAAGTTATCTCAAAATTTTCTAATGTGTTCAGAATTTGACTATCCTCACTAATTTCAGAAATGGTAAAGACAGGTTGTATAGTGTTCTCATCATCGACCTATTCATTGTCTCCTATTTCTGTGATTGCTCTTGCTGGAGGATACAAATTGAATTTCTTTGTCGAATTACCATTAGAAATGTACATGTCTCCAGATCTACAACTAATAAAAGCATCAGCTGTGGCCAGCCAAGGTCTTCCTAAGATAATTGGATGTCCTCCTAGATTGCTTTTGGGAGTCAAAATCATAAAGTCTACTGGATATTCCCAAGAATCTAAGGAGACCGAAATATCTTCTAATACACCATCTGGTTTAATAACCGATCGATCTGCAAGTTGCAATAAAGTAGGTGTAAAAAGAAGGTTAGGAAGTTTTAACTGTTCCATAGTCTGTCTATTCATAATGTTGATAGCAGCCCCTAAGTCAATCAATGTGTTTGGAATTTCTATCCCATTTATATGTGTCTTGACAATTGGACTTCCTGGATCTACATACTTCTGCATGGTAATTTTTCCCATCATAATGTCTGCAATCTTCCCTACCAGGTGGATTCTTCTTGTGTCCTTTAGCTTCCTTCCTGGTCTTTTGAAACTCAACTCCTTTATGGTTTTTGCTAGAATAGGAATTTCTCGAATGGCTTGTAGCAATGGAATCTTGATAAAAACATTCTTCAATTCATCTAGAAAGTCATAGTTAGGCAACAAGATTTTTTTTTCCACCCCCTTATCAATTTGTAGTCTTTCCGGAAAAGGAGGTGTAGATGAAGATACAGGTTGCTCAACTATAGGAGTTGTGGATGCTAGCTTTTCTTTTTCTTTTTGAATTTTTGAATTTTGAAGAGATTCTTCCTCAGAACCCTTATTGACTTGAAGAGAGTCCTCCTCAGAGGTATCTTGCTCTTGAATGTCTGTAGAAGGTTTTTCTAAAACTCTACCAGATCTGAGTTGTACATCGTTGAGAGGAACAATCATATAGGTAGGAAATTGTTGTCCTTCTACCATATAAGTAGTTTGAGGATTCTTATTGTTAGGATTTGGCAATGGCTGAGCTGGAAGTTGATTTGTCTTCTGTTGGTATGGGAGCATGAGTTGAGGATTTGTATTTTGGTGAGAAGGTTGATGTTGTGGAAATGGCAATGAAAGTTGTTGTGGATTTTGGCTTGGAAATTGTGGAGCTTGTTGGTTTTGAAAAGATGGAGGATATTGATAAAATTGAGCAAATCTCCCATAAGGATTTTGCATTCCTTGTACCCATGGCTGATATGAGTTTTGATGTTGGGGCCAAGGTTGTTGCCAAGGAGTCCAATTTTGTGGGGTTTGAAGATTCATAGGGTTGTTAAACCCTTGATATTGTTGTCCCTGCCAAGGTCTCCTTGCGACAAAACAGAGAGATTCTATTGAATTTGGATCTTCTTGAAAAACAGCTTTGAGTCCAGGGATTGAAGGACAATCCTTGATTTCATGATTTTCTAAGCAAATCATACATGTTTCTACAACTTTTGTATCCAAGGGACATTCCCTTAAAGCATGTTTCTTTCTACATTTCGGACAAAAGATGGCTAAAGCATCTGTTTCTGCTTTCTGCTTGTTTTGGATTTTAAGGGTGTCTAGCTGTTCACTAAGACCCCCTAAGATATCAGTTTTAAACTCATCAAGCATATTACCAATCTCTGCCCTACTTACTGATCCAGTTGCAGATTTGTTAGCCCTAATAAGAGAAGAATCCCTAGGCCCTTTTCCAGTTTTAGATCTTCCCCTCGAGAATTGGATACATAGTTCTGTTATATCATGAAATGGGAGTTGAGAAATGTCTCCTTTACCCATCATGTTTAAAATGTCTATCCATTCATCTCTAATGGCTTTTAATAGGAGGGCTTTCAAAGTTTCATTATCTAAGTTGCTCATCTTTGCTCTTTTCAAGTTGTATTGAAATCTTTCATTTAAGTCTTCCAAATTTTCATCTTCTTTTTGCATCATTTTGAATACCTCATCCTTGTGATTGGTGGGCATACAATAGTCCAAGTATCTATCCAAAAATGTTTGTTTCATATCATTCCAAGTCCCGATAGATTGAGTGGCTAATCCCATGAACCATTTCAGAGCAGATCCCTTCAATGTTGAAGGAAACAGTTTGAGTTTTTGAGAATCTTCCATATAGTCATAAGTTCGGCACACTACTTCAAACTCAAACAGAAATGTTTCAGGATCTTCACTTCGTAATCCATAAAAGGTAGGGAGAACAGATGGTGAAATATTTTTCATTGTTGCATGAGTTTCCTCATCAACTATAGGGAATCCAAGAAAATCGTCCCTATTTCTACCATTATTTCCTTCACAATTGTTATCTTCATTATCTCCTCCTCCTCTATCTCCACCTCTATTTATTACTTCCTCTGCCATGATAGCTTCTTTAGAGTCCTTATAGTCCTCTAGTTCTTCTATCAAGGAAGGATGAGAGAAAGTTTCTTTGTTTTCTAAGTAGGCTTTAGTAGGTGGTGTAGGAGAATCCTCTAATTCAGTTGTTCTTTGACTTCCAAAAATCTTAAGGCTAGGGGTAGATGATGGTGAATCTGGTCTATGCCTTGAAGAAGATGGAGTTGTAAAAATCGAACTCTTGGCTTTAGCTATAAACCTTCCCCTAGAATCTCTCGCTCTATGCATGTCATTTTTTATATTTTTTAATAAAAGTTGGGCTAATAATTCTCTTTCTGATCTTCCAGATCACACTAGGTGCAAGAAGAGAGCATACTTAAGAAATTACTAAACCAATAACTCTCTTTTCTGATCCTCCAGATCACACTAGGTGCAAGAGGAGAGCATACTTCAAGAAGTTATCAAGTTTTCCCTTCTTTTATGATTTTATGTGTTTTTTTTAAGAAATTGGCTACCTAGTTACACTTCCCCGGCAACGGCGCCAAAATGTTTGGTCAATTTAGTGTGTCCTAAATTGTTGCATTTAATTGTCAATCCGGGAATCGTAAGCTGATGAAGTGCGGCGCACTATATGTGCAAGATAACCTCTTTCTTATCTTTTTGTCGTTTATGGTCTTTCTAAGGTGAAATGGAAATTCTAAAGTGAAAAGCAAGCTTGGTTATATTTGTTCAAGGAAGTGATATCCCCTATAATGATTTACCAATCTCGAAACTTTAAAAGCAAATTGAAATTACAATGACAAAAGAAAGTAAACTGCTGAAATGGAAAGTGCTGTTAATCTAATGAATCAAAACAAGAAACTAGTGAATATAAAAACTAAACTATTCTTGCTGCCAACTGAACACAAAAGAAACTACGCTTATGGAAATTCAAAATTGCAATGAAAGAAATCTAAACCAGATTACATCAATTCATTTTCTGACCCTTCATCATTAGACCAGCTATGACTTGCGGAAGTAATCATAAACAACTTGTGTAACTGATATTTAATTTGCAGAAAGTAAACTAATACTAAACCATACACACATGATTCAACCCCTCGCCATCAGTCCAGCTGTGGCTTTCGGAGGCAATTGAAGATGTCATACATGATTCAATATATTTAAGTTTGCGGAAAAGAAACTAATACTAAACTACACACGTCATCATGCAGCCCCTCACCATCAGTCCAGCTGTGGCTTTCGGAGGAAACTGAAGACGCTATGAGCAGCTTAATATATCTAATTTTGCATAAAGGAAACTAATACTAAACTACACATCTCATCATGCAGCCCCTCACCATCAGTCCAGCTGTGGCTTTCGGAGGTAGCTGAAGACACTATGAGTAGCTTAATATGTCTAATTTTAACTACCGAATCAGATAAACAAAACTGAAGTGCACAAAACAAAACTGAAGTTAAACAAAGACTGTGAAAGAAAACTAGCAGCAGAATAATATCAGTTTCATATCATTAGCAAAAATACTATGAAAATGCCCCGGGCTGTCTACCTAAAACCTGCACAAGAAAACTGATCAGTGTTTTAACAATCATAAAAACATAAAAGACAGGAATGTAATGGAAATTACAGAAATGTATGAACAGAAATGAAACAACTATGAAATATGAACATGTAATGGGTTATGATACAATGACTGCTTAAAGAAATGAAATGAAAAATATATACATTAATACACAGAACCTCGGCTGAGCAGGGGCCCTCTACGCAGCTTTGGTAACGATCCTCAACACAAATTAAGTTGAAAACAAAGTTTTTCACATTAAAAAGCAATTCATTACAGACTGGTAGTATTACGGCTCAAGGCAGCGTAATCACTACATAACAGAGTACGCACATCAACTCAATAGCTATGATCAACTAACAACTATCAACTAACTCTACGTGCGTATGCAAACGCTCTTTATAAAGCAATAAAATGTAACTGTTTCCTGAAGTTTATGATAGCAGCCAGCACGTAGACCACTAAGGCCATGGATTTAGGAGTATGGCCATGTTGGGAAACGGATCTATGGAAGGTGGGCGCTTAAATTCAACTCCAGAACTTTGCACAGATGTCAATTAACTTCCACAAGCTCGGGAAACGGCCGTATGGATGTTTCTATGCCACGAAACAGAGTCCAGCCGACATAGAACTCCACAGTTGACTTCCACGTGGATGGCTTTGACCGCGGCTTTCCTTGACAAATTTCATTGAACCAATAGGACACGAACCATGTCCTTGTCATTCCTAGCCTGCCCATGTGGCTCGTTTCCTTCGTTGACACCTGTAACATTGATTTCCACAAAATAGCTGCGGAAAGTTGCAGCGGCTGCGGAAAGTGACAAGTTTCCGTAGCTGTATGAACAAAATCTAAATCAAATAGAAAACACACAAACATAATTAAAAACCATGTTAGATACCCTTTTGCACATGATATTGACAATTTTGGAGGTTTAGGTGAGTGAAAGAGATATGGAAAAGTGTATGGAAAAGAGACAAATTCGGGACTCAACAGTAACCATCAAAAAGAGGCCTGAAAAATCTTCTAAAGTAACTGCTGTGAACAACAATTCAACGGCCAAGAGTTCCGAGAGTAACAAAGGAAAGGACAACCAAAACAATGAAAAACAAAGTCAACCAACCAGTAGCACTAGCACCTCAGTTAGTGCTCCTGACAAAACTATTCCTACACATGTACATAATGAGAAAACACAAACTGATTCAGCTGCTAAGGTAGTTGCAAATAAAACAGAGTTGAACACTCCCAAGAATCAATCCACTTTCAGTTTAGAAAGTGAGATTGCAAAAATCAAAATCTCTGTACCATTATCTGAGCTGGCCTCTCAGGATGTATATAAGGGCCAGATTTTGAAAGAATTAAATCTGAGTATAAATAATGACACTGTAAATTTGAGTGATGATCAGCCTGCCCTCTTATTCGGTGCCAAGATTGAGGGGAAATTTCAGGAAGGGGTAGTTCCACCCTTTTATATCAGTCTTAACATTCATGACAAGATCCTCCATAATGCCATGCATGACTCCGGAGCATCACACAATCTAATGCCTAAGGTAGTCATGGAGAAGTTAGGCCTCGAAATCACCAGACCCTATAAAGACTTGTATTCTTTTGACTCGAGTAGGGTAAAATGTCTTGGCCTCATCAAAGACTTATGTGTGAGCTTAACTCAGATTCCTGTGAAATGTATGGTCATGGATGTAGTGGTGGCAGACGTGCCACCCAAGTATGGCATGTTATTATCTAGATCATGGGGAGCCAAGCTGCAAGGCACCATGCAGATGGATGGCTCCTATGCCACTATCCCTATATTTGGCCAATTAAGAAGACTGTATAGAGAATCCCAAATGAAATTCCTAGTCAGTAGCCCCGAGAAACCTGAAAATTCACCCTTATATTCTGTGCATACTGACCTTGACTCCTTCATCTTTTTTAATGATGAATCCTTAGAAGAGCCAGAGTCCCATAATAGGCATGCAAATCAGAACACCGAGCCGATAGACCTCCACATAATGGCCACTCTGGAAGAATATGATTAGGAAGACCATGGGTAGCACACTGAAAATGAAGAGGAAATCAGAAACGAAGCCTGTAGGATCTGTGGTGGACCTCTCACTCCAAGTGAAACAGAAACAGAACAAGAACAGCCAGCCAACCACCTCCCTGACATCCATGGCCTCTACGAACAACAAGATAGTTTACAACCTAGTACAGGCCTTCCAACCCAACCTAATGGCGAACCCAGCTGTAAGGGAGAAGGTGAAGTGGAAGTAAACAAAGAGCCCCTGTGGGAAATGAACTTTGATGGGTCCTGTACTAGACAAAGCGCTGGAGCAGGAGTGTGGCTGCGTAACCCCGAAAATGACCATGCAGAGAGCCACACTGTCAATCTGCATTTCAAATGCACGAATAACATTGCAGAATATGAGGCTCTAATCTTGGGCTTAAATCTGTTGAAAAAATTAGGAGCCCGTAGGATAGTCGTGAGAGGAGACTCTGAGTTAGTAATCAAACATATGAATGGTGAGTATTCGGAAAAACACCCCAGGCTTAGGGCATATAGGAATGATACTCTAGATTTGCTAAAAACATTCATTGAATATGATTTAGTATCCATTCCTAGGGGTCAAAACGCTATTGCAAATGGACTAGCCTGCCTAGCTAGCTCTTATCCTAAGGCCCCAGTTGACCAACAAATCATCATTCAGACTAAATTCAGGCCTGCAGTGCCAGACAATGAAAAATAATGGCAGGTCTTTGAAGGAGACAAACAGATTGAAGATTTCCTGATGGGCAGAAATGGGTTTGAATTTTCTGATTCAGACTCAAAATCTGATGACAACTGCCCAAGTGAGGATTCCCCAGATGAACTATAAACACCTTGTAGTATAGAAATAAATTCTTTTTCTGAAGAAACTGGAGATTCAGCCATAAAACGTGAAAACGCAGATAGAGAAGAAATGGAGGTGCTGCAAGCCAAAGACAAGAACATACCAAGAGGCCTAGCACCCTTAGAGGATCTCTTTGATTTTGATGATGTTGCAAAGAAGCCCACAATAGAACATGCAGAATCAGATGTAGAAGAATGTAACATAGGCACTGAAGACAAACCCAAAATGATAAAACTGGCTAAGTCTATACCTGCAGACATGAAGAAAAGATACATTGACTTGTTTAAAGAATTCATTGATGTGTTTGCATGGAGCTACGAAGACTTAAAGGCCTATGACACCAACATTATACAACATAAGATACCACTAAAGGAAAATCAGAAGCCTTTTAGACAAAAACTTCGAAGAATTAATCCAAAACAATTGCCTGCAGTAGAAAAGGAAATTAAGAAGATGTATGATGCGGGCATTATAGTCCCTGTAAGGTTTTCTGATTGGGTGTCAAACTTAGTGGCTGTAAGGAAGAAAACAGGGGAGATTAGACTGTGCATAGACTTCAAAAACCTCAACAGAGCCTCCCTGAAAGATAACTACCCCTTGCCTAGAATGGAACATATCTTACAGAAGGTAGTGGGCTCTAAAAGAATCTCCCTGCTTGATGGTTTTTCAGGATACAACCAGGTTCTGGTACTCCCAGAAGATCAACTCAAAACATCTTTTACCACTCCATGGGGCACCTTCATGTATGTGAAAATGCCTTTTGGATTGATGAATGCTGGAGCTACCTTCTAGAGGGAAATGGATATTGCTTTCGCAGATGAGATTGGACACTTTATAGTTATCTACTTGGATGACTTAACTGTCTTTTCTAAAACAGAAGAAGAACACTTAAAACATCTGAGAAAAGTTTTTGAAAAATGTAGAAGGTACGGTCTGTCCCTAAATCCTAAGAAGATTGTTTTTGGGCTGCAAGAAGGTAAGCTTCTGGGCCACATCATATCTGAGAAAGGGATTAGGATAGACCCCCAGAGAGTTGAGGGAATACTTCAAATTTCGCATCCAAGAAACATCAAGGAGCTATAGTCCTTCATTGGGAAGATCAATTTCCTTAGAAGATTTATCCCCAATCTTGCTGATCATCTTAGGAAAATGACTGAAATGCTAAAGAAAGATGCAGGAATCAAGTGGACTGTTGAAGCCAAAAAATATTTTGAGTCAGTAACGCTGGCACTCACCCAAGCCCCTGTCCTTATCAGCCCTGACTTCTCAAAATATTTTATGATCTTTTCATTTGCTTCCCCACACACAATAGCTGCAGTTTTGCTGCAGAAAAATTCAGAAGGTAATGAACAGCCTATAGCCTTCTTCAGTAAAGCCTTAAGAGATGCACCCTTAAAGTACAACATCATGGAAAAGCAGGACTATGCCCTGATTAAGGCCTTAAAAGACTTTAGGGTGTACATTCTACATTCTCACACCATTGCCTATGTGCCAAATATAGTGGTCAAAGATATCCTGTCCCAAGACCTAGATGGGAAAAGGGGCAAATGGATTGCTACAATTTTAGAATATGACATTGAAATCAAACCCACCAAGCTGATCAAAGGTCAAGGCCTAGCCCAATTAATGGCTGAAACTAATCTACAGGCCCTTGATATTAACATGATGAATGCCCTGGATGAGCAGGAAGGATTACCCCATCCAACTGTAGAGGAGCAGTTTCAGAACTCTCCTTGGTATGCTGATGTCCTTTACGTGCTCACACACCTCAATGCCCCTCCAGAACTGTCCAAAACAAAGGCCAGATTCATAAAACTCAAAGCTAGAAATTACTGCATTATGAATGAGAGTCTATATTGGAAAAATCCAAATGGCCTTTTACTGAAATGTTTGCCTGAAACCGAAGCTGAAAGAATCAAACAAGAATTCCATGCTGGGGAGTGTGGAGGCCACCTGAGCTGGAAGGCCACTGCAAATAAGATACTCAGGGCTAGGTACTATTGGCTTACACTCTTCAGTGATGTCCATAAAATGATCCTTACCTGCCACAAATGCCAAATTTTTTAGGGCAAAAGAAAGCTCCTTCCCCTCCCTCTGCAACCTATCACCATAGAAGGTCCCTTCATGCAATGGGGCTTAGACTTCATTGGAGAAATCCACCCCTCTTCTTCTGGGCAACACAAATGGATCCTGACTGCTACTGATTACTTCACTAAGTGGATTGAAGCCATACCCACTAGGAATTCCACTGATTTTGTCATCATTAGGTTCCTAGAAGACTTTATCTTATCTCGGTTTGGCTGCCCAAGGAAAATAATCACTGACAATGCTGCTGCTTTCGGATCCAAGAGAATGATTGATTTCTGTCACAGGTACGGAATTGCACTTGGACATTCAACTGCCTATTACCCCCAGGGTAATGGCTTAGCTGAATCATCAAATAAAAGCTTGGTTACAATCATTAAGAAGCTGCTGGAAGAGAACAAAAGGTCTTGTCATAAAAAGTCCACACATTCCTTGTGGGCAGACAGGCTCACAACAAAGAAATCTATTGGCACATCACCCTTCCAGCTGGTTTATGGGACAGAAGCAGTTTTTCCTTCTAGCCTTGGGATACCAGTGGTAAAGCTTATTCAAGAAATCCAATCAGAAGAAGATAGCATGATAAGGAGAATTAATGAAACAATCCATCTTCAGCAAACAAGGGAGAAAGTTTATGACAGAGTTGTCAGAGTGCAGGAAAACATGAAGAGACAGTTTGACAAAAGAACCAAAGTAGCAAATTTCAAAATTGGGGACAAGGTCCTGAAATGGCATTCTAAAAGAGAGGATAAAGGCAAACATGGAAAATTCGACAGCTTGTGGCAAGGTCCATTCATCATTCAGGCCACTGTGGGTCCTAATGCATTTTTCTTACAAGAACTCGATGGTACAGAGCTGTTTGGGGGTCCTGTCAATGGCAGGATGCTCAAACACTATTTCTTCTAATTCTCCATTTCCAGTTTCATTTCCATTGTATATACTGTTGCAAATTTTCATTTTCAGCCAAAGAGAGAGATTGTTCCAAGAAACAGAATGAAAGGAGAGGTTCAGACATGCTCAAAACATGAACCTCTGAGGCAAAAAGATTGGCTCTAATAAACTCAAAATCTGAGCCAAAAGGAACAAGATTAGCTGGTCCTAACAAGCTCAAAATCTGGATCAGCAGTGAAAGAAGATCCAGCTCTAATATGCCCAAAATCAGAGCTGGAGCAAAGAAAAGAAGTGACTCAAATATGCTCAAAACCCGAGTCACGAGAAAAAAGAAGGATGTTTCACAGTTGTAGAATTCCATGCCTTCTCAGTTTTGTTTTCTTCAAGTTTCTGCCCAGAAAGTCAGACAGTCTAATCCTGGCTTGGCTGTGTTTAAATTTCCTGTCTTAGAATGTAGGTGAAGAAACCTGTTGGACAGTTTAATCCCAACAGGTAGTAGTTTAGGTAGAGAATTGTATGAGGCCAACAGTCTAATCTGGCCTCATGGAGCAATAAGGGTAGAATTAGAATAGGTTTGTTTTTTTTTTGCAAAATAAAATGTAAAGGGTCTGCTAGTTCAAATGCACCCAAGGGAAAATTGTTAGAGTTCTAGTTTGGGTAGGTAGATTGGTTGGGAAAATGTTTCTGTTGATTTGTGTATCTAATATATTGTGGCAGCTAATCTAAAGAAAGAAGGGATGGTTCAAGCAGCAGGCATCTGGCCTACACCAAGAGATCGATTTCTGAATTCTTGACTCCTTCAAGAAGAATCCATCCCCATGTGGAGCCACTGTTAGCCCCCATATGAAATTTTTGACAAGCAAATAGGGGGCTAAATCATTGTTGAATCTTCAAGGAATGCCTTTCCCCTGAAAATCCATCCTCCTTGAAGTCTCTCAATTGCTCTTCCTAATACAAATCCCCCTCTGCTAGTAAATTGCTAAAAAAGGGCCTATCATTCCTTCCTTTACCCCTGCAACATGCATCAGTTCCCCCCTCTTTCCCTTTGTCCGAATTCCCTTTATTTCTTCCCTCATTTAGCCTCTTTTTTTCCCCCTTGTCTTCCCCTTCTCTTTCCCCATTTACCCCTCAAATCCCCCTAAAATCCCCTTTAATTTCCCCCTCTTACCCTTTGTTTAACTTCTTTCCCCTTTTTCCCCCTTATCGTTTCCCTTTAAAATCCCTTAAAACCCATTAAAATGGGCCAAAAATCCACTTTCCCGACTTTATAACAGGACCTAGCCCCTTTCTCGTTAAGCCCCTTCAACCACTTCCCCACATATTCCCGTCACCCAAGACCAAGCGCTTAAGCCTTGGGGGCCAATCGCAATCGGAAGCCGGGCGAGAGGCAAATTCCTTTGTAATACTCTAAAACCCCGACGCGATTAGTTTAGAACGTTAAGTCTTGCGACGCGTTCCGCGTCGTTGATCTGTCACAAGATCTAACGGCCAGCGCTCAATCGCAAGCCCCCCGCCCATCGCAATCGCAACACCCATGTCGCACCCTCCGATCGTTCACAACCTTGTCTTCTGATTCCTCGATCGCACTGTCCCCCGATTGCATCTGAGCCGTTGATCTGTTCCACGATCCGACGGCCAACACTCAATCGCATTGCCCCGCCTGATCGCATTCGCAAGCCTTCCCTCCGTCCTCCGATTCTATCGCAGCCGTCCATTCTCCCGCCGATCTAATGGCTTAGCGCTGTCACATCGCTGCTCTGCTGCCCCTCTCCATCTCCCTCCGATTAGACGTGGACCGTCAATCTGATCCTAGATCCGATGGTTGGTGTTTAATCGCAGCGTCTCCCCAATCGCAATCGGAACATTCATGTTGTGCATTGCAATTGCTCCCCGCTCCGACCTCCGATTGCGATTGGCCCAAGTTCATCCTGTCCGTTGGGTTAAGATCTAACGGTTTTGATTTAATCGCCCTCCGCCTCCGCAGGGTCCCACTTCTTACATACATTTCGTTGCATTTGTTTGCATTTCCATACATTTTCGCCAAAGTCTAAAGTTTCATATGTATTCTGCCATGTCCATAAGTAAGCCCGCAGATCAATCTCCACCGTTGATGTCCATCTCTAGGCCTGAATCCAACGGTCTATGCTGCATGATCATACCAAACCCTATTATTTGCGCATTCCACCACTCCACTGCATTTTCATCGTTCTTTTACAAAATAGCATTGTCTCCGCCACCGCCACACCACCATTTAGTTCACCCTGTGTCCATTGCTCCGTCCACTGTTTCTTCACAAATTTTCTGTGTTGCAGAGTTTCTAGAGGAAGAGGACCGCCGTTGTTCAATGTACTACCTCAATGGCGAACAACGCAGTCAGAATCAAATCTAATGGGCCAGTACCATCAGAAACGTCAAGAAATGGGGCCGTCAGGACTCATATTAATGGAGAGCAGAGTTCAGACGCCAAAATCCTTCCGGCGCCATTTAAAGATCGAGCTAACTTGACAGAGGTAGTAATGAAGCAGCGAGGATTTTCAGTATAGAGTAGAGGGATTAATGCGCGTCAAAGAAGATCTTGAGCCCTGAAACAAAGGTTTAATGAGGCAAAGCATCATTTTGAAGACCCCGAGGATAGATTCTGGAGATCCTGAACATCAATAAGAGGTAATATCAAGGTTTTCTTATCAGCAGAATGTTTTTCCATAAAGGACAGGTCTCCCATACAGTCTTTATTATGCGTCGTGTCCTTGAAGAAATTTCTCGTCCCAGCTATAGTTTAAAACAATCTGACATCCATGAGCCAGACCTCTCAGCAATTTCTTTCATTTTGTTCAAATCACCGGGAGTACTACAGCCAAAGGGTCAAATCATATCCGGAGCAGATCTTTCTTTCACGAGGAAGGTGACAAAGATTAGATATACAGTGCATCAAGAAGAATGGGCCTCAACCCTACATTCATTGTTGTGTTTAAATGTAACATTTAAGATTCACCTACCTCCTCAGTCGGTCCTCTGTGTCTCTTCTGCTATAAAACACAGAGGGATATCATTGTAATGGTTGTTGTTGCATTATCAGTGAATTGCAAGCATTTTTGTCCCGGGCCAAGTTTCCTGTGTAACAGTTGTATGATAGGCTAAGAAATATGATGTATTCAGGCTGAATGTAAAAGCTTTGGGCAGTGATGTACCTGATTGGTGTTGTGTTTAACATGATAAGCAGTTTTCATTGGATCCTGATCTACAGTAGTTGGTGATGTTTTTCTTATCTCTGCGTTTATTTCCATTTCATTTCATGTTCTTCTGACTGACATCTGAATGCATGACATAAGATTTACCCTTGTTAGGTACCTTATGTCCCAGCTCTCTCAGTCTTTAATGTTTTCTGCTCATATGTGTGTCTGAATATTGTTTTAATTGACTAAACCAGTGTAGTGGAAGATTATTTCCTGCTCTCTGATGTGCAAGTTGATAGAATCAGTGTTCAGATGTCTTTGTTAAGATTTAATTGAAAGAGGTTAGGAACATTGGGAGGTGTAAACCCTGTCGCTGCCTCTTCATAACCTGCCCTTCCAATACAAACCTTTTCAAGACCCCTTGTGTTGCCTATGGTTTTTTCCAAGCAGGACTGGAGTTAAATGACCTCTGGCCTGATCTATAGACGGAATCAGATGGTTTTGCACCCTTCATTCTCATCCCTTAGTGTTCCATCCCACCAATCAGTCTTTGAGATCCAAATGCTCTAGATGACTAGCCCAATTGAAGCTTACACATTGAACATAAGTAAATCCTTTCTTGACTCCATTGCCCAATGGCCTTGATGTTCCCTGAGTTACCTATTCTTGCCTAGCTTCCTTCTTTACTCATCCTTGTCTTATGGTGACACCTTCCTTCCTGATTCTCAACAACCAAACTCAAACGATCAAACAAACAACCTTGAGCCTATAACTAGCCTAAAATCACAATTAAGAACCTCAAAGACATATATCCTTTGATAATCATAGAGAGATCCCTCTCTGGACCTAGGAGGGCTAGATCCTAAGGTCTGAAAGTGGTTCTATGTTGTCTCATCTTTTGGTCTCTGTCAACTTGGCCAAAACATGGGAACCCCAACATCCCCAACACTTCCCATGCCTCAGCCACATGTATGCTTATTCAAATATTTGGGTAGCTTACCATATCGAGATGTCCCACACACATAAATGAGGAATATTTTCATCCTAAAGAGGATGATTGTTGAGCCTCTATTTATTCCATATTTATATACTTTATTTATATGCTTTTCATTAAGTAACTCTAGGCATGTACTAAACATTTATGAGTCATTATTAATATTTTTATGAATTATCGAGTTATTATTTAGAGGCATTTTGTTGATCCATGAACTCTTAATGTTTTGCTAAATTAAAGGGTCTTTAATGTAAAAATGTCATTAATAATATATTCTTGTGTCAGGTACCAATGCCTCCTGCATTAGTTGTTCCTGCACCAGTTGTGCCTGCACTAGCTCAGCGTTTACAACGTGCCTGCACTACACATCAAATTCCTGTGTTCGAATAGTTATTCCTCAAAGACATAACAAAACAAACATCATCACAAAAAGAGAATCATATGGAAATTACATCCTTGGAGAATAATGGCATTAAATGTTATAAGAGGAATGAACTTTGTTCTGCACCTTTGCCTAGTTTGTGCGGAGCATCAACCACGCAATGTCATACCTCATTGATAAGGTGTTGCATGGAGAATAGTATTCATCTCAAATCACATATGGTACCAAGACTAGGGTTTTAGAATGACAAATTGGTTACATGGCAGTAATTAGAACAACATGGAAGTTACATATGTACTCCATTAAAGGTGTCATACCTCCTCTAGTCCCGATTCTGGAGATTAGACCTACAATAGCAAAAGAGGACTCTGCAACTGTTATTGGGAACCTCTGTAATGAAAGTGAAGATATATGTGCATTTGTTGAAATTGCAGGTATAGTGCCTGCACCAGCAACACTATTAGCCAACTCAATGCTTTGAGTGCCATAAAAGATAATGAAACAAACAGAGATATATGTTCTGGAAGATCGGGAGCTGTTGGTACCTTTAGCAATGTCATACCTCATTGATAAGGTGTTGCATGGAGAATAGTATTCATCTCAAATCACATATGGTACCAAGAGTAGGGTTTTAGAATGAAAAATTGGTTACATGGCAGTAATTAGAACAACATGGAAGTTACATATGTACTCCATTAAAGGTGTCATACCTCCTCTAGTCCCGATTCTGGAGATTAGACCTACAATAGCAAAAGAGGACTCTGCAACTGTTATTGGGAACCTCTGTAATGAAAGTGAAGATATATGTGCATTTGTTGAAATTTCCTATACAGTGCCTGCACCAGCAACACTATTAGCCAACTCAATGCTTTGAGTGCCATAAAAGATAATGAAACAAACAGAGATATATGTTCTGGAAGATCGGGAGCTGTTGGTACCTTTAGCATACCATCACTACTAGAACGTAAATATTTACTACTGGTTATAAATATATATTACATATTCATTCTGTTGTCGAGGAATATGAGATAATGGAGCTGGCTTTGTTGGAAGTCACCTGGTTAACAGGATCATGGCCATAGGCAATAGTGTTATTGTCGTGGACAATTTCTTTACAGAAAGCAAAGTTAAAATTAAAGCGCGGAAGCTCATATTGTGGGATTGTAGTTACAATTCCTACTGGGCATACTTTTATTATGGATATATACCGTGAAGTGCAGGATCCAGACAAACAAGATGTCATTAAGGTGTAGGGGTCCTCTGAATGTATCATCCGTAGCCGAATAGGGTGGATATCGCAGTCCTGGCCGAAGCAACAATGGGTGATGGGAGGTGGAATCTAAAGGTTTTCTAGCACCTGTTTCAAGAGCCTCTCGAGGATAAGGTTTATAGATCAAAACTACGGTCAATGCGGACGTGGTAGATTTCACAACTCTATTAGCGCATGATTTGAAGAGGGTCTTCTCTATCTTGGCTCGAATCAAGCGCCCAATGGATTGTTACGAGGCCACGAAGGAGACCGACAAAGGCAGCGTGCAAATTATGTACATGGATTTCCTCTCATTCAATTGGTGCCAAGTCACAGGGAGGATTTCATGCCAGTATGCTAAAACCATTGAAATCGACCAACTGTAGTTGTAAAATATTTCAATCGCCCAAACTTAGCAAGTCATATTTTGTAGGTCCAATTGGTTTCAACAAATCGTGCTAATTATAAGCAAAAGTGCAAGCAAGCAGGGGCAACACTACTTCTATAAAACATATGGCTGCATAGAGAGGAAAGGGCCCAACGGGGGGAGATCCAACAATGCATTTTTTTGCAAGAAGGAGCTGCGCGCCAGGGGATGATCTCTGGAGGGGACCACTAGAGCCAGCACTACCTTATTTCAGGAATTTGTAACATTGACATTGTTTTATGAATTTGTAACACAAATTCTCACATGAATCTATTTGGCATTCGATTCTGCGTTTTATTTCATTTATCCTGAATGTTTGAGTTTGTAATTTAAATTCCTGCAAGGGCGCGAGATGGGTGGTTGGGACCAGAAACCGGTTCGCTGCCCCATTCCTCCTAGATTTATTTGCATTTTAATTTCAGCTGCACTATATTTTAAATAGCCAACAACTTCATTTTATCTTTCAGATGTTTTGTGCAGATTCATCTAACAACCATTTCTTGACCTTGATCACCGGTGTTTAATTAACGATATTGTCGTTGTGAAGAACACATTCTTTTAAGATAGAATTTATGTTTTCTTATCGCATCTTATTTATCTGACGAGTATAATATTTTCCCTGATCTTGTCTATTGTATAAGAAGGTGATGAAGGGAACAATTTATCATGTTTTGGTTGATTTTAGCTCATCATGTTGTATTCATGAATGTCGATTCTTTCACTAAGAAGTAAAACATTCATATTTGTAATCTTAATAATCAAATGTGAGCATGAGGAAAGAATATGACCATGTTTTACCCATGGAACTCTTAAGATGCTTTTATGACTTGTATTCCCTTCATCATGATTAATGTCTCTTATTATCTAGAATATTTCTATATTGAAGAAGAAGCACTAAATAAGGGAAATCTTGGATTTAACTTATTTCAATTACACTTTTGGTGTCATCCCTAAGAGAAGAAATATATATAAATAACATAGAAGTATGCAATCATTTCCTTAGATTGATTAGAATGGATTTTCCCTAACATTTTATTCTATGCTTGCAAAATATCAATAATTTTTAAGAGGTTTCATTCCTTGAATCACATTCTTTACAGTTTGTCAATTTGAATGGGGCCTATGTTCCCTTGTCCCCTGGACAACTGAGGAAGACTTACTATAGGAGTCAAATCAACCCAGAAAATGAGCCAGAACTAGATTTCTACAGTTTGTTTATTTTTCTTTGAAGAGTCTTGTTCATTTTCCTGAATGATGCCCTTTTGAATTCCTTTGCAAGTGTTTAGTTTTTATTTGATAGATCCCCAAGGCCATATTCTGGCATATATTTTGCTACGCCTCTAAGTTTACTTACCCATATTGAAAAATTAAATGTTTGTATAATCTTGCATTTATACCACCCGAAATTTTGGCTCCATTGTAGGGGAGGTGTTGTAGGATAACGCCTCGTGATTTGTCATGCTTTTCCCTTTCCTTCACTATTGAATTTTTAGATTAACGAGATTCCCCATGCTTGCTAAAGCATACTGGATGGTATTTCCAGAGAGATCACAAGCGAGGTTTTCTTTATTGCAAGTGATTTTTTTCCCTTTACTACAAAGTGTGATGCTTGATTTTTTTCTTTTACTGCAATTGAGTTTTTACTGTAGTGTGTGATGTCTAATTTAGTGCAATTGAGATTTTTTATCTATGATTTTATTTACTCCAAAATGTGATGTTGGTTTTTTCTTTTCCCACAATTCAGATTAGTTGATTTATTTTTCACAGAAGTGTGATTTTCTTACAGTTCTAGTTATTTTTTTTAATAGAAATTTAGTCTTTTTTATTTTTCAAGTACTAAAAGAACCCCCTACTCTCAAATCCAAGTGCTGAAACTATTCTCTAGCTAGCATGAAAATTGCAGGTAGTTTGATGCTACTTCAAGGTCCAGCTCAAATCTTAGCAGAAGCTGCGGTCTCTGCTTCACAAAAAGAACACATTTTGGCATCAATCATAGATATGACTACTCCTCTGGAAGAAAATATTCATGAAGAACCAGAAGATCTTCCTAAGGAAACCGAGAAGCTATGGATCATGCTTGAGGAGGAGAAGCCATCATAAGCAGAAATTAAAGAATGACCACCTGATCTAGCCTGCACTTTAAATGATAAAAAAGAAAATATGGAGGATTTGCATGATGCAGCAAATGTTTCCCATGAATCAAATGAACAGGAGTATATGGATCTCATAGAATCCTATTTTTAGATGACTGTGAGTATTCACTCCTCCTTTATCATTTAGAATATTGTAGCATCACATCAATTAATGCATCTGATTCCTCGTGTTCAAGTATTTCCTCGAATATGCTTTTGAAATTTGAACATTAGTAAGATTATCCTCTTATTGCACACATGGATGCATTGAAAGTATTCCTATACTTAAAAGGGGAGTCTTCTACTTCTTAGGGTAGATTAGGGTAGAAGAATAAATCAATGCCATGAATAAAGTTGTTACAAAAAATTTAGTAAGGGTTTTAATTGAAACTTCTTTTGATCCACAGCCATTGTTAACACAAACATCTGTGATAAGTATTTCTTAGTATCATTCACTCTAATACCTCATGATTGTGTGAAAGAAACCATGATTAATCATTCTAATGAGTTGTCATTTAAGACATATATTTTCAATTTACCTTAAAAGGTACTATTGGAGAGCCCCTATGATAAACCACTCTTGTGAAGATCATAATGAGATGTACATGAGAAAAATATCATCATTAACTCAAAGAGTCATTTAGTCATTATCTGGGATATTTTATCTAAATGAGTCTTTATGGAAGAGGAACTAGCTAGTAATTATTAGTCATTAAAAACTTTTCATGCCATCCCATACTCTTAAGGAGTAGATCTATCTCCCCATTTATTAAGTAACCTTTGAAGTTAATCATAATTAGAGTTTAAAAAATATTTAGGGAAGGATGGGGGGTCTTGTGATGATCTGACCTACCACGATCATGAGACCTAGCATGCATGACATTACTATCACTGGTCACCAAGCCAGAGTGATGGATTTCAGTCAAAAAGATGGAAGATAGGAGGTCTCATCATGATCCAGCTTGTTCATCCATGCTACTTCTTGTGAGTGGCACTGCCTTCAGTTAGTTACCAAGCCAGGACAGTGGCCTTCATCTAATTATTTTAAATTAAATAAGATAACTTTAAATCTATATCTAGTGAGTGGGACACATGCATTTCGTTGGGTCAAAATACATCCCTGCCAAAGCTATGGATGCTTGCAGGCAGCAGGACCATGTCGGTGGTGTCAAAATTAATTACATACTATGATTTACTTGGTTATCCTTCTCTTTCCCTAAAACTCATCATTTTAAATTCTTGGACAATGGTTTTAAGGTGATTTGAGCATGATGTTTTGAGTTCTACTTTTAGGAATATTTAAATGAAGTGGTACCCTTAGTAAAGGTGATTCTTTGTACTAGATTAAGGAGAAACTTACTTTTTCATCTAGATGACAACAAATTTTAGTGTTCAATTTTCTGATTGGTCCAGGAAGGTCTCATTTTGATATATTTTTATTTCTCTTCCCCGGTATCATAAGTCACTTCAATTTTTCATGGTACTTAGAGTGATGAAATACTCAATAAATGATTATTCACCAGGTGCTGTCAGACAATATTATGTGTTGATTATGGCTTCCTCTAAATAAGCACTATATGGCCTAGTACAAGATTTGTACAGTAGGTGCAGGAATCTTGTGATAATTTTCTTGAAATTACGCCTTTTTCAGCAAGAATTTGATTTTTGTTGTTAATAAGACTTTGGGTAGAAATAACAGCTCTGAAAAATAATTCTATGACAAGGAGGGAATTCATTTGAAATAGGGAAACGGGTATGTGATGACCATCATAAAGGTGTAGTATTATTTTTCCATCATGTCTGGTACAAAGCATTTCTTTCCTGTACCTCATCTTGTTACATCAAAATTTTATCTTTCCCGCTCTTGATACTTTCATAAGGATTGTAACCTGATTTTGGTGGCACTGTAATAATAATGTTTCAGACTTGATAAATTCTTAAGGAATGATGGCATACCCAATATATTCCTGTTCCTTTGCTGAGATTTTTGCTAACACATTTATCGAGTAGCATAGTTTGATTTTTAATATTTTCCTTACCTTCCTCCATGGTTCTATAGTACTACGATTTGGCTTGCATGAGGACATGTAAGAAGGTTAGTGTGGGGGAGTGTTGAGGCTCTATTTTGTCCATATTTATATACTTTTCGCTGAGTAAATCCATGCATGTACTAAGAATTTATAAGTCATTATTAATATTTTTATGCATTATCGAGTTATTATTTAGAGGCAGTTTGTTGAATCATGAACTCTTATTGTTTTGCTAAATTAAAAGGTCTTTAATGTAAAAATTTCATTAATGATATATTCTTATGTCAGGTACCAATGACTCCTGCATTAGCTGCTGCTACACCAGTTGTGCCTACACCAGCTTAGTCTTTACAGCATGCCTGCACTACAAATCAGATTCCCTTTTTTTATTAGTGATTCCTCAAATACATAACAAAAAAAACATCAGGACAAAAAGCGAATTCCATCCTTGCATAATAATGGCATTAGATGTTGCAATAGGATTGAACTATGTTCTGCACCTTTGCCTAGTTTGTGCGCAGATATTTTTTAGCATCAACCACACAATGTTATGCCTCATTGATAAGGTGTTGCATGGAGAACAATATTCATCTCAAAGCGCATATGGTACCAAGACTAGGGTGTTAGAATGAGAAATTGGGTACAAAGCAGTAATTAGAAAAACATGGAAGTTACATATGTACTCCATTAAAGGTGGCATACCTCCTCTAGTCCCGATTCTGGAGATTAGATCTACAAAAGAAAAAGAGGACTCTGCAACTGTTATTGTTTACCTTTGTAATCGAATTGAAGATATTTGTGCATTTGTTCAAATTTTAGGTACATTGCCTGCACTAGCAACACTATTAGCCAACTCACTGCTTTGAGTGCCATAAAATCTATTGAAATAAACAGAGATATATGTTCTGGAAGATTATGAGTTGTTGGTATCTTTAGCATACTAGAACTCTTGGAACATAAATATTTACTATTAGTTATAAATCTATACTAAATATTCATTTTGTTGTTGAGGATTGTGAGATAATGAAGTTGACTTTGTTGGCAGTCACCTAGTTGATAGGATCAGGGCCATAGGTGACTGTGTTATTGTCGTGGAAAATTTCTTTATAAGAATCAAAGTTAAAATTAAAGCGTGGAAGCTAGTATTGGCAGATTGTAGTTACGAATCCTACTTGGCATAGTCGTATTATGCATATATACTGAGAAATGCAGGATCCAAACAAACGAGATGTCATTAGGGTGTCAGGCTCCTCTGAATGGATCAACTGTAGCCCAACAGGGTGGATGGCACAGTCCTAGCTCCAGCAATGATGGGCAATGGGAGGCAGAATCTAAAGTTTTTCTAGCACCCGTTTCAAGATCCTCTCAAGGATAAGGTTTAAAGATCAAAAATATGGTCAGTGAGGACGTGGCAGATGTCACAGCTGGATTAGCACAATATTTTAAGAGGGTCTTCTCTAACTTGGCTCGAATCAAGCGCCCAAGGGAACGTTATGAGGTCACGAATGAGACCGACAAAGGCAGCATGAAAAATGTGTACATGGATTCTCTCTCATTCAATTGGTGCCAAATTATGGGTAGCATTTCATGCCAGTATGCTAAGACCAACGAAATCAACCAATTGTAGTTGTAAAAGTTTTCGATTGCCCAAACTTAGCAAGTCATATTTTGTAGGTCCAATTTGTTTAAAAAAATCATGCTAATTATAAGCATAGTTCCAAGCAAGCAGGGACAACGCTGCTTCTATAAAACATAGGGCTGCGCATAAAGGAAAGGACCCAACGGGGGGAGATCTGTCATCGCATTTGTTTGTAGGAAGGAGGCTCGATTTCATTGTGTAGAGAAGGAGCAGATGTGCCACGCCCAATGGGATGATCCCTGGAGGGGACCACTGGAGCCAGCGCTTCCTTGTTTTAGGAATTTGTAACATTGAAATTGTTTCATGAATTTGTAACATGAATTCTCACATGAATCTATTTGGGATTCAATTCTACGTTTTATTTCGTTTCTCTTGAATGTTTTATTTTGTAATTTAAATTCCTGCAAGGGCACAAGCTATGTGGTTGGACCCACTAGCCAGTCCGCTGTCCCATTCCTCTTAGATTTATTTGCATTTTAATTTTAGTTGTAATTTATTTTAAATAGCCAGCAACTTCATTTTTTCTTTCAGATGCTCTGAGTAGAGTCATCTAACAACCATTTCTTAACCTTGATCACTGGTGTTTAGTTAACGATATTGTTGTTACAAATAACACATTCTTTTAATACATAACTTATGTTTTCTTATTGCATCTTATTTATTTCACGAGTATAATACTTGCCCTGATCTTGTCTGTTGTATAACAAGGTGATGAAGGGAACAATTTCTCATTTAGAATTTCTGGTTGATTTTAGCTCATCATGTCGTATTCATGATTCTTGATTCCTGCACTAAGAAGCAAACCATTCATACTTGGAATCTTAATAATCAAATTTCAACATTAGGAAAGACTATGACCATGTTTTACCCATAGAACTCTTAATATGTTTTTATGACTTGTATTCCCTTCATCATGATTAATGTTTCTTATTATCAAGAATATTTCTATGTTCAAGAAGAAGTGCTAAATAATTAGGTCAAGCTTGGATTTAACTTATTTCAATTACACTTTTTGTTTCATCCCCAAGAGAATCAATATATATACATAACTTAGAAGTATGCAATCATTTCCTTAGATTGATTAGAATGGATTTTCCTTAAGATTTTGTTCCATGCATGTAGCATAGTAGTTAGTTTTAAGAGGTTTCATTCCTTGAATCACATTTTTTATAGTTTTTTAGTTTGAATGGGGCCTACGTTCCCTTATCCCATGGAAAACTGAGGAAGACTTGTTGTAGTAGTCAACTCAACCCAAAAGAGGAGCCATAAGTAGATTCCCGCAGTGTGTTTATTTTTCTTTCAAGAGTCTTGTTCATTTTCCTGAATGATGCCCTTTTCAATTCCTTTGCAAGAGTTTAGCTTTTATTTGATAGATCCCTCAGGTCATATTATGACATATATTATGCTACGCCTCTAATTTTACTTACCTGGATTGAAAAATTAAATGTTGGTGTAAATATTGCATTTATATCGCCCAACAATGAGTCCCTCACTTTGGCTCCTAGGATGCTGACACATTCCTAAGAGTCTTCTCCCATTCATCCTTATGCGACCATGTAATGTTCCAATTGGGAAATATCTCAAAATTTTCCAATAACTCCTGAGTTTAAACAAAATTATTTTATTCAGAATATTTCCAAATTTATATGATGAACATGTTGTTGTAGGTGATATTCATTAAGTTTACTTTAAGGAACAATCATCATTTAAATAGTTCCCATATGAAAGAAATTTAGCTCAACTACTCTCTTTATTAAACTCATAATTTTATAAATTTGTGCCAAAAATCACAATACCAAAAGGTTCTTCAAAGTGGGAGAGTTGATAGATTCCTACAATATGGTTTCAAGGGGTATATGAATATGGTTATAAAAACAATGTGAATAGAATTTTATAGGGGAATATATGACCTTAGCATCTATACAATCTACCCTCTTGAAGCCCATGATCAAAGGTGAAATTTCAAGGTGTCTTCAAGAAAATGTTCCAAAATATTCAAGTGATTCATTGATATATTTCACAAATAGTTTGGTTGCAAAATTCAGAATTTTCGCTTTAAAATATAACATAAGAATTTAATCGAACAATTCAAATGCAACATGGAATAAGAACAACTTATAAGGAAAATGATAATTTATTTAGAGGAAAATTATATGATTACAATTCCACTATAATGGTTTCACTTGAAACAAGGTTTCTTCCAATAGATCTTGTCTTGGTGATGCTTAGAAACCAACTAGAACTATTCATTAGAGCTGCTTAGGATCGATATCAAATTCAGCCTTGGTGGATGAGCTACTACATGTATTTAAATGTATATTCCATATCTGGAATAAGGACGAACTGATGGCTCCTTAATCATGCATGTCGATTCCATTTCGAAAAAGATTTGGCACAAAATACTTCAACTTCTCTCAAAACAAATAACTCGTCCTGTTGTGGATAAAAAACTGAGAAATAGATGGATAATTGGATCTTAAAACCCACATATAGAATGTATATAAATTCATCCTTAAGTGGGTCTCACAATGGCTATAAATTTGGCCCTCATTCCTATCTTATTTGATGTGCACTTCTTCTTAGTACCAAATCATGAAACTTGACCTTCTACCTTATCCTTTAGGCTTGCTCCTGGAGATGAAATTTTGCATTAGGGTTTGATGCTTGGGAAAGAGTAACAACTCTAGATTCAATCCTTAAGAGTAACAACTTAAGAGTGGTTGAATGCATAATTTTTAAAATTATAGTGAGATCCAGGTGGTGTAAGAATATTTTGAGTTGTAGAAAACAATGAAAGCTATGTACGACAAACTAAATGCGAAGGTGAGCAAGGTTGTTTGAGGAGTTTTAAACAACAACACTCAATCTCATGGCATGCATAATAGGAAACAAAAACAAATGGTGATTCCTGTAATTGCACCTAGTATACTTACAGCAGGGAGACTTGGTATAACTATCATAGACTTAGTATTTGTTCCAAATTTTATGACAATACTTAAATTCCTACCAAAGGGAATTGTTTTTTATTCACAAGTATCAGTAAAATTGAGAAGAAATACTATTCATTCGTATATAAGGTGTAATATCCTGGAAATAGACCGTGAAAGCTTTCATGAGCTATTTCTGTGTGTTGGAGAGAAGGGGTATAATTTGTTTCTTATGATGGAAAAGCTCAGGTGAAATAAAGTGTTGTTATCACTCACTTGATAAATGGTGGAGGGAGACTGAAATGGACTTCCTTACATTGTTTGGGTAGCTTAATTGGAGAGGGTTGACATCTAGAATCTAGTAAATCTATTGACTAGTTTTTCAAGAACAATTGGCAGGTTTTGCTCTAGTATCCACAAGTGAAATTGACATTTGTTGCAAATGGTTATTTAAATTCATGGTCAGTGCTTTCTACTTCCCCTATATGGAGTCTCCATTAGATGCATCCAAAATTTCCTCATCCATGTCTTTCCCAGGAAATAATCAATATAAGGAAATTGTTAAGTTGAGAGCTAAGAAAGAAGGAAGTTGGAATAGTGGAAACCTCACTATAAACACTGAGAAATTAGTTCCTATAAATAAAGAAAGTTTTGATAACTTCTCAGATCTCAGAAAGATATATGCTTGCATTGTGGTGGAATAATTATTTACATATATGAGAACTATCACACGATCAACATTGGGAGTCCAACATACTGATTGACAACACAACTACTTTAAAAATGATAAGATCATAATCCTGATGACCTTTCTCTTCTTCAACTTAAATAGGTCGGGTGAAAGTAATGCATGACTATAGTTATAACCTATAATTCAAGGTAGAACATCAAAACAATAAACATTCCATTGTAGGTAGATCAAACTTGAGGTGAGAAACAAGAGATTTAATGAAGTTTGCATATTTCATTCCTTCAATGCAAATGACTAAAGGGATCTTAGGGTTTCTTTCCATTTTCACGGTTTATAATAATCAAAATATTCTTTAGAAGAAGATATCATGGCACATATATATCATGCTTCAATTTCAAATGATTGGATCATATCTGGGTAGAGGTATATTGGATTACATATCCCAACCGAACATGATGTCATATATATATATATATATATATATATATATATATATATATATATATATATATATATATATATATATATATATATATATATATTCTATACACATGAATAGTGCTACCATTGTTAGGTCCCTATATTACAAGTATAGTCCCTTATTGTTATTATTGTACCCTTGTAACCCCCATATTATTATTATTTTGCCCTTATATTATTATTGTTAGGTCGGTTAGGATTACATTGTGGCCCTACTAGGATTACATTATGGCCCCATGGACTCCTATATATAGAAAGGAGGTTTTGTAATTCGAATCATCCAAGAATTGTTCATTCATGTAATGTATTGGAGGTTTCCCCCTCGAAGTGGCTTATTTCTGAGGTGTTGATATCTCTTTTCTTCTCTTTTTGGAGCTAGTTTCACAACATTTGGTATCAGAGCTTTGAGATTCTAGGGTTTCACTGCTCCAAACAGGTCAGCATGAAATTTTCACTAGAACATTTTTTCTACGAAGGTTAAGAATCTCAAATTTTTAGATTGTGAAGCCAAACTCCTGAGGAACATCGTAAAAATATTTCAGAGCTTGGTTTGCAATATTTTCGGAGATATGATCTATGCAAGTTAGGTCATTTTGCAAGCTCCTAAATTTAACCTAAACAGTTCATCCTGGTATTTGTGTAATAAATTTTTTTCTACGAAGGTTCATAAGTTGAAATTTTTAGAGTGCAAAGCCATAATCTGGAGGAACATTTTTGAAAAATTTAAAATATTGGTTCACAACATTTTCAGAGATATGATCTGTGGAAGTTAGGGATTTTTGAGGAATCTGAATTTTATCTCAAAGAGGTGATCATGGGAAAATATTCATAGCTCTCTCTCTGAGCATTAGATTGGAATGCTGTAAAATGTGGTTGCAATTGCACGGACTATAGTTTTTGGTATATCAATTTTAGAGCCAAAGGAGGAAACAGTGACACGTGGTAAGTCGTACAAGTTCGCTCTACTGAACCAGTCCAAAATTGGGTCATTGTGGGAGATTGGATATAAATTTTCCTTGAAGAATCCAAATCAGATCAGACCTGTGGCATTTAAAAGAAGCTTCAGAGGGCTACTACAAGGCTGAATTTTGTATTTTTAGGATCTGAAATTATAGAGATAATTGAATGTCAATATCGAGCTCCTCAAAAGCAAGTAAGAGGTGTGTATTTCTTTTTCCGAATTGCATAAGTCTTGTTTGAAGAATCAAGTTGAATTGATTCCAAGGGAATATTTTAGAATAGATATCAGTATTGGATTCCAAAATGGCCCCTAAAAATAATTCAACGCCCATTAAGCCTTTATAAAGCTCTACTATGTCTCATGAAGATGAAGAATGGAAACATGACATATCAAAATTACAAGAGCAAGTGCAACAAATTTCACTCTCGTAAAGAGAAACAGAAAATGACATGGAAGTTTTGAAGAAAGGAGTGGAAAATAATATGGATGGTTTGAAGAAAGGCGTGGAAACTAAGATGGATGGTTTGAAGAATGGCATGGAATCTAAGATATATGGCATGGAAGCTGGCATGGAATCTAAAATGGAAAACATGAAGAATGATCTAAAAGCAGACATGGAAGGTTTGAAAAAGTCGATACAAGAAATGTTTCCTAATGGTGAAAAGATAGTAGAGGAAACTCATGATGAGAACAAAATAAATGTTAATTATGATTTCATAAAATGTAATGTTGGCGAGAAGAACCACCATATTCCAAAAATGGATATGAGGAAGTTTGATGGAAAGGATCCTGTAACATGGATACTACAACTAGAGAAATATTTTGATCTCCATAATGTGCAAAAAACACAAAAGGTACACATTGCAACTTTACATTTAGAACAAAATACATTTGTATGGTATCGATGGCTTTTCTCCTGTAAAAAAATTGTCACTTGGTCAATTTTTACGGCGGAAATGATAGCACATTATGAGGATACAAAGAGCAACACCTTCTTTAGCTAATTGATAGATCTCAAACAAAAGGTTTTAATGGGGGAGCACATTGAGGACTTCCAAAAATTGAATATAAGGGTAACTGATATTCTAGAGGACCACAGGATTGATCTCTTCATATGTACTTTAAAGGATAACATCCAACATGAAGTTCGCTTTTTGGAACCTGATTCATTGGAGAAGGCATTCCGGTTGGCAAGAAAAATTGAATGTAAAATTATGGCGACAAGGAAGCCTACCACTCACTTCTATAAAGAGGGAAGTGTTGCTACTCCTAGATTTCCACAACCAACAAGGTTGACACCACAACAATTGGAAGAAAAAAGAGCAAAAGGGCTTTGCTACAGTTGTGATAGAAAATACACTAAAGGTATTAAGTGTGCCGAGAAGAAATTATTTTACATAGATTGTGAATAGGAAGAAGAAAATGATCAAGAAGAGGAAATACATGAGGAACCAACCCAAGAAGAGGAAGAAATGAGTCCGACCATATCTTGGAATGCATTGGCAGGAATTACCACTCCTCAAACTCTCAAGATAGAAGGACATATCAATAAGAAAAAGGTAATAGTGTTGATTGATTTAGGTAGTACCCATAATTTTATTCATTGTGAGGTAGCCAAGAAATTGAATTGTTTCCTATACCCAGCACCATAATGTCAAGTGATCATTGCAAATGGAGGAACTATAATTTTCTCTATAAAATGCCATAATATCAAGCTAAACATGGGGGAATATGTATTGAATACTCCAATGCTTTCCATTCCTATTGGAGGTGCTGATGTTGTACTAAGAGTACAATGGTTACAATATTTGGGGACGGCAACTTTTAATTTTCAAGAGCTTTTCTTGAAATTTTTCAGAAGGAAAGGAAGTCGAATTACGGGGTATTGCAGGGAAGCCAGGAAAGATAATAAGCTCTAATGTCATGACAAAGCTTCTAAAGAAATAAAAACTAGGCATAATTGCACAATTATGTTCACTAGAAGTTCCAACATCAAAATCATCCATTTCTGCAGATCTCCAAAAAGTCTTGGACAATCATTCCAAGGTTTTTGAAACTCCAAATGGACTCCCACCTATTCATGATCATGATCATGCTATTCATTTGATTCCAGGAAGTGTTCCTCCAAACATCAGACCCTATAGATATCCTTATGTCCAAAAGAGTGAAATTGAACATATGACTGCAGAAATGTTAGAGGCGGGTATAATTCAACCTAGTCAAAGTTCTTTCTTTGCTCCTGTAGTATTGGTACACAAGAAGAATGGATCATGGCGCATGTGTCCGGATTATAGGGAGCTCAATAAGCTCACCATTAAAGATAAATTTCCCATTTCTGTGATTGATGAATTATTGGATGAATTACATGGAGCAATTTATTTTACCAAGTTGGATCTTCGTTCAGGATGTCATCAAATTAGAATGAAGACTGAAGATATTCCAAAAACATCATTTCGAACTCATGAGGGTCATTATGAATTTTTGGTCATGCCTTTTGGCCTTACCAATGCACCTTCTACATTTCAAGGGTTGATGAATTCCATTTTCAAACCCTTCCTTAGAACATTTGTGCTAGTATTTTTTGATGATATACTAATCTATAGCAGGTCTTGGAAGGATCATGTTGAACATGTTGACAGGGTGCTCAAACTATTGCAGGAGAAACAATTATATGCAAAAACATCCAAATGTTTCTTTGGAGTACAAGAGGTGGAATATCTGGGTCATATTGTATCTCTCGAGGGTGTTAAGGTAGACCCTAACAAAATTAAAGCCATTAAGGAATGGAAAGTCCCCACAACCATAAAGCAGTTGCGAGGATTTCTCGGGTTAACAGGGTATTATCGCAAGTTTGTTAAGAATTATGGGAGAATAGCAGCACCTCTAACAACATTGTTGAAGAAAGATGCATTTTCGTGGATTCCTGAAGCAACTAAGGCCTTTAAACATCTTAAAGAGGCAATGTGCCTAGCACCAGTCTTAGCTACGCCAGACTTCACAAAAACCTTTATTGTGGAATGTGATGCCTCAGGAAATGGAATTGGTGTTGTTTTAATACAGGAAGGAAGACCCATTGCTTTTGAAAGTCGTCCAATCAAAGGAAAGTATTTACAGAAACCTATTTATGAGAAGGAAATGTTAGCAATACTGCATGCACTAAAGAAATGGAGAATTTACCTAATGGGAAGACACTTCAAGGTAAAAACTGATCATGATAGTCTGAAACACTTTTTGGAACAAAGACTATCTTCAGAAGAGCAGCAAAAATGGGTCACAAAGATGTTGGGTTATGACTTTGAAATAATCTACAAAAAAGGAAAGCTTAATGTTGTTGCAGATGCACTCTCAAGAAAGAATGAAGAGGTGGAAACATTGCTTTGTGCCATTTCTATTATCCAACCAGATTGGATAACTGAAGCAAGAGATGAATGGAAGAAGGACAAAGATGTATGGATACTCATTCAAAAGTTGCAGCAAGATCCTAGTACATCTGATACATTTAGTTGGAAAAATGATTCCTTATGGTACACAGATCGCTTATATCTTTGTAATAATTCCCAACTAAAACAAAATATTCTTTTGGAATTGCACACTTCTCCTTTAGGAGGACACTCAGGATTTTTAAAAACTTACCACAGGGTGAAGAAAGAATTTTTTTGGGATGGCCTTAAATCTGATATTCAAAAGTTTGTGGCGGAATATTTGGTTTTCCAGTAGAATAAAGTTGAGACAATTAAGACCCCGGATCTTCTACAACCTTTATCCATTCCAAGTCAACATTGGGAGGAGATTTCAATGGATTTTATCACTAGTTTACCTAAGTCCGAAGGAAAGAGTGTCATCGTTGTGGTAGTTGATAGACTTACCCAGTATGCACACGTTTGTGAATTATCTCATTTATTTAAAGCAAGTACAGTTGCTACTACATTTATGGACAAAATTCAAAAGCTACATGGAAACCCAAGGGTTATTGTGAGCGACAGAGATCCCATTTTTACTGGAAATTTTTGGACGGAGTTATTTTCTTGTTTGGGTACTCAATCAGCTCATAGCTCATCTTATCATCCTCAATCCGATGGTCAAACTAAGATAGTAAATAAATGTTTGGAATGATATCTTCATTGTTTTTTATCTGATAAACAAACACAATGGGTCAAGTGCTTACCTCTAGCTGAATGGTGGTATAACACTTCCTTCCATACTGCAGCAAAAATGACCCCATTTATGGCACTTTATGGATGTTAGCCACCATCCATCACATCATATTTACGATAAAATTCGAAGGTTCAAGTAGTGGAATATCATATTGAGCATCAACAAGAAGTTCTCCAACTCTTAAAGGACAACCTGAATTTGGCACAAAATCGAATGAAACAACAAAAGTGTATCAACATCACAAATGAGAGAAGTTTTTGATGTAGAGACTAGTATTTTTATGGCTAAACTAAAACAAATGTCCCTTAAGCAAATACACAATTATCACTACTACATCCTTAATACAAAGGTAAATAGACGGTACTATGGCATACAAATTGGAGCTTCTTTGCTTTTTCATGAAAATATCCAATTTTTCCATGTTTCATGCTTAAAGAAGGTTACAGGGTGAAAATTCTACCAAACAATATTTCAGAGCTGATGAGAAGGAAAAAATCATATTGAACCTGAGCATCACAATTAAGAACTCGACAGCTACGGAATCGATCAATTTCCGAGTATCTCATCAAGTGGAAGAACTTACCCACTGAAGATTCTACATGGGAGGATGAGAATTTTATACAGAAGCACCCAGAGCTACTCAAGCATTGAGGACAACACTTTTTTGAAGGAGAGGTGCATGTTAGGTCCCTATATTACTACTATAGTCTCTTATTGTTGTTGGTGTAACCCCCTTATTGTTATTATTGTACCCTTGTAACCCCCATATTGTTATTATTGTGCCCTTAAATTATTATTGTTAGGTTGGCTAGGATTACATTGTGGCCCTACTAGGATTACATTATGGCCCCATGGACTCCTATATATAGAAAGGATTTTTTGTAATTTGAATCATCCAAGAATTGTTCATTCATGTAATGTATTGGAGGTTTCCCCCTCGAAGTGGCTTATTTCTAAGGCATTGATATCTCTTTTCTTCTCTTTTTGGAGCTAGTTTCACAACAATAAAGTGTCATGTCATGATAAAATAGAGTGTCAGACATGCTTGAGCATGATATAAATATCCAAATTCTCAACTAAATTCAATTTTCGGCTACATCTTTTGTTTTTAGAATGAATCCTCCATAGGTAGTTTTAGGAATTGATTTCATGGGAAACTAAATCGGCTTGTGTGGGATATTGAATCAACCCCTTAATAGATCGACAAGGAGATACAAATTGCACCATACTATCAATGCTCATGACTTATTCACAACTTTGATTAAGAACAATTCCCATCATTAGAATTTATAAAGGATACTATCATCAATAGTTTTTCCAAAATGTCACAACTTCCTCGAATTGGAAGAGTGTCATTTCAATACTTCTTCTTATGCTAACTATATGCATGAATATATGATGATTCAAATATATATCTGCCTGGAAATACGTTTTCATGCAAAATTTGCATAGGTATCCATCCCTCTGGCTAGGGCTTCCCATTTTCATTGGTGGACTGATATTTCCTTTTGAGAATTCAACTTTCACATGAGTGAAATTTCAAAGTAGTTCAAGAACCTGTTCAAGAGTCAATAACTTGACACTCTTTTACATTAATTGCGATGAATGTCTCTGAGTATTATCCTTATGCTGATAAGACACCTGAATATTTCATCCTTCCAAATTTGGCCAACAAACTAGGGCTTTAAAAAAGCACAATAAATGTTTTATCCTTATTTATTAGTACTCTTAAACTATTTTTTTTTTTTGAGTTTCCCAAAGCTTGTCAGTTCGAAGATGAAAACTTGATCATTTGGAGGGTTCATGTAGTTTTATCTATATGAAATCATGGATTATTGTTGATAGCTTAGCCATGGCTCTAATCTTTGTTATTTCTTGTTTTCTTTACCCTTTATTGTGCTTATGTATGATCCATCTTCTTAGGTTGAGTCATGAGTGTTATCTTCTTTCATGGAGGGAGGGAGCCGATATTTCTTCGAGTGTACGGGAATTTCCATAAATGGGAGGGGAAATAATGTCCTAGAGATTGTACAGGTACTTCTTCACCTAAAATTTTCTACTTTCGGCATCTTTATTTTGGAGATGATCATTCTTTGCTTTCTGATGTGGAAGGGTGACAAAAATTGGGATATTTCCAATCTCCGGTTCCTAAATTCTGGTTTCGATTCATACTCCAGAGTCTTGAGTTGTTGAGTCTTCTAAGTGTTGAGAGATTTAACTCCTCTACTTCTCATTGTTAAGAAACTTTTATTGTTTTGGTATTTAATGGATCATTTTTTTTTCTTTTTGGTTTTGAGCAGTGTTGCTCTTATTGTAATAATTTTATATTTATCACGAAAATGTCACCAAAACCAACCTCATTGATAATATCAATAGTATTTATCAGCATTATTTATCATGATATCAGTAGTACACGATTCTAGTCCCTGATTTGGATTTCTATTGATTCTGGGAAGCCTTTCTCCAAATTCAGTTGAATGCAGATTCTTGCACAAGTTTTGTCAATGTATTTCCCCGAGGAGTCCCAATCTCAGCTTGCGTTGACTCCTCCAATATGTTGGGGAATGGGATATGGATCCTAACTATGGCACAATTTGAAATTTCATCTTCTAGATCAAGGCTTAGGGACTAGTTAGGTACAATGCATATGCAACTAAAATCCTAGATCTCCTTGGAAGATTTATCTATGAGAGCTAGAATAAAAATAACAGTAAAAACCCTTACCACGGTGGAAGTGAGAAAATTTTCCTTCCATCGGTGATGTTTAATCTTCTTGAATACAATATTCCATTAAATTTGGACTCATACATGATATTTTTATTGAGAAGTGTAGCTCAAATAGGATCATTTTGCACAGGTTCAGTGTGAATGTGTAGGAAATGGTTTGACACATTTCTTTTGGCGACAATATTGGAAAGGCGATAACTAATTATATCTTGTAATTTCACTTGAAAATTAAAAGAAAGAGTAAAAGGCTAATTGTCCATGGATCACTAGTTTTAGAAATTTAAATGAAATGTTTTGTAATTTTTAGAACAATAGTGACTTATCTTAGGATTTAATCTTAGTTGTATATCATGATTGAGATAGGTTGCAAATATAATTGAGGAGATAAGTTATTTTCTCTCAAAGCATAAATGGTACAATATAGGAGAGGTCAGTCACATATATAAGAGATACAAGAGAGCTGAAAGAGAGCAAACCTGGTAGAATGAGTTTAAGGAGAGGAAGAGGAGCAGATTGTTGAAGTGACTGGAAAGTACAACAGACCATAAGAGTTGTACTACTGATTTAGAACGTTTTATTCATGCACAAGCTATACACTGATTTTTGAGGTGATTTTCTTGATTTTACAATTTCTGGATCATTGATCACCCAATATATTACTATATAGCTTTCTTCAAAATGATTATGTGAAAGAGAGTTATTTTTCTCAGATTTGCGGCTCCTTTCTGAAGGTGGTGATGGCTAGTTTTAGGGCTCAAATCTTTTTAAGGAGATCAACTCCCTTTCACAGTGATTGTGGATATAAAAATGAACTTGTAACATATAAAACCAACTTTATCCTTTACTGATTGATGATGATATATTCACAAGTTTTTTAGCACAAAAAATAACTCTTAAATGATATGAAAAATAATCCTTTTAATCTAAATGAAAATCTTCAAATGTAAGTAATTTCTTACAGGATTTTATCTGCAAATTCTGATGAGATATACAACTTATTGCCCATAAATATATGCCACTATCATTTAGGAGGTTAGTTGTAGCCAAATTTCTCTTCGATGGTTCAAATAGAATGTTATTTTTTATCAATTTGCTGCAAAGATGCCTAAATTGGAAACTAACAATGAGAAAGTGTAGATAACTGGTCTAACACCCAAATTAATATAATACACAGTTTTTTTCCTGTTGGAAATCGATGCCAATTTTGTATATTGGTCAGCATAGCATCAATGAATAAGAATTTTGCTACAACTTATTGCCACACATTTCCATATCATCACTGTCATATCAGCATCTAACATTTAATTGAATATATGTCTATACTTTCTAGCCACATATTATCAACGTGGGTATTTACTTATTCATAACATTCTCGTTAAATCTAATTTAAGTTATCTTAGAGTATAGCAAGTGTAATTTTTGTATTTGTTCATTATTTCAAAGCTTTAAAGCATTCCTTGCATATGAAAACCTGAAGGTAAATACTGTTATATATTAACTTTGACCTCTTAATGTGTTTTCATGCCTAGGAGTTCATCAATTTTACACTTCGTTACATTTTTTACTTGGATATTCCTATAAAAATGTAAGCATAGTACCTCACATGTATTTACGATGAAAGTCTAGTGGAGTTACTTGTTTTCTTGCTTATATTCAGGGGAAATTTCAAAGGAGTTTGCAAAGGTCGCCTTCTAAGTTTTGATGAAAGGAATGAAAAGTTAATTAGAAGGAGATATCCTTATAATCAATTCCTTACAGACCTCAAAACAATTCATTACACCTTATACCAATCAAGATTGGTTTAAGGACTGCGTCATCTCACAACTCAAATGTGTGTGAAGGATCACTACAACTTAGTTTAGTGGATCTATAATATTCCTAGGCTCAGATCCGTGGAGGGATTCTACTAAAAATATGTAGTGACTTACTTCCATACATAACTACTTAGCTCATCTCGGATAATAGAATTTGGTATTTATCCTTTCATGGCCCAAATATGTGGGAAATATCATTGTATACTCATATCCAGTCATGTGGAGAGGCAGTGGGAAGTGACACTTGGGGAGTTTGGAAAAACTTATTTTATTGAATAGTTAAAGATCTTGGATCCTTGGAAACTTGCTTGTAACGAAAGGTGATCCTACTAATATTCGTATACATTATGAATTTCCATAAATAGGTTTCCCTAATTCTCTTATCCACCATGAAATTTAACTAACATACAAGGTACAATGGGGAGAAAACGGATATAATAACAAGGTAATTCTCATAAATAAATAACGAGTTATGCTCCCACATTGAAAAAATAGATATCATTCGTCACAAAGTGGATCATTAACCAAACATAATTATACCAATATAAGTGTTTCCAGAGCATTCACAATCCATATTCATAAGAAATGATTAGTTTAAATAGTGATTTTTCTTTGACCAATTTACCATGAGTTCATTATCGATTAAGGGAAATGCAAAATGTTCTAGGAGAATACATAAGAACAACACTTTCAACCACGATATTTAAGAGCATATTTGAAATCATTAAATATTTCCACTTCAATTTCAAGCAACAATGATAAAATGTGATTCCAATTAGATTTTATAGACTTTTATAGTAAAAAACTCAATAGTGGTTAGATTTCTATTATGAAAACACTAGAAGGATATACCAGCATTCATAAAAATCTGGAAGTAGTCCCTTGACAAATTTCAAAGCATAATCAAACTGAATTTCCAGGTGTGTGTGTAAATCAAGAGTTAATGTCTTTAAGATTTGAAATACTTATGCAGATCATCCTCAAGGTGACACATTTGTCATTTGATCTTATGTAGTGATGAAGAGAAATGTGTAAAAGAAAACACCTAAACAGAGTTAAGGTCTATATATCACATGAGCAAGACTATGTAAAATTTATCAAATCAGTAGTATTCAAAAATTTAACATGAATTTTTCTCTCGCCTTTCATTTTTTGGCCATACTATTTTGACGTTAATTTTTTTTAAATAATATTTTGTTTCATATATCACATGAGGACGACTATGTAAAATTTATCAAATCAATAGTATTCAAAAATTTAATGTGACTTTTGGTCTTGTCTTTGATTTTTGGGCCATATTATTCTGACGTTAATTTTTTTAAATAATATTTTGTTTACATCGGTATTTCGAACTCAATTTTTTTAAATAATATTTTCTTTCCGTCGGTATTCCGAAGTTTTTTTCCATCGGTATTCCAATGTTGATTTTTTGAAATAATATTTTATTTCCGTTAGTATTCTAACGTTTCTAAGCGTCGAACTAGCGATGCTTATTTTGATCGGAAGAGCAACACTTTTTTTTTTTTGAAGAGCAACATGTTTTTTCGTCGGAAGATTGACGCATTTTTTCATCAGAAGAGCGACGCGTTTTTTTGTCAAAAGAGTGACACTTTTGTTCATCAGAAGAGAGACGCTCAAAACATTGGTTATGGTTTTCATTGGCATTGGAATAGGGACACTTATAAATGTCAGAAGAGTGACGACCATTTCGAAACGTCGAATTGCGACGCCACCAAAACAACGTCAGAATTACCGTCACTCTACCGATAGTTAATTCAAGTGTCGGAATTCCGACTTTAGGAGAACTGGTGTTTTGACCCACCTCAAAGTTTCGC
The DNA here is from genome assembly GCA_034641835.2 of Pinus albicaulis. Classification (NCBI taxonomy): domain Eukaryota; kingdom Viridiplantae; phylum Streptophyta; class Pinopsida; order Pinales; family Pinaceae; genus Pinus; species Pinus albicaulis. The sequence goes on along the minus strand of CM076575.1, from coordinate 1,900,658,672 downwards.
TCTTGGGATGCCTATGTGTCGTAAGAGCAACATTTTGGCCATTGGAAATTGGGCCAAATGTGCTATTGTATATACATGTACCTCATTATTTTTATTTTTATTCATTCTGTAGTAGGTTTCCTTAGAATGAAGAGTTTCATTCCCTTGACCTAGTTCATCAATATGTCATCACATCCTAATAGCAAAATTCTACAAGATAGAACTTTGATTAAAACTTTTTCTGTCTTGCTAACTAGCACTAGTACATTTGGGGGAAATTCTGACACTTGGTTCCGACGCTTTTGACCAAATGTCGGAAATTTCCCCAAAGTTTTTCAATCCCACCCAAAACCATCGCTATACCGACGTTTAGAGAAAATTGTCGCAATATCGACACTTAGAAAAAGTGTCGCAATTGTGACGTTTGGAGGAAGACGTCGCAATTGTGATACTATGCCCCAAAGCGTCGCTATTGCGATGGCTGCCTCCAAACGTCACAAGTGTGACACAATGTCTAAGTGTCGCAATTGCGACGTTTGGAGGCATCCGTCGCAATAGCGATGCTTTGTCCATCGTTGGTATAACGAAAATTATATGCGCGCTACATAAAAATGATTTTATTAAAAACTACATTAACGTCTGATATCACTGTGCATTCTCCATTCGCTCTTACAGAATAGCATTCGCCCTTAGCATTCGCCCTTAGCATTCACCCTCAACTCTTGCAGAACAGCATTCGTTGTCAGATCTTGCAGAACAACATTCACCCTCAGCATTCGCCCTCAGCTCTTGCAGAACAGCATTCGCCCTCAGCTCTTGCTAAACAGCATTCGCCCTTAGCTCTTGTATAACAACATTCGCCCTCAGCATTCACCCTCAGCTCTTGCAGAACAATATTCGCCCTCAACTCTTGCAGAATAGCATTCGCCCTTAGCGTTCGTACTCAGCTCTTGCACAACAACATTCACCCTCAACACTTTTAGAATAGCATTCACCCTCATCTCTTGCAAAATGGTAAGTTCTTACTATAGGCCCTTCCTCCTATAGTAGTGTTGACTCTATTTGAGTTTTTTTGGTCAATTCCATTAGATTGTGTTAGGCTATAGGGTTCCCTCTAGATGTCTTCCAATGTTCTTTCGGATGAGTTTCGAAGAGGATGTGTAAGATGTGTTTGTGCTTGCATGAATTTGACTCCACCAGTTTCATGAAGTTTAATCTATGGATTTTAGTTCGGTAAACTTATCCATCTCAACACCCAGTAACGAATTGCCCTTGGTCTGATCTATATTGAAGGTGAAGTGAAAAGTGGTAGAGAATGGGAGATCGAAGGTCATCAACTTTATCACAAGGTTAGTACTCCAGATCGAAAGTGATGAGCTTTAGTTCTCCAGATTTGGGGATTTTCTGATGACATACCAAAGGTCACATCTATACAACCATATCAAGGTCAATGTTGAGATCATTGTCATATAGATATAGGTCACTGTTATATAGGGTTAATATCATCATCACTATCCATGGAAACTGAATGCTTACAAAATATGTGATTGTGGTTGGCTCATTTATAATTATTACCCATTTACAGTAGAGCATAGAAACACTAAATATGGCCCGAGAAGAGCCTTTACAACAGGTAATGGAGTTGCAGCTGCTTCATCAATAACCAATAGCTCCACTTGAGAAAAAATTTCATAATATTGGGGCTTGATATACTGTAGAGCAAACAATTGTAGTTATAATTCATGCTCCAATATATTAATATACTTTTTACATTGAACTGAAGAAAGGGAAACAAGAAAATGCTAGCCATCATACAATGCATTGACGTAAGATTTTTGAGTGACATAATTGAAAAAAAGAACTCATCCACTGATATTTATAATCATTTGAGTTATTCAAGTTAAACACAATGTCAAGAATCAAGATTCAATACCCTCTATTATCTTCATCACCCAATACAAGATTTAAATTTTTCCCAAAGAAACGCTTATTAAATTGGCAGCCATTATTTCTCCCCGCTTTAAAAACCCTACATTTAAATGAAAACAAGCATTTCATTTCAACTACAAAAATCTATTAGTGTTCAAATGTACATGTGTGCATCACTTGTGTAGGGTATTCTTTTTCCACTTTCACATTATCCAAGAATGTGTGCAGTATAGTTCATATTTTTTGTGATTTAGATTATCTTGAAAAAGGAAAGGTAAATTATTTCCCATGGAAAAAGAAGGTTTTCCCTTTTTACTACTGGAAATGGTACAACAAAGTTCCATTTCTACCCGAAACTCCTATGAAACAGAACCAAATAAAGGCCATGTCCTCAATGTACATCATTTGGCTTTGAAAATGGCCATTGCACCGTGTTGTTTCTTATATTACATCACGATAGTTTCTTAGGTCATTTCTTGTTTCTTGAGATGAAAAAAAACCAAAGAAATCTTGAAGATCCTTTCAAGAAATAAATTACCATTTCTCAATCATATCTTAACTATTTTTTATTTTATTCAGTGGTTGCTTACTTTGAGAGAAATTTGACACTTTTATAAGGAATATAACATAAAAACACAAAATGGGAAGGAATTGATGAGGTAGATGACCTTTAGTTGTTGTCAATTAAGAATTGATAATACACGATGCATGTTCTGTACTAAAAACTAGATTCCTTCCCGAAGTTAAGACACAGAGTATTGAATCAAAGTTGTAGTTTCTAACTTCTTGTATTGGTTCATCAATATTGAAATTCAAACATTGCATGTCTTCATTGCTTCATGTTTGAATAATTTGCATTATATCGTACAATAGGAAATTAGGAATTATGATTATTATTACTTTATGGATCTGTTAAGTTACTTTTAAGTTTGCATGGTTTAGTGTGAAATTATTCTAGTGTGCCCCTAGGGCCAGGTGAAGGAATGCCAAGGACTGAGAACCCTAGTTTTTAAATGGTATTGTTTCTTATACCCAAAATCCCCTCAACATCACTTCTTATTAGTTCTTAACAATAGTGTTGTAAACAATTTGAGAATTGATATAGCAAAATCTCGCACTTCTCAAGATAAAGTCCTAAAGCTAAAGTGTGATACAATGTGTAATTCAATAGCCCCATTGTCACCTCACCAACCTCTTTTCACTTCGGGCTAGCTCTCCTCCAACTCAAGGGGGGTTCTCCCTAGTAGATGTTAGGGATCTAATGGCCCAACCAAACCAAGTCAAGAGCCCCCCTAACTCTCTATGTTTACTACTATCAATCAAAATATTGAACAATAGGGTCAGACATGCATCTTGAAGATAAAATTGCCAGGGTATTTTTGGGTAATTTCAAAGGGAAAGTCCCCAAACACATATAATCAAGGAATTATAACGTGATTTAAAACATTAAATATCAACAAAATCGTTTAAAGGATATTGAAAGGAAAAAGGTGATGGAATATAGAAAGTGCCTTACTTAAATGCTCTAAGTATTTTTCAATAGTTGCTCCAAAAACTTCACTTCAAGGCCCTTCAAGATCGTCTCCAACAATGCTATACCATCAGCTTCAACAATGTTGCTCCAAAAATGTCCTCAAGGTCTTCACAACAAGTTTACTAGAATTTTCTCCAACAATATATTCAATAAGGTCTTCATTGTCAAATCGTCTCTTGTTTGGGTGCCTTAATGTGCAATGACATGTTTCCAGGACTGAATTCAATGCAAGGCATATTTGAAACTCTAACTCTGTCTTCCGGTGTCTTATTAGAAATTATTTCAGTTTTAATTTTGTGTTTTCAAGTTAGATATTGTTTTGCAAGTTTTTACATTTATAATTTTATTGCAATGTGGCAGACTAATCAGGGCAGTACAAGAACAACCCCGAGACAGGATGATCTCGGAAAGATGCCAGCGGAAGAACATGTAAAGTGCCAGCATTGCTCTATCTTCAGGTATTTTAGTTATTTACATAATTGAAATAATATTAATTTTGTTCAAATATGCAGACACCTAGCAATGGTACACCTGATGATTCCCTCTATGAGGAATAGCTTTCTTCATCCCTATCTCCAACACTCTTGTTGCGAAAAAAGGCACGAGATGCAAGGTCGGAATTTAATACTTTGATAGATGCACCTCAAACATCTGAAATAGAAGAGAGGATAAAACAAGTTATGACCCAACTAGAAGAATATCAGGTAATAATAAAAATTCAAAAGGATATTTTTTTTGTTCTGCATGAGATGAATTGTGATAGTTTGATTTTTAATTTTTACATTGACTAAACTAACAAAACTTTCTTTTGTATGTAGCGTTTTCTGGCACTTACTGAACCCGGTGTTGGTGGTAGTGGGACACAAGGGAAAGATATTTCCTAGCAACCCTCTCATACACCTTCTACTCCTTTAGGTTCCAGCCAAGAAACACACCCAGCCAACCGCTGAACATGTTGGCAGTGATGAGGCTGATATCGCCAACTACATTATTGCGTTTCCTGGAGCTACACGTGTCAGCTCCATAGGGACCATTAATGGCACGTTTTTGGTGAATGATGAAGGTGTCCCTATAAAGCACGTACAAATCTCAGGTAAATTTTAATATTTTAACTATTTCATGTACTCTATCTAAAACATATTTATCATGATTTTTATTTTTAAATTAATGATAATACATTTTTTTTATGTGTAGGAAACAATGAGTTCTACAGGTTTTTGGAGAGCCATGCATTGGTAATTTTTGGCCCAACCATATGCACAAGGTGGAATTCCCAGAATTCCAACCTGAAAAAAAGAACTTCTAGATTATCTAGAAGCCCTATTTGGGGTCAGCACATTTGACAGAACAGCGGTGGCTCAGGTAGCCGGAAAATATTTGAAATATACCAGGGACACCTATAGGACACAATTGAAATTTAACCCTAGATACGAGCATCCTCTCACAGTTCCAGAGAGTGAGTGGAGAGCACTCATCCATGATGAAAAAGAGAAAAGGGCAAAGAAAGAAGGAAAAATGCCAACTGGACCCGCAAGGTAAATTACAACTTTAATTCAATAGCTTTGATTTTCTCTATGTCTAAAATAAAAGTGTGCTACGTAATATATGACTTCAATATTTTGATGCTAGGTTGCCTGACACCTTGAAGGAAACCAAAGCTAGGATTGAAAAAAGGGCCATCACAAGCTAGGCCAGGGCGGCTACTTCAAATTAGCCGCAAGAATTTTAATTAAGTAGCTAAACATCTTATAATTAATTGTATCTCCTTCCAACGTTTTTATAATCCTAACAAATATGATTAAAAATACACAATCATATGTAATGTAGGGTGATGACTTCGAAACATAAACTACAGAGGAAGATAAAAATATCGCTTTCCATTTCGGCTATCAAGCCGTAGTTGAACGTCGCAGAAGCTTGGGGCAGGTCCCAAGATCCAGAATGCCCGATAAGGTAAAACATTAACCTTTAAATATGTTTGTTTTCGTCCATAAATTTAATGTCTAACAACTTCGTTTAAATCAGGGGAGCAACACTTTCAACATGAGGCAACAACCCAAGCGAGAGCCGATTAGATGATCCTCACGTGCACTATTGCAGGGAACAATGCAGCCACAATGCTACTACTGCTGAGGGTTGTGACTACAGAATAATTTCCACTTATAATTTTTTCTTAAATTATGCACTATAGATGGTTTTATAACGTTGTTTAAATTATTAGAAGTGTTTCCCTTGAGGATCTTACCACCAGAGAGGAAGACAGGGCAACAGTCCCAACGGCAACAACTGGTGCACCAAGTAAATAATCTTATTGCAATTTTTTTTATTAATATTACCGAACTAGTTCAATGATATTTAAAAACGGACAATTAAAATTTAATATTATCTGTTTTTGTAGGTGATGCCCCGTCACTGGATGAGACCAGACATCGTGACTACGCAACTAGGTCAGCACTATGGGTCGAAAGGCACGAAACAGGAGCAGAGCATGATGATATTGATGATGTAATTAGGAGCTTTAGAAATAGGAAGAAGAAAAAGAAAATTTGATAATTTAAAATATTGTATTATTATAAGACAAACGTTACCATACTTGGAACGTTTTTTGCGTTATATAAAAAACTCATTTATCATACTATTTTTATGTCAAGCATTAATTTCAATGTTTCCTTGCGAACTTTTTGTTGAATTTGTTTTTTATTAGTTATTGAATATTTTTTTTTATGTTCATGAAAGTAAAAAACGAAATATAGATTGGGTATTGGGGAATTGAGAGTGATGTGAGGGAGGGGAGGGGCCATAAGAGCTTCCACCTTCATGTGGTTGGCCCTGTTTAGTAGAGAATAATTTATTGGAGCGATTTAATCTTGGAGAAAACCTCCCTCGATCCAACGTAGCAACAAAAAAGTCACTATTGACTTAGTTGCTACTCTTTCAGATCATGGAGGCTTGTTCCAAGTTCATGTGACTCCAATAAATTATTCTTGAAACGAAGAGGAGCTTATTCAGGTATGTTTTGACATTTTCAACATATGTTCTAACATTATCATAAGAATGCATCTTAGAGTAAAAAATAATACATCAATTACTTGTATTTATTGTATAGATAATGATGGATTTTGATTGACTTGGCAGTGCAGGTACAAATCCTCTTGCATCATGAGCAATACAACTTGTCAACCAGGGTCATGTCCAGGATATTTTTGCTTGTGCGCTTGACCAGGTTCGTAATGTCACATTTTGTAAGTTCCTTTACAGCTCATAATTCAATATTAAGCTTGTTCATGATTATTATCTAGGTTTTTTGTATGTGTTTTTTCATCTATTTGATTGTAAGCAACTCTGCATGTTTCCTGTTGTTCACTATGATTTCTCCCATTACCACTCCCAGGATGAATCCAAAGTTATTGTTACATAGGTTACTTTATTTTTACTATGATTTCTCCATTTACGATTTCATAGGTTACATCATGTAAAGTTGTCAATCTCAGGTTGGTGATGAGCTTTAGTTCTCCAGATTTGGGGCTTTTCTGATATTTTCTCTCTCATGTCATTCCTACATCACCTCGTTTTTTGAGCATGCCAATTGTCTACCACTTGTACCAATTGGTACATGTCAATCTCTGAGTGGTGCCACATTTCACCTATTTTCGACCCACTTGACCACCTGAAAAACTCAAATCCACACACCATGTGTCTTTATCATGGAGTACCACATGTCCTAGATATTTAGGCCGATAGGCCTTCTGTTATGAAAGAGATCAATTTTTTTTCGTCAACACTTCTTATCTAGGCACAACACCTATTACTTGTTTAATCTGACGGTCACAATCTCTCGGGTTACCTTCTAGGTTTGACATACCATTGGTTTCTGGTATATTTCCGTGGAATTGGTCTGAAAATACCAGCAACAATCCACACACCTGAAACCATCGACAGACCTACCGTTTTAGTAGCTGCATTTTCGCAACTGCCAATACACATGTCGTTTTAGTTGCTGCATTTCGGAAACTGCCAATACACCTGCCGTTTCATTCTCCTGGACTCTGTGTATGCATATTTTTCATATAATTTTATCACGAAGTTGGTTGCAGTGCTTTGACATGCCTTCGAATATTTTTGCAGGTTAGAAGACATTTCAGGCCAGAGCTATTGAATAGACTTGATGAGATAGTTGTATTTGATCCTCTTTCTCGTGATGAGCTCAGAAAATTTGCTAGACTACATATGAAAGATGTAGTGATTCGTCTTGCAGAGGGAGGTGTTGCTTTAGGGGTTACAGATGTTGCTCTGGATCTTGTTCTTCAGGAAGCCTATGATCTTGTAAGTAATCACTTTGTTTTGCTTTCTTTCTTATTCAGAGTCTATCTTGCTAGGGGATGTGCCCGTTATGGTTCGTTATGAGACCGTTGTCAATTTCATCACCGTCCCTCATAATATGTTTGATTGTGTTTATAAATAATTAACAATTATTACACTAAACAATAAACAATTAACTGTACTATGAGTAATATGATATCTTGAAATAATTCTAATTATAATTTCATAACCTCTGCTCTCACTTGCTGGTGTCTATATCACTAAGTGTGTCTTCTTTAAAATTATAGTTATAGCGGACAATGAACAATCAACTGCACTGTGAGTGATATTTTGTAATAATTCTTATTATAATTTCTTAACCTCTACTCTCACTAAGTGTCTATATCACTAGGTGTATATATTTTAAAATTATAGTTTCAATGGTAGATAAATTGTTATCTTAAAATTATAGCTTTGACGGTGATACCTTGTGATTGATAATGCAGTTTGAAGCAGCTTTGGCTTTGACTAATATAGTCTCAGGAACCTCTGAGAATACAAAGGTTGTGATTGATTACAGGGCACTGCCTATATTTGTGGAACTTCTTACCTCTGGGAATGATAATGTTTGAGAACAGGTAGCACGTTTATTTTAGAGGCATAAAATTATTCTTCCCAACTATCTTTATATGTCTATAATTTTGGAATTTGATTTAAAAAACTAGTACCCAACTTTGAGTTCAACTGGTGTTCGTGTAAGGCTGTTTGGGCTTTGGGAAATATTGTTGGAGACTCTGCAACATTTAGGGATCTTGCCCTCAGTCATGGAGCTCTGAGGCAGGTGCTTGCCCAGTTGAATGATACTGCTAGAATTTCAATGATAAGAAATGCTACATGGGCTCTGTCAAATTTTTTCCGTGACGTAAACCCCAACCACTATTCGAACAGGTAAGCAGAATACATTTTCTGCCTCTTCTTCTTAGTTCGTAGATATTGTTGATTTTTTTTATAGATCTTGGTGCTTGGTAGATTTGGACGTAATATGGACCTAGGCGCTTGTTCATTACAATGACTCTATCATCAGGTTTTAGAAAATGCTCAGAAATTTGGATTTCACAAGGGGATTACCCTTGCTTGCAATTATCGATTATCAATCACATTCAAAAAAATTCTTTTGTAGCATTGTTGAGCTCTTTGTAGGTGAATTTCCGAGGCAATTTCACAATATCTAAACTAAATTTGTCTGTCCTTTTCAATACTCTGCGCTTGTAACAAAACTAGACAAATAATCTAGTGGCCAATGCAACAACAACAACACCTCCTGTTGCAATGCCTGCAATTCACCCTCTCTGCATGCATGAATTACTATGGCACCCTCTTTTGTGAACAGATACTGGAGCTGAAGGTACTGGTTTCGATTAGGATCGTGGAATTGAACATCCAAAATAGTATCAAACTCCACTGCAATAGTATTCCCCGGCGAGGGAAACAGTTCATTGAGACCTATTGGACTCATCACCCCCAAATAGCCTCCAGGGCTACCCAAAGTGTGATCATCTTTGTTGCTAAGTATATTTTTATTTTTTCAGTGAGAGTTTAGGGCTTCTCTAACATAGCTTCAGAAATCCAATTCAATGCCTGCTTGAATATCATCACATAATACTCATGGTTTGGATTGATGAGCATGCTCTGAATGGTTGTTTGATTCATAAGAACCACCCATATAGTCATCTTGAGATATTTCAGAATTTTTCTTGGGTTTCCTTTTTCACCATTTCTAGTGGGCGGGATGGTGTGGGGTGATCCATCAATACTGGTGCTCTTGTAGTAGGGAATTTTTTTTTGGGGATATAAAGGAGCATTTGATGTAGATATCCTATTGGATGAATTCATAGATGGGCACGAGAGGTCAAGAATTTAAATTAAAAATATGCAACCTCTAGCATGGCAACCTTAAGGCCGCGAGAGACACTGGTTAAAGATTGTTTTGTGCTGGCCTTAATTTAGTCGCGATATATTTCTATTATATTAATGCAAATATATAGTCCGGTCTCATTAAAATGAGGATTGTGGTTGTATTTCTCTTTGGTTGTTTCTCTCTTAATGCTCCAGAAGTTGCCAAAAGTTGCGATAGTTGTTTAGTTTGCCTGTTACAACTTAAAAGTGGTTTTTAGCAATGGGAGTCATGTTTTTTAAGGTTCATACTAATATGAAGATCTTGTAATTCTATATTCAAGATAAGAGAAGATGGCCTCTGCTTTGGGCAGTATGCCAACAATTGCCACATCTACCTCATTGGGTAACAATGGAAAGGGGAAGAAGTTGGGTGCAATGTTTGATAATTATGGCAGACAATTGTTTTCTCTTTCAGTTTTTTCACCCATTTCCTTTAATCGCTCAAGCAAGAGGGACTCTGAGATTACGCGATAGAGAGAAGGTAGTTCATACAAGAGCTATGGAAAAGGAGTTGTACTTCAACAAGGATGGCTCAGTGACAAAAAAATTGCAGGTCAGAGAAAAAATTATGTTTAAAGGAAGGTCACCTACACGTGAAACTTCACTGCGGTGGATCTTTCCTTGTCCACTTATATTCGAGTTTTAATGTGTTATTTTTAATTTTTCATGGAGGGTTGTTTCTGCATATGGTCCGGCATTCAATAGCACACTTACCGAAAGCATCATTAATTTGTCTTGCGTGGTGTGCGATGTGAACAAACTTGCCGATCTTGTTGGAGTCACCCTTGGGGCGAAGGGAAAAAATGTTGTCTTGAGAGCAAGCATGGTTCTTAAAAATAGTTAATAATGGTGTTGTTAAAATCAGAATTTTACTAGCAATATCGCGCAGTCCACCAAGCGTAAAAACAACATCGCTTCAACCAACTTTGGGATTCTAGGATCTAGCCCTCCTGAATCCGCAGAGGGATCTCTCCAATATGTACAAAGATGGATTTGTCTTTGAAGTTTGGGGTTATGATATTAGGCTAGTTATGAAGGCCAAGGGTTTATTTGTTTTTTGGATGGTTGAGCATGAAAATTACTTGAGGGGAAAGTTCTAAATGCAAAACAGTTTCAAAAGTGAGAAGTCGCAAGTGAATAGAACAGCTTAGGATAAAAGATAGATATAACGCTGGTTTTTAGTCCATTGGGCTATGGAGTCATATCTGGACTTTAATTGAGAAAAAACATCAAGAGTGATCCAAGGGGATAGTCATCTATACCACAAGATTATTTGAGATAGAGTGATGGGATGGAAACAATAAAGTGTTGGAGATGGTGGAAACTGATAATAATTTCACAAAGGATTTATAGTCATTCCAAACAAGAAAAGCCTCTTAAGTAAATGTTTAAAACCAACCAAGAACAGGGCTAACCATAAAATTCTTGGACAAGTCTGTATTCAAGAAGTTTAATTGACAAACAATTCAGTAATCCACATAATTACCTTCAGAAAGTATGAAAACATATAAGAGAAACAAAGTGTGACCTAAGATCAGATAAAGTACTTTTAAACCTATTCTGCTTTCATTCAACACCAAGGGAAACTTTCAGAATCTACTTTTGGAGAAGAACTAGGAACAGGGCACACCATATCTACCATAGTCATCTTTAATAAGCACAATAAGGAAAATAACTTTCAAGAACAACATTTAAAGCAAACAGTAGGACGAGGGAACTCCAGCATTCCTAACTGCTTAAAATATATTAAATCATTTCTAAATGAACAAGTTAGAGGAAAACATTGTTGAGATTGCAACAAGATGATGAGCTTAGTGGGAAGGAGTCGCCTTCACTAAGTGGGCCCGCAGGGTATTTTTGGCGCAAAGTCTATTTTTAGACATATGGATCATGTTCTATGAGTTGTAGGATGCTATTTGTGGATGGTTGGTCAAGTCGAAAAAAATAGATGGACTTCTATTTTTAGACATATTGGGCGGAATCTATTTTTAGATTGCCAGTCTAAAAATAGATATGTCGAATATTATTAGCTCTTAATAATATTTGGACTCTAAACATTATCTTATCCTCTTGGAGCACTTTAGTTTGATGCCTGGATGTGGCACATGCAGCTGACAGAAGGAATTACGTTATTCCTAGGGTTTAGTGGAGCTATTGCATGGTTGACTTCAGTTAGAACTCATGTGACAGAGTTTGGTGGAGTTGATGAGACAGTTAATGGAGTTGTGTTCAGTTTAACTTAGTTGAGCTAGTTGTATCTAGTCTAACCGATTGATACAATTAGTGAGAGTGGTGTGAATTAATTATTAATTAATTCACTAATTATTAACTCATAAATAAACTAAAGAATACATCAGTTAACTGCAGTGCATGGACAGTTTCAGTCGAGACCAGTGAAGAGGTAGGTGAAAGAGTAAGTGTGACTATCAGTTGTGACTATACTGGTGCATGAGTTTGCACCACACATTGATGGAGATGCCAATGAGGATTGCACAGTGCATACCAATGGGATTTGAAATTGGGTCAAGCCATTATTCATCTTGGATTGCGCAGTAGAGGTAGGCTAACAGGTGGAGCAAATTGGAGCATGTGTTTTGTATGATCTGAGCTTGTGTAGTGTGTAACAATTGGAGATTGTACTGAGAGCTTGTGAGGATTTTGTACAATGAATGTTACATGATATCTATCATTATAATATAAATATAGTTGGGGGTTTTTAGCTTTAAGCTTTCCCATAAATATTGTGTTTATATGTGTGATTTTTTATGGTTTTAATGTGCGCATGTGATTGTTTATATTTCCGCAAATTGATGATCAATAGTAGAAGAGGTTATGTATTATGCATGAAGCTCAAATAGTGTGTGATCAGGATAATCTCGGTGAATAATTTAACATTTACTCAAATTTCTACATGGTATCAAGGCGATATTGATCATTGGAGCAATTGCAAAACATTGAAGCGGGTGAGTTTTGTGCTGGTGGAATTCGAATTTGCAATAGTGTTTTCTTGGTGTCAAATTTGAGATGTCTTTCAATGGATTGCGATTGGAGTATGACCTTGAGGGTAGCTTGAATTATATTGCATGGAAGGACAGGATGGAGGCGGTGCTAGATGACAATGGGTTGAAGGAGTTCATAGATGCTGAAGTCCCAAAGCCTACTTCTAGCGATGCTACCGTAATTGAGGCTTGGCAAAAGAAGACAGCAAAGTGTCGAAGGATTCTGTTGGAGGGCATGAAGGATCACATAGTGTCCAGCCTTCATGGTAAGGCTTCTCCATTCTTGATGTGGAAAGCCTTGAAACATTTATTCCAAAGCAAGAGCGACCAGAGGAAGTTGGCACTCAAGGATAGACTCAGAAACATAAAGATGGAGAAAGGCGACAATATGCCCAAGTACCTCACGAAGTTCATCCAATGTAGGGATGAGCTGGGAAGTGTGGGGGTTACTGTTGATGACGAGGACTTGGTGAGCTTGGCTCTCCTTGGGCTTCTGAAGAGTTGGTATTCCTATCAGGACTCTGTCAATGGTCGAGAGAAATTGCTAGGATAGGAGCGACTTTGGTCAGATCTTGTGCAAGAGGAGATAAGGCGAAGTACTAGGGACGGATCTTCATCAAAGAACTCAGATGAAGAAAATTTCACTTTGGCTACCAAAGAAAAGAAGGGGAAGAGCAAGAAGCATGCTTCTCAATCCGGTGCGAAAGGCAAGAAGCAGGACATGTCCAAGGTGAAGTGCTTTCACTGTCACCAACACGGACATTATGCCACTAGTTGTCCACAGAAGAAGAAAATAAGCAGTCGTTGGATTCGTAGAAGTAGGCCTTAGCCGCGTAGTTTGAGTCGATTTTTTGGTTGACTACATGCTTGGTCTCAAGTGTGATGGGTTCAAACGGTGGTTTCTTGACAGTGGTGCATATTTTCACATGATAGGAGATCGAGATTTGTTTACTGATCTGGATGAGAAAGATCTTGGAGTGCACATCGAGATGGGCGATGATGGTAGATACAGTGCGACCGGTATCGATACCATTTCCTTTGATAGGGAGTCTGGTAAACCCTTCGTATTTAAGGAAGTGATGCATGTTCCAAGATTGGAGAAGAATCTTATCTCTATGGCGATGTTAGAAGACAAGGGATATGATGTTGTCTTTAGCGAGGGAAAGGCTTTCCTGCGCAGTAAGGCAGTTGGTGAGACCCGGAGGATAGGGGTTTGAGTTAAGAACCTTTATCAATTGCAGGTAGATGGCTGCGCAGCAATGGCAGGCAAGGCAGAAGGAGTGGTGAGCCGGGATGATGGCGAGCTGTGGCACCGGAGATTGGGCCACCTTCACCATGGAGCTTTGAAGATATCGGGGATAACTGGATAGAGCTCTCATCGGGATTCCAATGCGCACCCCCTTACAAGAAGCCGCATCAAAGGCAAGGGGTGTACCTTAGGAAAATTTGTGAAAGCCACCTTTCACGAGAAGGATAGTTGCGCCACGACGATCCTTGAGAGAATTCACACAGACGTGTGTGGACCTTTCTCAGTAGCTTCGACAGCAAAGCACAGGTATTATGTGATCTTTTTTGATGATTTTTCTCATAAGTGTTGGATCTTCTTCATGCAGAAAAAGAGTGAGACATACTCAAAGTTCTGTGAGTTCAAGGCGCTGGTTGAGAAAGAATTGGGGAAGTAGGTGAAGGCTCTTAGGAGCTTCAATGGTGGTGAATTCATCTCTGGCGAATTCAAGGACTTTTGCAGCGTAGAAGGAATTCAAAGAGAGCTTATAGCACCTCATAACCCACAGCAGAATGGGGTTGCTGAGCGAAATAACAGAACGATCGTGGGTGCTGCACGAGTGATGTTGCATGATCAGGGCCTACCCATTCACTTGTGGGCGGAGGCATGCAATACTGCAATATATGTGCAGAACCGTTGTCCTCACAGGATACTTGGCATGAGTACACCCGAGGAGGCGTTTTCTGGTAAGAAGCCTTATATTTCCCATTTGAGGATTTTTGGTTCACATGTTTACATTCTTGTGACGAAGGATGTGCCGGGGGAAGAACCCGGGAGCCGACCGTGCAGGTTGGGGATATTTGTGGGGAACATCGAAACATCGATACGCCCCACAACTATCGTGTGTATTTTCCATACAACACAAGAATGTTGTGCGATGGGATATCAAATTTCAGGAGGAGAAAGCCATGAAGTGTTTCCCGCTTGAGAGGAGCCACACTTGCATGCGCATGAGGAGCTATTATCTTCCTAAGGATGAGTCTCGTGATGTGGGGATCAGCCACAAGAGGAGGTTCATGGAGTGGAAGAGACCATTCATGCAGCACCAACCATCAGAGGGCAGAAGCACACTATAGAAGTTGAGAGACTGATTCAGAATGAAGAGAAGATTGCAGGAGCACCTACATCACAGCACAAATAGAGACAGTCACCTGACCGGTATATTGGATACATGGCTCTTATGAGCAAGTGTATCATGATAGAGCCATCCTCTTTCGATGAAGCTGTGGAGGACCCCGCATGGGTAGATGCCATGGTGGAAGAGTATGATTCGATTGTTAGAAAAAGTGCATGGGAGATTGTCCCAAGGCCGGAAGGGAAATCAGTGGTAGGTTCGAGATGGATCTACAAAGTGAAGAAACCACAATGACGGGAGGTGAGAAACATAAGGCAAGATTTGTTGCCCGAGGCTTTTCGCGTATTGAGGGGGATCGGACATGAGGAGACCTTCTTTTAACCTCGTAGCAAGGTATCTTTCCATACGCATTTCCATTCTTGCTCTCTCAGCGCAGATGGGGTGGCACATTCATCAGATGGATGTGAAGACTGTGTTCCTCAACAGAGTCATTGAGGAGGAGGTGTACATAGAGCAGCCCGAAGGTTTCGATATCTTCAGCAGTGAGTCGCATGTGTGCAGGCTCAAGAGAGCGCCGTATGGGTTGAAACAAGCACCTCGTGCTTGGTACACACGGATAGATAGTTATTTCACCAGACTTGGATTGTCCAAGAGTGAGGCGGATCCTAACCTGTACCAGATTCTGGTGAAGGGTAAGTTGCTGATCATTGTACTTTATGTAGATGATTTGATTTTGACAGGTGATGAGCTGTTGATACTCTCATGGAAGGAGGATCTTGAAAAAGAGTTTGAGATGAAGGACTTGGGCCTCCTTCATTATTTTCTCGGATTGGAAATTTGGCAGCGCAGTGGTGGACTGTTTGTTTCTCAGGGTAAGTATGCCCGGGAGATACTAGAGAAGTTCAACATGCATGGCTGAAAGCCTATTGATACTCCTCTTCCTGGTGGTTGGAGGAAGGAGGATACTACTTCAGCAGAGGTAGTGGATGCCACTGTTTATCGACAATGGTGGGTCGCTATGTATCTGGTCAATACACAACCCGACATATGCTATGCTGTTAACCAGCTTTCACAAGCTATGGTTAAGCCAACCAAGCTTTTCTGGAAGGCAGGAAAGCATGTAGTGAGATATCTTAGAGACACATATCTTAGAGGCACATCGGGATATGTATCATGGTACAGATAAGAGGATGAGTTGAGGTGGCATGGCTTCACGGATCGGTATCATCATATCATATATTGTTTCTAGCGGAAGATCATGTTACTTTCATACATTCCTACGCAAGATCAGGATGCTGATATCTTGACGAAGGAACTCACCATGAGCAAATTCGAATAATTACGGCAGGATAGGGGTTGCGTATAATCCATATCTTGCTGAGAGGGAGTGTTGAGATTGTAACAAGATGATGAGCTTAGTGGAAAGGAGTCGCTCACTAAGTGGGCTTCAGGTGGTATTTTTGGCGCAAAGTCTATTTTAGGCTATGTTTATTTTTAGACATATGGATCATGTTCTATGAGTTGCCGGATGTTATTTGTGGATGGTTGGTCAAGTCGGAAAAAATAGATGGAATTCTTTTTTTAGATATTACGAATCTCTTTTAGATTGCTGCCTAAAAACAGATATGTCGCATATTAATTAGCTCTTAATAATATTTGGACTCTAAACATTATCTTATCCTCTTGGAGCACTTCGGTTGAGTGCACAGAAGTGGCACATGCAGCTGACAAAAGGGATTACGCTATTCCTAGGGTTTAGTGCAGCTATTGCATGTTGACTTCAGTTAGATCTCATGTGACAGAGTTTGGTGAGTTGATCGAGGAAGTTAGTGGAGTTGTATTCGGGCGAAATGAGTTAAACATAGTTGAGCTAGTTGTATCTAGTCTAACCGATCGATACACTAGTGAGAGTGGTGTGAATTAATTATTCATTAATTCACTAATTATTAACTCATAAATCAACTAAAGAATACATAAGTTAACTTCAGTGCATGGACAGTTTCAGTGGAGACCAGTGAAGAGGTAGGTGAAAGAGCAGTGTGACTATCAGTTGTGACTATACTGGTGCATGAGTTTGCACCACACATTGATGGAGATGCCAATGAGGATTGCGCAGTGCATACCAGTGGGATTCGAACTTGGATCAAGCCATTATTCATCTTGGATTGCGCAGTAGAGGCAGGCTAACAGGTGGAGCAGATTGGAGCATGTGTTTTGTATGATCTGAGCTTGTGTAGTGTGTAACAATTGGAGATTGTACTGAGAGCTTGTGAGGACTTTGTACAATGATTGTTACATGATATCTATCATTATAATATATAGATAGTTGGGGGTTTTCAACTTTAAGCTTTCCCATAAATACTATGTTTATATGTGTGATTGTTTATGGTTTTAGTGTGCACATGCGATTGTTTATATTTCCGCAAATTGATGATCAATACTAGAAGAGGTTATGTATTATGCATGAAGCTCAAATAGTGTGTGATCAGGATAATCTCGGTGAATAATTTAATAGTTATTAAAATTTCTACAAACATTGAGATAAAGCTTTCAGTTAGAGAAGGTTATTGATATATAATAGGTCCTAACTCTATAATTTCTGTTCTTTATCAGAGAATAGTGAACAATATGACATACATAGAAGGAAAACAATAACAAACAGAGGTGAACTTCACCGATGATTTAGACCAGGATCCCAAGAAGCAGCTTTTATATTGATTTCAAACCAGTTACAGTCTTCAAGTCCAATGTTTCAGCTCAACAATCATCTTCACTGTTCAGCCTATCTAATCTATCACAAGCAAGGCTCCAAGGGCCAGTGAACACTATTTACAATCAAAAGTTTAAGCTCAAATGTATATCAAAGTTCTACAACCAACCCCTCACTCATCTTCTAAAGAAGTATATATAGAAGAATGAGGAGGTGAGATCTGATAAAAGATCTCAATTACAATTAATACAGAGTTAATGTATTCTTGGCCCTTTGGGGGGCTCAAAGAAGAAACTGTATAGGTGTTTCACTGTATTAATTGATTTTCACTTATGAATTAAGCTCGGTGGGAGCTTAGTTGACCTTTGAGGCTCTGTGTGATGCTAGGGTTACCCTGCAGATGTCTTTTGCATTAAGTTTTATTGCAGAAGTAACTTTTCTGGCTGTGCTGAGGCGAAAATCTGATCTTCTTCAATAACTTTGGCCTTTGTTTGAATGGTTTGAGGAACAAGTGGCACTACGATAGCTGAGAAATCAATTTTCCTTAGATTGTGGAGGTGGAAGCATTACTGCTTGATAAAACACTTTAGGTTTTCTGTAAACTGTGTTTTGTTTGGGGATTAGGATTTTGATAAGCATGTTAGATGTAATCCCCACAAATATGTCCCTTAATCCTTTGTTCTGGTGCATTTTTGTCTTTGACGCTGATACTTTTTGTCTCTTCCTAATTTGCTGTGTTCTTTGCTGTAGTGCAGGGTTGCACAGGGTTCATAAGGCGTCAATGGTTCATGAATAATTGATAAACGTGAATTTTTAAACCCCGCAAGTGATTTCCTGTGGCAAATCGAAGGCGGAGGATCTTCACCCTCAACCTTCATAATTTCTTCAGACGTAGAAAAGAAATCGTTGAAACCCTACAAAATACGAAAAATGTTATAAAATCCTGCTTTTGTAGGTTGACTACATCGAAGGGCATGTGGAAGGAGCAAAGCCGTTGGATGGCATCATCCAAAAGTCAGGACTAATCAGGGAGATCATAGAATGGGCGAAAGAAAAATTAAATCCAAGTCGTCGATCGGGCAGAGATCGATGGTCGAGATTGAACGAGGTGGTCAGAGGAGGAGGACGAATCTGAACCGTCGATTGCGCAAAGATCGACGGTCGGGATTGGGCAATGGAAAGTTAAACGGAGAGATCGGGTGATGAATTGTGGGTCGTTGATCTACATATTAGATCAATGGTATAGATTGATCTGCCGCTAACCATCGAGCAACTTCGGCGAGCGATCACCATTGGATCAGTGGGCCCAGATGGGACAGTCCACAGCGATATCGCTAGGCGTCCATGTCTGAATGATAACGCGTGATGGATGAATTTAATACGCGGTGGATGGTGGTTTCCAGAACAGTGCTTGGGACGTGTGTCAAACAGTGTATGGAATCGCTGGCCATCGGAAGAAAACAACGTTTGGCCCGAAGGCGGTGCAATGGATACCGCCGGTTTCGGGCAACTGGCTTTCGGGCGGTGGGGACCACGGGGAGATGAACTCCACATCATCGATCTGCAGCTTATATCGGCGGTGCGGGATAATTTAAAAATGGAACAGCGGAGAAATGAAAAATAATTAAAACCCAAGTTTTAATTTAAAACAAATGTTTTAACGTTTTTTCATTGGCGGAATATATAAAATATGATTAGGCGCCCAGCTGCGGGGCCTTTGGGCGCATGGAGGGTTATATGACTGGAGGTTTTTAAAAGGAAGGGAGCTTAAGGCTAAACCCGAAGGGCTTAAGTCAAAACAATGTATTTTTATGATTTTTCAACGTTTTTCAAAGGAAATGAGGGTTTTGATAAGGCTAAGAAGGGGTCTTAGAACCTTATCAAGGGTTTTTATGTAGTGTAAAAGGAAGAAACATGAATTTGTTGGATTTTAATGGGGAATTAAGGGGTAGAAAAAGAGGTTAATTTGGGAATAAGGGAAAAGAGAAAATGGTGTTTGCAGCAATATTTTGGCTTTGGAAATCAGCAGGATTTCAGAGTCTTTTGGGATGAAAACAAAAGTATAGAATCTGGACAGAGGCAGGAGGCCTTTAAGAGTGTTCGAGAGCCAACAATTTTTAGTGAGAAAAATTGTTCCTTGAAGGCTCAAAAATATATTTAGCCACCTTTTTGGGATAATCAAATTTTACAGGTGGCTAACAGGTGTGACAATAGCTAAGGAGGTAATTTGTAGATGTGTGCTCTGGTTTTATTTTTAACGTTGTATTAGTTCCCCCTCCTAAATGTCTTAGATTTGGTAGGCATAATTTGAAAACTCAAAGGTGAAAGGAAACATATTTGTTACCCAGTGGTCTACTTGGCCTATGGACTGGCCACATTACAGTAATGCATAAAGCTTTTCACAACAATAAAGGGAAAGGGTTATGGTTGAGTCAAATTTTATTGTTATTGACAATGTAATGAAATGTATCTCAATGCTATGGTTTTGGACTTTTTATTGGTTGAACTAAAGGACCCAGTTGAAAATATTTGGGCCAAGTTGGTAAGGCAAGCTACGGAAAAGACAAATGATTTAGCTGGGGATGGAACCACAACATCTGTTGTTCTTGCACAGGGTTTAATAAGTGAGCGTGTAAAGGTAACTTTTTGTCAATAGTACTGGATTAAGATCATCTATTCATTTTTTTAGGGTCTTATGGTGTTTTGTTTTTTAGTTTTGGGTTGGGCTTATTGAGTCTAAGATAGTTTTTGAGTGAAAAAATTGCTATTAGGTATTAAAAAATTTTGGTTCTTTTGTCAAAATTTATGAGCTTGTTAGGAAATAAAAAATGACAATGGTTGTATCTTAAATTTGTGGAAAATAATTTGAAATGAAACCTTTTTGTTTAGGTTGTTGCAGCAGGTGCAAACCCCGTTCAAATTACTAGGGGCATTGACAAGACAATAAAGGCTCTTGTTTTAGAACTCAAAATTTTGTCAAAGGAGGTAAACACTTGCCTTTTGAGTAGGCTGGTTTTCATTTTTGCTGATGGTTTGGTGTATCTAATTGAATTAGTTGCCTAAGGTATTTTTGGTTGCAAACTCCTTTTCATTTTTCATACAATAATGGCCTTGTGGAATACATTTGATTGTGTGGTCTTGTTAGATCTACAACATTTGTAGTTGTTTAGTGTTATGGCCGAGGTGCACTTTTATTATGGAAATAGTTGATGCAATATTGTCATTTAATCCTTACTGCAGGGTAGCATGTTGAGAAGTTTCTTGTGAAACATTTGGTATTCAAAATGACACTTGATCCTATAAAGCATCATGCACTTGACTTAAAAATTCATATTCAAAGTGTGCCAGACAATTCTTGAAAAATTTCAAATATTTATGTTGTTTTAAACCATTATCTTTTTCATGTATTGGATGCTGAAAATGAGAAAAAGACTTTGGTATGAAACCAACTGGTGAATAATTTCCAGCAAAACAACCACTTCCAAGACATGATTTAGAAGTAGAACATATGTAATTATGAAGCATAGAAATATATCCTTAATGCATTTTCAATGTTTGGCTAGGGTTGTTTTTGTAGAAAATAACTCCTTATTCCTAGAATAGTGATCTTCAATACAAGTAAATTCCAGAGAAGAGAGATCATCGTGTGACATAAACCTATTAACAAAAGTGAGTAGGGAATGATTATTAATTATGGCATACTAAGTTGTCAGTGATTTTGCCTATTTGTCTTTAACATGTAAAAATGTTAAATTTCAAAGTTACATCATCATGGTTTGGCATCATGAGCTTGACTAATTGTCCACCATGCTCATAATTTCATTGTTGTATTCATATCTATAAACAACATTTCAAATAATAATAAAAATGTTCTATAAGAAAAATCCAGACCTCCATGTTGCTGCTCCTTGTGAGACAAAGTCAAAATTGCATTACACAATCTGACAGATAAGAATCTCCTATATCCTGGTGGTATGTATCCAAATTATTATAATAGTGTCTTCAAGAATTATGTTGACATTGCCAATGAGATATTTAAGAAATGAAAGATGGAGCCTTCTTCATTTTTGTATATGTAACAGTATTTTATTAATATAAAGATTGATGGTTTTGTCTTTCTGAAAATGAAATGTAAAAAGAATTTATTGTGGTCAATTGAAAAGTTTTTTTTTAAAGCTTTTCATTATGGAAGGGCGACATAGATATATGCCCTAATTGAAATTCAGACCTGCCCTTCAAATTTGATCACTGTGTGGGACCTTAACAAACAATAAAACTATTCCGCCACGCGTTATATAAAACATATAACAAATCCTTTGTCAAAACTTCAAACAAACCCTTTAGCCGTGGAGCCCGCCGGACATCAAATGGCGATAAACCATAATTCAAACCAAATTCGCGTTCCAAAATAGCCTGCTAACGTTGGCCAATTTTGTGACACGAAAACCAAATGAATTCTGCCCTAATATTTTTCGGGTCCGAATTTGGGCTGGCATACGGAGAGAGAGTTGTGATGCGAATTTCTTATCAAATTCGCCCTAATCTTTTTCAAGTCTGGATTTCCACTGTGCGAGTGGCCCAAACAAAGATCCGCTCCAATCAATTTCTACCACATTTCCTCAATCAAAAGTTTCCTTGTTCCCGGATGCGGGTGCATTCGATGGCGTTTAAGGCGATGGGACATGGATGTGGCGATTTCATATCAATCACATTAAGTTTTAACGCTATTCAATCAGTAGATATTTAAGTTCCAAGGTTTTCACATCAAATCGCATTAAGTTTTAACGTTGTTCAAGATCGAACCTCCACTCCTGTTAGCGATTCCGCATGCTCCAATATGCTCCGGCCTTCGGCTCTCATCAATGAGAGATTTATGATGGGTGTTCTTCGATGCCATTGCAGTCGGGTCGATAAAATGGCGTTTCGCTATGGTTTTTCAGAGGAGCCGCAACCTTTGAATTGCAGATGCTCTCCAGTTGTTGGGTTACACTGCCTGCTCACTGTGACGAGAAGGAGAAGACAATTGAACTGCTGCTCAGACCTTGGTGCAAATCTGCATTTCTCTCGGTCTGGTCTATGTCTGTCTTCCTCGGTTTCTTGGAATCCTGCTTCTCTGTCTCGTCTTGTGCCCACTACTGAGACTGCACCCATGCCTCGCCTGCGTCAAAGGATTCGTTTCCGCAGGGGGAGCACTAGAGGTCAACCCCTGCACTCTCCCTCCAGCCCCTCAACCGAGTCGTCTTCCCAGTCCAGTGATTATTACGCAGGTCGTTATCCAAACACTAGAAGTGGGCGGGGTCAAGTTCTAGGATCTGGCCACTGTATGGGCTCCCATGCTCCTCATTTCCCCACCACTTCACCTTCTCCCACAACACGCACTGCGATTTTTTCCTTTAATTTCTCTTTGAACCACCCATGAATCATAGCTTCAATCACCGTGGTTTTACGTGAGGAGGCCCAAGTGGAGGAACAATGCACCCGTCCGGTGGGTCTGAGCTTAGAAAATGCCAGCTAGCATTCAGGCCTTTAGGAGGCGAGCGGTGGCGTGAATGTGGAGATAGCACCTGGTGATCCTGGACCTTCCGAAGGATGGTGCCGAATCGTCGAGGAACCACTGGAGGAATACTTTGGTTAAATTGGTTTTCTTGCTTCACGACCCACTTAATTGGGCATGTTTTAGATTATATTACTGTGTTGGACCTCTGTAATATTTTTGAATTCTGTGAACGTTCAAGACTATTTTCCTCGTATGAGGGCAGTCTTCTTTTTTGATTTTTTGATGACAAATTTGCCATAAGTCTGGGCAATGTTTTTGACTTTGGTCATGCTGTAATTTTATTCCCACTGTTAATAGATTAGCTTTACTTAGAAAAAAAAATGTTGCCCTGTTTCTATTTTAAACCTGTTATTTGAAATACAGAGCCATATTTATATGATTGTTTATAGTCGAAGTGCTATGGGGTGGTTTATTATATTAATATTTCACGGTCGAATTATGTTCATAACAATTGGAATTTTTTTTTTGCCCTATTTCTATTTTAAACCTGTTTTTTGAAATACAGAGCCATGTTTATATGATTGTTTATAGTCGAAGTGCTGCAGGGTGGTTTATTATATTAATATTTCATGGTCAAATTATGTTCATAACAATTGGAAAAATTTTTTTTTGCCCTGTTTCTATTTTAAACCTGTTTTTTGAAATACATAGCCATGTTTATATGGTCTAAATATTATACTCTTTCTCTGTATATCTACAGGAACCTTTTTGCTATGAATAGGGTGGATGCTGTATCAGGCTACTAATGGAAACAAGCGAGTCTGAACCTTACATCTCAGATGCAATAGATGGTTACCAATTTTGGAATCAAGCGAGCCTGGGTTTCTGCAGATGGTTTTTATTTCCGGGAATAAGTGAGCGAGAACATACAATCGACCCTGGGTTTATACATATTTTTGCTCTATCATGGATGCTTTTTGTGTGAGGCGTATATCAACAGTACATGTCTTTTCACATTTCCTGTATCTGCTTTATGATACCATTTTATGTGTTGACAGGTTATCACTCTGCCTTCAAAACTAGCGATGTTGGTCTATGTTGCTAGTTTATTGATATGGTCTGATGGTATTTTTATACTTTGGAAATATCACACTCCTCACATGATTAGCATTTTTCTCTGTTCAAGGATTTTGGGTACTTTAATTTGTATTTGGAACAATGGACGTCAGTACTCTATCTATTGCTTTACTATTCTACATACTGCTATTTCACTTTATTATAGATGCCTCAGGCATATTTGGATGCTTTCTCAGATTGTCGATAATCTCCATGTGGACCGTTACTGGGTTTTATATCATTTCCCTGTATGTGACATGGGGTATTTTTCTATCATTGTCTGGGGTGGGACTTCCACTTTTCTGGATGGATATTTGGGTTCCAATCTTTAGATGTGAAAATGTAATGACTTCATGGACTGTTTTTCTTCATATAATATATTCAAAACAACATTTTTTCTCTTGTGAAAAAAAAAATGATTGTTTATAGTCGAAGCGCTGCGTGGTGGTTTATTATATTAATATTTCACGGTCAAATTATGTTCATAACAATTGGAAAAAAAAAATGTTGCCCTGTTTCTATTTTAAACCTATTTTTTGAAATACAGAGCCAAGTTTATATGATTGTTTATAGTCGAAGCGCTGCGGGGTGGTTTGTTATATTCATATTTCATGGTCATTGGAACGCCCACAATTCATAACAAATATTGGAGATTTACTATCCTATTTTAAAGTTTCATTTTTTTTTTTAAATTGAACCTGCCATCGGTATACCGACGCTTTGTAAGCGTCGGTATTCTGACGTCTTGAATGATTTCAGTCAGTCTTGTGACGTTCGTCGATATTGCGACAGTTATTCCTAGGGTCACTATTGCAACGCTTTTGGAATGCGTCGGTATTCCAATGCTTCTAGGACGCATCGGTCTTGCGACACTTTTGCAATGCGCCGGTCTTGCGACACTTTTTATGGCGTCGGAATTGCGACAACTTAAAAATGTCGGAAGAGCGACAGTATAAAAATGTCGGAAGAGAGACGTTCAAAAAGTCGGACCACATTTCGTTGGAATTGTGACAGTTTACAAACATCAGAAGAGCGACGTTCAAAACATCGGACTACATTTTTTCGAAATTGCGGCAATTTACAAACGTTGGAAGAGCGACGGTTTGGGAAACGTCGAAAGAGCGACGCTTGTTTGGAAGCGACAGAAAAAGTGTCGGTAGAGTGACACTTTGTCAGTGTGTCAGAATTGCGACATAATGGAAAACCATGTTTTGCCCGTCCTCGAACTATCGCTCTTGCGACGACTATGTGTCGGAATAGCGACGAAGTGGCCGTTGGAAATTGGGCCAAATTTTCTAGTGTAGTGAATCCATAGATGATTCCATTAGAAAATGTCAACACATGTTTCCTTATTGATTACTGAATGATGACCCTTGATCTTGATGGCTGCCTTCTATAAATGTTGTTTTCAGTGAGGTTCCCAGGAGACACTTATCTCATAGCATAGTTATCACATTTGTGTTATAGAAATCCTCCTACGATGAGTGATCCTCCTTCAATGCTTCCATCATGATGTCAATTCTAAAGTGATGTATTTATCTAATATAAAATGCTTCCTAACATACTATTTTACAACTGACATATACCTATTATATGGGAATATGATCTCAATAATAGTAGAGATATTTCACTTATTCTTTCATAGGTTTCTTTAAATCCGGTTCTTCCATTTCTCTGACAATATAGGCTTATTCCTTTTTCCTCTTGTCCTTGTTATATTTCGGACATTCCTTTTTATAGTGCCCAAGTTCATTACATCCATAAAATTGTATCTTATCCATGTTCCTTCTTTTATTCTCAGGACCAAACTTACCAAATTTTCCTTTCGTTCTTGACATGGAAACATAGTCTTGATTCTCTTCATTTTATCCTTAATCAATTTTAGCTTTTTAATCTACTCTCTTCTATCTTAAATAGAGACCATAGATCCTGAAAATGTGTTGCTTCTTTCTTCCCATCTATATTTGAATTGATGTTTCCCCATCCCTCCGATATAACATTCTACACCATTATAGCCATTTCTCTATCAAAAATTACTTCTCCCAATTCATGCAAATGATCTCGCATTTCAGAAATCTTCATAAAATGTGAAGTGATTCCTTCATCTCTTGATGTCTTAAACTTGTATAGTTTTTGTCTTAGATATATTACTTCCCCTGAAGTATTCATTGAGAATAGATTCGCCAATTTATGATATATTTCTTTTGAATATTCTAGTTTTGATCTATATATATATATATATAGAGAGAGAGAGAGAGAGAGAGAGAGAGAGAGAGAGAGTCCTTTATGTATTCTATAAGAATCCTTTGGGTGCTTATGTCTCCCTTCATGTATATGTTCTTGAGTATCTATTTTTGAAGGTTTAGTCACCGACCCTTTGATGTAGTCCATGACTTCATTCTCAATAATACTTAGATTTGTCCTTTTCTTCCATGCAAGAAATTTTGAAACCCCAACTAGTTTGTTGCTTTCTTTGCAAAACGAAATTTTGATAGATTTAGGTGACACATAAAGATTCTTACTTGAGTAGACTCTTTTATTCTTCTACCATATTCCTTGTTGATGATGATTTAGATAATAGCAGGAGATCCCTATTAGATTAGTTTTTTCAAGAGTGTTGAAAAGGGATAGATCACATTGGATCCTTGATGATGATGATAATCAAGGATGGCTTGATGGTTCTCCAATATTGTTCACTTGATTTCAACACCAAATAGTTGCTGATAGATATGGATTCTATACGATGTCCTTAATGATGTTTACCAGGCTTTACTTATAGCTTTGGAATCCTTGTGGATAGTTATCTTAACCCTGATATTTCTTTCCTTCTTGATGCATAGATCCTTCAATTATTGTCTTGGGATTTAATCGTTTCACAAACTCTATGAAAACTTCTCCTTATTGAATGAATGAAGATCTTCTTAGATATAATGTCGATCCTCTATTTTCCTTGATGCATTCTTGAGAATTGATCCTTGATATCTTGATACTTGTGTGTCTCCTTCTTAAATTTCCCTTTCTTGTCTTCGGTACCTTAGCTCTGATACCATGTTGAGAAATTAGGGCGTTTAATTCAATTTATCTTCTTGATAATTAATTGTGAACATATTATGATACTTTTACTTAGATATTATCTTTGTTAGATTATTATGTCTTTCATCAACTCAATTATCAAAAAACAAGAGACACGAAGTTTAGGTTCTTCAATCTAGGGCCAAAAGCTCTCCCTCTTGGAGAGGAAACCCCGAAAGTAATTCTTCTTATATATATTCAATTGACGAGTACCATGACCATGACACAGACCCTAGACATATGTATGCCTCCAAGACATTTTCACTTCTTCTTTGGGATTCTTATGTTGCTCTTACTTTTCTACACTTCACTGCACCAATACTAGGAACCACAGTCCCTATTATAACAACCCAAAAAATTTGTTTCTATTCTTTTCCTTTTCAATCTCCAAGAAATTCTTCCTCAGCCTTCTATCTGCACCTATCATACCCATACCCAAGGCAAATATCTTATGCTTTTTTTAGTATCCTTTCCTTATGTTCTGTATACCTCTAAGATTATAATCCTTATTTCGTCATTGAACACCATTCTTCTCATATACTATAGTTTATATTCCTAAACTTGGATCTTTATTGTTTACTGAGATGTGTACTCTCTTCAAATTGTACCTCACACTATTCTTTTCACTATATCACAGTCATGTTTCTTCCCTAAATAACCCTCGATAGTCCTGAAGTGATCACGATGTATATGACCCAAGAAAAGAGAGAGAATTATGTGTTTCTTCATTGATATGCCACTTCTCCTCACACCAAACTACAATCCCTGACCTCGCACTTAGTTGCAGATTTGATCGAAATTGTTGGTGATAATGTGAGGTCATAGACATCTTATATATAGAGGTGGTGTTACTTTCCTAGGTTGACATGATCTCTTGAGAGTGAGTGGACTTCAAGAATGGAGGATCTTCAACATGTATTGAGCCAAATTTTTGGAGCATGTTGAAAAGATCTTGAGGCATACAATTACATCCATAATTTGTCTTTACAAGTGTAACAACACTTCATATACATGACTCTAAATCATACATTTACGAAAAAATGACAAACTCTTAAAAACATCAACATGAATTCTTTGACCTATAATAAAAACTCCTTGATCATGATACCCATTAGTCAAGAATTTAAAAAATACATTTTATTATCTCTTTCTTATTCATTACATGAATTTATAAGTACAATTCATTATTAAAACCGAACCTGGTTACACTTTTCAATAATATGAACCCTGCATCCAGTATTTTTTGTAACTCTTTTTTGACAATGTCCTTGATATTTGGGTTCATCCTTCTCTGGCATTGGAACACATGCTTGCATCCCTCTTTGATGTAAATATGATGGGTAAAAACTGATGAATGCACACCTTTCATTTCCTTATAATCCTAAGCAAGCACATTTAATTGTTTCCTCATTACATTTCACAATTGCTCTTCTTGTTTTGCTGAGTGAGAGGGTTGATATTTAGAGTTTTCGATGGCCCAAACTCTACAATCTTGACATGTTCTAGTCTAGATTCAAAAAATCATAAGTCAGTCGAGGGACTACTCTCAGATTCTTTCATAAATTCGTCAACTAGTATGGGTGTGGGAGGTTGATTTTGTAGGACATCGTTAATAATATCATCTTCATCAAGTTTCCCCCATCCTATAACAATATCTAGAGTGTAGAGTGAGTAGGGGTTTGTGTGATATAATTCATCCTCTAACTATAAGGGTAAATAAGGTTTAATATAAGGTTCAGTACGAGGATACAACACACATTGTTTTGATATATTTCCATTCTTGATGGTCATGTTCTTAGTCCTACAACTAATGTAGGCATCAATAGTGACCAACCAACATCTTCCAAAAATGGGAGGATAACCATTAAACTTGTTTTTGGGTTGGAGGACTAGGAAATCAATAGGGTACTCCCAGGAGTCAATCGATACCATGACATACTCAATAACTCCCTCAAGAGCTACTATGGATATGTCTACAAACTACAACAATGTGGTGTTATTTCTCAAATCCCCTTAGATATTTAGCTTCATCATGGTTTCATTGGTCATCACATTGATTACATCCCCAATTTTAATCAAGGTATTAGGGACCACTGTTACACCAATTTTTGGTCATCTAACATGTTACTCTTAGATGGACTGAAGTACACCATGTAAGACCAATTTTACCATAGTAAAATTGCTTTAACTATGAAAAATAACTTAATAACCCATAATTTATTAAGTCGTTTCTGGTCTAAACAGGAAACCCCATGAGGAATAATTAAATAAATCCTTATTTATTTGATTTTACTCTAGGGATAATTAATTAAACCACTCTTTAATTAATATTCTTGGTCATATTTAACCCAAAACAAGAAAATTAATTAGATAAATCATTATTTATCTTATTATTTTCTAGGAATAATTATTTAAATCATTATTAATAATATTGCTTGTTAAATTTGACTAAATCATTTCTAAATAATTGAATAAATCATTATTTATTTAATTATTACTTAAACAAATTCTTAAAATAATAAATAAATGATTTATTTATTTATTATTTATAAATAAAGGGATTTGACCAAATTCAAATTCCTTTTCTGTCCAACAAAAATAATAAAATATTCCATAAAATTTGGATCTAAATTTGGTTAATAATATTTTAATTATGCACCAATATCTAGAATAACTCAATATTTTTTTATAAATAGAAGGGTTTTCCATTCATTCACTACCTTTTGTTGCCTAGAGATCACTCTTGATCTATACTTTTGGTTTGACTTTGATCCTCCATCATTGTCATATTTTTCTACTTTTTGCTTGTGAGTTCCCTTAAAGGTCCTTTTTGTCTCGTTTTTCTGCACCATCAAGAGAGAGATATCTTAGATCTGAAGTGCTGAGGAAATACAAGAACCCATCCCTTTGAGTGGGGACTGGTAACATCTTTCTATGTTCCCTTCCCAGGTGTCATAATACAAAAAATTCTTTAAAAATTGTTGTCTTGTTCATTGGATGCATGGAGCAACTCTTTCTTATTATTTGTTGTTTAATATCTTTAACTGCATAGATCTGGATTTCTATAGCATTTATTCTGATCAATAACTGCAGATCTAAAGAAATTGACAACCATATTTGATGTTAGGATTTTTTTTTATGCATAGCTAAAGTGATATTTTTTCGTACGCTTGCGATTAGAATTCACACTAACAACTAGGGACTTCACAAGGGTTTATAATTATGACCGCTGCCATTTTTCAGATCCCTACATGACCAGCTGCTTAAACCCCTAGGGTTTTTCTTCAGCTTCTTATTTTTCATTTCTTGATGTTGTCTTTAACCTTTAAAACCCTAAAACAGTAAAAGTTCTAACTTCTGTGTGTTTTTGGGCCTATTGCGCAGGTAACAGGTATCAGCCATGGTAGAGACGACGCTTTTTTCTGAAACCTAATTTCAAGAAGGTCGGAAGTGTAGGTCACACTTTTTGGGCCAAAAAATGTGACCTCAGCTCTTAGGTAGTAGAAAATAGCCTGAAAATTGTGACCTTAGTGGAAAAAAGGTCACAAACTACGACCTGTACTTTTTGCAGGATTTTTTCTGTGATTTTTCTGGGTTTTTCTGGGCCACTGTTCAGGGTTGACCTCCCTCTACATTAGTATTAGACTTTTATTTTCTTAGTTTTACTCGTCGAAGTAGGAACCAAGCCTTTTCAGGATTTAGTACCCTTCCACCTTTTAGGAAGAGTTTAGCTTAAGCAGGTCTTCTAAGATTTTAGTGTTTTCAGCCATCAGATTTGAACCTATACTTTCAAATCCATTTTAGATCAGTTATTTATCAATCAAAAACACCTCTTCTCAGTATTTTTTGGTCCCCCTTTAGGTTCCCTTTCATTTCCCTTCAGGTTGTAGCCTTTCCCCACCTATTTTGCAGCATTTTTCCCTCTGCTTTTTTGTTTCTTTCTACACCTCTTTCCAACAGATTTGACCTCTAGATCCCTATCCCTCCTAACCTTAGATCCATTGGCCATTTTGTGTGTTTTGAATATATTTTTCCCACCCATATACTAGTTGTTGGGAATCCCTCCTCCTTGGGTTTAATTTTATGTATCTTTAGCTTTTTATTTTTTGTCGCATTCAGTTTCCTTTACCGTCATTTTCAGTTTTATTTAAAATTATATAACATATTTTTTATTTTTCTCTACACACGTTTGGGCTTAATTAAAATTAACACACTTATCACATACACGCAGACCCTAAGTGAAGAGCGCCTAGTTACACCGCCAGACCAAGACTTAAACATTGTAATCAATTGATCGTGCACCTCCCTTCCCTTGTTTACCTCTCTTCCTTATAGTGTTTTGTGTCTCTTTACCGTCATTGCACCCCCAACGAATTTATCCTAGAGACTCCAAGGCCTTCATCCTTAGTTTTTATTAGGAATACTTTCCCCAGTGCGTAGGTTTCATGTTCATCCTCCACCAAGTCTGCATTTTGACTCTGCTTCTGGTTCATCGGGTTCCCCCTCTCGTTCTATCCCTAGGTCTCCTCCACCTTTAACCTTCATCATGTCTGGTTCAAGACCTAACGTTAGTGGAAACCCCAACCCTAATGGTGGAAATTCTACTAGTGGTGCCTCAATGGGAACTATTCTGGCTACTCCCTTACTTCCTTATATGGCAGGCCTAAGCCTTCTCGATTTCAGCTAGTTCATTAAGGACCCCATACACCGTGATCTTAGTTGGCTTGCTATGCCAACCAAGATTCCTTCAGAAATCCTCAAGTTTGAAGGAAATGTTGAAGAGGATCCTACTAACTGTGTTTTTTCTTTCCACATGTGGTGTTCGTCTAATTCCATCACCGATGACTCTATCTGTCTTCAGTTATTCCAGCATATGCTTAATAAAGAAGCTTCCAAGTGGTATGCCGACAAGGCCTCGTCCACTCATACTAATTTTGTGACCCTTGCCAAGGATTTTTTGTGACCCACCTATCTGACCATATTTAAGAATGATGCAGAAGGAAGAGCCTATGTCGAGCCCTTGTTTTTGAAGACCATGTCTACATGGACTAGTTTCTCATATCCCTTTTTCCTGCTATTGGAAAATATGTCGTATCTCACTTCCCTCAAACCAGGGAAGATTCCCTCCAGATTGCGTTGAAATATGACCTGATCTATGCACAATCTCATTATGTTTATACCGTCTTACTTGATCTCCCTAGAGCCAGTGGTGTCAATGCATTGGGGCATCCTATGCCTCTGATAGTATTTTTGGAGCCCTTTCACATATGTACATCATCCTCCCATGGTTTATGGTCTCCCTCAAGGAGGGGCCAGCTCCTCCAGCACTCCCCCCCCCCCCCAACCCCCAGCAGCATGTATCTAGGACACTGTATGTATCCGCATTTTTCCCAACCTGTTTACCCAAATTTTTCTCAACCTCCTTATTATCTGTATCCATAGCCTAGTGCTCCAGCTCCTCCAGCATTAGCACCTCAACCTCCCTTGCCTTCTCAAGATCCGCAACAGTAGCCACCCCCCCTCAAGGTCAAGTGTATGCGCAGCAGAGTGTGACTAATCCTCCTACTTCCAAAAAGAAGAGGAAAGGAAATCAAAACCAATCTTCCCCAGGTAATCTAGGATAAAATCCCCAAGGGAATGCATCTAACACTACACCCCAGCAATAGGGCACTTAGCCCAAGCAGAACATGCCTATTCGCATGAATAATCCTTTTTCTTTTTGTGGAGTCTATGGTCACTAAACCCATGATTTTCCTCTTTTACCTCAGATGCATCATATGTGGAAAGCTCAAGCAACATCCTGAGGATAGAAGGCCTCCCCTTCAGTTCCTCCCAATGCTACCCATATCCAACAGGATTTTTTTACCAATCCTTTCCCCTAGTAAGGATATGTGGTTTCCCAACCCCCTGAAAGTCAGGCGGCCACTCAACCTCCTCCATCTAGTACCTTTGATTACCAAATTCTCATGATGAAATCTGAAAAAAACAAGACCGTTGACCTAAACCTTCAGACTCAGTCCCGTAATTACAACAAGGCCCCTGCTACGTGTGCTATGGATCCCCCATCTTTAGGTCCCACAGAGCCTCTTTCGACACCCAATGGTCCTTTACTTATCCCTCAACCTAAGGTAGAGGTCCAAACCATGATCCCCAAGGGACCATTACGTCGAGACACTGCTTCCAGAAAAGCCACCCACTCCTACAATATAGTAGATGACTTGGCTCAATCCCCTGCTGCCATGTCAACACTAGAAGTCCTCCAATCGTGCCCTTCATAATGAAAATCTCTACCAACTGCTATGGGTGTTGTGGATCCTTCAGATGATCATTTAATTTTCTTCAATATTGACACATCAGGGAATCCCCTCATTCCTACATTCGTCGCATTCCAAATCCTTGTGAAGATCCGGGATGCGAACATTTCCCATTCTATCATTGACGAGGGGGCATCCACCTGTGTGATTTTCGCTTCTGTTTGGAAGCAACTAGGATCTCTTGAGTTAGCCCCTTCCACTATCACCCTCCGTGTGTTACACTGAAAATTTTCACCTTGACATTTTGTTGCCCGTATGAGCTCATTATCACTCATGCATTTATCCCCTGCAAGTATAAACACATCAGTTCCTAATATCAAGCCTTGAAAATAAGAGAAAAGCTCATAAAATTCCTTAAAACACTTGTACCACACTTTCTCTTAACATTGCCTATGGTGCTGCACTTTCTTGCTCTAAATCATGCAGAGCTAAACACACTTTTTATTTATTAAAGGTGCGGACCCCTGTAAAAGGTAAAAAAAGGCACAAGTAAAATCTAAAAGCTCAGTTTGAGTCATTTTTAGAAGCTTCTAGAAACAATCTTGTGGTGGGAAGTCTTCTCTTTTCAGGTTCATGTATCCCATCCATTGAGGAGCTAAACCCTTGATGTAAGGAGATAATCCCTTTTAAGGTGGACTCTATCCCTTCTTTTTTGGAGTTGTAGCCTCCTCTCTTTCATTATAAAGAGAGGCATAGGGAAGCTTCAAATAAGGGGGAAGCTTTAGTATTATTTGAGGTGAGATGTTGTTGGAACTTAGACCCATTTAGCTGAGATTTTATGTGGGAAAGATTACATACCTATATGTATCTCGGTTAGAAGAGTGCAAGGCTTGTCAGAGTAAAGGAGATTCCTACTTCGGACCCTAGGAAGACCTGTACAACATCAAGGCGGACACGGTTGTAAGGTTTTTCTTACTATTCAAAGTTAATACAAATAAGTCTGTTTTTCTCAATAAGTTGTCAATTGATTGGTTTATTTTATGGATTCCTTGATCACTATAATATATATGATTTATGAATATATGCTATGCAGGTGCTATTTGATTTTTGTTTGTTTGTGATTGCAGATCTTCGAAGGCAACTCTTTTGGGCGACTGAAGGACTACTACTACAAACAAGCATTGGATCAAAGGTAAGATCATCAAGCCTCTATAGCATTTAATTACGAATCGTGATATATCTAGAGAAAGATAGATTTAATTGTCTGTTTGTTTATACCTTTCCGTAGGACACTTGGGAGGTATGTCTCATCTGCAATAACGACTTATCCATCCAACAAATTGGCGACTTAGCTAGGGAATGATTGGATTTTTGGTTTTCCTTTTGTTTTGAATTGAGAAAATGATTTTTATAGTTCTTGATTGATGTATACTAGTTTGGGTGGCTTAGTTTAGTTTTTCTTTACTTTGAAAAGTGTTGAAATATTTTTTGTTTTTCTTCAAGTTTTCTGATCTCCCCACTTTTCATTCACGCACAGTGCGGTCATCTCCACAATTTTCTTGAGTAACTAGTGTGGTACCTTACCTGTTTACTCTGGAGCCTCCAGACCCTGGGAAAATTTTATGAAAACTTAAAATTTCCTTTTCAGGATTAGTCTAGATTTAATTTAGGATTCTTAGCATCTACCCAGATATATATATTTTTTTGTCAAAAAGCCTTGTTTATGAGTTTCTTTCAGCAAATTTTTCATCTCATCAATCTCTGTTAAGTTAATTGGGTGTTTTGAATATTCTTTTTTGAGAAATTCTTAAATTGATTTCCTTTGGTCATTACTTCGAGGTTTGTCTCAGTCTCTTAACAATTTTGCATCTTTTTGCTTTTGTTTTTGTAAAAACATTTCCTCGTCATTCGTCGGGGGGGGCTTAATTGTGTCTGAGTGTTAATCACCTTTGAGTGTTTTTATTTTTTGATTTTTGGAATTCTCACCCAATTTTCTTTACTTACACTTGACTGGTTCTTAGATTGCAATAGAATCATCTTGTGTTTGAGAATTATCTTGCATAGATCACATTTTCATAATTAGAATTCTCATTTTCAGAATATGAATGCAAAATGTGCATAGATTACATTTGCATACTTTTCAAGTGAATTGTGCACAGATTACAACTACATAGTTTACATTCTAAAAAATCAATCTTAGATTTAGATCAGTTTCTTTAATTTTAATTTACATGTTTTTATGCTTTTTTTAAAAACACAAAAATAAAAAAATATGGAATTGATTAGCATTAGTTTTTTTTGATGCAATTAGTGCATTAGAGAATTTGTTATATTTTCTCTTTATTGATCAATTTTTTGCATTGTTGGAAGTGAATGGAAACTCTCTCCTTACTTTAGTTAGGATTCATCGAATTGAAAATATTACATTATCATATTCGATTGCATTCATTTTTGAGTAGGGTCATAATGTAATGTTCCAAATTTTATGGAACATTAAATTTTATTAAGGAGATGAATAAAATGGGTAGGGGACCCATTATTTGCATCATTAGAGAATAAAAATCCTCTAAGTATGAAAGAGGATCATATTGGAGCTGGATTTCACACCTCCATGTGTGAAAAGAGGTTTTGGCATACATGCTTGGCCAAGGTTGACCAAGTCAAACTGCGTTGGCATGAGTTGGAAAGCATTATATGGGACAACGTAGGAGGGAAGTTTCTAGAGAAGAGGAAACCCTAATTCGAAATAGGTTCCAAGGAGGGAAGGATAATTTTATAAAAGAGGAGCAAGGCAGCCATTGTGGACATCTTTGATCATTTTTACATCCAAGTCTTGGAGACTTGTTGCTGCCTCGTGCTGTTCAGCAGAGCTATAGTGCTTTCGGGCACGAGGGAGTCCTATTGATTATTTCCTCTCCTTCTTGAGTAGCTCATGAATTATTTCACTCATCCTCCATATTCTGGCATTCAGGCCATTAGCTTTATCCATCTAAATCAACGTAGTTTCTGCAGCAGATATTGTGGAGTGTTGTTGGGTGTTGCTGGGGAGGTTTCCACACACCATCCAGAGCTTGTTTTCCAATGGGGAGAGGTTATATTCATTGGAGGATCAGAAATAGTGTTTCTTGAGCATATCCCACCATCTTTGGCATCAGGCCAACCACATTCCATCATTGGCACCGCAATCCCTTCAGTAGACAGCGTTATTCATAGAGGAGATTTGCTGTGAGGGATTGACAGTCACTTTGACAAGAAGTCTTGGGTGAAAGGAACAGCCTTTCACTTCAGATTTATATCGGACGAGTATTATTCATTTTTTGCAGCCATTTCAGACTTCTCCATGTATTTCCATTTCTTGAGTAGCTGTAGCTACCCAGCTACTCCAACATTTCTGCAAAATGCCATTTTTGTATAGATTTCAGCCAATCCTTTTAGAGGATTGATTTATTGTATTTTCAGGGGTTTAAATCATGCTCCCCCTTATTTATTTGAGCTTACACTGATATATCATTGTATTCTCATTATTTATGCAGCAGCTTCTCCCTATAACTGTGCAGTCATGGCCTAGGGCTTTCTTTATGCAGATGCGTTTCTCATGTTTTCTTATACAAATTTCTTGAGGCTTGTTATGCCTACTTGAGTGATCATTTCCTCAAGGATTTGTATTCTTATTTGTTGCTATGTATTAATGTGATGGCCATATTAGATTCTCTGACATTTCATGTGTATATGATTCATTGCTATTTCCATTAGATGTAGTTGTTATTGTTGTAGTTGCAATGTTGGGGTTTCCCAATCTTGTTGTATTTCCCTATTAGGGATATTGTCCCTTGACAATCACTCTATAGACAGAGTCTACTAGTGGGCCAGGTAGCCTCTAGAGATCATGCTTTGTTCAAAGGTGAAAAATCCAGTAAATTACCCTGCACTCTATCTCTGGAATAGATTTTCCTTGTCAATTGACAATGTTTCTAAAAAAGGAACATTAGAGTGGTATCAGAGCATTGAACTGGCATAGCCTGTGAGTTCGATTTCGGAGGAGAATGATGAAGAAGATGAGACTGATATCATCTAATTTTGAAATAAAGAAGAGCCTCCCTGAGGAGGAGGAGAATAGGAAGGTCCATGCACTTCCTATTCTCTTGAAGACCAGCATGGGAGATGCTTGGATTTCCAGATCTTAAGCAAGTACCTGGGTGACTATAAGCCCCATTCTACAGCATTCAAGAGAGCTACAATGTTATCATAGTCTATTCAATAAATGGAGGATAGAAGGCCCTATGGAAAAGGAGAAATCAGAGGCAATAGGATTCTATTTTCTACATTTGATGGGGTTACTTCAGCTATAGCTTGGGAGGAGAAGCTAGAGGCATTTTTATTGCTACATCCAGTGACAGATAAAGGAGCAGCGGTGATGGCAGCGATGCAAAAGGAGGAGGAAACATCTGTTTGGTGGTTCAAACCCTTGGTCCATTCAAGGGTGAGTTACTTTGCAGTCTTTGTTCAAAGGTTAATCCAAACCTTTGATGAAGAAACAACAAAGGAAGAGAAGCTCACACCACCATGGGAGGAGGATTGCACCAATGCTGCTACAGCTTTGAAGGAGCAGCCTTCAACATATATGGTTGAGGAAGCCATTGGAGGAAAAGCCATTTCAGCCACACAATAAGGTCCCAATATCCACCAAGGTATGAGAAAAGTTCCACTTCCTATTTTAGCAAATAATCTTAAGGATGGTGGAATTTCATATGAGGAGGTCCCAGGATCAAACCACATGGCCACTTTAGGGCCTCATGTTTGCACTGTGCTATGCAAAGGGTTAAAGGAGGGAAATAACCCTCATCCTCATACATCTTTGATGATTTTAATTCAGCCTTCAAGGTAGGATTGAAAACTTTTGGAGGATGAAGTAAACCATGACACCTCCATGAAGAATCATGAAACAATTTGTGAACTGGAGGAAGAGACAACTGCTACATCATTGGAGGAATCAGTAGCATTGTTGAACATGGGTGGAGAAGAAACATCACCTCCATCACATTTGGATCCTCATATATCCAATATATTCATGGGAGATAGGCCTTTCCTAAGAGGTCTCTGGGGGGCTGCATTTCAAACTCTCATGAAATGCAAAGAGCAAGAATTGATGGTAGCCCTCGTGGGAGGAGTATCTAAATAATGGGAAATATGGAAGGATACTTAAATCATTAAGAAACATAGAGTATGGATGCATGATGTAGATGTGATTCTCATATCATTCATTATGTCTTCATCACATGAGTTGTATGATGAAAGTATGAGAGGGTAGCAAAATATTTTGTTGCTTTGCTTGGGAGAGCGAGGGCATAATTGCTCTCATACTTTGCATGATGTTGTAGGAGGAGATGGAATTATCTCCTTGGCCTTTGATGATAGAGAGTTACTTCCACCATTGCAGCATTATGATAGATATCTTTGACAAAGGAACATGTCAAAGAATGGAGCTGGATATTGAAGAGAGCCTATGTGTTTAGGCCAACAACGTTCTCTCTTTGGAGCAGTAACTGATGGATGAAGTGTGCCTAGTGGAAGTGTGGTGGATCCATAACCCACAAGTCCTAGTAAGATTTCATATTTGTTGCACTTGATAGACAATGAGGAGGTGAGATGGATGAGGTAGTGGAAGAAGTCATCTATGATACATTCTTCTTGACTTGGATTTCCAAGCATGAGAAGAAGGGTCTTCTTGCTGCAACTAGTTCATTCCTCTTCATGGGAGCATGCCAAAAAACTATAGAGGGTTGATTCATGGATCCATACATCATCTTACTCCCGGTATATGGTAAGAAATCTGTTCTTAAATTGGCTGATTTGTATACTCTTACCATTATTTTGCAGTGCATGGCTCTATAAGAGGGCAAGATTTTCAGATTGCTCCATGGATCAAAATTGGGCCAATTTGTATGATGGAGACAGCCATATTTTATATGGCCCTGGGAAAGAATTACATTCCATGTATGTTCAGCATTTATGTTCAGCCACTTACCATGCATTATTAGAACATACATTATTATTCATGAGCTAAAAACAACTTGCCATATCAATTCTCACAGCAGCAGTTTGGGAAACTGTGCTGTGAATACTTGGGAGACTGTTGGTACATCCTTGCATAGCATGAAACCTTAAGTACTTACCTCATTTTATTGCTAAGTATGTTCTCCTTGGCTGATATTGCTGTTATATTAATGGACGACATGATCAAAGGAGAGACAAATGGGTGAATGCATCCTTGATGAGGAAAGACTCCCATATTCTCTGCATTGCATGTTCTAATGGGAACATGAGAGGAGACATGGCCACAATAGCCATCTATTTGATTTCTCTTGAGGAGGGCCATGAGTATGATGATGACATCCATCCATTACTTATATTTTGGCATGTATTTGATTTTGTATTGCTGTTTCGCTCATCTATTTACTGTTCAGTAGTAGAGGTGATATTTTTGTACAGTTGTTGCCATGCTATTTTCTGCAGCTACAATGGGTGAGATTGCGTTGTAACCCTATGAGACATTCCTTTTAACTTGCTGCACATTGTATAACCTACAAAAAACATTTCATTGGGGCATTCTATGGTGATTATGTCCTATTCATCATAGATGACATGTCTTGGGTCGGCTGGATTATCATTGATGGAGGGGAGATTCTTGGGGAACTACTCTTCATTTTTCCATTTGAGGGCAATAAATTTGCAGCCTAGGATCAGAATACACTCCAAACTTGTCACAAGTGGGGGCGAGGGAAGCATGGGGTAGGTTATAGAGTTTTCCATGATCAGACTTCAGCCCACCTTCATTTCCAGAGCTCAAGGTGGAGGGAGATTTTTCATGAGTTGTCTTGTTGGGAGGAAACTTATTTTTCATGATTGGTGTCTTGAGGATGGGAGATTCATATGGGGATGATAAATCCCATTATATATCAGACCTCATGCCTCAAGGATTCCCTTGGACAACTCTTATTTCCTTCATGGATATTTTTTTCTACATGATAGCTATTTGGGAATGTTCACCCCAAGGCTAGATTGCATTTGTTGGAGGGACAGTTTGGAGATTTGATTGCTGATATGACATCTTTTTTCCTTGAGGATATAATCACATAAGGATGCTACAGGAGGAAGGGCAGAAAAAAATTCAGTTCATCCTTGCAATTGCTTTAGGGCAAGAAATATTTTGAGAGGGGAGGACTGTAATGTTCCAAATTTTATGGAACATTAAATTTTGTTAAGGAGATGAATAAAATGGGACGGGAACCCATTATTTGAATCATTAGAGAAAAAAAATCCTCTAAGTATGAAATAGGATCATATTGGAGCTGGAATTCACACCTCCATGTGTGAAAAGAGGTTTTTGCATACATGCTTGGCCAAGGTTGACCAAGTCAAACTGCGTTGGCATGAGTTGGAAAGCATTATGTGGGACAACGTAGGAGGGAAGTTTCTAGAGAATAGGAAACCCTAATTCAAAATAGGGTCCATTGAGGGAAGGATAATTGTATAAAAGAGGAGCAAGGTAGCCATTGTGGACATCTTTGATCATTTTTACATCCAAGTCTTGGAGACTTGTTGCTACCTCTTGCTGTTCAGCAGAGATGCAGTGCCTTCGGGGACGAGGGAGTCCTGTTGAGGATTTCCTCGCCTTCTTGAGTAGCCCATGAAGGATTTCACTCATCCTCAATATTCCGGAATTCAGGCCATTAGCTTCAGCCATCTACATCAGTGCAATTTCTGCAGTAGATATTGTGCAGTGTTGTTGGGTGTTGCTAGGGAGGTTTCCACACAATCTGAAGCTTGTTTTCGAGTGGGGAGAGGTTATATTTATTCGAGGATAAAAAATGGTGGTTCTTGAGAATATCCCACCATATTTGGAATCAGACCAACCACATTCCATCATTGGCAGCACAGTCCCTTCAGTAGATAGCGTTATTCATAGAGGAGATTTGCTGTGAGGGATTGACAATCACTTGGAGGAGAAGTCTTGGGTGAAAGGATCAACATTTCACTTCAGATTTATATTGGAGGATGATTATTCATTTTTTGCAGCCATTTCAGCCTTCTCCATGTATTTCCAGTTCTTGAGTAGCTGCAGCTACCCAGCTACTCTGGCATTTCTGCAGAATGCCATTTTTGTATAGATTTCAACCAATCCTTTTATAGGATTGA
Source organism: Pinus albicaulis (assembly GCA_034641835.2). Taxonomy (NCBI): domain Eukaryota; kingdom Viridiplantae; phylum Streptophyta; class Pinopsida; order Pinales; family Pinaceae; genus Pinus; species Pinus albicaulis. The sequence continues at coordinate 1,900,616,771 of CM076575.1, read as the reverse complement.
TTTATTGTATTTTCAGGGGTTGAAATCATGCTCCCCATTATTTATTTGAGCTTACATTGCTATATCGTCGTATTCTCATTATTTATGCAACAGTTTCTCCCTATAACTGCGCAGTCATGGCCTAGGGATTTCTTTATGCAGATGTGTTTCTCATGTTTTCTTATATAGATTTCTTGAGGCTTGTTATGCCTACTTGAGCAATCGTTTCCTCAAGGATTTGTATTCTTATTTTCTACTATGTATTAATGTGATGGCAGTATTGGATTCTCCAACATTTCATGTGTATATGATTCACTGCTATTTCCATTAGATGTATTTGTTATTGTTGTAGCTGCAATGTTGGGGTTTCCCAATCTTGTTGTATTTTCCTATTAGGGATATTGTCCCTTGAAAATCACTCTATAGACAGAGTCTGCTAGTGGGCCAGGTAGCCTCTGGAGCTCATCCTTTGTTCAAAGGCGACAAATCCAGTAAATGCCCCTGCAGTATATCTCTGGAATAGATTTTCCTTGTCATTTGACAATGTTTCTGAAAAAGGAACATTACACATAACACCATTGGTTTCATATCCATTTACCCTTTGAGTAATAACAGCCTAAATAACACAATGCTTAATAAAATTCATCTAGTATTTTTTACATTTTTAGGGCTCTTTCCACCAACTTAGCTTAGGCTGGTGTCTTGGAATAGGTTTTAGCTAACTCTCCAAGACAGTATAAAACAAACAAGTAGTCGATCTTGTGGTAGGAAAATTCCAATAGTAGCATATATGCTCCAGGAAGTTCCTCCTAAAGGAGTAAAGCATGAGATCATATCCGAACCAGTGAGGTAATAAATCCTTCCTCATTGGGAACGATAAGGGATATACACGTACTACCAATGGTAAACCTCAGATTGACCATTGTCGAGGAGCTTGGGGTCACTTGTCGGTAAAACTTGGATTATATCAAGGAGCCTTCAAGGGGATTGAGATTTGTTACTTTGCCCTTGCATGTGTGTCGGATCGTAGACTATTCCTCCAGGTATATTTGTTTCTGTTGTTAACCTTAGTGACCATAATCTATAGGATTCTTTCCCAAGGTGATGGTGGAGGGAGATCCCACTATACCTGGAACAGACATCGGCTAGACTCACTTGGACTCTCCAGAGGGTTATCTTCACTTGAGATGGTATAATGGAGAAAATTGCACCGGTCTATTTCATTAAGCAGGTTTTCAGGGTAACTGTTCCAACTGCCATTTCTGCATTAAAATTCTACGATGTTAGATTTCATCACCAAACTAGTGTTTTTAGTGCGGGAATATACTGTTTTTCTGTGGTTTGACTCCTAGATTTGATAGCGCGTGTTCATTTGTTTGTTTTTACGTTTAGAGATCATATGTGCGATTTGTGAATTTTAAATGTTAGGTGTGAATTTTGAATTGTTAATTTTAGTTTTAAAATCGTTAATAAAATTAATTGAAGTTGAATATAATGGAAACTGCTCCAGAATTTACCAACCAAAAAACCCCTCTTAATGAAAATCTTAGTAATTTTCCTTGCTTTGGAAATGTTGGTCCTCCTTATATGGATACATTGTCATTACCTGGATTTAAAATAGGTTTACCAATATGGTTATTTTCAACTTCATTGGCCCCTAATACTCCAATTCTTCCACCTCAACTGGATGCTTCATCTCAACAGAGTTCACCATCTCAACATCACCAACCTCATATTGACCCTTTACCTTCTTCGCCCAATATTTATTCCTCCCTTTCTTCCTCTTCACTTGGTAAAAACCTTGACGCTAGTAACCAAGTGGTTAAGAAGAATAAGAAAGGGAAGAAGAAGAAGAAGCCAAATAAGAAAGAAGTCAACCAATCAACCATGGCTGCAAGTGTTAGTAGTGTTGAGGAAACCTCCAACATGCATCGTAAACCCAAAATCCCTTGCAATATTTGTAAGGGTGACCACTTCCTTATCAATTGTCCTGGTATTCCAAAGGTCTTGTAAGTATGGTCAGAAAAATCTCATCAACTTACCGTTGATCCATCAACCAGTGATAGTCAGGTTCCTGGGAAAAAGGGTAAACTTAGGTTTCCTTATAAGTTATGTAAAGCAAGTCATCAAACTCACATTTTCCCTCACATGGATGAAGCCTCAAAAATTTTGGAAAACCTTACTGTTCCATAGCAAGAACTTCCAACTGGTTATCGTCAACTTTCTCCCAACCTACCATCAACTGACAGAAGGATTGATCTAATTCCAAGTACAGTCAATCCCATTCTTCCATTGAAGAGTGAAACTGATATCACTCAGGTTGATGATCCATTAGTTGATCAAGTGGTCGACTCGATTTCACATTTGATCGATCCCACTCTCCCTATAGAGAGTGAAATTCATATTGCTCAGGTTCTTCTTGTTACATCAGATTCTTCTATGCCAGGGGGAATTTCACCTATTTCTACAGAACCCCCTCCAAGTACCGAAGTCTTTTCCTTTGATTGGAATAGACTGACAGAACCTCGTCTTCCTTCTTCCATCCCTTTCCAAATCATTTTGCAGGCTTGTCGTAAGAATATATGCCGCACACATGTAGATGAAGGTGCTTCTGTTAGTATTTTATCCTCAACTGCTTGGAAAGCTTTGGGTTCCCCTCAGCTTATGCCTGTTACACAGAACCTGAAATATTTTAGCAGAACCATTAATGAACCTTTAGGGATCCTTCCTAAGTTTTCTATTACTTTGGAAGGTAAAAATATTTGTATTTATCTTATGGTAGTTTGAGGCCCCTTGGTTTTCAATTTACTCCTTGGGCGAGACTATGTCTATGCAATGAAAGTTGTCGTATCGACAATCTTTCACATGATGTCTTTCCCTCACAATGGAAACATTGTGACTGTAGATAAACTTTCATTCCGTATTCTTGATTCGACTACCAATAATCTGACACCCCTAAATGTTACTCACACTAAAGTGGTATCTACCCCACCACAGGTTAATTATGTGGCAACTAGTCCCATGTTTTCAGTTACCGATGCAAGCGAGCCTCTCACTGTTTGCTTGACTTCCTTTGACTTAGATCTGGTAATTGACATAAAAAAACTCTATGGGATTATTTGAACGTGATGTTCCTATCCCTTTTGAGTCCCTTGACATGTGTTCCTTCCAAAGAACTGTTCTTCCATCTGATGAAGACCTCTTGGAAGCCATGATCGAGATGCATCCCTTGACATGTGTTTCTTCTATTTGGAAGCCATTACCAAGAAGTCTGGTGAGGATAGTTCCTTTTACTGTGTCAACCTCATTAAAAAATGAATTAGTTGGTGAGAGGATAGTTCCTTTTACTGTGTCAACCTCGTTAAAAAATGAAACATGTCTTAGAAGAGGATAGTTATTTTCTTGTGTCAACCTCATTAAAAAATCAATCAGTAGGTTATATAGGTAGATTGTAGAGAGTAGATATGAGGACAGTTATTTGACTGTGTTAACCTAGTTAAAAAATGAAACAGGTCGCCATAAGGATGGTTCTTTTCCTATGTCAACCTCGTTAAAAAATGAAACAAATCCTCTCCTAGTCAATTCGAGTCTTTCATCTGATCTCGTAAATGAACCTTCATTCCATCCAGCTTTTAGTAACCAGTAGTCTACTTAGTTGAATGAAATGAAGCTTGGGGGGCATGCACTCTAGCAAGTTATACTTGGGGGGCATTAAAACTTATCTCAAGCATGATTTTTCCTTTGTTTCAAGCTTGTGTAAAAATGAAACAAACCTATTTGAAGCACAGTTTTTCTCTGTTTCAAGATTTTGTAAAAATGAAACCTATCTTGAGTCGATTTCGGTTATTATTTTCAAGACTCGCTAAACTCATGAAAATCCCGAGATTATTTTTCTATCTTTCATTCTCGTAAAAAACATGAAAATGCCTAGTTCTTTCCATCTTTTCCTGCTCGTAAATTAAATTGAAATTCGGCCATATGAGTACATTTTTATCCCTTTTTCGAACTCGTTAAAATTTACGAAAAAGTGAAACCATGGAGTCCTCTTTTAAGCCCTTTTCAGACTCTCTAAAAATGAAAATATTTTCGAGTACTTGAATATTCGAACTCGTTAAAGGAAATGAACGGTCCTCCCTTTATTATAAGTTTACCCCTTTTCCGGACTGAAATTGACTATTTACGAAAAAGGTATACGTTGACTAATCGTGGTCAATAGAGTTATCTCTCACATTATTTTATCCTTTTCAGGCCTGAGAGACTAAAATTACGAAAACGTATACCCATGGAGTTTTCTTAAGTTTTTTCTTTTAAATCCCTTAAAATGAAAAACACCAAGTTTCTCCTATACTGAACTCGTTAAAATTTAACAGTAAAGGACCTGTCAATTTTAAACAGGAACAGACCACTCCTTCTTAGGGTTCGATTTTAAACTAAGTTGGACTCATCTGAAGGATGAGCTTATAAACAATAAAATGTTATCCTCCTCAAGCTTGTCAAAAAATAAAGAGGTACTTGCCAAAAATGGTGGGGGAAAAGAAAGAAAACAGATTCATTTGTTACACTTTGATTTGTAAAAGCATTACACCACTCTTGAACATGACACTTTTGTCACACCTCTACCTGGGTTGGCAAATCCTTTGCCTATCAGTTAATCAAACCATATTGAAGGTATTCAGCCAATTTTTGGGTATTAGCTTAGGGAAACTGTCACCAAACCATCTACAGTGTCATTATGTGTTCAATAGGACAGTCAAACAAACCATTCATCTGCAAACATTTGTCTCCGTTCACGTTGACCATCCCTGAGTCGGTCCTTGCAAAACGTTTCTTCAAAACTTGATCTATGGTTTCGTGTCTTGAGCTTGCTTACGACGGATCACTTTCTATAGAAGACAACTCGTCATCTAGGAATTTGATCTAGAATCCATTAGTACCTTGAAATCTGCATGCCTTAATGGTATGTTTCTTGCCTTTGACGATAGGTTGCATCATTGACCTTCGATTGAACGATTCCGTGAAATGTTCGACTTCAGATCACTTATTCAAATTTTATGGATTTTACTGAGTAATTTGAGAGCCATTGTCATTATTGGTGGTTTCTCTCACACTTGTTAACAATTCACATCATTGACTGGTAATCAAGTGGGTTTTACCATGTTCGACTTCAACACATTTAATCGCATGGATAGAATCGTACTAGTTTGGGAAGCATAAATCAAGACCCTAGATCTAGTTTCCACCATCCAGGCTGCAAGGAGTTTTATTATTCATTATGTAGTAGACTATTCATTACAGATGGCTACGCCCATACTGTATCTACACTATTGATGTAATGTTAAAATCATTTCTGTATCAGAACAAGTTTAGTTAGATTTGATCTAAGTATGGGAATGCCTACCTCAGCAATGATATATATTTTTTTCATTGAATTATTTTATAGGATTCTGACTGGGGTTTCCATAGGCTAATCCTTGAAATGATAAAGCACTTCACTCTTTGAATTATCTCATATTTCGCACTTTAGGGGGAAATCTGTTACACTGAAAATTGTCACCTTGACGTTTTGTTTTCCGTATGAGTTCATTATGACTCGTACATTTCTCCATTGCAAGTATAAACACATTAGCTCCTAATATCAAGCCTTGAAAATAAGAGAAAATCTCATAAAAGTCCTTCAAACATTTGTACCGCACTTTCTCTTAACATTGCCTGCGGTGCCGCACTTTCTTGCTCTAAATCAGGCAGAGCTAAACGCACTTTTTATTTGTTAAAGGTGTGGACCCCTGTAAAAGGAAAAAAAAAGTGCAAGTAAAAAAAAACTCAGTTTGAGTCATTTTTAGAAGCTTCTAGAAACAATCTTGCGGTGGAAAGTCCGCTCTTTTCAGGTTCATGTATCCCAGCAATTAAGGAGCTAACCCCTTGATGTAAGGAGCTAATCCCTTTGAAGGTGGATTCTATCCCTTCTTATTTGGAGTTGTAACCTCCTCTCTTTCATTGTAAAAAGAGGGATAGGGCAGCCTCAAAGAAGGGGGGAGCTTTAGTATTATTTGAGGTGAGATGCTATTGGAACTTAGACCCTTTTAGTTGAGATTTTATGTGGGAAAGATTACATACCTGTATGTATCTTGGTTAGAAGAGTGCAAGGCTTGTCAGAGTAAAGGATATTCCTGCTTCAGACCCCAGGAGGACTTGTACAACATCAAGGCGGGCACGGTTGTAAGGTTTTTCTTACTATTCAAAGTTAATACAAATAAGTCTGTTTTTCTCAATAGGTTGTCAATTGATTGGTTTATTTTATGGATTCCTTAATCACCATAATAGATATGATTTATGAATATATGCTATGCAGGTGATATTTGATGTTTGTTTGTTTGTGATTGCATATCTTCAAAGGCAACTCTTTCAGGCGACTGAAGGACTACTACTACAAACAAGCGTTGGATCAAAGGTAAGTTCGTCAAGCCTTTATAGCATTTAATTATGAATCGCGATATATCTAGAGAAATATAGATTTAATCGTCTATTTGTTGGTAGATGTTTGTAGGACACTTGGGAGTTTTGTATTGTTCGCAAGAATGACTTATCCATCCAACACCGTGCGTGGGACAACCACTCTTCCTAGCCCCTTGGCATGTTATGCAATTGTCGAATTACTCTTATGGGAAAAACTGTTTGTGTTGACGTTGAAGTCATTCATGCCCCCTTAGACTACAACATTCTATTAGGTCATAGCTACACTTATGCGATGTCTCCTATCCCATCTGTGGTCCAGTGTAAGATTTTATTTCCTCACAATAGAAAGATCGTTACTATCGATCAGTTGATATATTACGAACCGAAGTCTTAGACCTCTGTGGAGTCCATTATCTCTTTGGTGGCCAATAAACAAATAGTCGAACCTCCAACGAGTGTCTCACTCAGAGTCTATAAATATTTCTCTTTGCTTGGTTCTTTCCCTATTCTCCCCCCTCTCATATCTGACCCTAGCTTTTCGAATGTTTTCATGATGCAATCGTCCCGGTCTGACCTCAAACGGACTGGTTCGACTAGCCAATAACAATTCCATCCGCAACCTACTCCTAGTACTTCGACTCAACCTTCAGGACCCCCTCCTTAAGCCCCCTCATCTGTAATTGGTGTCCATGATCCTATCTACCCCCCTATAATGGTTGCCCCTCTCCTTATCCATCTCGGAGTTGTCCCGCTTAGCCATTACCCCTCGAGTCATATAACGTTTCTTACTCCCCCTCCTAGAGTATTTTAGGTACATGTTATGGCTACTCTATCTCTTCCTAACATGATCCTGGGGATCCTAGTCTGGTACATTGATCCCCCAGCCAATATCCAGCCTGGTCAACCCAAACCTTACATCGCTTTGACCCTGGTCCAACCAGTCGCCATGACCCCTACCTTTGCTTTTGTGCCTTAGCCACCTCAACAAGACACTACTCCTATTTCGAAAGCCTCAGGTGAGGGGGGGAAAGCCCTGAAGAAGGCACCTAAGGACAAGTCTACCTAGACAACCCCTGATCCTCCTCAACCTCCAATGCATATCCCCCCCCAACCGTGTGCTTTGTGTCATGTGTTAGTCATGCCACCCATCATTGTCCTAAATTACCTCATATCAAGCCCATGGTCAATGTCGTGTTTCCTAAGTCTAAGGTCCTTGAAGCCCCTGTTAATTTACCGATTGCAACCAAGAAACACAAGACTGTGCACACAAACCACCGCTATGATTTATGTGATCTCCATGGCCACTATACCCACCTCTGTCCCCGCCTTGCAAACTATCGCACCTCTTTACACGTATTTTTCTAGTACGACGCCGACCATCATGATTCCGCCTCTTCTTTACTTGCGCATTATGTTTTGGGTGAACCAGAGAACCCATACACTCCCATCTACATTCCCCCTCTGGATGTCCAGATGATGGAGTCTTAGTCCACTATCCTCTACCTATCATCATCTATGAAATCCATAGTGGAACACCCCTCTGGGGTTTCCCCTTCTGTTTCACCTAACCTCCCTGCAACGATCACCCTGGGCTCAAAATCGGTAGATATTTCATCTACTTGTTTTTCGATCAACCCTCATGATGATGTGCATGTGAACCTTTCTTCTCATGATGATGAGTTAGGTAGCTTTGTGGTGTCATGCGGTTATCCTTCCACCAGTCACCCCATCTTCTATTGTGATGAAAACATCCTAGAAGCCTTTACCACCCCTGACTTTATCTATACCCTGCATTCAATATACATACACCTTGTGGTCATTACATTGACAAAAAATGTTTCGGTAAGGGGGCACCCATATTTGAGAGTCCAGGAGAAGAAATTCTCCATAACCCTCCTAGCACATCTAGTAGTGTCGACTAAAGTACCATTATTATTCCCCATTTAGAAGAACCTATAGAGTTACATATCACTTCAGATCACTCTAGGGATGATCTACTTCATCATTCCTTCATCTTACATCAACAACCCAATCCCCTAGATATTGTTGTTGGCCAACCTATGTGTTTTCTAGGTGAGCACCAGTTCATTATATCCAAATCCAATATTTAGGATAATGACACCATGTATGAGAACCTAAAAATTTAGTCCATTTACTTCATATATGCGGTACCAAAAGAGATTTGGTAATCCTCCATTCCCTTTCTCGAACTGCATCTATCCCTTCTTCCCACAGAATATAGCCATAACGTAAACAAATGGTGGAACACATCATAAAAATGTGTTTAGATTCCACTTTTATAAATACATTTGGGATGAAAATAACATGGTTGGGGGCACCTATGCACCTATACCTTCTCATCATCCTCTTGAGGATTTAGTGCCTATGATACTGAATGCTTGAATCCATTATTTCAGCACTTATAACACCATGGCTCTCCACAAAATCCTCTAGCTAGGGGAATCATTCCCACCTTTTCATACCAAATCACTCCCCTCCATCACATATGCTTGGGGGAAGTATCCCATGCTTGGGGGCATGATGACACCCCTGCCCACCTTCTCATATGATTATCATAAGTCTCGGCCTAGACCCCACCAATCTAGTTATGGTCGATTGTCCTCCCATTCCTTGGATAGTTGGACCTCTTCGGTGAGCCATACATTGTAGATATTTGATACCCTATCTTCACATATTCTACTTTGTGTGATACCATACTTACCACTTTGTCCCTCTGATTGTCTTGATGGGCAGGGATGATTCTAGACCTTCTCTAGCAGTTCATTCTCGTATTCTTTTCTTACCTTGATTCTTCACCAGGACCATCCTTCCAAGAACAACTAAGACCAATTTTAGACAAGTAAGGTTACCTACCTAAAATTCAAGGACCCCGATTCCAATGGCCGTTTTGTCTACTATAATCACTGCAATATTTAGGCCTTTTCTCCTCCCTACATTCACCACAGCTACACTTGCAAATGAATCAAATTGGAGGGAAAATGCCTTATTAAAAGAGAAACCCCTAATTTTTCTTTTTCCAGCTGCGACCAAATTGTAGCTCGGTTTGACAAACCATCAAAACCATTCAAAATATCTCACCGAGCTCTCAAATTGGTATCCTTTTGTTTTTTTTGATTTGATACTTCTCTCGGAAGCCTTCTTTCCAAGAAGGGTCACTTCAGCACTTCTCAAAATTGAATCTCTTCACTTTCTACACTTGTAATTGGGGCACCTCTTTGACTTCATACTTTTTGACGCTCGTGTCAATTTTTTTCATGAGTAAACATCTTACACTCATGTTTTTATGGTCCCCTCCAAGCTTCTTCTGTATGGCAGCATCATCGAGTCGCCCTTGTTTAGAGCATCCAAGATGAGTCATAATTACATCCATGGAGTCTGTCCCGAGTCCCTTTTGTCTCCTGTTAGCCATCTGTAAATTTTTTTCATAGAAAATGATGGCTAAAACGGGTCTTAAAGCCTTCAAGAGATTATTTTCATAGAAAATTGCTCATTCTTGAAGTCTTTTAATGCTACCTAAACTAAAAATTTATTTCCACTATTGTTTCATTGAAGAAATCCACCAACAAATCCTATTGTTCCCAAAGAAAACTGTTTCCTAAAAAGCCCCATTTTCATCAATTCATTCCCCCTATTTTTTGGCCCATATCATTCATTTTCCTTGTACAATTTCCCTCTCCTCTCTCATTTATCCTTCATTTTCCTAAAAAACTCCCAAATTCCATTTTAAAGTCATAAAAAATCCTTTGTCATGGTTCAAAAACACTTATTCTACCTATCGGAAAACTAAAAAACACCTAAAAAGGCTTCATTTTAAGCCTTTTTGCTCATATTAAACTTTGGGTTTTTAAGCCCCTTCTGGCTTAGCCCCTAGCTCATTTTCTGCCATATAACCTAAATCCTGTGACCAGGTGATTAAAATCTGAGCCCTCTATCCCCTTTCGTTTCTGCCCCGGTCCTCTACTCCCACACAAGACCGCGCCCCTACCTAATTCCTAGCTCCTTCCCTTTTACCTTTATTCGCCCCTCCCCCGACGACGGATCTTGTCCGTAGATCCATGTGATCTAACGACGGTAATTCATCCTCGCCGTCCCTTCCTTCCTTCCCTTATTTTCCCTTATCCCTGCCTTATCACCCCATCAATAAATCCCCACCATTGATCTGTAAAGATCAATGGTTTCCACGCCTCCCCTCCTACCCTTCATTCGCTCGAATTCTTCCATCCATCCATCCTATAATCAAATCTCTGTCGTCGACATATATGATCCAACGACCCTCGTTCATCCCGACACCCAATCCCGCTGGGGGCCTACCATCCACTACAGAAAGTGCCCATCCTATCACACGCTGCCACCTGTCTCCCACTACAACTCCTGCCCACGCACCTTTCCATCTCGCCCCTCTCCGCACCGTCGAATCTGTCCCTCCTCATTCGATGGTCAATAGTACATATCGCGTGATTTTTTCGTCCGGAGTTTAACCTCCCAAAGTTGCACGAGATCCATGATTTTGAAAATACCACATGGCACATTTTAATTGGATCATGTTCAATTCAACGCAAACCACTTACCACCCGAGGGTCACACGAAAACCATTCGCGGATTTTGCAAAACCACTTCGCCTATTTTCACGTCTATATTCAAATTCAACCCTATTTTCACAAGTTTTTTGCTCCTCCACCATGAAATTTCTTCTTCCGCTTACGTGTCCACCTCCTCTGCTTCTACCAGCCTCCGAAGCAGCATTTCCGACCCCACAGGTTTTAATAACATGTTTTATTGGATTTTTGCAGGTTTTTTATAACAGTTTTTAAGGCCGAAAGCCCCCCTATGATCCATAAAGGGACAAGCCCTAAGATCATGATCCCTGAAGCTCAAAAAATGCTGAATAGAGGCTTCCAGGGTTAATTCCATGGTTTAGTCGGTGCTTTATGAGCACTAGTTATCCATTGAACCCTCCAATGTACCAAAATCCACCTATACATAACAGTGAATAGGAACAGTGAAGACAGAGGTTGAAGACTAAGGGATTAATGCATAAGGTTGAAGATTAAAGGCATTATCTTACAGTTTAAAGGAAAAAACACAGGATAAGGGTTAAATACATAAAGCTTGAAGATTAAAAGTGCTTAACCCTGCAATTAAAGGTAAAGCATGATTAAAGATAATTAAAGGAATAGGCTCAAAGGCACCAAAGCCTAATTCAGTTGAAAAGGGAAAAAGATAGATGACTAAATCCAAATCACTGAATATAGTCAGCAGATAAAGTTTAAGGCTCCAAAGATAATTTAAAAGGCCTTAAAGCAAGAATTAGGGACTAATCAATATTTAAAGCAACAGATGATGACAAATTAACAAAGAGAGCCTCTGAATGCCGCATCATTGAGACTGTTACTCCTCAAAATGCCACCTACCAGCTGATTTCACCTAAAAAGAGTGCATATTAATTACACAGTCAGAGATATTTCTAAAGACAACTCATAATTAATTGCCAGCCTACCAAAAGCCCCCAAAGTCAACAAAAATGACTGAAGTTGATGAAATTTAATGTAATAATCAATTAGCAGAGTTAAAACATTTGAATACTTCTCCATTTGGCCCTTCAAAGGCCAAGAAGCACTTACTATGCATTAATTGAATAGATAGGCCTTTATTTCACTCCACCTCCTCATTTCTTCTATAAATACTACTCTAGAAGACAGTATAAGGGTTGGTCTTTGAATACTCATTAAGTGTAAATAGCTTTGAAGCTGTTGAAGCTATATTTTGTAATAGAATAAAGATAGGCTGAGATGAAAAGTCTGAAGTTGTAAAGACCCATTGGATTTGAAGATTGTAACCGGTTTGAACATAAAATACAAGCTGATTTATGGGATCTTGGTCTATGTCAATGGTGATGTTTTTCTTATTGTAAATTTTTATTTTTCTCATGTTTTCCATATTGTCCATTTTCTCTAATAAAGAACAACAAATATAGATTAAGATTTACTGTCAAGTACCCTAAATCTCACTGATAAATCTTTATCTTTATGTTTTCTGCTAATTGTGTATTTGAGGATAATTCAATAGAGTGTGATCAGTCAAGGAATGTTGGTGAGACCTTGTCTTGCTGATTAAAACTTGAGATTTTTTCCTTGAATTTTCTTACAAATTTTTCTAACTAAATTTGAATTAGAGGAGTTTATGGTTAGCCCTATCCTCTAATTTCTTCTCCAACAGTTGCTTTGAAATGATCTCTTGAAAGTATGTCAAAAGAAGGCTATGTAAAAATTCCTTACTTGATCTTAGACTACTTTTTATGTTAATCTTGAATGTTTTCCTTTGAATATGCTGAAAGCAGGTTAGCTTAAAATTACTTACTTGATCTTAAGCTATTCTTTGTTAATCTTGAATGTTTTCCTTGGGGATATGCTGAAAGCAGACTAGGTTAAAATTCCTTATTTGATCTTAAGTTATTATTTTTTTTCCTTTGAGTATGTTGAAAGCAGGCTAGGTTAAAATTCCTTACTTGATCCTAAGCTTCTCCTTGTTTTCTTACATGTTTTCTTCTTTCATCACTTCTTAATGTTTCATACCATAAATCAACTTAAAGAGATCTATTGACATAGATGACTTGCCCCATAGACCACTCTTGAAATTTGTTGTCCAATTAAATCCTTTATGACTCCATAGCCCAATGGATTGTCACTGTTTCTTACTTATCCTATCAGCTGAACTATTTTCAACCTACTCAAAACTTTACCCTTCAAAAGACTTCCTTCATTTTAATGATATTCATCCCAACCAAAAAAACAAAAACCTTGTTCTTTATAGCTAGCCTAATATCATATCATAAGAATTAAAGATCATATCTTTGAAAAACACTTATAAACAGAGATCCCTCTCTGAATCCAGGAGGGCTAGATCCTAGGATTCCAAAGTAGTTTTGATGTTGGCTCTGCAGCGTTTTTTCTTTCCAATCTTGCAAACTACAAAGACATAATAGAGTGGTGACCATACTGGGGAGATTATTGAGTAATAGATAACTTCACAACTCAATTAACCCCTATTTCTAAATGAATCAAGTGTCACCAAGACTGTTTATTATTGATTGTTGATGGTGAACAACAACCAAACCTTGAAAATAGGTATAAGTCCTTCACCTGGTGACTCCATTGGTATTTAGTAGGCCTGCTGACCCCACAGGTTTTTCCTAAGACTCCATTGGGAAGACATTTATCATAACATCATAGAAACTCAGTTAGGAAGACTTTGAGGATTGAGTTTTCTTTGAAACAGATTAGTTAGCCTTTAAAATATTGTCATACTTGGCTGAAATTTTCTCATCAATTGGGTCTAAAACACTACATAGTGTCTTCTGGAAGAATTTATACTAGAGCCTATCCTGACCCAAATCCTCCTAATATAGTTGATAATCCATAAAGTATCCTCAGGAGATCTCCTAAATCCAAGACTTCAACTGTTGTCAGATCAATTCTTAGAGCTAATTCTGTACCTGAAAATCTCTCAGCTATACAAGATACACAAGTTGACTTAAGAAACCCATCCAGAACTAAGTCACTTAGTGATATAGATTAGATAGACTTTGAGTCTCCACACTCACCCCAACATAGTGGTGAACATCCTGGTAGTAGAGAAACCACTCCACCTGACCTTCATTTCATTCACAACTTTGGTTTTTCTCATCCTAGATCTGCTCAACAGTCTTTTGCTGGTCCAAGTACTACTGTTATCCATATACCCATTTTTCAAACTACTCCATTCCACCCTCTTCCTCATTTCATAAACCCTCCACTTGTAAACCCCCCATTTTTTCCACAACCTCCTATCATGGAAGCATGGTATGCTCCTTTAGTCCTTCCTTTACCCTTAGCCAATTTTCCACAAGACTATCAGTCCAAGATTCCATTATATGATGCTAGTGGTACTATTACTGCTCAAATACATGTGGATAAGATGAATGACTATTTTGATAGAAATGAGATAGATGATGAGACCATTAAACTTAGATTATTTGCTCAAAGTTTAGGGGGAGAAGCAAGAAAATGGTTCAAAGGCTTAAACCCTCAGAGTATTAATGATCTCCAAGATTTCCATCAAATATTCATAAACAAATGGCAAGTTAGAAATAACCCTCTCCAAATAATTTCAGATTATAATAACCTCAAGAGAAATGTTTGGGAAAGTGTGCAAGATTATTGCACTAGATTTAATAGTGTTTATAATGCACTTCCCCCGGACCTGAAACCTCCACAAGGCTCAGCTTTGGCCAAATTCCTTGAGGGATTTGATTCTAAAATGGATTATTAGCTAAGAGAAAGGGATCCCTTAACTTTAGAAGACATGCAGAAGGGAGCTCTTAGTGCGGAGACAAATCTGATTGAGAAGAGAGCTAGAATGAAAACTGAGAAGAGGGTATCCTATAGGGAGGATACTGCACCTTCCACATCTGAATCAAAACTAGAAAGAATTATGGAAAATATGATGGAGAGAATAAGCATGCTTGAGAGAGCTCAATCTAGAGAAAATCAATCAGCTCCTCAAAACAGAAATCAGCCCCAAAACCAAAATCATAACTTTAGGAGAAATCAACCTCAAAACAGACAAAGAGATGCTGATCAACATATCTGATCTTCTTTCCAAGAAAATTATGCTAATGAGGATGAAGAAACAAATGAACAAATAGAGGATGAGCACATGAACATGGTGGGAGTAAGCAATGAGGATTCTGATCTCATTTATGAAAGAAAACAAGGTCTATATACACCCTATGATGATAGAAGACCAGAAACAAAATACTATGAAGCAAACTTTGAAAATTCCATCATAGGATCACCTAAACAATATGATCTAATAAGTAAGAAGAATCAAGACACTCCCAAGAAGAAAACCTCTGAAAATTCTGCCAAAAACAGCCCTGAAAATGCTTCTAAAGACACATCAGAAAATCATAAAACAATGGATGAAAGTTCTGATTTAAACAGGGGAAAAAACACCCAAATCAATGAAAACATAGTGGTGACCTTAGCAGTACTAGAATTTCATCAAATGCTCCTGAAAAAACCATTTTAACTACTGTAAAAACTAAAAATCAGCAAGTTGATGTTGTTGGTGAAACAGTGACTAAGAAGGCTGAATTAAACTTTTTGAAAAATCAGATTCCCTTCAACCTAGAGAGTGAAATTGCCAAAATTAAAATCCCTGTTCCACTCACTGAGTTAGTCACTCAAAATTTATATAGATGTCAAGTTTTGAAAGCTCTAAACATAGAAGAAATTCATGATACTGTTAATTTAAATGATGATACACCATAGCTCCCGTTTGGTCCAAAAATTGAAGGTAAATTTCAAGAAGGAACTACCCCTCCATTCTTCATCAGTTTAAACATCCATGATAACATTTTGCACAATGCCATGCTTGATTCAGGAGAATCACACAATCTCATGCCTAAAGTAATCATGGAAAAACTAGGCCTTGAGGTAACTAGACCTTATAAAGATTTATATTCCTTTGATTCAAGTAGAGTAAGATGCCTAGGCCTTATAAAAGATCTTTGTGTTAACTTAGCTCAAATTCCAACCAAAATCTTAGTTATGGACATTGTTGTGGCTGATATACCCCCCAAATATGGCATGCTTCTTTCAAGATCATGGGGTGCCAAGTTACAAGGTACTATGCAAATGGATATGACTTATGCCACCATCCCTATCTTCAGTCAACCTAGAAGACTCTATAGGGAACCAGGAAAGACATGGTGAATTCTCCTCTTTATTCCATACACACTAACCTTGACTCATTTATTCTTTACAATGATGATATTCCTAATGAGCAAGAGTTAATTAATGAAACCTCAACCCATGTAGTAATCACTCCACATTCAAACATAGAGGCAACCATAGATGAAAAATAAAATGAGGAGAAAACTAAAAAATAGTTTGTAAACTCAGAAAATTACAGCAAACAGACCACGGGTTTTAAGGTCCAAAACGGTCATGTATATAGTGCAGATCATGGAAATCAAAGAACAAATCATCAAAACACTGAAAATTCAGAGGAAGAAAACAAAATTCAGCATAGTGCAAACCCATGGGAACATCACAATGACTGTTGTAATAAACTAAACAGAGAGGACAACAATGAAATAAATGAAAAATCTGAAAACAGCCCTCTTTGGAGTATGATTTTTGATGGATCTTGCTCTAAAGATGATGTAGGAGCAGGCATATGGGTGCATAACATGGAAACAAATCATGCTAAGGGACATTCCTTTAGATTAAACTTTCAATGTACCAATAACATAACAGAGTATGATGCTCTCATTTTAGGCCTGCATTTCTTGAAGAAATTAGGGGCCAAAAGAATAAAAGTTCATGGAGATGCAGAATTAATAATCAAACAAGTAAATGGGGAATATAGTGCCAAACATCCTAGACTTAGAGCCTATAGAGATGATTCCATGGACTTGTTAAAAACATTTGATGAATTCCAACTTACCTTTGTCCCAAGAAACCAAAATATCCTTGCCAATGGATTAGCCTTTGCTGCTAGAACTTGTCTAACACCTTATGAAACCAAGCAATGCACCACCTGCAAGATGAAGACCAAATTTGTCTCAGACACGAAAATATCGGCAAATTTTTTGGACAAAGCCTCATTAAAGGACAATTATCCCTTACCCAAAATGGATCATATCTTATAAAGGGTAGTTGGTTCTAGAAGAATTTCTTTGCTAGATGGCTTCTCAGGTTACAATCAAATATTGGTACATCCTGATGATCAACTTAAAACAGCCTTCACCACACCTTTGGGTACTTTCATGTATTTGAAAATGCCCTTTGGCTTAATGAATGCTAGTGCCACATTTCAGAGAGCCATGGATATTGCATTTTCAGAAGAAATAGGTTACTTCATAGTGATTTACCTAGATGAAATTACTGTCTATTCTAAAATAGATGAAGAACACCTAATACACTTGAGAAAAGTCTTTGAAAAATGCAGAAAATTTGGGTTATCCTTAAATCCAAAGAAAACAGTGTTTGGTCTCCAAGAAGGTAAACTTCTTGGACATATCATATTAGAAGAGGGAATAAGGATAGACCCAAAGAGGATTGATGGAAGATTGCAAATCAGCCATCCTAGAAACATCAAGGAACGTCAATATTTTATTGGAAATATTAATTTCTTGAGAAGGTTCATACCTAATCTAGCTGAACTCCTTAGAAACATGACAAACATGCTTAAAAAGAAGAAGGAGTTAAATGGACCTTAGAAGTGAAGAAATCATTTGAGCTGGTAAAACAAGCACTCACCAAAACACCAATCCTCATTAGTCCTGATTTTATAAAGGATTTCTTTATTTTTCATTTTCATCAGAACACACAGTAGCTACTGTCCTATTACATAAAAACTTGAATGGACAAGAGCATCCAATTGCATTTTTCAGCAAGGCATTAAGAGATGCACCTCTGAAGTACAATATAATGGAAAAACAAGCCTTTGCTTTGGTCAAAGCCTTAAAATACTTCAGAGTTTACATTTTACACTCCCACATAATAGCATTTGTGCCTCATTCAGTTGTAAAAGACATATTAACCCAAGATCCAGATGGAAAAAGAGGAAAGTGGATTGTTGTAATTTTAGAATATGACTTACAAATCAAACCCACTAAGCTCATAAAAGGTCAAGGACTAGAAAAAATTATGGCTGAATCCAACTTTCAAGCTCTTGATATAAACATGTTTAATGCATTAGATGAACAAGAGGATTTAAGAGCTCCAATTATTGAAGATCACTTTTTAAATTCATCTTGGTATGCTGATATTTTGTATGCTTTTCTCAATCTGAATGTCCCTCCTGGTTTGTCTAAAACAAAGGCAAGATTCTTAAAGTTAAAGATTGTAAATTACTGCATTTTGGATAAATGTTTATATTGGAAAAATGCTAGTGGATTATTACTTAAATGTTTGCCTGAGAATGATGCAGAAAAGATCAAGCATGAGTTTCATGAAGGAGAATGTGGAGGCCACCTCTACTGGAAGTCAACTTCTAATAAAATCCTTAGAGCTGATTACTATTGGCCCACTCTCTTTCAAGATGTTCACAAAATGATTACTGCCTGTCACAAATGCCAAATTTGTGAAGGTAAAAGAAAATTGTTTCCTTTACCTCTGCAACCAATCATTGTTGAAGCTCCTTTTCAGCAGTGGGGTCTAGACTTCATTGGGAAAATCCATCCTACCTCATCTGCCCAAAATAGATGGATCCTCACAGCAACAGACTATTTTACCAAGTGGATAGAAGCCATCCCATCTAAGAATGCCATAGATTCATTCATCATTTCGTTCCTTGAAAACCATATACTGTCTAGATTTGGCTGTCCTAGGAAGATCATAACTGACAATGCTGATGCATTTGGATCTAAAAATATGGTTGAGTTCTTTCATAAATTTCAGATCATATTGAGTCATTCTACAGCTTATTACCCTCAAGGTAATGGTTTGGCAGAATCCTCAAATAAAAGTCTGGTAAACATTATCAAGAAGTTGTTGGAAGATAACAAGAAATCATGGCACAATAAGCTAGTACATGCATTATGGGTAGACAAATTGAGAGTTAAGAATTCAATTGGGATGTCTCATTTTTGGCATGTGTTCTCCTTGATGGAAACCTACTTGATGCAAACAGATGAGCAGTATGACAAGAGGGTTGTTTCATGGTAACTGTTTCAGATGAAAGATGAAAACTACTGATAGTCAAGCTCTTGATGAAATACCGACTTCGATGAGTTGTCGTATGATGTATCTATGTGTTAAAAGGAAGGATGATGTATCTACAAATCAGCTCAGAAGGAACAGAAGAAAGGAAGTGCCAGAAAAATGATAAATATGATGTGTCACAAAGCATATGCGGGTTTGATAAGGCGAAGTTGCGTATGCACGTGAGCATCGCTAAGTCGCAGACATGGTTCGCTCTCCAAAATTAGAATTCCAAGGGGCATTACCATGGTATTGACTCATTGTATTGAGCGCTGGATTATCTATTTGATCCCGACCAGGAATACCATCGGAAGTGGTGTGGTTTTGGCTCATGGTATTGAAAAAGGCTAATCTATATAAGGAGAAGAAGATCATTGTGCAAGGGTGAGCAAGGGTCTGGGCTTTAATGAATACTTCACTCTGAAGTATATCTGCATGGTTGAACTCTGTTCTTAATTGATAGATCTGAATCTATGATGCACCTATGAATATGATGAAGGTTCAAAATCTCTAGATCTGAAAATGGTGAATCTCTAGGATGATCTGAATAGAAGTGATGAGGACCTGGCACAAATCTGTTGAAGAAATTGAAGAAATCTAGGTAAGTTCATAGATCTGGTATGTTCTGCAAAGTCTATCTTTTATAGATCCATACGCAGGTTTGAGTCGTGAAAAGCGCGTGTATACGCAGATATGATTAAATAAAAGCGCGTATGGGCAGTTAGGGTTTTTCTGTAAAATGCACAGATGTATACGCGGGTTCGTTTCATGAAAAGCACGTGTATACGCAGGTCTAATTAAATAAAAGCATGTATGGTATCTGAACTAATGGTTGATCAAGGTTGAACGTGTTTCTACATATTTATCTTGAAGTCTGGGTTATCTCTGATATTCTGGTTACAGTGGTTTCACTATTCTGTTGGAAGCAATAGGCAAAGTATGTTTGTTGATAAGTGAAGGTTTGTGTTGAAGCTGTTTGATCCAGTTTGAAAATTGATGAAACGTGGTCTGCAATGGTGCTGAGGGTCGAAGCCTTCAGTAAGGGGGTAGTGGCTCCCTTCCAGTGATAGCTGGTAAATGAGATCAGGGGGTAGTAGCTCCCTTCCAGGAGAGGCTGGTAAACGAGAGCAGGGGTTGTAGCTCCCTTCCAGGAGAGGCTGGTAAACGAGAGAAGGTTGTAGCCTTCTGCAGGTGGGTGCCTACGTGCTAGTATGAGTATGCGCTAGTACATTGTTGTAAGATGTTTTCTTTATAATAAATATTTAAGACCGAGACGACTAGTGGTGGTTTTCTCCCGAATTGGGTTTCCACCTAAAATCCCGGTGTTCATGTGATGCTTATGTGTTGATTTATTCCGTTCCTACTGCATAGGTCTACTACTTACTAAACATCTAATGAATGAATGATGCAATAATCTAAGATAAGAATTATCTCGTATAGTAAGAGATCCGAGCATACGCGAGTTTCTAAGGATATCCGCATACACCAGTTATTTCTAAAGTACGTATGGTTAAGAAAGTAAAAATGATTGTTGAAGACATAAGATATCGTATTCATCCCCACTCCCCTCTTAGTATCTTTCCCAACAATTGGTTTCAGAGCAGGTCCTTCTGAAAAAGCTTAGCCGCTAGAAGGAAGATCAAGCAAGATGAGCAATCAAGAAGGAATGGCATCTATCAAGCCTCCGCTCTTTAATGGAAACAATTTAATCTTCTGGAAAATAAGGATGAGATCCTATCTTCAGTCTCTGGGAGCAGATGTATGGGCCATTGTTGAAGGAGGATATCAATATCCAGCCACAGTACCAACAGATCCGACGGAAAAGAAGAATTATGAATCAAATGCAAAAGCAGTCAATGCTATAACAGGAAGTCTAACTGAATCTGAATTTTTCAAAGTCATGCAGCTGAATACAACAAAGGAAATGTGGGACAAAATCATTCTAAGTTATGAAGGTGATGCAAAGGTAAAAAGTGCAAAACTCCAAACTCTCAGAATTGAATATGAAAATTTGAAGATGCATAGTGATGAGAGTATTGCTAGTTTCTTTTTACGTGTTGATGATGTTGTAAATCGTATGAGAAATATGGGAGAAACAATAACCGAATCTACTTTGGTTGAGAAAATTTTAAGATCGCTAACGGAAAAATTTGAGTCAAAAGTTTCTGCTCTTGAAGAAAAACAGGATCTTCAAAATCTTACTGTGGTGCAACTTCATGGCATACTAACTGCATATGAAATGAGAAGAGGAGGACCATCTGAAGTCAAAGAAGTCATTTTTAGAGTTTCTACCAAAGGGAAAGGAGTACAAGAAGCAGAAGGATCAGGATATATTTCAGAAGAAGATGAAGCAAACTTTGTAAAGAAACTTCAACTTGGTACAAGACGGTTTAGAGGTTAGCTTCCTTTCAAATGTTTTGATTGTGGAAGAGTTGGTTATTATGCTACTAAGTGTCCTCATAAAGAAACACTTGATAAAGGAATGGAAGTAGCAAGAAGGAATAAGAACCAATCTAGCACTAAGAAAAGTTACTATACTCATGAAGACAGTGATGGGTTATCTGATAGTGAGGAAGAATGTGAACAAGATTGTAGACTTCTCATGGCATTTGAATCTAGAGAAGAAAAGGATACTTTTGTGGATGCTCTAGAGGACAATGATTTTCTTGAAGAAAATAATCAACTCAAAATATGCTTAGAAGAAAGTAAAATACTCGTAGAAGAAAGGAAAATAACCATAGAGACTATGGAAAAGTAGTTTGAAGAAGCAAAGAAACACATTGAGAAATTAGAATGTGAAGTGGTAAGTCTATGAAAAGATTTTGAGAAAGTAAAGACTCTGAATCTTAGATTTGCTAATGTATATGAAACCTTGGATGATATTATCAAGGTACAACGTTCTCCTCTTATAAAGATAGGTCTTGGATATACCAGAGAATCTTCTCAGGCTTCAGCACCAAATTATCTAAAAGCAGCTACACTGGTTTACAAAATTCTGCCACTCAGCAAGGTAATAAAGAATATTTACAGGTAAAGCATGATCATCTCAATTCAAAGAACACTAACAGGAATATATTTTAAAGAAACACCAATCAACAGGTAAATTCAAGTAGAAGATTTCATGATCGCAGAAATTTCTTCTTCAATGGACAATGTTTCTCATGTCACAATTTTGGTCATAAAGTTGTTCAATGTGTTGCATATAAAACCATCATGACAAGAGAAGAAAGAAAGAAAAGGATTGATATTGAAGCAAAGAAGAATACCTATAACAATTTCTCTCCTCTTCTAAATGAAATTGAATGTGCTTATTGCAATAAATTTGGGCATGAAGAATCTGAATGCAGGAGCAAAGTTCAGCCAAAAGAGCATTTTTCTTCAAGTTCCAAAGTATGGAAAAAGAAGGAATTACAGGTTGAAAATTTTTGCATAGCTTTATTTGCAGAAGGTGAAGAAAATCAATGGTACATTGATAGTGGATACTCAAGACACATGACAGGTGAAAAAAACAAACTTCGTGCTCTAGAAAAGGAAAATAATGTTACTTTTGGAAATGATACTCCTGCTATAATTAAAGGAAAAGGGTTTGTGTTTCTAAAAGAAAAGGTGAAGGCTAATGATGTCATGTATGTGGATGGATTAAGGAATAACCTGTTAAGTGTAAGGAAAATGTGTGATCAAGGAACTGAAGTTGTCTTTAGTTCAAAAGAATGTGTGGTTCGTGATCTTGATATAGGTAAAACAATTATAAAAGGAAAAAGAACTCCAAGCAACCTGTATGTATTGAAGAACTGCAAAGAACAATGTTACTTGAGTAAATCTTCAGAAAACTGGCTATGGCATAGAAGGTTGGGGCATCTAAGCTTCTCTCAAATCAACAAATCAAGAAGACTTAATGTTGTTCGTGGTCTTCCCAATATTACTCTACCTGAAAGTATCATATGCAAATCCTGTCAATTCGGTAAGCAAACCAGAGTGCAATTTAATGCCAAGGAAGGATCATCAAGTAAGCCTCTTGAACTCATTCATACTGATATATGTGGACCTATGAGGAAAAAGTCACCACGTGGTGAAGAATACTATATCTTATTTATTGATGATTTCTCTAGAATGTGTTGGATTGGGTTGATCAAACACAAAGATGAAGCATTTGAAAAATTTCAGATCTTCAAAGCATTGGTTGAAAATGAATTAGATCTAAAAATCAAGTGTCTTAGATCTGATCTAGGAGGAGAATATACATCAAATGAATTCTTTGAATTTTGTGAACAACATGGCATAAAAAGACAGTTTTCTGTAGCAGGCACTCCACAACAAAATGGCGTAGCAGAAAGAATGAATAGAACAATTCAACAAATGGCTAGAGCTATGCTTGATGATTCCGAAACACCTGACACATTTTGGGGAGAAGCAGCACATACAGCGGTAAATATTCTTAACAAGGCACATGTTCATGTAAATAGTGATAAAACTCCATATGAACTCTGGTATGGTAATCCTCCCACTGTGAAGCATTTTAGAGTTTTTGGAAGCAAATGTTTTATCAAAAATAATGATGAAAAACTTGGCAAGTTTGAACCCAAAGCAGATGAAGGAATACTTCTTGGTTACTCCTCTAGGAGTAGAGCATATAAATGTTACAATAAAAGACTTCGGAAGATTGTTGAATGTATTGATGTTGTTATTGATGAGTCTCCTGCAGCCCCAAAAGAAGAAAAACAAACAACAAATGAAGATGATGGTGACTTATGTACCTCTACATCAAATAGAAATGATATAGACAGTGAACCCAATGAAGAACCTAAAGATGATTTATCTGAAAAATCTCCATCCAGATATGTTCAAAAGAATCATCTAGAATCTCAAATTTTGGGAGATAAGGGATCAGGTGTACAAACAAGAAGGACTCTTGTGGGATCTTTTAGCTATCTGGCATTTCTATCCACTATTGAACCACACAATGTCAATAAAGCTAGCAAAGATGAATGTTGGGTTCAAGCCATGAATGAATAGCTTGATCAAATTGAAAAGAATCACACTTGGGAATTAGTACCAAGACCTCATAACAAAAATTTCATTGGAACTAAATGGATATTCAAAAACAAGTTAAATGAGAATGGGGAGGTTGTAAGAAACAAAGCTAGACTTGTTTGCAAGGGGTATACTCAACAAGAAGGTATAGACTTTGAAGAAACTTTTGCTCGTGTAGCTAGACTTGAATCCATAAGAATGTTTCTTTCTTTTTCAAGTTTTCAACAGATCAAAGTTTATCAAATGGATGTTAAATCTGCATTTCTCAATGGTGACCTGCAAGAAGAAGTCTATATAGAACAACCAGAAGGATTCATTTTGGAAAATGAAGAAAATATTGTTTGTAGACTTAAAAAGGCTCTATATGGTCTCAAACAAGCTCCAAGGGCATGGTATTATCGTCTTGACAAATATCTTCATCAACAAGGATTTTCAAAGTGGTCTGCTGATAACAACTTATACACAAAAATTGAAAATGATAAACTATTGATTGTGGTTGTATATGTTGATGATATCATTTTTGGAAGTAATGAAGAATATATGAATCAGAAATTTGCTTCTGTCATGCAGCAAGAATTTGAAATGTCTTTACTTGGGGAACTAACATTCTTTCTTGGCTTGCAAGTGCATCAAACTACATATGGGATATTCTTATCACAAGCAAAATACCTTAAGCAAATTCTGAAGAAGTATGTCATGGAAGAGTGCAAACCTGTAAGTACACCAATGATAACTGGATGTAATCTCAGTTCTCATGATGATTCTCCCATGGTGAATCAACCAGAATACAGATCTATGATAGGAAGTCTTTTGTATCTCACTGGGACTAGACTGGACATTATGCATGCAGTTGGTATTGTTGGATGATTCCAAGCTAATCCAAAAGAGTCTCATCTTCAGGCTGTCAAAAGAATATTCAAATATCTACAAGGAACTCAAGACTTTGGACTATGGTATCCAAAGAATGTTGATCTCACTCTTCATGCTTACACTGATGCAGATTGGGCTGGAAATGTTGATGATTGGAAAAGCACTAGTGGTGGTGCATTCTATATGGGGCCCCGGTTAGTATCTTGGTTCAGCAAGAAGCAAAACTCTATTGCCTTATCTACAGCAGAAGCAGAATATATAGCTGCCGCATCATGTTGCACTCAACTTCTTTGGATGATGCAAACTTTACAAGACTTTCAAATCAAATGTTCACCTCCTATCTCCATTATGTGTGATAATACAAGCGCCATCAGTATCTCAAAGAATCCTATTATGCATTCCAAGACCAAGCACATTCCCATCAAGTATCACTTCTTACGTGAACAAGTGCTTGAACAAAAGGTGAAGTTGGAGTATGTTCCTTCCAAAGAAAAAGTTGTCGATATATTTACTAAACCTCTGCCCAGGGAAGCGTTTGAATATCTCAGACAGAAGCTAGGAGTAGTCTCTACCTTGCAGAAAATCAGAACTGCTTAAATTCAGAAGACTAAATTGGATACGCGGGTTTCCTGAAAGATAGTCACGTATATACGCGAGTTTATACACAGAAAACCGCGTATGGTTGGTTGCTGACAATTTTTGTTTGGGGTCAGCATTCTTCAGCACAGCTGCATTGCTGTTTGGTATCTCTGATGCTTTATGATATCTCTGGTGATGTTTCAGCTCTGATATTTTTGATTCATTCACAAATATTTGATAAAGATGCCTTGATGATTTGCTGTTGAAATTTTTCAGGATGCACAAGCTAAGGAGGAGCTTTGGTCATATGGAAAGGATGCATTGTTGGCATTCTCTTGATTTGCTATGATCTGATCTCATGTTTGAGATTCCTTGGTCTTGACTATAAAAATTCATATTTGTAATTTGATGAAAAGGTCATGATGAGACATATGATGTAAAATTGTAATATTCAGTCATGTAAGGACTTGTTCAAATTTTTAAACCCACTTGGTTGAGTAGTTGAGTCAAAATGTGTAAACCCACTTGGTTGGGTACTTGAGTCATATATGTAAATCCACTTGGTTGGATCACTGATGTAAGTATGAGTCTTTGGTGGTAGGAAAGATCATAGAGTCATGTTCTTCATTGAATAATATGTTTGAAGATGCAGCATGAACTCAGGGGGAGCATGGTAACTTTAGTGCACATAAGATCTACAAAGCTCTTCTTTCTACAAGAGAAGCAACACCCTATTTTGGTTTTGATCTGCCCTTTTCCCTTGATGTCAAAGGGGGAGAGTAACATGGTGTTTGAATAGGGGGAGAGCATCATGGTGTTTGCATAATGGTCATATTCAATGTATCTATCTGTTATGGTGATCAAACACCATCATGGTTGCCATGAAGTCCAAAGGGGGAGATTGTTGGCATGTGTTGTCCTTGATGGCAACCTACTTGATGAAATAAGATTGTTGGCAATATGATGAAGAGTGTTGTCCTTGATGGCAACCTACTTGATAAAGTTGATGACAACCTACTTGATGAAGTTGTTCTTGATGAAAACTGACTTGATGAGTTGTTGATGATGTATCTATGTGTTAAAAGGAAGGATGATGTATCTACAGATAAGCTCAGAAGTAACAAAAGAAAGGAACTTCAGTAAGTACCAGAAAAATGATAAATATGATGTGTCACAAAGCATACGCGGGTTTGTTAAACCGAAGTAGCGTATGCACGCGGGAAAGTACATGCCAAGTCGCGTATGGTCTTTTGCGCTCCAAAATTAGAATTCCAAGGGGCATTACCATGGTATTGATTCATTGTATTGAGCGTTGGATTATCTATTTGATCCCGCCCAGGAATACCATCGGAAGTGGTGTGGTTTTGGCTCATGGTATTGAAAAAGGCTAATCTATATAAGGAGAAGAAGATCATTGTGCAAGGGCGAGCAAGTTTCTAGGATTTAACGAATACTTCACTCTGAAGTATATTTGCATGGTTGAACTCTGTTCTTAATTGATAGATCTGAATCTATGATGCACCTATGAATATGATGAAGGTTCAAAATCTCTAGATCTGAAAATTGTAAATCTCTAGGATGATCTGAAAAGAAGTGATGAAGACCTGGCGCAAATCTGTTGAAGAAATTGAAGAAATTTGGGTAAGTTCATAGATCTAGTATGTTCTGCAAATTCTATCTTTTATAGATCCATATGCAGGTTCGAGTCTTGAAAAGCACGTTTATACGTGGATCTGATTAAATAAAAACGTGTATGGGCAGTTAGGGTTTTTCTGTAAAATGCACAGATGTATACGCGTGTTCGTTTCATGAAAAGCGCGTGTATACGCGGGTCTGATTAAATAAAAGCGCGTATGGTATCTGAACTAATGGTTGCTCAAGGTTGAACGTGTTTCTGCATATTTATCTTGAAGT
The DNA here is from genome assembly GCA_034641835.2 of Pinus albicaulis. Classification (NCBI taxonomy): domain Eukaryota; kingdom Viridiplantae; phylum Streptophyta; class Pinopsida; order Pinales; family Pinaceae; genus Pinus; species Pinus albicaulis. The sequence goes on along the minus strand of CM076575.1, from coordinate 1,900,589,172 downwards.
CTGGGTTATCTCTGATATTTTGGTTACAGTGGTTTCACTGTTTTTTTGGGAGCAATAGGCAAAGTATGTTTGTTGATAAGTGAAGGGTTGTGTTGAAGTTGTTTGATCCAGTTTGAAAATTGATGAAACGTCGTCTGCAGTGGTGTTGAGGGTCGAAGCCTTCAGTAAGGGGGTAGTAGCTCCCTTCCAGTGATAGCCGGTAAATGAGAGCAGGGGGTAGTAGCTCCCTTCCAGGAGAGGCTGGTAAACGAGAGCAGGGGGTTGTAGCTCCCTTCCAGGAGAGGCTGGTAAACGAGAGAAGGTTGTAGCCTTCTACAGGTGGGTGCCTGCGTGTTGGTATGAGTCTGCGCCAGTACATTGTTGTAATATTTTTTCTTTATAATAAATATTGAAAACTGAGACGATGACAACGGTGGTTATCTCCCGAATTGGGTTTCCACCTAAAATCCTGGTGTTCATGTGTGATGCTTATGTGTGTTGATTTATTCTGTTCCTACTGCACAGGTCTACTACTTACTAAACATCTAATGAATGAATGATGCAATAATCTAAGATAAGAATTATCTGCATAATAAGAGATCTGAGCATACGCGAGTTTCCTTAAGGATATCCGCGTATATACGCTACTTTTGTTCTGTGAAGTAGCGTATGGGTTTTTGAGAAAATAAAAGTAAAAATTTGATTGACAGATCAAGATATTGATTCACCCCCCCTCTCAGTATCTTTCCCAACACTCCTTACCAGTTATTTTATGGAACAAATGCAATATTTCCAACTAGTTTAGGAGTGCCAGTCATGAAGCTGATCCAATAAGTACAGTCTGAAGATGATGATATGATTAAAAGAATAAATAAGACTATACATCTACAACAAACCAGGGAGGAAGTATACATCAGAGCACAACAACTACGAGAAAACATCAATAAGTTGTTTGACAAAATAACCAAAGCAAGTGATTTTAAAATTGGTGATAAATTTTTAAAATGGGATTCAAGGAGATAAGATAAGGGTAAACATGGAAAATTTGACAATTTATGGCAAGGCCCTTATCTTATTCAATCTGCTATTGGAAAAAAAGCATTATTTTTACAAGAGTTGGACGGAGCTAAAATTTTTGGAGGTCCTGTCAATGGCAGGATGCTCAAACATTACTTATGTTAGCTAATTTTTCTTAGTTTTAGAGCTTTTTGTTTCATTGTATATAACACTGCTTTTTGAATTTAGGAAAAAGAGAAATACAAAAACAATACAAAAAGAAAAAGAGGGCAGAAATAAAAAGAAGAAAGTTACAACCCCATACCAAAAAGAAAGAAAAAATTTGAAAGTGTGCAAGCTTAAATGCCACTACCAAGAGAGAAAATTGCTATGTAGTTATACAACCTAATCATGACTATATAGTTTTCAATTTCCTGCTGATAGGTTAGCGAAGAAGATTTCAAAAATGTTTAATATTGTCTTATCAGTAGATTAGATTAGGAATAGAAATAAATGGCTCTGATCAGACCAAAATCTGAGCCAAAGAACAATAAGAGAATGGTTCAAACATGTTTATAATCTGAACCAAGAAATAATAGAAAAGAACAGCTCTAAAATATCAAAACCAGAGCTGCAATAAAGAGTGAAGGATGTCTTTTATTTTCAAGTCTTAAGCCTTCACATTTTTGTTTTTATTTCTGCAAATAAAGTCTATGTGCAGCTTGTACATACAGCCATAGACACCATGGCAAATCAGACAGTGTAATCCTGATTTGACTATGTTTTAATTTCTGTTTTAGAAAATAGAAAATAAAATCTACTAGACAGTTTAATCCTGGAAAATAGTAGCTTAGGTAGAGAATTAATGAATTCAACTCCTTAATCTGAACTCATGGAAGAAATAAGGATAGATTTAGAATAGTTTCCTATTTTCGATAAAAGAATAAAATATTGATGAAAAAGGTTTGCAAGTCCAAGTGCACCTTATGAATAAAAAATGTTAAGAAAAGTAGGTTGTGTAGGTAGAATGTTTGGGAGAAGTTTTTTTGTTGATATGAAATACTGATCATCTTTTCCAAGAAGCATGATCAAGGAAGAAAAGGTTGTCAATGGATAAGGCATAGGTCTTCATCCCAGAGATCAATTTCTGAAGTTCTTAACACCTCCAAGGAGCTGTAATCCCCAAGTGGAGCCACTGTTAGCCATCAGTAAATTTTTGTCATAGCTAATAATCGCTAAAACAAGTCTTAAAGCCTTCAAGAGATTATTTTCATAGAAAATTGCTTATTCTTGAAGTCTTTTAATGCTGCCTAAAATAAAAATTAATTTTCAGTACTGTTTCATTGAAGAAATCCACCAAGAAATCCTGTTGTTCCCAAAGAAAACTATTTCCTAAAAAGCCCCATTTTCATCACTTCATTCCCCCTATTTTTTCCCCCATATCATTCATTTCCCTTGTAAAATTTCCCTCTCCTCTCTCATTTATCATTCATTTTCCTAAAAAACCTCCCAAAATCCCTTTTAAACTCATAAAAAATCCTTTTTTATGGTTCAAAAGCCCTTATTCTACCTATCGAAACACTGAAAAACACCTAAAAAGGCTTCATTTTAAGCCCTTTTGCTGATATTAATCTTTGGGTTTTTAAGCCCCTTTTCGCCTAGTCCCCAGCTCATTTTCCGTCATATAACCTAACTCCCGCGACCTGGCACTTAAAATATGAGCCCTCTAGCCCCTTCCTTTTCTGCCCCAGTCCCCAACTCCCCCCCAAGACAGTGCCCCTACCTAATCCCTAGCCCCTTCCCTTTTACCTTTCTTCCCCCCCCCCCGACGACGGATCTTGGCCATAGATCCATGTGATCTAAAGGTGGTAATTCACCCCCGTCGTCCCTTCCTTCCTTCCCTTATTTTCCCTTATCCCCACCTTATCACCCCGTCAATCAATCCCCACCCTTGATCTGTAAATATCAACGGTTTCCACGCCTCCCCTCCTACCCTTCATCTGCCCAAATTCTTCCATCCATCCATCCTATAATCAAATATCCATCGTTGACATATATGATCCAACAACCCTCATTCATCCTGACACCCAATCTCGCCAGGGGCCTATCATCCACTACACAAAGTGCCCATCCTATCACATGTTGCCACCTATCTCCCACTACTAATCTTGCCAGCGCACATTTCCATCGCACCCCTCTCCACACCGTTGGATCCGTCCCTCCTCATTCGACAGTCGATATCACATATCGCATGATTTTTTTGTCCCAGTTTAACCTCCCAAAGTCACGCGAGACTGCTTGTTTTGCAAAGACCATGCAGCACATTTTAATTGGATCGAGTTCGATTCAATGCAAACCACTTACCGCCCGAGGGTCACGTGAAAACCATTCCCAGTTTTCACAAAACCACTTCGCCTATTTTCGCGCCTATATTCAAATTTGACCCTGTTTTCATAGGGTTTTCACTCCTCCATCGTGAAATCTCTTCTTCCACTTGCACGTCCACCTCCTCTGCTTCTACCAGCCTCCAAAGCAGCATTTCCGACCCCACAGGTTTTAATAAGCACTATTTATCCATCGAACCCTCCAATGTACCAAAATCCACCTATACATAACAGTGAAGACAAAGGTTGAAGATTAAGGGATTAATGCATAAGGTTAAAGATTAAAGGCAAAAACACAGGATAAGTGTTAAATACATAAAGCTTGAAGATTAAAAGAGCTTAACCCTACAATTAAAGGTAAAGCACGATTAAAGATAATTAAAGGAATAGGCTTAAAGGCACCAAAGCCTAATTCAGTTGAAAAGGGAAAAAGACAGATGACTAAAGCCAAATCAGTGAATACAGTCGGTAGGTGAAGTTTAAGGCTTTGAATATAATTTCAAAGGCCTTAAAGCAATAATTAGGGCCTAATCAATATTTAAAGCAACAAATGACAAATTAACAAAGAGAGCCTTCGAATGCCGCATCATTGAGACTGTTACTCCTCAAAATGCCACCTACCAGCTGATTTCACCTAAAAAGAGTGCACATTAATTACACAATAAAATATATTTCTAAAGACAGCTCGAAATTAATTGCCATCCTACCAAAGGCCCCCAAAGTCAACAAAAATGACTGAAGTTGATAAACTTTAATTTAATAATCAATTAGTAGAGTTAAAACATTTGAATACTTCTCCACTTGGCCCTTCAAAGGCCGAGAAGCACTTACTCTGCATTAATTGAACATATATGCCTTTCTTTCACTCCACCTCCTCATTTCTTCTATAAATACTGCTCTAGAAGACAATATAAGGATTGGTATTTGAATACTCATTAAGTGTAAATAGCTTTGAAGCTGCTGAAGCTCTATTTTGTAATAGAAGAAAGATAGGATGAGATGACAAGTCTGAAGCTGTAAAGACCCACTGGATTTGAAGATTGTAACTGGTTTGAACATAAAATACAACTGATTTATGGGATCCCGGTCTATGTCAATGGTGATGTTTTTCTTATTGTAAATTGTTATTTTTCTCATGTTTTCCAAACTGTCCATTTTCTCTGATAAAGAACAACAAATATAGATTATGATTTACTATCAAGTACCCTAAATCTCACTGATAAATATTTATCTTTACGTTTTCTGCTAATTGTGTATTTGAGGATAATTCAATAGAGTTTGATCAGTCAAGGAATGTTGGTGAGCCCTTGTCTTGCTGAGTAAAACTTGAGATTCTGTCCTTGAATGTTCTTACAAAGTTTTCTCAATAAAGTTGAATTAGAGAAGTTTATGGTTAGCCCTGTCCTCTAATTTCTTCTCCAATAGTTTCTTTGAAAATATCTTTTGAGAGTATGTCAAAAGAAGGCTAGGTTAAAAGTCCTTACTTGATCTTAGACTACTTTTTATGTTAATCTTTAATGTTTTCCTTTGAATATGCTGAAAGCTGGCTAGGTTAAAATTCCTTACTTGATCTTAAGCTTTTCTTTGTTAATATTGAATGTTTTCCTTGGGGATATGTTGAAAGGAGACTAGGTTAAAAGTCCTTATTTTATCTTAAGCTATTCTTTTTTTTCCTTTGATTGTGCTGAAAGCAGGCTACGTTAAAAGTCCATACTTGATCTTAATTTTCTCCTTTTTTTCTTATATGTTTGCTTCTTTCATCACTTCTTAATGTTTAATACCATAAATCAACTTAAAGAGATCTATTGACATAGATGAGTTTCTCCATAGACCACTCTTGAAACTTGTTTTCCAATTAAATCATTTATGACTCCATAGCGCAATGGATTGACATTGTTTCTTACTTATCCTATCAGCTGAACTATTTTCAACCTACTCACAACTTTACCCTTCAAAAGACTTCCTTCATTTTAATGATATTAATCCCAACCAAACAAACAAAAACCTTGTGCTTTATAGCTAGCCTAATATCATATCATAAGCATTAAAGATAATATCTTTGAAAAACACTTATAAACAGAGATCCCTCTTTGAATCCAGGAGGGATAGATCCTAGGATTTAAAAGTGGTTTTGATGTTGGCTCTACAACATTTTTTCTTGCCAATATTGCAAACTACGGAGACCTAACATCTCCCACCACAGTATTCCATTCCTTCATTGCTTTGTACCTCTCTCGTGTCGCACATTTGGACCCCCAGTCATACTATCCCCTATCCCCTCCGAAGTCGAATCAATAGCTGCAAGGTCATTCATGACCTTTATGCTCTAACATGGGAAGTCATCATCCCACTACTCAGTACCCCGCATTCCACCATCATCCCTAGTGTCAATCTATCAGTCACTCTACTATTATCCCTCATGCCTTAGTTGAGTATTCCTTATTGCCTCACCTATGGCATACCTCTTTCTTTCAACATCATCTTATTCATTCCAGAAGACAGGTCTAGAGGGTGGTGTACCTTGGTTCCAGCTTCCACTCTTTTTTGGTGCCTCAGATCAGGAAAAGGGACCCTTTATTTCCCTTTGACTTGATCATTTCTCAGCTCCAGCTCCTCATGGCATGATCGAGATCCATATACTTGATTGTTCAGTCATGTAGCAGATTGTACTAGTGATTCCTGGGTGTGTGTGAGATGTCTCAGACCTCATGAGGGGGTGTCCCTTCAGGTATCCCTCCACATGCCCGGATGACCAGTTTACTACAGTCTTGGATGCAGCTCCATAGATTTGATGGTTTGGGCCTTAACCGCTTGCAACGAATTTTAGTTTGCATGTATCATTCAGATTTTTGAAGCCCTTTCATGTTCTATAGGGCCTCTTTAGTTGTACTTGTATATCATGTACTAAGATATTATTGTATAACTCCTAGCTGTTGTCCCAGGCACAGTACATATGTGGGATCCATTATCATTTTTTTATCTAGCCCATGTTTATGCAAGCATGTACTATATAGTTTAGTCCCATATTTTTTGGACGCATCATTATTATTTTTACTTTGTTATCTCGGTGGGCATAGGTATGCCTCCCCCGCCTCATGTAGAACAGTTACTCACTCATAAAATAGACTTGTCACACCTGTAAGTCTCGCCTCCTCAGGGTATTTTCCTCTCACGCTTCAGTCTGCCTTATATTTCTCTCTCTTTGAATCCCCTTCAGTGTCTAGTGATTGAGTTCTTACAACGTACTTTGGTCATATGATTAGCTCCTAACGCTCGCACGTTGGGGGGAAATTTGTTACACCAATTTTTTGTCATCTAACCTGTTACTATTAGATGGACTAAAGTACACGACATAAGATCAATTTTACCATAGTAAAAGTTATTTCACTATGAAAAATAACTTAATAACCCATAATTTATTAAGTTGTTTCTAGTCTAAACATGAAACCCCGTGAGGAATAATTAAATAAATCCTTATTTGTTTTCTTTTCCTCTAGGGATAATTAATTAAACCACTCTTTAATTAATATTCCTAGTCATATTTAACCCAAAAGAGGAAAATTAATTAGATGAATCATTATTTATCTTATTATTTTCTAGGAATAACTATTTAGATCATTATTTAATAATATTCCTTGTTAAATTTGACTAAATTATTTATCAATACTTGAATAAAACATTATTTATTTAATTATTACTTAACCATATTCTTAAAATAATAAATAAATGATTTATTTATTTATTATTTCTAAGTAAAGGGATTTTACCAAATTCAATTTCCTTTTCCCTCCAACAAAAATATTAAAATATTCCATAAAAGTTGGATCTAGATTTGGTTAATAATATTTTAAGTATGCACCAATATCTAGAATAACTCAATATTTCATTATAAATAGAAGGGTTTTCCATTCATTCACTATCTTTTGCTGCCTCTAACTATAAGGGTAAATAATGTTTAATATAAGGTTGAGTAGGAGGATACAACACACATTGTTTTGATACATATCCATTCTTGATGTTCATGTTCTTAGTCCTACAACTAATGTAGGCATCAATAGTGGCCAACCAAGGTCTTCCAAAAATGAGAGGATAACCATTAAAATTGTTTTTGGGTTGGAGGACTAGGAAATCAATAGGGTACTCCCAGGAGTCAATGGATACCATGAAATACTCAATAACTCCCTCAAGAGATACTATGGATATGTCTACAAACTACAACAATGTGGTGTTATTTCTCAAAGCCCCTTAGATATTTAGCTTCATCATGGTTTCATTGGTCATCACATTGATTGCATCCCCAATTTTAATCAAGGTATTAGGGACCACTGTTACACCAATTTTTGGTCATCTAACCTGTTACTCTTAGATGGACTAAAGTACACCATGTAAGACCAATTTTACCATAGTAAAATTTCTTTAAATATTAAAAATAACTTAATAACCCATAATTTATTAAGTTGTTTCTGGTCTAAACAGGAAACCCCATGAGGAATAATTAAATAAATCTTTATTTCTTTGATTTTACTCTAGGGATAATTAATTAAACCACTCTTTAATTAATATTCTTGGTCATATTTAACCCAAAACAAGAAAATTAATTAGATAAATCATTATTTATCTTATTATTTTCTAGGAATAATTATTTAAATAATTATTTAATAATATTCCTTGTTAAATTTGACTAAATCATTTCTAAATAATTGAATAAATCATTATTTATTTAATTATTACTTAAACAAATTCTTAAAATAATGAATAAATGATTTATTTATTTATTATTTCTAAATAAAGGGATTTGACCAAATTCAAATTCCTTTTCCAGTCCAACAAAAATAATAAAATATTCCATAAAAGTTGGATCTAAATTTGGTTAATAATATTTTAACTATGCACCAATATCTAGAATAACTCAATATTTTTTTATAAATAGAAGGGTTTTCCATTCATTCACTACCTTTTGTTGCCTAGAGATAACTCTTGATCTATACTTTTGGTCTGACTTTGATCCTCCATCATTGTCATATTTTTCTACTTTTTGCTTGTGAGTTCCCTTTGAGGCCCTTTTTGTCTCGGTTTTCTGCACCATCAAGAGAGAGAGATCTTAGATCTGAAGTGCTGAGGACATACAAGAACCCATCCCTTTGAGGGGGGATTGGTAACATCTTTCTATGTTCCCTTCCTAGGTGTTATAATACAAAAACTTCTTTAAAAATTGTTGTCTCATTCATTGGATGCATGGAGCAACTCTTGCTTATTATTTGTTGCTTAATATCTTTAACTACATAGATCTGGATTTCTATAGCATTTATTCTGATCAATAACTGCATATCTAAGGAAATTGACAGCCATATTTGATGTTAGGATTGTTTTTTATGCATAGCTAAAGTGATATTTTTTCATACGCTTGCGATTAAAATTCACACTAACAACCATAATCCCATCGATGTGCACATTCGCTACTAGGCTAACAGAGCCTAGGTACTTTGGGGCGATCACCCTCCCAAGCATCATATCATATATTTTTCGAACAAGATTGATAGAGGGGGTATCTCTTCTTCTTCTTCCATTCTTAAAAAAAAAACTCCTTAATAAGATTGTTGTACATGGGAACATATTTAATGGCCTCAGGAAGGGGTATCTTAACACAAAAATTCTTCAATTGTCCCAGAAGTTCAACCTCTTCTGGGGTGTGCTAGTTAGGGTAGACCAACCTTTCAAGGTAGGGGGGTGAATTGACTTGAGGACTACTCTCTTCCTTCTATTATTCAAGCTCTTCAAGTGGATAAGGAGGATTATTACCTGGGAGCACCTTCTATAAGCAATTTATCTTTTGAATTTTCACCTTTTCAAAGAAATAATAATTATGAAAATTTGAAAAAAACAATGCATAAGAAGAAACCACACCTATTTAGATACCTCCCTGGAAACACCACCAAAAAGTGATGTGCCCTGGTATTGCACAAAGAGTGTTGCAAGTCCCAAGGGATTCTCAACTCAAATTATCAACCCAATGTTCATACAATGTTAGAGGTGATAGTGGTATACGCATAATAGGTTAGGTTCTGTTCATGTCACACTTAGTCATGAAATCAGATCACGGTGTTCAAAGAACATTCCTCCAAATAACTATAGTAAAAATTTCTCATGAAAACATAATTGAACCAGATTCTAATTATGAAAGTGAAAATTCCATTCATTCAAGTGCTAATTGAAATTGCATGAAAGAAAAAATCTAGTCTACTTTCAGTATGGTTGGGCATACTCAAAATATATATGCAATACATGGTCTTCCATATGACCATGATCTTTGAGCATGTGCAAAATGGGTTGCAGGAAGAAACCCTAAAGAACTTTTTGCAAATGTGCCATGCTGGGGTAAAACCAAACCTGAAAAAAATTATCAGTATCATCATAGTGTGTGCTAATTTGGTTGCCCTAGAACAAGTTGAAAATATCCATAATTAACAATGAAATATCCAACAGAGGATTTGAATTTTATGTATCTGTTGAAAGTGCTTTAGTAGAAGTGTATGAAAAATCCAGATGTATAGAGAAGACATGGGAATTATTTGAAAATTTTCATTAGTGAAGTATTTTATTATATATTATGATGATCACATATTATGCAATCCATGGCCATGTAAAAGAGCCCTTCAAGTAGTTTGAACAGATTCGATGGTGTGGCATTTAGCCACTTAATATTTCCTTTGTTGTAGTTTTTTTTGCACTTGAGTCATGTGGGGGAAAAAACCTTGGATGTAATTTTTTTGTTAGTTAAATATGTGGCTTCCTTAGCATGATTAATATCTTTATAGATCATGGAGATATTAAAATTCATGTTTTGGATTCATATCACTATCCAACATTCTTCGCTAGAGACATGGCATTTTCATTCAACAAAATTACCTTTGGATAAAATATAAAGCACAAGTATCGAGCTACAAGACTTCTTTAATTAGAATTTATAGTTCTCAAATAATTGGAACAATATCTTAGCTATATTTGAACCATAAACTAGACGAAGCTTAGGGGTTGGGTTGTTTTCTAGAATTTCAATAATAACAAGGGTGTTGATTGACATATATCTCTTAAAAGGATGCATAGAGATACTTGGTTTAGCTCAAGATCATGGTAATGATATATATTTGTTAAATAAACCACTCATAAGTGAAAATGGTGAAGAAATTAAGTTTTTTCTCATGTTTGGGAAAATAAAATATGATTTTCCTAAAATAGAGCCTTCGATTGATGTGAATTTCACTATAGGTGTTGTATGGTACATCTATTTTGGCTAATTGGTTGGTGTCTCAATAGCTCACATTTTAAGGACTTTGTAAATATGAAATCATGATGCATTAAAAGTGTTTGAATAAATCCCCGAGGGAGACCTAGTTTCATGGAATGCTATGATTGTTGACTATGTTAAGTTAGGAAACATGCGAACCACACACAAGTTGTTTGAAAATAAATTCTTACATGAGATAGTGTTTCATGCAATACATTTATTGTGGGATATGCATAAATTAGTAAGGGTGAAAATCCTTAAAATTCCCCTTATTTCTAAAATTCATATAACACGTGGATATGTATATAACCATTTTTGTAAGTATTTTGAATGCATTTTTATGTTTGGGAGCTCTAGATTAGGGCATGGAGGTTTCAGTCCAAATGAGTTGGAATTTTTGGTTATCTCAGTGCGGGAAGAAGCATAGTAGGTGTTCAAGAATACTCTAAGAACATATATATCATTATTGGTAGGTGTGGAAAATAAATAAATAAAATTGGATACGAAAGCGAAAATTTAATTGTACTTGAAATATGTAGAGATTGTTGTTGATGTAAATTTTTTTTAAAGTGAATACCAACATATCACAAAACATATGAGGTTTTCACTTGAAGGTGTTTGGTGGGAAAGTACCAAAAAATGGATGCTCAAAGTAGGAAGGTGATGCCCATATAAAGAACTAAATAAATTTAATAGAATCTTGATAAAAACAATTGATTCTCCCCTTGTAAGGAAAATGAGTTGGATTGGGCAATTGATATGAGTCACTCTAGCTTTCTCACTAGGCTTCTCCAAAACACAATGGTACATAGCAGGTAGATGGTCTAAGTGAACCTTTGAGGTTGGGACACACCCATTTATTTATGAAAATACCATTGTATATCTTCATCAAGTGTTTACTACTACTTTTTTTGGTACTTTTTTTCTATTTTCAGAAGAAACTATCATTTGAAATGTATATGTGCCATCACCTTTTGTAAAGATGAAGCATAGATACAATGATTCAAATACCCAATACTCGGTGATTAAAGGATACTATTACAATATATTTAGAAGGTTGTGTTTTTCTTATTTCCAAATTGTGTAGTGCTCCTATAATCAAAAAATGGTGAATAGTGCACAAAAATGGTGTTTTGGCATGTATATAAATACACACACACACACATATATAGCTATAGCTATTGTATACTTAGTGTAACAACTTCAAGTGTACATATTAATCATGGACGACACGAAATAAGAGTTGAGCTGACCTTTGAGTATCTTTACATGAATTCCTTGGGCTAATCCAAACTATATCTTTGAACCCATGTTTAAGATTATATGAAAGTAAGGATTGATGTTTCTATGTTTGGAAACCCATATCCATGATAAATGGTGTTAAAAAATATAGTGTTGGTGGTGCAACCAAATTTGCACCAACCCACAGTATGCTTAATAAACTCATATCATATTCAGTTGTCTCAAGATAACATTCTTAAATATAAAAAGTCCCTTAAATGAGACTATTTTCTTAGAAAGGTTATAATTATAAAACCATACCTCAAAACAGAAAAAAAATTTCAATGGTTGTGACTTCAGTTATAACAAACATTATGCCGACAATATTATATTCTTGGGCCCACATTTATCATCCAGTGCACCTTTATAACATACCTTGCATTTTAAATCTGCACCGTCAACTTCAACTCTCATCCTACAGTTGTCTCACTTTATCGTGACTATCCATTTGAATTTGCCATATACCTACACTCCTTAGCATATTTAAAGTTTCACTATCGATCTCCTCATACTTCTGATCTAACGGATATCGCACCTCAACATGCACGATGGTTAGAGTTTTCATATAATGCGAAATAGGTGGTTTCTTCCTGCTACGTGTCAGTACCTTAACACTATCGCATCCTTTCAATAATTATCAGTTACCATTTTTATGTCGTGCGAAAACCACTTGTTGTTTTACAAAACCGCTTCTTCGTTCCTCTACGCCATCAACTGACGATCAAAGTTTCAGCCAGAACATGGTTCGAACAACCGAAGAGTTAAGCGATTAAGGTTTAAAAATTTCAAAAAGGACCTCTGAATCCTATTCACTGTTATTTCATAATAAAATGAATAAACGGATAATATTACCATTTTTCTGCACAGAGTTTAGATCTTTGGTTACTGCACACAGTTTGGATTTTGTTCCATCAAGATTATTTTGCATACAAACTTTACTATTGAATTCAAATGAATTCGACTCCTACTTTGTCTTACACAGATCATCTGATTTCACATTTTCTAATGAAAATTCATTTTCAGTCATTTAGCCTTCCAAAAGGGAATTTATAGAACTCTATATAAATTCGATTTCTATCTCTGGTTCTCCTCGAACACACCTGTACACTTATGTTATGCAAATACTCTGATACATACACATTTATAACTCATTAACATGCCGCACCCATATAGACTCAAAAATCGAGTTCCTTATATTAATAATCAAATATTTACACATAATTTCTCTTCTAGCCTGATTTTCTATATTAGTTACCTCTATCTCTTTATGCCTGTAGGCTAAAATCAAACCCTATCTATTCTTCAAATCTATATCCTGAATCTCTCTTCTTCTTATGCCTTAAGGTTTACAATTTTTATGCAAAAGGTTCTTTGAACCAATTCTGGTTCAGATCCTCTATCTTCTCAACACAATCTTGAATATCCTCTAAGTACTCTTTTGACTCAACTAATCCCTAAGGATTCTCTTTCATCCACAAAATCATGAAACCAATTCCTAATCTAATATTTACAATTAATTCCCAAATCTTTCAACTCCTAATTCTCTCATGTTCTCCAACATTCGAGAACATTTACAAAATTCCTCTCAATATTTAATTAATCCCTATTCTAAATATATCTCATTAAAATTACTCAAAATCTTAATAATTATATTAATTTGTTACATAGGAGTCAAACTTCCTAGAAAATACAACACCCCCTATATCTACTATAATATAATGAATTTCTGAGCCAAATTCTCCTCCATCAGAATCCCAAAGTACAAAATAATAGTGATCTCCAGATCATGTACTTCCAACCTTTGTCCTCCTAAATCCCATACTTTGTTCTGTAACTTGTGTTTGGTTGCTACTGTTGTTTTTTTCTCTTCTCTAGGTCTCCACACTTTATGTTGCAATGCCCCACTAGCTATGCTTTCAAAATCTATTGTTGTTTTCTATTTCATCTTATTCTCTTTGTCAATCGAATTAAATTTTTGATTGATTTCTCTTCCTGTTTTTGTCCATCTCCTCCATCTGGACTGCTTCATCATTAATTGCCATAATTTTTCAATCTCTATCTCCACCATATCCTTGGACTGATACTCATTCTGCCATTCACTGCTATTCTGATTTTCAAGCATTATATCTAGCATTCTAATATCTCTATTCTACTTATCTTCAAATTGTTTTTTGCTATCTTCTCCTTGAACTTTTTGGAGTCTTACTGTTGCCCTTTCATCCTTACCCTCTTGTTTCTTTCCAAACAACTTTTGTTCAATATATGCAAATTTATTTTCAAAAAAAAAATTGTCTTCCAATTTCATTTGTACTTGATTCCTTTCAAATACATCACTATGTTGTTCATCAATTTCAGCATATTTCCCATCCTCTTCTTTGAAAACCTTCAGAGATTGTTCTTCATTTCTTAGACTGATTTTGACAGTCAATTTAGCTTCTTCATGCATGGTATTTTCCTCATCATCATGTCTAACCTTACACCTTCCATACTTCTTCAGTTCTAAAACTGACTCTTCAACTTGAAACATGTCTGTATCATCGTCATCGAAACCTGTAATCATAAAACAATCATTAAAATCAAAAACATAAAAAATTTGTATATCTTTTTCTTCTAGCAACATTTCAGCTTGCTGCTCTGATTGTTTCTCTTCCATCAACACTTCAATATGCTGATTCTCCAAAGAATTTTCTGAAGGACTCTCAAAAATTTCAATAAGTCTTTTCAACACATTATCTTATTTAATGATGTCTCTCAGATCTTGTTTACTGTAATGAGCTCCTTTATCTGTAATATCAATTTGTTGAACTTCCATTACCATTCTCTTATGATTGTCATTCATGACAATTTCTTTGTCTTCTTTTTTCAGCAATTTATCCTGAATATATATTCTCTACTTTTCCAACTTCTAGCTTTATATATAACTCAATAATATCAACTGGAGTATAAGTTGGAAACTTTAAACAATTTTCAGTACCTTCAGTTGTTGTACCATCATCAAATGATTCTTCTTCCTCTTATAAATTCAAATTATCTTGTTTAAGAATTCCCAACTCATTAGGTTTAGTAAATACATTTTCTTCATGTCTTAATTCATATATGTTATTCAAATATTTATTGTTACCAACTCCAATGTTTTGTTGCATATTTTCATTAGACCTTTCTGTCTCCTTTTGTTTCTGAAATCTTGTAATCTCAGTCTTAATCTGAACATATTTTAGATTCTGCTCCTTCTTAACAAACTCTAAAGTTTTTTCATCATCCTGTGATGTACCTGCAATAATACACAATTCATTAATATTAAAACCAAGAATCTTTTCAACCTCAGTTGATATTCTAGTCATAAACTCTTCACCAGAATTATCATCATAGTTCACAGATTCTTTGCTATATTCTCCTTCAATTTCTTTATCACTTTCTTCAACAACTGTCTTTTGTTGTAGTTAAATTTCTTTGAATTGTTCTAAATCATTCCAATGGTCTACGAGACATTTCTCATTTTTCTCTTCACCAAAAATTTCACCCGTTTCTCATCTACAAATGGAAACTTCCATTTCTGACTCTACTTCTCTGAGTTTTCCTATCAACCACTTCATTTGTTTCTGTCCTAGCCTTCTCTATAGCTTAGACCATTTCACTGTATTTTTCCTCAAGATCCAACCTTGTCTTTTGTCTTCTTCTATCATCATCTTTAATTTATTAAATTTTTCTCTTATCTCAGCAATCTCTTTATCATGCTCCTCTTAACTTATCTGTTTCCTGCAGTTTTCTTTAACATCCTTCTTCTTCATCTTGTAGCTTTCTTCTGAAATTTGCACACGACTTCCCATAGTCATCTTCTATTCTATGTGAGCTTCTGAACTTGCACCAATCAACTACCTTCTAAGTTGATCTTCTCACCAAACTTCTCCTCTTTCTGGTTTCTAAGTCTTCCTTAGAACTTATACTGAGAAATCTTTCTCTCTTGCTGGTTACTATACTCACTTTTCTCAAGGACTCCTTTTTCCCTGTCTATTCCAAGCCTCAGTTGGAATAAGGTTCTGCTACAATCTCTAACAACTTCCAAAATTTCTTTCTAAAAAATTTCTACTGTAGTCTTGTGTCAAAATTTTCCATTCATTCAATTGCTGCAAACTTTCATACCCTTGTAATCAATTTATGTCTAGGCTAGTTTGTATCCTACAAACATGCAACTTCTTTGATCTGTTTCAATCTGCAAAATATCATTAGTTAATAAAAATTTATGCATACCATCTTCCCAACATCATTTGTCTTTAGTATCTCCCTATCTGTTTATTTTATCAGAACCTCTGCTATCTTTGCTATGACTATCAATAGTCATCTCTATCTTCATGAGTTCTTCACTCATTCACTGTGAGCTACACTAAACCTCTGCAATAAAAAGTCCTCCTTGTTACAACTTACCTCACCTATCCCTTCTATGGATTTGGTCTTTTGAAAATCACTATTCCCTTTAATGGAATCTTCTTCTGAGCATTTCTCTTTGCTCCTTCTAGGCTTTAACTCATCCGCACCTTTTAAGAACACAACTGTCCTTTTTGTCCAAACTCTGTTGGAATTCTTCAAGGTTCTACTCCACACTTTGATTTCACTCAAAAACTCTTACCAGCTTCCTTCATCACTTCTCTTAAGGTTATGATCTTCTTTTCTTGAGATTCTCTTCAATTGTATGTAACCTGAATTCTGCAAACATAATCTTCAAACCAGATTAAGATAACACATAATGCCTCACCTTCAAGATCTCTGTGTGATATTGTTTCACCACTCATTTTCACTTTGAATGGATTTTTCTCTATTTCCTTGCTTCTGAAAATTATTCCAATATTCTGCTACACTTTATTTCTAAGTGCATGTTGTCTGTCAGATTCAAATCTGATCTCTTTTTCCTTTCTGTCATCACCATTGTACCTGTATATACATCTTTCAAAACATAACTCTGTAAATCTTTAAAGAAAATTTTCTTTATTTAATCACATATTTCCATCGCACACATAATCTCCTTGTTCTGCTTCATTATCAAATGTCTTCTGCATAGGCAACTCTACAATCTTCATTTACAACAGTTACCATTATCTACTCTGATACCACTAATGGTGCAGTTTAAGCTGCACCAACCAGAAATATGCTTATTAAACGCATATCATATTCAATTGTCTCAAGATAAAATTCTTAAATATAAAAATTCCCTTAAATGAGACTATTTTCTTAGACAGACTATAATTATAAACCCATACCTCAAACATAAATATTTTTCAATGGTTGTGACTTCTGTTTTACCAAACATTATGCCAAAAATATTATATTCTTAGGCCCACATTTATCATCCAATGCACCTTTATAACATACCTTTCATTTTAAATCTCCACTGTCAACTTTAACTCTCATCCTACGGTTGTCGCACTTGATCGTGACTGTAATATTCCAAATCTGGAATAGCTAGCAAGGCATGATTGGAAAACACATTTTCCAGAAATGGCTTCAACATTAATTGAAACCAAGACCTGGATCCCTTAGATCTGTGTATCTAAGTCCAAAATCCAAGAGGTGGCTCGAAATAAATCCTTCTATGTGGATTAAACAAATCTCCCACACCTAGTTATCTTAAGAAAATGCCCAATGAAGGGACAGCAAAAATTCTTGAGCAAGAGATGGAATCACAACATTATTTTTATAAGTCAGGGCACATGAAGATGAAAATAGCCAACTAATTTATAATATAGCAATAGAGTACAATGCTTTGAGGAATCAATCACTCAAGCTAGGCAATGAGAGCCTCAATGGAACATGTACATGAAAATAGAGAACACTGCTACACATGCATTTCTACAAGCTAAAAGGACGCAGTTTAATGGATTCACTGCATCATACTGAATAAAAATAGGAAAATATGACAATATATGGCTCAAGAAATAAGGGGGATCAAGTTCTCAACCACTCAAAACAATAATACAACAATCCTGATAAGGACTGGATGAAATATACAAAATGGAAAAAATGCTGGAGTTGTTGGGTAGCAGCTGCAACTAAAAACTAGAACTGGATGGAGATGGAAAAATATGATAATAAATCTAAATTATATCTCCTCTAATGTATCTTCCAATTGAAAGGCTGACCCTATCACTGAAGATCTCACCCTTTAATCAACAGTGCAATCCCTCACTGCAAGAGCACTCTGAAAACAACGCACTCTAAGAGGGTAATTGTCCTATAGGTGGAATAGAAAGTGTTGGACAAGTTCTAAGATCTAAAATGAGCTCTGAATCCTTCCTCACTGATATCCCAAAGGAAATAAGGCCCCCTCCTCTGAAAAACAAGCCAAGGAATGGTGTTGTGGAAAATCGACTGCAACACCCTCCAACACAACATTACACTCGAGCAGAAATAATGATGTAGCTGAAGGAATGGCTTTGGCCTTGAGTCTGGATGTGGATAAATGAAGTGAAATCCCTCAAGAGGCCTCTCAAGAAGGATAATAACTCCTAAACAGGAATCCCTCATGCTAAAGAGCACTGCAACTCAGCTAAACAGTTGGGACTGCAAATAGTCTAAGTAGACAAAAAATCAATAATCATATGCATGAGTAACAATTTCTACCTTGCCCTCCTTTTAAACAAATGAGAGCTCCCTCTCCATGGGCCCCACTCTTTAGGGTTTCCTCCATCAAGGAAACTTCCCTCCTCTTTCACTGCGCTGTCCCACAAGATGCTCTCTACCTTCTATCTCTGTGTCATTTGACTTGGTCAAACTTGACCTTGTCTTCTTGCAAATGTCTCCTTTCACACATGAGGGTGTGAAATATAGTTCTACTGATGATCCAATTTCATACTAAGAGGTATTGTATCCATGTTTTTATTATGTATGAGCCTCCTCACCCAATTATTCAACTCATAAGTGAAATTAGCAAAATTTAATATTCCAATTTATTGTAGCCAAATTTTGGAATATTACAGTCCTCCCCTCCCAAACGTTGCTTGTCCTCAAGCAACTGCAAGGATAGAACTGAGAATTTTCTCACAAGGCATAAATATTGAAAAAATTTTGGGAAAACATATTCCCCAAATGGTTCCTCCATCCCCAAGAAATCATCCAAACAAAATTAGTCGCCTCCCAACATGGAAACTCATGGAAATCTCCTTCCACCTCAAGCTCTAGAAATGAAGGTGGGCTGAAAAACTAAATATGGTAAGAATCATAGCCTACCCCAGTTTGTCCTTCTCTCCACTCATGTTGAGTGTAGAGTATGTGTTGATCCTGGGCTACAAAAGTATTTCCCTCAAGTGGAAAAATGAAGAACAATCCTCCAAGGATCTCTCCTCCATCAATGAAGAACAAGTTGGTGCAAAACAATCCATCCATGATGAATAGGACATGGTCATCATAGAGTATCCCAGTGATAAGCTTGTTGCAATTTTTACATGATGATGCATTATACAAACAATATCTCAAGAGGACACATCACAGTCTCATCTACTGCAACTCCAGAAAATAGTATGGCAAGTAACATACAAACCTCATCACATCTATTAATGAATAGTAAATGGTTTACTATGTCAACAATAAATGATCAAATACTTTCCCATAGCTATATAATGGATGGCTATCAAACTCATGGCCCACCCTAAAAGAAAAAAAATAGGTGGCTGTGGTGGCCATATCTCCTCCCATGCTCCCATTAGAACATGTAGTGCAGAAAATATGGGAATCCTCTCCCCTCAAGGACACATCCAACTCATGTGTCAATCTCTCAATCATGCTTCCAATACAAATCAGATCCATATCAGAAAATTAAGTCATGATCAGCAAAAAAATGAGGAAAATGCTAAAGGTTTCATGTGGTGTAAGAAGGTACCAATAGTTTTCCCAATAGTGACAGCATAGTTTTTCAAACTGCTGCTTCAGAAAATTACATGGAAAAATGTTTCTTGATACATAGTTAATCATGTATGTCATCATATGGCAAATAGTTGGATATAAAAACTGAACATACATGTAATGAGAAAACATTTTCCTAAGGCCATATAAAAGATGGTTTCCTCCAGCATATAGTTTGGCCCAACATTGATCATGGAGCAATGTGAAAAGCTTGCCCTCTTATGAAGCAATGCACTGCATAGTAATGGTAAGAGTATGCAATTCAATAAATGTAAAAAAAGAGTTCTTACCAGATGCCGGAATTAATATGGTACATGGATCCATGAGTGAGTCCTCCATAGTGTTTTGGCATACTATGAAGAGGAATGAACCATGTGCTTCAAGAAGATCATCCTTCCCATGCTTGGGAATCCAAGTCAAGAAGAATATGTCATAGTGATAGATGCCTCCATCCACTTCTCTATCATCCTCACCTCCTCCTTGTTCACCAAGTGCATCCAATGTGAAGTGATCCTAGGGACACTCCATCCATGAGTTTCTACTCCAAAGTGACAGCGTTGTGAGCTCATGCAAATAAGCTCTTGTCAATACAAAGCTCGGTTCTTTGACATTCTCCTTGTGAAAGAATCCTCTAGTAATGTTGCTGCAAACATGGAACACCTTCCAAGATGGAAGTGTTACTGGATCATCCAAGGCCAAGGAGTAGCCCCTTTGCACCATTAGAGTGCCTTCTTCTACTCCTACAACATCACACAACATATGAGAGAAATTTTTCCCTTGCTCTCTCAAGCACAACTCAAGCAACCAAAGTGCTTGTTGCCTCCCTATGCTCCCATCGTACAACTCATGTGATGAAGACATAATTATTGATATGAATGTCACATCAAAACCATGTATCCATACTCCATTTTTCCAAATGATGCAAGAATCCTACCACCTCTTATCCATCCCCATCCCCTTAGGAAGAGGACATGCCAAGTGATGGCCAATTTCCTTCAAGAGGAGCCAGCACAGCCAAGCCTCTTGCTTCCCAGTGTCATATAATTGCAAGTAGCCTCCCAGCTCCTTGCTCATCAACCACATCCACTCAATCACTTGTGGATGTCTCCTTCTCTTCCCCTTGGTACTCCTTTCATGAGGGCTACCATTCTCCCAAACCAATTCTCTATCTTTACATCCCATGAAAGTTTGGAATGCAGCTCTTTGGAGACCTCCTAAAGAATATCTCTTACCCATGACTATGTTCAATCCACAAGGATCCAAAAATGATGATGGTAAAATATCCCCTCTACCAATATTTGACAACACTGTCAATCCCTCCAAAGATGTAGTGGCTGCCTCATGATCCAACTGAAGGATGGTTTCATAGTTTTTCATAGGAGTGTCATGGTTTGTTCCATCCTCCAAATTTTCACACCCCAATCTCAAGGATTGTGTGCAACTCAAAAAAAGTTCATGAGGATGATGGCTCATTTCCTCCTTGAACCATTTTCACAACGCAGTGCAATCATGTTGCTCTAGAATAGCAGTGAGATTTGACCCTTGCTCATGCAAAATAAAATTTCCACAACTACCTAAAGTATTTGTTGCAATAATAGACAGTGGAAATTCCTTCATACCTTGATGAGATTTTGGAATCTCTTATAGGGCTGCATGAGTTCCTTCCTCCAATGTGTTGGCTGCCCCAAATATTGATGCATGTGGCTTCTCCTTCATGAGTGTGACAGAGTTAGGGACAAACTAATCAAGTGGTGGAGAGGGCTTCTCCTCTTATGTTCTCTATTTTCAAACTCCTTGATCAACTTTTGAGAAAACTTAACAGAGTAGGCACTCCTGCATGGCTCAAATGGATGAACCACCAAATGTAGGCTCCACCCTCCAAATTCAGTGCAGATTTCAACATCTTCTTCCCCTGCTACAGGATGTAGTAGGAAAAATGCCTCCAACTTTCTCACCCAAGCTTTTTTTGTAGATGACCCATCAAAGGTAGACAACATAAATCTATTGCCTTTTATTTCTCTTTTGCTACAGGGTCTCTTCTATTCCTTTAACTGGATGAAATATGGAAAAGCTAGAGTTTCCTTGAAGGATGTAGGTTGAGATTTGTACTCAACAAGATAATCACTTAGAATCTAATGATCCAAGTGTCCTTGATGCTTGTCTTCTTCTTGATGAGAATATGAAGTGCATGTTCCTTCCTCTTCTTCTTGCTCCTAATCTTTGGAGAGGCTCTTATTATTTCTGAAAATTGATGAGAGTAATCTCATATTCTTCATAATTCTGATCTTCTTGGGCTGAGACTCACAGGCTGAGCCAAGAAAGTTTCTTTGATACCACTGTAATTTCCAAAACTAGAACAGCTAGCAAGGCATGACTATAAAACACATTTTCCAGCAATGGCTGCTAAAGGAATTAAAACCAAGACCTGGATCCCTTATATATGTGTATCTAAGTCCAAAATACAAGAGGTAGCTCGAAATAAATCCTTCTAGGTGGGTTAAACAGATCTCCCACACCTAGTTATCTTGAGAAAATGCCCAATGAAGGGACTGCAACAATTCTTGAGCAAGATATGGAATCACAGCATTATTTCTATAATCAGGGGCACATGAATATGCAAACATCCAACTAATTTATAATATAGAAATAAATGAGTACAATGATTTGAGGAATCAATCACTCAATCTAGGCAATGAGAGCCTCAATGGAACATGTACATCAAAATAGAGAGCACTGCTACACATGCATTTCTACAGGCCAAAAGGACACAGTTTAATGGAGTCACTGCATCATACTGAATAAAAATAGGAATATATTACAATATATCACTCAAGAAATAATGGGGATCAATTTCTCAGCCCCTAAAAAACAATAATACAACAATCCTAAGAAGGATTGGTTGAAATATACAAAATGGAAAAAATGTTGGAGTTGT
The DNA here is from genome assembly GCA_034641835.2 of Pinus albicaulis. NCBI lineage: Eukaryota > Viridiplantae > Streptophyta > Pinopsida > Pinales > Pinaceae > Pinus > Pinus albicaulis. The sequence continues at coordinate 1,900,566,422 of CM076575.1, read as the reverse complement.
TGGGCAGTAGCTGCAACTGAAAACTAGAACTGGATGGAGATGGCTGAAGATGATAATCAATATGAAGTATATCTCCTCCAATGGATATTCCAAGTGAAAGGCTGATCCTATCACTGAAGATCTCAACCTCCAATCAACACTGCAATCCCTCACTACAAGTGCACTCTGAAAATAATGCAGTCTAAGAGGGTAACTGCGTTGTAGGTGGAATAGGAAGTGTTGTCCAACTGCCAAGATATGAAATGAGCTTTGAATCCTTCCTCACTGATCTACCAAAGGAAACAAGGCCCCCTCCTTTGAAAAACAAGCCAAGGAATGGTGTTGTGGAACCTCCACTGCAACACCCTACAACACAACGTTACACTTGAGCTGAAATAATGTTGTAGCTGAAGAAATGGCTTTGGCCTTGAGCCTGGATGTGGAGAAATGAAGTGAAATCCCTCAAGAGGCCTTTCAAAAATTAGAATAACTCCTAAACAGGAATCCCTCGTGCTAAACATTACTACAACTCAGCTAAACAGTCAGGACTGCAAATATTCTAAGCAGACAAAAAATCAATAATCATATGCATGAGTAACAATGGATTCCTTGCCCTCCTTTAAAAAAAATGAGAGCTCCCTCTTCATGGGCCCCACTCTTTAAGGTTTCCTCCATCAAGGAAACTTCCCTCCTATTTCACTGCATTGTCCCACAAGGTGCTCTCCACCTTCTATCTCTGCGCTATTTGACTTGGTCAAACTTGACCTTGTCTTCTTGCAAATGTCTCCTTTCACACATGAGGGTGTGAAATATAGTTCTACTAATGATCCCCTTTCATACTAAGAGGGATTTTATCCATGTTTTTATAATGTATGGGCCTCCTCACCCAATTATTCAACTCATAAGTGAAATTAGAAAAATTTAATATTCCCATTTATTGTAGGAAAATTTTGGAATATTACAGTGACTATCCATTTGAATTTTCCATATGCCGATGCTCCTTAGCATATTGAAACTCTCACCATCGATCTCCTCATACTTCTGTTTTGACGGATATCGCACCTCAACATGCACGATGGTTAGAGTTTTTATAGCATGCGAAATAGGTGGTGTCTTCCTACTACGTGTCACTGCCTTAACACTATCACATCCTTTCAATAATTACCACTTACCATTTTTATGTTGCGCAAAAACCACTTGCTCTTTTACAAAACCACTTCTTTGTTCCTCTACGCCATCGAATCACAATTAGAGTTTCAACCAGAACATGGTTACAATGACTGGAGAGTTAAGCGATTAAGGTTTACAGATTTCAAAAAGGACCTCTAAATCCTATTCACTGTTATTTTAATAAAATGAATAAATGGATAATATTACCAGTTTTCCACATAGAGTTTAGATCTCTGGTTATTGCACAGGGTTTGGATTTTATTCCATTAGGATTATTTCACATAGAAACCTCACTATTTAATTCAAATGAATTTTACTCTTACTTTGTCTTACACAGATCATCTGATTTCACATTTTCTAATGAAAATTCATTTACAGTCATTTAGCCTTCCAAAAGGGAATTTATCGAACTCTATATGAATTCGATTTCTATCTCTGGTTCTCCTCAAACACACCTGTAGACTTATGTTATGAAAATACTATGATACATACACATTTATAACTCATTAACATGCCACACCCATATCGACTCAGAAGTCAATTTCCTTGTATTAATAATCAAATATTTACACAGAATTTCTCTTCTGGCCTGATTTTCTATATTAGTGGCCTCTATCTCTTTATGCCCGTAGGCTAAAATCAAACCCTATCTATTCTTCAAATCTATATCTTGAATCTCTATTCTTCTTATGCCTTAAGGTTTACAATTTTTATACAAAAGGTTCTTTGAACCAATTCTGGTTCAGATCCTCTATCTTCTCAACAAAATCCTGAATATCCTCTTAGTCCTCTTTTGACTCAACTAATCCCTAAGGATTCTCCTTCATCCACAAAATCATGAAACCAATTACTAATCTAAGATTTACAATTAATTCCTAAATCTTTCAATTCTTAAGTCTTTCATGTTCTCCAACATTCGAGAACATTTACAAAATTCCTCTCAATATTTAAATAATCCCTATTCTAAATATCTCATTAAAATTACTCAAAATATTAATAATTATATTAGTTTTCTACATAGGAATCCAACATCTTAGAAAATACAAGACCCCCTATATATACTAGAATATAATGAATTTCTGAGCCAGATGCTCCTGCATCAGTTGGCCCACCTAGTTACAGAGTTAGGGATTTTCTTCCGTGCCATATTGAGTATTGTGTCTTTGAATAGGTTTGAGGGTTGAGTGTTTCCTCTTAGAGCCTCAACTATATCTCTGCTCTAGAATCTTCAAGTGTGTATGGTTACTTATACGTTAAGATAAATCTGTATATATGAAGCAACCCCATTTAGATGATGATATGGGAGTTGAGAGTTGTCCCTTAAATGGTTGACCCTAATACACTCTTGAAATTATTGTAAAATTAATAACAAGCTAAAGAAAACTACTGTTGGATTTGGCATTATAGGTTGGGTTAACATATAATGTTTGATGTTGAAGTGTGTATTCCCAAATGGAAACATTTAAGAAGAGGTGTACATTACATAGTAAGAAGGATTTGAGGTGAAGGATAAGGACAATTTTATTTTTATATTGTTAAAATAACTTTATGAGATGAATGATTCGTACATGAAAACTGATGAGCTTCTAAAAAAAAATGGATTTCAAGGGAGTGCTTCATATCCCAACTTGTACATCAAGAAATAAAGTAAGTAATTCATTATTGTTGTTGATGTAGATGCAATTATAATTTCAAAAAATGGCACAAATTATCCTGAAACATCTTTTGAGATGATAAATTTATCTCTCATTCAGTATTGCTAATGTTTGGAAGTATGGTAGAAGAACGCCATTTTTTTTATCTTGCTGGAAATTATATGAAAGAGTTTTTGAACAAAATAAGAATGATAAATTTTAATTGTATCCCAATCACTATATCAGTTTAATAGGGTTCAAGCACTCAAAAATTATTCGAACAATGTAGATGAAACCATTTGCTAACAACTAGTAAGAAATTAAATTAAGTTTTACTAGGTCATCAATAAATTTACTATTAATTCTTGCATCCAATTTCATACTTAACCAATAGTTGTTCAATAGAATATTGTAAAATTGGTTCTAATACATACCAAAGGAATGCTAGATTTTGGTATTAAGCTCAATAATTTCTCATACATCCACTTGAATTTTCCAACATCGATGGTACATGGGAAACACAAATATTGAACTAAACATACATAGTTTACCATTCAATATCAATAGTTCATGAGTATTGTTTATATATGTCATTGCACATACTTATTCTAGCTATACCTTGTTCCATATTTGCAGTGTGTAAATGTTTTATGATCATATAGAGATCAATATTCCTGGAGGGCAGCATGCCTTATATTCAACAAGTTTCTAACTCTACTTTTAGCAGGTTCCCCCCATGCATTAGAATTCAATTCACATTTTTGGAGGATGCATTAAATATTGTGGAAAATTAGATGGGAAATTTTAGAATATCTATTTGGATATTTTCCACAATTTCTATTTTTAATAACGTAATAATTTTCATCGGAATCAAACAATAGTTGGAGTGACAGGTTTTGTGAGAAGTATCGTTTTCAACATCCATGTGGATTCATTGCTCAGGGGTAATTCATGGGTGTATTTTGGGCTTAATTTCTAACCAAAAAGTAATCACATGTTGTACATCAACAAATTATAGAGTATTGATTCCAACAACAATTTCAGGAGAGGATTTTGGAAATGGTATTATTATAAATCATTTTGGCATGGGATGGATAAAGTTAGCAAAGTCATTTTGGAGAAATGATTAAACAATGATTTAGATGCACACAACCTTATTATTTCTAGATGAGATGGTATCAAGCCCAAAAAGGAACTAATAATCCCTTGTCCTATTTTAGTATGAAAAAAGAGCCAAAATCCAAGTTGAATTATTGTCCATGTCAAGATTTTCCTGAATCAAGATTCCTATGGTAAATTGGTTGAGCCAAAAAGGCCTTACATCTTACCTTCCACATGGAGAAAAGGGCTCATTAAGGTACCTTGACCTGTCCATAATATAAATGTACATTTTTTGGGAATGCCTCATTGTGATAAGCATGCAAATTAAGGATTGGATAACTTGTTACATATTAAAACCCAATACATGTTTCCATATTAATATATCCATTTCAATCAATTTCTGACCTACTTGAAAGGTTGATTTGGTAAAAGGTTTCAAGTGATTTGGAAAGATGGTGTTATTCCTCCTTAAAACATTCATTTCAATGGAGTAATCATTTTGATGCTATTTAATTGGAAGGGAATGGTCACATATGAAACTCGTTGGATATGAATGAAGGAAAGGTTATTGTTGTGTGAGTTTGGAAATTTGAGTTTGTGAAAACGCTAATGTCAATGGGTATATTGAGTGGAGCATAAGGTATGCAAATCATTGATTCCAACAAGAACATTGGATGTATACCAACATATACAATATTTAAAGGTTCATTTTTATAATTAATTTTGTGCCCAATGATTAAAGCACTACAGATAAATTAATTCTAATAGGTTCAGAACAATGATAACTAATTAATTACCAGGTTTGAGTAGGGGAAAAACCATGAAATAACACAACCATGTTATTAATTTCATGATAGATAAGGGCATGAATAGGAGAACCTATTAAAACCTTATATTCTCGATTATTATGAAATTTTATATGTGAGGTATGCAATAGTATGTGATGTGCCCTAGTATTGCACCAATAGTGTTGTAACTCCCAAGTGCTTCGCAACTCAAATTATCAACCTAGGGTTTTGTTGACGGGAAAATATGTTTGGCCAATAGCAGGGGATCTCCTCGGTAAAAAGTCCCAACTAGACTCTAAGCCATTTGGAATAGGGATCCCATCTGGGGTGTGGGTCTGGCTAGTATTTAATTATCCTTTCCCTGGGTCTCAGTAGGACTCTATAAACCTGCAGACACACGCTTATTCAAATGATAAAAGACACATGATTGATGAATTAAATGAGCATACAACACTATGCATAGCAAGCTGAATTAAGAAGCATGGGGCCAAAGGAAATGCTGTCAACAACATATCATTAAGGTCATGGTTGTACATTATTATAACCATAGAAGAAACAATTATTTATGGCAGAATACCCTTCACTTCCTTAAATGATTTTGGTGATAATATAGATGTCAGTAAACAATGTTATTAACATTCATTGAGAAAATGAAATAAACTTATCACCATTAGCACATGTTTAGAAGACTATAATGCATAAATGATGTAATTGGAAACAAAGCTTCATTAATCAAAAGAATTTAGAAACTGAAAACAGAATACTCATAGTGTTCACACATTGACCAACATCAGATCCAAAAATGGAGTTAACAAATGCTTGTATTAATACTCAAAAATGTGTATTCCTTCTATACAATGCTCTATATCTCTGTGAGTCCCCTCAAAAAAAAGGTCCTTACAATTTCCTGAAGGAGGTATTTATAACACAAAACTTTCCCTTTGGGCTTTCGACTTTCTGGCTTCTGGACTGTTGGGCTGCCCTGCGACCTAGTGGATTCTACGACCTGCTACCTGATGGATCCTGCGACCTGCGACCTGATGGATTCTGCGACCTGCGAACTTCTTTGTTCTATGACATGTGCAATGCCTTGATCATGTTATGAGCTAAGTGATTTCTAGGTTGGGAATGATCACTTGTAGCTGGTCTCAGAGGTAGGTCTGCCATGCTTGATAATCTGCAGCAATCAGGGTGACCATAGGTGTGTCTTCCTTTAATCTGTGTATGCATTCGAGTACATTTGGAATCAGGGTATCTCTTTTGATATCAATCTGATTTGACAAGGATGCCAACTTAGTGTAGATTTGCACTGGTGTCATAATAAACTGGACTATATTTTCCCTTGATGCCTGTAGATATCGGGAAGCTGCTGCTTGCTCGATGGGTTGCATGAAGGCTTTGATATCTTGATCGATTTGCTGCCATGTCCTGTCTTCACTCAAACGGATGAGGGGAGGAATGTGATGTAACTCTACCATTGATTCTATGCCACTGATCAAGTGATCATATGTGGTAATCACCTTCTCCAGATCTTTGACCATCTTTTCCTTAGATTGTACCCTGATTCGGATCTGAGCCTTATCATTCTGGGTACTGATCTAGTCCCTCTTTGGCAAGGTTATTGGAGCTTGTGGGTATGCGTTGGACCATTCCAGGATGCGATCTAAATTAATGCAAGGCTCTTTAAGCTGGGCATTATTTTTCTTTGTTTCAGCCTAAGCCTTTAGCAATGGTGCAATAGTTTTCTTTATAGAAAACATCTCTCTGTACACCTGCCTTATAGTGAATTCTAGTGTGACCACCTCTCCTTGGATGGTCAGTGTTGTTTCATTTGAGGAAGTACCGCAAGCCTGCAACTGTTGTACCTCTTCTTCCAATGCTTTATTTTCCAGCTCCGCCTTGGCTGTTTTCTGCTCCAAAGCCTGCAACATGTTCTGTAAGGCCATAATTTCTTTGCTCATCTTGCTGAAATTATCCTTCGTGGCAGCTACAAATGCTGTGCCAGCTGAGGGACTCATTACTCGATTTCTCCGAGTGTCTAGTACGATATCCTTGATGGTGGTAGCTATGAGAGGTGTAGTGTGGTCTTGCGCTAGGCATATCCTCTTTTCTTTCCAAATCTTGAGTGAGAATTGGTCATAGGAGATCCTGGTAAGATCAAATACTTCTTCATCTTGTCCCACAGCAACGCCCAATTGTGAGAGGGAAACGTGAGCTGCACTCACAGGCCTCATTTGAAGCATCTAGATATCAATATCAGGAGGAGGAGTCTTGCTGCCCTCTGCCTCTTCGGTTGCCTTGTCTTTTTCCCTCCTATCTTCTTCCTCCTTCCTCCTTTGTTCAGCCACCAGTCTGTCCTACTCTTCCTTTATGAGTCGTTCGGATTCCACTTTATCTTGGCTTTATTTTAACCAGCGTTCACTTTCAGCCCTATCTTGCTCCTCTTTCCTTTTCCGCTCTTCTTTCTTCCTCCTCTACTCTTCCTCTTTCCTTTTGCATTCTTCTTCTTTCTTCATCTTTTTGGGGTTATCTTTTACTTGCTTCCCCTTATTTTCCTGTTCTACTTTGGCCTTCTCTTTAGCCTCCTTATGAGCTTTAGCCTCTCTTTCTCATCGCTGGGCCACGAGATCGGGTGTTGTCTCTGTAGTTGTTCCCTTGGATGACGAAGCTCCCCCCGTGGTATGTGCTCTTTCTTCTAAGGTCTGGTCGTCTTGGCCTTCCTGACCTTCTTGATCGACGGATTCTTCTGGGGCATACTCCCTATCTTTATTGTACCAGTTTCATATTCTATCTTCAGTGGAGCAGTCAGTGTGTTGATAGCTCCACCTGAATTTGGCTTGTTTGCAATGTGTGGGGATGATCATGTTAAGGTCATACGTCCGGTTCGCCATAGTGGGAAAATGGAATCCTTTCATTTTCTCAGTTTCTGCCTCCACGCCTATAAAATCTTTGACTGTATAGGCACTGATGGTGAGTGGTAGAGTTGGCCATGGCTTTTTATTTCCTTTGGTCAGTACTTTGGTGAACCCTCCAGACATCTGATAGCATACTTCCTGGATCAGGAGTTTGTTTGTTGCAAGCTTGGGCAGTGCGTGAGGGGCTTTGAGGGACCTGAACACTCTAATAGTAGTAGATTTTGCATCCAAGAACCAATGGGCTACCTGAGTTATTGTTTCCATTTCCCGCGAGGACATGCAAGGAGCCTTCAGCTCATATAATCTGCGATACAGGGCTGGGATAAAAATATCTGATATTGACTCCATATCTTGCTTGTACCGAGAGTCCAAAAACACCTTGAGATGCTTATGAATCGGGTCTCTTTTCTCTGCTACCCAGTTGTGCTCCCATCTGTCGAAGCTGCACCTTGCACAAACTACATCTAAAAGGTATTAAGCCATGTAAAACTCAGATGCAAAACTGTCGTCAGGGGCAAGTGCTGAGTTGATGTTAGATTTGAGGGCTGCCATAATTATATTGGCCCATTTAAAGTGGGTGTCGTGTACTGTGATGGCGTACATCAGACAGACCCATTTACCACTGAAAATGGTCGCATCCGGGTGGCCATACATTCTGCACAACATCATGGCCACAAGTTTGTATGTCGTTCTAAGGCCTTGTGTCAGATATTCTTGGTCCTTTTTAACCCGGAAATTCTCCAGTTCTTCCCACAATCCTTTCAAAATCTCGGGTATGGGCATGGCATGGGTCTTACACCATTCTTCTTTGAGTGTCTACTCCATGGTAGTAAATCTATAATACACCTTGGTGTCTTGTCCTTTCAGAGCAGCCACAGCATCCCCGGCGTGATCCCATATAACCAAGTGTTCGGGATCGACTCTCTTCAAGATCCAATCTATAATCTCTGCACAAGGGAATACTAACGGGTGGGCTCCTGCGTAATGCAACCTAGACCGTTTTACCTATATATATACCTACCTATCTAGAAGGTCCTCTGGGAAATCGAGTTTGGTGAATTCTTGGTATATTTGGTACCAGGTCATGCTGTCTCCCCAACCAAAGGTACATACTGAGTCCCCATACATGGGGATAGGGGAGAATTGTAACTCCTCTTCTTCCACAACTTCCACCTTAGGACTTTTGTTCCTCTTTAGAACTACTGGGGGACCCATGTCTCTTGAGGCTAACGAGATGGATACACAACTTAGCTCTGCTTCAATATTACCTAGTATTGTCAGAAAACCATCCCACGATAAGACATAGTTCATATTATTAATAACAAACATTGTTACCGATGAAATAGGTAACCTCATCATTACCTACTTTTTGAAGTATCAATAAAAACACCTAATTTTGAAAAAGTGGCAATGCAGAATCAAGAAAAAAAAAAATTGAGCATGTTTTTGGCACTTCAAGTTTTTTTCATTTTTTTTTTTTTTTTTTTATTTTTTTTTTTTTTTTTTTATGTGATGTTTTTTATGTCGATTTTGAATAGTGGTGGTGTATCATCACCAACGTTTTTTTATAGGATTGATTTTGACACTAAATATTTTCTAATTTCTTCTTCTTCTGTGAGATGTTTATTTTTAAGTGCATTTATGTACTTGTGTTTTAAAAATAAAAAAATAATTTTTTTTTAAATAAAAACTTGTAATGATATCTTCACTTTTTCACATACATAAAAGATGGAAAAAGGGTCAATATTCTAAAGTTTATATTTTCTACATGTTTATGTATTGTTAAATAATTTTTCAATGCACATCAAAAAATTGTCGCTAAAAAACCAATATTTTGAACCATATGACAAAAAAATACAATTTTTCAATATAAATACAATGCAAAAAAATACACTTTTATAGACTTTTTTTTGGAACACCTAATCCTACATGGGTAGGTGTGGAATGCGAAAAGTCACAATGGAGTCCAAGTGACCTTGGAATGTGAAACCAAGAGTCACACCATTGTACTATAAATGTACATCTTTGTATAATGGAAAATAAGAAAGCCTCACGCTTATCCTTCATTGTGTGTTGTGTCTCTTGTGTGTGTGTGTTCATCTTCCTCATACACCATGTGTGTGCTTCAACATGGTGTTTAACATGGTATCAGAGCGGGCGATTTCTAGCCCTGCTCCACTTTGAGTGAGCCATTTGTGTTTATGGCCTATGCATATCTGCAAAAATTGTTGGTTTTTTTGCAGCACTCAAGTGTTTGTAGCAGTCTTTTTGCCACATTCAGAAAATGGTTTCAGAAGAAGGAGCAGCATTCAAAATTGGTTTTGAAAAAAGGCAGCACTGCCCATCTGAAGGTTTTCATTCTCATTTTTCCTGCAATTTCCATTAATTTCTACATTGAAGAGTTGCTGGAAAACACTGTTTAAAAGAGGGTTTCTGAACTAGAAGTTTCTGGCTTTTTCATGAAAAATAATTTTGAGTTTTTCTGCTGCTCAGCTATTGGAAAAATTTCTGGGTTTTAGTGTTGAAATTGTTTGGAAAATTCTACATTTCTGCTGCTCAGCCACTGAAAGATTTCTAAGTTTTCATTGAAAATTTCTGAGTTTGCTGCTATATTTCGTGAAAAATATTCTACCTGCAGTATAAAAATCTCTGAATCTTTTCCTCTCTGCTTTTTTATTAACAAAAAAAAAAAAAAAAAAAAAAAATCCGATTCCTGGCCTTTCGGCCTTCCCCACATCTCTGCCCTTCGGCCTCCTCTCCCTGCACTCTGCACCATATAATATTCCCCTTCTTTTAAATACAATACGCCTCTCTCTAACTTCTGCATCAAATATACAGAGTCAGCTCCCCTTACCCTCCCTCTCAACCCACGGCATAACTCTTCCCTTGCGCTATTGCACTCAACGCACGCTCTACCCCAAACCTGCACCCATAGGCTATCCCACGCGGCCATATTCCACTCTCCATATGCACTGTCATCCTACATCGCCTCACACTACGGCTCTCCACGCCTGCAACTTCACTCAACGCCACACTCCGCTCACCCTACGCCTCTGCCTGCAACAAAAACTCCAACGCTCAATCCAATTCCTCACGTCGCCCCTCCAGCACCTGTGCACGCCCTTCCAAAACGCCGCTCCCTTTCACCTTTAAAATTAGTTTTTGCAATTTATTTAACATACAACCTACGCTTTGCTACGCTCCACACTTCACTGACCGCTCCTCTGCAACCGCCACTCATCTCCCTTCCCTCCCTCTGCACTCTATGCCGGCCTGCTCTCCGCCTCCACCCTCGATCTGAATCCCAACTCACCCCGCCGCTCCTGCCGCTCCCCTCCCCACGCCATATCTACCCCCGCTGCTTAAACCTGCACTACACAACTCTCCGGCACCAATCGAGCTCCCTTCACCTGCTACAACGAACTCCAGTCCCGGTCCCTCCTACGCCTCTCGGCCTCCCCCTCCTACGCTTAATGCGTTCTCCATTTTAAATTCTAAATTCAATTTAATATTTTTTAATTGAAGTTTAAAGTCCGTTTCCAAATTTGTTTTTATTTTTAATCCCTCCATTTACAATACTGCCCTTCAATTTTTAAATTTCAAATCCCCTCCCCTTTTTAAATTAAATTCCCCCATTTCTATTTAATTCCACTTTTAATAGTCCCCCTCACCCAGTTTCCCATCCTATTTTTATATTTCCCATTCCCAAATAAAACTCCCTCCGTATTTAAATATTTTTAATTAATTTTTAATTAATTAAAAAAAAATAGTAGAGAGAGAGAGGAATAAGAGAATAAGAACAGCAGAAATGAAATGAAGGACATTGAAGAAAGGAAGACATGAACAACAGAAAGGAAGAGGAAATGACATGTGATACATAGAGAACATTGCATATTTTACATTATATGATTTGTGGCATTGACAAGAGGGTGATTTTTTTGAAGAATTTGACATTTGAAGACAAGTTTGCCATCATTGAAAACAATTATTTGAAGAAAATTTTAGCTGCATAGTGTTTTTGCTACACATTTTTGCAGAAATATGTATTGAGTTGACATTGTATTGCTTCTTCATAGTTGCAATCAGTAGTTGAGTTGTTGGATTGTTGATTGCCCTCCATCATTTGAGGAGCAGATTTTGTGCTTTGAGAATTCTTTGGAGTCATTTGTATTTGTTGCATCACATTGTAAACGGGTGCATTTTCGGTTGAAGCCAACACCCTTTCATTCATTTTTGAGCCTAAATTGTTGAAAATGGCCAAAATCAATGAGGCATTAATGTTGTTGAATGACCTCATTCATTCAAATGTTGATGACATGATAAAAATGAGCAAGGATGCTCTTTGTAAAATTCACAGTTGTTTACAAGATGCACATGAGAAGATTGATTTTTTGCAGTTGGAATCTCAGCTCCAACAAGAATAACTTCAGCAAAAGAGTCACCATTATGAACCTGTTTCTGTTCAGAACATTGTGAAACACTCCCATCAGCAGCAAGTCAGCAAAGTTCTAGATGATTCACATTCAGTAGATGTACATGCAGATGCAGCAGTTCAGCCTGCACTTCCTAAGCCCATCATCAGACCTTGGGAAGAGCTTGTCCACAACAAGCACAGAACTGGTCTTGGATATGACAAGGATGTGTCCTTTCATATTCCGGACTACACAAAGCCCATCATATTTCAGAGTGCCGGATTCCTGTATGACAGTTCACCTGCAGTTGTTCCAGATCCTGTTCTACAACCACAACAGATTGAGAAATGCCAACACTGTGATCGAGTTGGCCATATAAAAGATCACTGTTTTGATCTTCATCCATGCAAGCACTGTGGTCGACACACCCATTCTTCAGACAAATGCTTCAGACACAAGCCTCTTGCAAGAACAAAGATTCATCTTGGATGGATCGCTTCTTGGCAATGGGCATCAGCAGCCAAGAAGATGTTTACGACACATGTCAGAACTTGTTCACGCATATTGAACAAACTTGCAGTTGAGTTTTCGCCATCATCTCACCTTGTCCCTGACAGGGGGGAAAATGGTGGTCATGTACAAGCTTCGACGACAGATCAAGCGAGCCTGAGCCACAATCTCTCATTCCATGTTCAAAGTTGTAGCCAGCAGTTCAAGCGAGCCTGAGCCACAATTCGTCATTCCGGATTCAGAGATGTAGCCAGAGATACGGATGCCCATGAGCATACCTTCGGTTGGTGGATAACCTAAAACCAGCATATTTGGTTGGTGGATAACCTAAAACCATCATCTTTGGTTGGTGGACAACCTAAAACCACCACAGGTAGTAGACCTCCCTTCTTTTAGGTCAAAGGTCTCCCTTTTTTATGAGGGACAATTCCTCTAGCAGAAGCCTTCAGCTTCTTGCCAGTTTTGGAAGAGTTCCGGGAACTGCAACAAGTTTTGCGTTCCAGTGTTTGTGGTCATCCTAAAACCACCTCTTTTTTTCCAACATTTCAGAGAGTTGATTCAGCCCAAGTGCTGCCATGTATACTTTGCAGATTTGTATTACAACTCTTTTCTTGGACTCACACATACCCCTTCGGATTAAGAGGGGATGTTGGAACACCTAATCCTACATGGGTAGGTGTGGAATGCGAAAAGTCACAATGGAGTCCAAGTGACCTTGGAATGTGAAACCAAGAGTCACACCATTGTACTATAAATGTACATCTTTGTATAATGGAAAATAAGAAAGCCTCACGCTTATCCTTCATTGTGTGTTGAGTCTCTTGTGTGTGTGTGTTCATCTTCCTCATACACCATGTGTGTGCTTCAACATGGTGTTTAACACTTTTTGTTGGAAAAAACATGTAAATAAACTAATTTTTTGGGAGAATCTTAACAAAAAAACTTAAGAAAATAACATTTTTATTGAATTTTGTGTCAAAAAATAATAGCAATCACATGTTTTTTGCGAAAAAAAATGGTTGTTTTGATAAAATATCAAAGTCTAAACATTATAAGTAAAACTGATTAATAGTTCTGAAAAATAATCTTTGTTTGCAAGCATAACTTAAACATCATCAACAATATCAACTAATACATCTTCAACATCATCTAGAACAACATTGATGGCTTCTTCCGCAGCATTTTCTTCTTCATTTTAATCATTTTCGTCTTCTAATGGATCTTTCATGTCAGCAAATCTTCCAAAGTGTCCCTTTCCAATCATTCCATATAATGGTGGTTGAGGTTCCTTTGCTTTTTTTTCCACACATGATTCATTAAAATCTCTTTTCCTCAAACCAACTTCTTGCTTCGCATCTGGAAGGAATTTAAGAGCGTTAATTCTTTGTTGAATAAATTTGCATTGAACTAGGTCTTTCTCAATGGAAATGCAATTTCTTCCTTTTAGTAGGCAACATGCTAGTGTTGTACCTAATCATCAAGCACAAAAAATAAGTAAGAAAATTAGTATGGAGACATAAAAAGTAAAAAAGACAATATTTAAATTTAAATTTGTATAATAAAACTTACCTAAACCTGAGAATAAATCCAAAACCCATTCTCCTTCATTTGAACATAGATCTATAAGATAGTTAATCAATGCTTGTGGTTTTTGATAAATTTTAACTATATCTCCTTTTGCATCTTTATCCTCATATGTTAGTTTTCTTACAACTGCATCATAAACCAATACTTGACTATGACTCTTCCCATCTACTCGATTCATAATAATATGATTATAGCTATCGTCTTTTGTCCAACATTCAACATGGATGAACTCACAATCATTTATAATAGGCTGATCTTCGGAAGAAACAATATTTGACTTTTTCCTGTAACATAACATATTAAAAGTTCAATTAAATTTTCCATGAATAAAAAAATTTAGGAGGAATCAAACATACAATTTCAAAGTCTTACCATGTAAGTTGCATCCTTGAGTTTGCTTTACCCTTGAAGCTTGTTAATAACATTGGAAACTGTGTGTTTGAATGAAATGTCACAAATCGCCAAAGTGGTGATGTTGTCACTTCTTGAAAACCCGTAACCACTTTACTAAAAGCTTGATAAGTATATGGTTCTCTATCATATTCAATGTTTGGGAAATTGAAACCATGAGGAATATCTGCAATAACTAGGCCATATTCCCTTTTAGGTATTAGTGATGCAATGTCTTCACAATCACCTTGTATTATTTGATATTGGACATTGTCGAGCCCATTCCAAATGTAATGATTAAGAGTAGGATCAAGTTCAACATTCATAAGACGCTTCCTTCTCATGTTCTCCATCTTAATTTTTTCAATAAAGCTTTTGAAAGTATTTGGTACTCCATTTCCATCCTTCTTTGACATCTTTAATGATATATATATATATATATATATATATATATATATATATATAAAAGTAATAAAATAAAAATAGTTTAAATATGAATAAAATGAATTTATAAATCAACATACCTTATTGAATGAAATATAAAACTCTTTTAGTGTTGATGTAGAACTTGCTTCTGGGTAGTTGCGTACAACATCATCCCAACTGTCTTCATTCAACATTTTAACCATGTGTTCTTGTATTTTCATAAAAAATTTATGACTGAATAAATCAAGTTAAAAGCGTTAATATACTGACATGTATAACAGATTATACCAACATCATTATGTTTTTTTTAAAAGAAAATTATAATGAAAGAAAAATAAGAAATAATTCGAGAAACTTACTTTTGAAATTCTGCACACATTTCTTCCATTGATAATTCACCTGAATTCACACGGGCTAATACTGATTTGACTAATTTATCATCCTTCACACCTTGCATTGTTCTCCAAGGTGTGATAGTCATATCCTCTGGAAGCTGCTTCATTTCAGGACCCCCCTTATTGTTGGTACATATTATGGGTTTACTCTTTCTAACCTTCTGATTTTTTATGGAAATATTCTCCCACCGATCAAAAATCTCATCAATCAAATCCCATACCTCCCCAGTTCTAAATGCCAACTGAAAAATGTTATATGTGCCTCTGAAGAGATTTGTATTCAATTTTCCATATTTTTCTTTTTTTTCATCAATTTGATAACCTGTTTCCATTAAACATTCCTTTTGAAATGCTACACTAACTTGTGTCTTATCCCCACGACATTTTTCTATGAATTCATTATGAATAAATCTGACCCTTTGGATGAAAGTCATTTTCATTCTGTACTCATTATCTGCATTATGATCCCATGCCAATAACTTTGATTCTATTTCTGTTAAGCCAGCGTAAATGATGCATTTCACTGTTTGAAAAAGATAGTTATTGGGATATTCTGCAATCAATTGTCTCTTAACCTCTATTGAATGGTTCCCTCCAATTACATAATATTTATAATCAAAACATTTTGTCTTGTCAAATGCTTGTTTGTTGGGAACCTGACATGGATCGACAAGAACCACATAATCCACCACATGCGCATATGGATTGAACCTGAACAATGTTTTCAGATTATGTACATGTAGGTGATGGGCCTTTCTAATTGATATTGAGATTGTCCTTCATCTGGGCCATAAAATTGGTTAACATTAAGCTCAAATGTTTGGCCACCAAGAATTAATTTATTCGTCCTCAACTCTTGTTGAATAGCATTTTGTTTTGTTTTAATAATATCATCCTCTAACTCAACACCTAGTGTTATGATTTCTCTGCTTCCATGAGAGCTTTCAATTTATTCTTCACTGCTGCTCACGACCTTTACAGGTTCACCAATATTTAATTTCCTAGTCTTATTGGATAACATATCAGTTTTTTTATAAACAAGCTCTCCTTCATGAGGTAAAAGAGAGACATATTTGGCGATTTTTCTTTTTGGTGTCTGGTCCTTTTTCTCCTTTTGCACAACAGTTCTAATCTCCTCCTCACTAATTCTATCATAATTTTATGTTTCATGTTTAAGTTTACTAGATTGACCCACCTTAGTGACTCGTGGTTGATCCCCTCTTTGTACTGTTGCAGTGTCACGAGCTATTGCTCTTTGCTTCAATCTCCTTTCCTCTACTTTGTCTTTGTGGAAAGTGTTGATCACATCCATAACACTTGGCACCAACATATAAATACCTTCAAACATGTTTTAAAGACTCGAAACAAAATCCTATGAAACAAAATAAAACATGTCAATGATCAATAATTTATAAAAAATTGAATCATCCTTACAATAATGCATAGAGGAAATAAAAATAAGCATACTTACAATGTTATTTGCAATGTTGCTTGATATTTCTTCAGAAAATTTTGAAGATATTTCATATGTGTCATACTTGACGATTGATAGTCGATATCTAACCTTCTCACGTTTCTGAGCCTTCCTTGCAATAACATAAATAGTGTTTGTATTCGGGACCATACATATGTCTCGTACTCTGCCCATCACATCATATGGCTCATTTAAGTCAATAATACCACAAATCAGATAGATGTGTATATCGGCCTCCATTTCACTGTCTTCAAGATACCATGAGAAATCGGTTTTATCTATTTCCTCGGCGTTTTTCCAATCAGAAATAAGCTTTAATGAACTTGGTGCCCCACTTTCTTGACTTTTATTAGTGTGTGCAACAATGTCCTTATTGCGTCCAACAGTGTCCATAGTGCGTCCAGCTGCAACTTTAGATTTGGGAGTTGTATCCATAGTGCGTCGAGCTGCAGCTGTAGATTTGGGAGCTGCTGCCCTAGGTGTAGAAACATTCACAGAAATATTTTTTGATGCCATTTTCCTGATATATATATATATATATATGTATGTATTAGTTAATGGAAAAATATTGCGGATAAAATAAATTTAATAAACAAAATTTATTTCTAAAACTAAATAGCTTGAAATTAAAGCAATAAAATTAACTATAAAAATTTTCATTTAAAAACAAAATATTATAAATCATATGTATATATATCTATATAATATGTTTTGAATACATTTTATAAAAAAATTAAAAATGTGTTTAAATTGTATAAAACAATTTAAAAAAAATAAACTATTATTTTCAAACTTCAGTTTTTGTTTAATATTTAAAAATAAATAAATTACTAACTATTTATAACAAATGTTAAAATTAATTTTTTTTTTTTTTTTAAGACAATGATTTTATTAAAAAAACTTATAATCTTTTAATACATTTTAAAATTTTAAAATTTAATTTTACATTACATAACAATTGAATAAAAATAAACAAAATAAAATAAAAGAAAAATTTATTTTACTTTACATAGCAATTAAATAAAAAATTATAAACTTAAAATTATAAAAAATTAATATAAAAGTTTATAAATTTATATAATATTTTAATATATTTGAAAATTACAAATTTCTATTTCACATTACATAGTAATTAAATAAAAATAAACAAAATAAAATAAAAGCAATTAAACAAAATAAAAGAAAAAATTAAATTTTTTATAATGTTGTTTTAATACTTAAATTTAAAAAAAAAAATTAGAAAAGAAATTTAAATATTTAAATGTTAAAAAATAATGTTATAATATTATATTTTTTTTTATTTTTTTAATTGTATTGTTATATAGTTTTTTTTTTATAATTTATTATATTGTTATATTAAAACAAATGTTTTTTTATTTATTTATTATATTGTATTGTTTTTTTCTTTAATTATATAATTTTTAAAAACAAAACATAATCGTTATTTAATAATTTTTTTTTTTTTTGGTTATATTTTGACATTTTTAACAATTATTATATAACAATGTTTTTATTATATTATATAACAATTTTTTTATTATTTTTATATATAACAATGTTTTATTAATTTTTAATTGTTTTATTAAAACGAATTATAATTTTTTTTTTTTTTAAAAACAAATTTAAAAAAAACAAATTTAAAAAACAAAATAAAAAAAAAATTAAAAAAAACCAAAATTAAAAAATGTTTTATTAAAACAAATTAAAAAAAATATTAAAAAATCAAATAAAAAATAAAAAAATAAAAAAAAATCATGGGGCTGCTGTAGACCGTGCCCACGGGGAATCGGCCCCCCGCCCAGCGAGGGCCCTGAAGCCGGCTGGGCCGCCCCCCTGGCGCCGCCCGGCCGGCCTCCCGCGCCCCGCGGGCAAGGTCTATGGCAGCCCCATGATTTTTTTTTTTTTTTAATATATATATTTTTTAATTTTTTTTTTAATTTTTTTTTTTTTTTTTTTAATTTTTTTTTTTCAATTTTGTTTTTTAATTTTAATTTTTTAATAATATAATTAATAAATAATTATTAAAACATTATTTAATAAAAAAAATATTGTTAAAAATATCAAAATATAACAAATATATATATTAAAAAAAAACCAATTTATTAAATAACAATCATGTTTTGTTTTTTAACATTATATAATTAAAAGAAAAAAAAACAATATAATAAATAAATAAAACATTTGTTTTAATATAACAATACAATAAATTAAAAAAAATACTATATAACAATACAATTAAAAAAGAAATGATATATAACAAAACAATAAAGAAAAAAAAATTGAAGATTTAAAATTAAAAATAATAAAACTAAGATTTAAAATTAAAAAATAAAATAAAATAGAATATAAAATCAAAAAAATTTCAAATAAAAACAAAAAAAACATTTTAAATAATGAAATCACTAATATATTTATGATAAAAAAAAAACAAATAAAAAATGTTATAATATTACTATTTTTTTATGTGCATGGTCGTTTTATGGATTTTTCTATCTAGATGAACCTATAAGTCTTAAAAAAGAAAAAAAATTCTAAATTTTTGTCCTTAAAATCCTAAAAAATTTAGTTCTTTTTGCATTTTCTTCACTAAAAAAATATAAAAAAATTAAGGTTTTTGAACCTAAAAACCTTAAAAAAGTAGTTTTTGGACACAAAAAAATATAGAAAAACAGATTTTCCCCAAAATCGTCTTTAAATTGATAGAATAGAAGGAAAACTAACCTTTGAAATGCAAAAAGCTGCTGTCACCAATGCCAAAACAACGCCTCCACAAAATTACGAATAGCAACACAATGCCTCCAATGCCAATGAAATGCCTTCACGAAGTTACCAATGCCAATGCAACACCTCCACAAAATTACCAATAGCAACACAACGCCTCCAATGCCAATGCAATGCCTCCACGAAGTTACCAATGCCAACGCAACACCTCCAGAAATTTGCTCTAACAAATACCAGAAAAATTGATGTGATGTGATGAATAGAAACAATCATTCCTTTTAAATAGCGAATATTGTCTGATTGGTTTATTGTTTAACGAATGTGGGATTAAAATTTCAAATTTAAAATATTTACATTTAGTTTATTATAGTTCATACTATAGTTAAAATACTTATTATTTGCATGTAGTTATCATAATTAATATTTTATTTAATATTTACATGTACTGAATGTTGAATAATTCAAATATAATCTCGGATTAAAAATTAAAATATGAAATACTTACATGTAGTTAATTATATTTAATATTATAGATAAAATAGTTAATATTTGCATTTAGTTATCATAGTTAATATTTACATGTAATCAATGTTTAAAATCATGGGATTAAATTTTAAAATCTAAAATATTTACATGTAGTTAATTATAGTTAATATTATAGTTTAAATAGTTAATATTTACATGTTGTTATTTTTGTAAATATTTACATGTAGTCAATCTTAAACCATTCAAATAAGAAAATTATTTTAGTTTTGAAGACATGCATGAAAGGACTATTTTGTGGATATTTTGAATAGAAACTATGGTGAAATATTTGAAGACCAACAGTTTATTAATAAATTTTGAAATAAATTTTAGATGAATACAACGTATGTTTAAAATTTAAAATTTAAAATATTTACACGTAGTCATTATAGTTAAAACAGTTAATATTTGCATGTATGTATTATATTAATATCAGTTAATACTTACATCTAGTCAATGTTTTTTTTTTTCTAAGTAAAACTAATTCTATTATGTATAAATATTATTGATACAAAACTGCCACCGTGTCAGCTGTGAGAGCCTGAACACTGGGCTTGATAACCATGCTTGTCCAAGAGAGTCTGGACTGCCCTTGTAGGGAAACCAGTCCTTTTAACAAAAATATTTTGATTGCAACCAGTCCTTTTAACAAAAATATTTTGATCGCCCTTGGAAGGGAAACCGGTCTACAGTTCATACTTAACAAGATAATAGAGAAAAATATACAGAGAGTAGTAGTTAGCCTTTCCAGCTGAGCATTAAAGCAAAAGAACAGAAAATTCCAATAGTAATTGGTCAAAAATACCAGAACAGTTTGAGAGTTGTGAGTATCATGGTTCATGAGCCTGAGTCGGAGATTCCTCCACAATCCTGCAACCATAATCATTGGTGCTATCATCCGTGCCACCTTTGAGATCACCTTCTTTGCCAATGTCTACCTCCACCTTGCGCAGCGCCTCCATGGAAGACGGAGTGAAGTCTGCAGGCAATACCAAGCTTCTGGGGGAGCTGGGGATGGGAGGGGCAGGGAAGAGGTTGTAGGGGTCGGTGCAGGGAGAGGGGACTCTTCACGGATAGTTACTATGATGAAGGTTGTAATAATGGGACGGTTAGAGGAGCATTCAAAGCGAAAATCAGCCCGCTGGAAGGTTTGACGAATAGGGAGGCTTGCAGGCTCAAGAGAAATAGGAGGGATTTCACAATTGGGGGGGTCAGTAGCAGGAGGGGGGAAATTCCTTTCGAAACGAATAGAGTCACCATGACGGCCTCGTCTTCTGAACCTCTGCGCG
The DNA here is from genome assembly GCA_034641835.2 of Pinus albicaulis. Taxonomy (NCBI): domain Eukaryota; kingdom Viridiplantae; phylum Streptophyta; class Pinopsida; order Pinales; family Pinaceae; genus Pinus; species Pinus albicaulis. Next base: position 1,900,545,106 of record CM076575.1, on the reverse strand, counting down.
TCCTGAGACTGGTCCAATGCCTCATCAGATGAGGAGTACCCAGAGGCAGAACTTGCAGAAGGGCGAAATCGAGCTCCACGACCCCGACTAGTGCCTCGCCGACACCGCATACGGTCGCGGAGGCGCAGCATGGAGGCAGAGGCGGTGTGATGAAATCTTCCGCAGAGGTGGCAGACAGAGAACACAGAGGCCTAGAGAGGGGAGTTGACACTGCTCAAAGAAGTCGACCGAGCACAGCGCGGAGAAGTAAAACCACTAAAATGAGCCGCCCAAGCACAATAAGGAGAATTGAAACTACAGAAGAGACTGTGGGTGAAATGGTACTCGAGAAGCGGCTCAAAACAAGCAAGCAAGGTGCAACGGCGACCAGTATTCGTTCTTATGCTAGATTTAGCAAATCCGGGAGGGCAAGCACCGCTAAGAGGAAGCGGGGAGCCTCCACTACAATTACAACCATCCAAACTATCCAGAATGAATTCCATTGCCAAGTGAACCGCCATATGAAGTTGCGTGGGCATAGAGGTAGAGGTATTAAAGACTGTTCGAGCTGGCGAATTTAAGACTGCATTCAATCTTGTGCAGAGGGCCATATGGCCACCCCACGCGAGCTCCTTCGGGAGACACATAGGGTGCCATGTCCCATCAAGGCTCAAATGCATCCGCATCCGGAGTACATCTAGTCAATGTTAAATCATTGAAATAAAAACATTATTTTAGTTTGGAAGGCATCCATGATAGAAATATTTTGTGGATATTTTGAATATAAATATCGGTAAAATATTTCAACACAAACAGTTAATTAAAAAAAATATTAAATACATTTTTTGACTAATATTTGTACCAAATATTTGAAATGAAAATTTTGGAGGGAAATTTTTTTGCGAAATTTTTTGGGGGCAAATTTTGGAGTGAAATTTTTTCGTAAATTTTTTTGGAGGGAAAATTTGGAGGGAAATTTTCAGTATTTAAGCTATATATTGTAAGTGGGAGAGGAATTTGTATCATTCAACCTATTCTTGTTGAAAGCCATGGTTTCTTCTGATAGCAAAGTTTTTCTTTGTACAACATCAACATCTTCGTCACGCAACAACTCTATTCAGAGTGATGAATATAACGGGAGTTCGTTCACCATGAATAGAGAGTCAAAAAATCGACTTGGTCGTTATCCTAAAGATGATGAGAACAAAATTGATGAGGTGCAGCAAAATGAAATTTCTATAAATCGAGCGCCGGTTATACCACTTACTCATAATCCTAAGGATTATGAAAGCAACAGTGATGAAGGGCATGATGAAGAATTTCCAGAGTCAAAAGTTTCACTTCGTCCTAATCCCAAGGATTATGAGGACACCATTGATGAAGATGGAGATGAAGAATATCCACTTCAACTTAATCTTAAGGATTATGCGAGAACAACAAATGAAGAGGGGAATGAAGAATATGTAGAGTCAAAATATCCACTCTTTCCTAATCCTGAGGAGTATGCCAACACCACTGATGAAAAGGGGGATGTAAAATTTCCAGAGTCAAAATATCAAATTCGTCCTAATCGTAAGGATTATGCAAGCACCACTGATGAAGAGGGGAATGATAATGTTTCAGAGTCAAAACATCCACTTCTTCCCAATCCTAAGGATTATACAAACACCACTGATTAAGAGGGAAATGAAAAATTTACAGCATCAAAATATCCACTCTGTCCTAATCCTAAGGATTATGCTAGCACCACTAATGAAGAGGGGGACGAAAAAATTCTAGAGTCAAAATTTCCACTTCATCTTAATCCTAAGGATTATGTCAGCACCACAGATGAAGAGGGGAATGAAGAATTTGCAGAGTCAAAATATGCACTTCGTCCTAATCCTAAGGATTATGTCAGCACCACTGAGGAAGAGGGGAATGAAGAATTTGCAGCGTCAAAATATCCACTTCATCCTAATCCTAAGGATTATGCCAGCACCACTAATGAAGACGGGGATGAATTTCCAAAGCTAAAATTTTCACTTCATCCTAATCATAACGATTATAATTTAACCACTGGTGAAGGGGGGGATGAAGAATTTCCAATAAATATAGATTCAAGGCATTCACTTATTCCCAATCCTAAGGACTATGAGAGCTTTAGTGAGGAAGGGGAGGGGCAGGATGAATAAATTCTAGTGAATACAAATTCAAAGCTTCCACTTATGCCTAATCCCAAGGATTATGAGAGCACCACTGAGGAAGGGGAGGATGAAGAGTTTCTTGCAAATGATAATTTTAGAGGCACAGATCTGAATATTGTATTTTCTCCAAGTGACAATTTCAAAGACACTCATGGTGATGAAGAATTGAACCCTCCCAGGGAAGAATTTGAAAGCATGGGTCAATATGGTGAAGAATTTCTTTTGAGTCAGGGTTACAAAAGTGCCGATGATTCTTGTGAAATTTTTTCTTCAACTGATGATGCTAAAGAAAATTTTCCATGCAATGATGTTGATGAATTTCTTAACTATGTTGAGGATGATGATAGTGGGGATAATATTCCTCCTAATGGTGATGAAACTACTTTTACAAAGGATGATGGAATGATGAAGTCGTTGCAAGCAAATATTGCAACTAGGAGTAGGAGTAGACCTTTTCATATCAATCCAAAGCATTCCAGTTATACAAGGGCGAGGACAAAATATCTCACGACAAGAAGTTATGTCATTCATTTGATTTCAAGTGAATGTTGTCGAAGGGATTGCTTGAAAAATATGGATTTCAACTTTGTTTTGGAGAAAAGGAAAACATATATGTCAATGAATAAAAGCATGCAAAATTCATATTTAGTGGGTTGCATGCAATCTACACTAGCAGGTTATGATTATCATATTGGGAATGTATTTCTTTGCAGAAAGGCGTTCAAAATTTTTCATTCAATTGGTAATTTTCGTTTGACAGGAATCAAGGATAGATTGGAAAGGGATCCCACATATTATTCATAAGCACGTTATAAACGGGAGGTGGGGCCGTTTGCAAATACTGCTAAGACATGGATGAAAGACTTCTTTTCAAATCATGGAGAGTGTATGCCAAATAAAGACACAATACATATTCCAGATAATTTCTTGAGACGAGAAATATTCATGTTATACAAATATTATGCAGAAGATGTTGAAGGAATTGGTAATTTTATTACATATTCTTATTTTACAAGGATATGGAAAACTGAATTCAATAATGTTCGTATTCGTAAGAAGACAAGGATGGGGATTTGCAGCACATGTGCTTCTCTTAAATCAGAAAGAGATAAATGTCAAGGGGCAGAAAGAGGTATGTGTTCAAAACATTGTTTTTTAAAATTTGATACTTATCAACTATGAAAATATATTTATTCATATGTTTCTTCTATTTTATTTACAGATTCCAACGTCAAAGAACTTCAAGACCATCGTAATCAGGAAAAAATTGAAAGGCAAAAGTTGTATAAACATTGAAAGAAGTGTTATGATCATCCAAATAAATATCTGGGATTGATAATTGATGGTATGGACCAAAAGAAAACACTTCTTCCACATTTTGTCCGCATGCCAAAAAAATTACAGGAGGAAAATTTCATTCAGTTTCACTTGGTTGGTTGTATGATATTTAATGAGAAGATGTTTCCAAGAGTTTTCTTCACAACTCCAAATATTCACAATGATGAAAATCTGACCATAACTATAATCCATGATGTGGTTACTCATTGGTCTGGGATTCTTCCTGAAGTTTTGTATTTACAATTAGACAACACAAGTCGTGAGAACAAAAATCAAGTTCTTTTTTGGTATCTAAAAATGCTCGTTGAATTGGGGATTTTTAAAAAGATAAAGGTTGGTTTCCTTCTTTTTGGGCATACTCATGATCATATTGATCAAATGTTCAGTCATTTTTTAGTAACATTGAGGAGGAAAGGTGTTGGGAGCCTACCATCATTAATTGAATGTATTAATAAATCGTACATTCCAGAGCCTGTTTTTCATGTGTTGGAAGAAACTATTGACATGCGAAGGTTTATTTTTGGATCACATGGTGAGGAGAAATGCATTGAACAACTTAACGACATTAGCTTCCAGCATCAATTTCGTATCAAAAAAATGATGGGATAACACTTATATGGGGCAAGAAGTATTCAACTATTGAAGAATGGGGACCATCATCAGGTTTAGCATTTTTGAAGTTCATTCCAGAGTGTCCAATATTTTCATCAAAGATATTGTTATTACAGTCAGTTGCTGAACTCCATAATGCACGAAGGTAGAAGAGAGACATAAATTATTCTGAATGTCTAGAGGAAATTAAAATATGTATTAGAGATACATATGAGTACTTCGATGTTGCTGATTCAGTTTGGTGGGAGTCTTTTTTTAGTAATCAAAGTGATATGATTTCAAGATCAATAAATGAGGATACGCTTTTGAAGACTCCTTTTTTTTTGCCACAAAATATGTCAAATGAACATGAACATCAGGAAACACACAATGTTGAACAACAACAGCCTCAAGCTATTATTAATTCCCCATAGGTAGAGGAAAGAGAAATCTATATTGGTTCTAGAAGATCACGTGCACAACGTGAAGCCATGGAAGACCTTTACAGGGGTTCTGTGCAGGATCTTAAGGATGGTTGCATGATAGCAGTGTTAGCAGATGAAGATCCACTTGGCTATCCATTCTGGATTTCCAAGGTTATAAAGGTCATTAATGAAAATGAAGAGATTACAATTGTTGATGTACATTGGTATGCCACAAGTACCCACCCTTTCAATGGTGTGTACAAGCCAGAGATGGTAGTGGAAAAAATAATTGGCAGAAAGAGAAAAATAAAGGGCACAAATATAAATCGTCGCTGCACAGATGTCTTAAAATTGGAGGATGTTGACATACTTGTGTATGACTTCAATTTGACAAAGAGAGGAACTCTTCAGTTGCAGACCATAAATATTTTGAAGAAATTGCTACCAGAACAATTACTGTTGAGATGGGACTCTGCAGAATGTAGACGTAGATCTACAAGACTTTTGAACTCTGAAATGGTGGGCATGCATGTTGACTGAGATGGAGCACTAGTTGATGAAAGAGAAGAATATGGATCATCTTCATCTGCATCGAGCCATTCATCTGAAGATGTAGGTTATGATGGTGTGCCAGAACCTATGGTTTATTTTGAATAACTATCTAAGACACTTTTATGTAATTGATGTTTGCATGGTAACTTGAAATAAAAATTTTGACTTCCATCTCATTTTTTATGAAGTTATGAGACATTTTGATGCAGGAGCATTAGCTCCGAAAAATGCCTTATATTTTATCTAAGCTAGGGGGTTTCATGTTTTGAAGAAATGTAAATATTAATATTATTTTGAGTGATTAATTATATTTTAATTAATCATTTGTGAGAATTTGTAAATGTGAGAGAAATTAGTTTCTAGATTATTTAGAATTAATGATTGAGCCTAAGTTGGAATTAGTTTCTAAGTCTTAGGGATAAGAATCTATCTTTTAGGGATGTTGAGATATAATAGGATTTGTTGAGATATTAAGGGGATTGAACATTTAATTAGATCATTTTAAAAATTGTATAAATTCAGCAAAGCCTCAAAGGCATGGGGAGATTGTGAGTGAGAGTGAGAGTGATTGAGAGCAGGTTTTGAATAGCCAAGGCTGTAAGCCTTCGGGCAGGTTGTAAGGGCCAATGAATTGCAAATCAGGCCACGGAGAAATGTTGCTGTAAGTAAATTCACTTTTATGAAAATGTTGTTGTAAGTAAATTCACTTTTATGAAAGTATTGGTTTTGTGTTATGCACCTTAACTTGGTCAATTCGGGTGTGATTCAAAGTCTGTGTTGAAATGGTAAATTTGCTGGTATTTAATTTGATGCGTGTGTATGAGAGAATTTTGTAATCAAAGTATGGTTAAAAAGAGCGATATTTGCATTAAGAGATTGTGAACTTTACTTTGTGAATTGAGCATCGATTTATGCGCCCAAGCTGGAAGGATGGATAACAATTGTTAACCGTGTTAAAAAAAAATCCATGCATGAGCTTATCTATGGTTGTTTTATATCGATTTGAATTTGATTGAGTGTTAATGGAAGAGCGCAGCAAATGTGAAAATGTTATGTATAATCAGTGAGTATAAAGGCAGTAAACCTCTGCGTAAGGAAGTATTTTAATACATTTTAAATCTGCAGCTTGGTACGTAAAACTCTGTTTGCCAGAGTAATTGATTTCTGGTTAAATGTCAATGCCAGTATTCACTGTGAATTTTAATTGATCTTGAATAGTGACATTTATAAAAGGGTGTATAATTCGAATGATGTTGGTTTGTTTTGAGCAGAATAAAACAGTGGAACGTTTTATATAGCAGTGGGCGATTCCAACATGGAGAAATATTAATAACCAATTCAGTGGAATCACACAGTGATAATTAAATACATGGATCTCTTTGTGGTAAACGCGGTTCTGATTGTGATAGCCAGCGTTATGAAATTAAGACTGTGTTTTATATCCAGCGTTTTGAAATTAAGACTGCGTTTTATATATGTTTGATGTTTCATAGTTGCAGAACGGAATCAATTGAAAGTTTTTTTTAAAGGACGCAGATTGTTGCCAGAGCGCTGAATAGCAGTGGGTAGACAGAGTCTGGAAATAGGAGGAGGCACGTTCTGGATTGTGAAGGTAAGTTAAAGTGTGGGCAGTTATTTGTTGACACTCGATTTGTAACAAATCCTGAGTATTGAAATTTTACCATAGCTGGAAATAAATGCACAAATGTGTTGGTTTTGATAATCAATATCGAACTTGGAAGGTTTTAAAGGGCGCGGGTATAATTCTACCAAGTAAAAGATTTGAGATGTTGAATTAAAGACCATGTATTATTTGAGCTAACTAAATATGGATTGATTTGCCATATGTTGAGAGAAGAGTGGTCATATTGTTGTTATTTGGCATTTTGAATTCTGGTCGAATTTGCATAAGTAAGGGCGCCTTCTTTTAATCCAGCACATGTGAATGTAAATGTGATGGTGTATGATATGAAATGGGTGCATTACAAGAACTAGATTTAAAAGGGGTTGAATTGAGTTGAAATATGGAATTCACTTGTTCCATAATCATTGGTTAAATTTTAATAAATGATGCAAGAGCATTCAGGCTAGTCAGCAATGTGATAGCATGGTCACATGTTGTGACTAACAAGGGGTTGGAAGAAAATAATTTAATTAATTTTATTTGTTTAAAATGAGAGTGTTTATTTATTTTTAAATATGAGGATAGGGTGTAGGTGGCTGAGTGATCCTCCTTGTATGGAGATCAGGCCAAATAGTTGGATTTATTTGGCTAGAATAGAGTATGAGAGATTTTAAAAGCTTTATTTAGTGTTAGTTTAGAAAAGAGTGGGATTGAAGAGATTTTTTAGGAGAGGTAGAGAGATTTCTGGTTCAGAATCAGAATTGGTTCGTGAAACCATTTATTTGTATAAATTGTGTCTTCTTGTATAATTCAGGGAGAGGGCAAAGAAGATTAGAATAGGTTTTTGTGTAGAAGTGAGAGGAGTTAGTGTGTGGCTTGGTGTGGAGCGAAAGCTCAGAAGGATAGTGGCGTAGACTGTGTTTTTGGTTTGACAGAAGTCATTTTATATGTGTAAATTTTGATCTAAAGCGAGACTCTGTTCTTCTGTTTTTTATGAATAAAATATATATTGTGTGTCTCTTTGTATAATGCGCGTGGAGCTTGAATATTGGGTTCTTGTGAAAGGGTTTGAATTGATGATGACTTGTGTGTGTTTTTCTGTTTTAATTGTAAGAATTCCCAAATGAACGCAAACCTGCCTTAGTTGCGACCACGAAGCAAACCCAAAACCTGTTACGGAAGATAGAATAAGAAATCTTTGCGTGGAACCTTTAAACAGTTTGAGATGATATATGTATTGAATTGGGAATTTGTCAGATCCGGTTAATTCATCACATCGGAATAAAAAGAAAGAGGTGTTCCATATAATTCATATGGCATTAGAAATCGGATGCGAAGTGTTATAAGACTGGGTTTAAAATGAGATCGGGTCCAGAGAGTTGTATTGGCATTGTGGAATTGAGCGATTAGCGATTCCGATTAAATCGCATTGGCATTATGGAAATTTCCGACGGTTATGTGACATCCAATCCCTGCGATTTGCGATTGCCGATTGGCATCACATCGGGACTGTGTTGAATGTTAAATCTTGTGGATTTGAAGTATGGAAGTGTTGATCAAACTTGGAGGGCGCATTATGAATTCCGGACGTGGAGCATCATAAACTGTTTTGAAGCGAAATCGGGTCCAGTGGACATTGCAATAGTTAAAGGGAAGTGACATTGGGATGTGCCGTTCTCCGATTTCCGATTGAATCGGATCGGAGCTGTGAGCAATCAGCGGGTTTGGCTTTTGAAATTTTGCGATCTCCGATGCCGATTGTATCGGATCGGACAATTTTTAAATGACATATATGATAGCCCAGTGTTGGTTGCGATAGCGAATTGGAATTCATCTATTTGGGGATTGTTCCAATCCATCGGATCATTCAGATCTGAAGTTGCAGTGTTTTATGTATGAAATTTTTATAAAGAGCGCTGTTTTAAATGGTTTGAAAAAGGTTGTATCGCAAGTTAATTCCAGTTCTGTTTTTATAACAGAGTACGTCAAATCCAAGAAAATATAAGATATTTGATTGAATGAAAGGTTCGAATCTCGTTTATATTGGGATGTATGAAGAAAATCGTGCAGCAATATGAATTTCCAGATTGATTTTTAAAGCATGGACGCATTTTTATGTTTATTGAGATTCTGGGTATTGCAGGGCTAACCCTGCATCATTTTTGGTATCAGAGCTAGCTTAACGCTCTGAAAAGATTGTTTTGGGAAACTGAATTTTAATTTTAGCAGATGTATAAGTTCCCTGAAGTGCGTTTGATGAAGATGAGGATCAGGCTACAAACAGCGTTGAGATCAGAATGGATAAGCAGAGAATTCCGGGAAGGTCTGGTAAGAATGTTTAAGTTGATAATTTTGCAGAGATGTATTTGAATGTCTAAAGAATAACAGGAGATTTAAATTTCAAAGGAGGAAGTGTTTTCCTTTTAGGAAAAGTTGATTGCATGACTGATTTGATTGAATATTGTTTAAATATTGTTGAAGGCAATGATATTGATGATTGAAAGAACAGAGATTGGGTTAATGGAATATAAGAAAAACCACTACAGGAAATGAATTTTGGAAATTGTATAGGAAAAACAACATTTGCTTATAAACAGGTTATCAGAAAGAATTGATAGTATATGTCATAAATTGGCAAATATAATTGAAATTCAGATCTAATCTTAATTGGTTTTGAAAACTGAAGATTCCATTATGAAAAATAGAATGGGAGATAGTTTTTGGCTATATGGAGTCCTATTGAATGGAAAGACTAAATGAAATAGTGAACAGGTGAGTCCTTTGACTGATGGAATGAGAGTAGTTTAAAGACATTTTTGAAGGAAATATTGAAGGTTTGAAAGATACTTTGATGTGTCTTGAGAGCAGATTGTGCAGGTCAGTGGAAGCAGTGGATTTGCTGAAAGGTGAAATGAAATGTACCAACATCATATCATATGAGCTATGTAAAGAAAATAGAGCAAGAAGAAATCCCAGATGCGTAAAGGTGACAATACCCGACAGTAAACAAATTTATTGAATGAAGAAGGTAGTGAGAAATGAGAACAACTTCCAACTGAGGTTGGATAGAAGTTGATGAGGCAGCTCCACAATTGTGATTGTGGATGGGAGATAACAATTCCAGCAAGAAGAGTGTTGGGCGGAATTGCTAGTCAGTGAAAGGTTCGAGGAAAGAACCAATAGGTGCCAAAAGGCTAAACTCAGGAAAGTTTGGTGAGGCATGAAGGAGACTTGTTATAGGCGAAATGGAAAAAGTTAGTTGCAGCTCACTAGTGAACAAGGAAAGTTCACCAGAGGAAGGAAAGGAATTGACTATTGATGGTCATGACAGGGGTACAAAGGAAAGTCACAGACATAGGGAAAAGAGTGCTGAAGCAGTTGAACTCAAAGGAATGAGTAAAGAAGAAAGGGACATAGAGTTGGCTGAGATGAAGGCAGAACTCAGTCATTTGGAGAAGCTGGTATTGAAAGGAATTAGAGAAAAATGGAAACAAGGATTTTATGTGGGAAGAAGATTTAAATGGCCTGTCAGAGAATTGTTTTCTGAGAAATTATTACTTCGAAGAACTGAGAATGAAGAAGTAGAATACATCTGTGAACCAGAGAAAGGACCTCTCCTTGGAGACGAAGACAGTGATGACAGTAGGGAAGAACTGATCTATGCAGATCAGAATGAGAGGAATGTGTTGACATCATCCGCACAGACAAGAGGATCTCATATTTTTGGGATTAATTATTTCTATGAATGTAAAATTGCAGGTATGCAGCCTGAAGAATTTGAACCTGTGTATGAAAAAGTGAAAGGAGCAAAGGCAAGACAAGCAATAAAGGAGATGCATAAGAACTTTCAAGACTTCAATTGGTGGAGGAAATTAAAAGGTATGGCTGAATGGTTATGTCTTCTTTTATTGGAAACTTATTGGATCATATTAGCATGGAAAAAAGACCAATGGGAAATGGAAACAGGAAAGGAAACAAATGCATTGCAGATTTATGAAGTGAAGAGAAGGAAAGCTGACACCGAGAACTTAGTTGAAGAAGGTAAGCCAAGGAAATATTTGAAAGATCAAAGTCTTATCAGAGAAGAGGAAGAGGCATTATTGTCTTATTTGGACAAACTGAGTATTGGAAGAAATTGTGTAGAACAGGAAGGTATTCTACAAACTTATGATGAAATTGCCAAGCATTGTCAAGAAGTTGCAGTCCCAGAAGTTCTCTTTGACGAAGAAGAAATCATAGATGTTGAGGAAGAATTTCTCAATAATTTAGTGAACTATCAGAATAGTTCAGAGGAGCATGAGAAGCTGATCATTGAGGCTTCGAATGAAGAGCCTTGCATTTTTGAAACTAACATGTTGTGTATGTTTTCAGATTTGACAGGTGAGGAACAGCAATTGGACAATGTGCTTATGCATGTTGATGAAGAAGTGAGATTACTAGAAGAAATGGCTGAAACAGAAAGATATTTTGAGCATGTATTTAATGATTTTGAGAATGATGGTATTGACAGGAAAATTGTTATGATTAAAGGAGCTGAAGATAAACAAATGAAAATTTGTGATGATAATTATAATGAAGTATTTTCAATAGAAAACCAAAATGAAAATATTATGGAAACTGTGGAAGAATGCATGATGATGTTGATAGATGCAGGAGTTCAGAAATTCTATGATTCTAAAGTGAATTATTTTATTGAATCTGTAAACCATGAAGAAGCTCTAGAAAACCAGAATTTTGTTCCTGTTGAAGGAGAAGATAATATAACATCATTTTGTTGCAATGGTATAAGTATACAGAATGAAAAGATACTTCACAATGATATGCTCCAAGAAATCCTAGCCATTGAACTGTTCAATGATAATCTTGTGTTAGAACAAGAAACACCGTATAATGCAGAGGAAAGTATGGAAAAGGAAAATGTACAGTAGATAGATGTCAGTGGAGTTCAGTTAGAGACAAATGATAAGAAGGAGATTGAGAAATTGTGGAAGATAAAATCAGATGAGAAGAGGGACAGCAAGAAGGAGAAATTGACCACAGGAATTTGTATCAGCAAGAACAGAGAACAACAACGAATTAAGATTTGGGAATTTGGAAGAACAAAAGTGACAGTGACAGAAGAATTAAGTGAGCAGCATAATGAAAATGATGACCAGTTACAAAGTAAAGTTTGGGATACTGGATGGACAGCAGAAGAAACACATGACCAGGAGGTCATGGAAACATTCAACTTTGGGAGTCTGATGCAGGAGCATTCAGGCTAGTCAGCAATGTGATAGCATGGTCACATGTTGTGACTAACAAGGGGTTGGAAGAAAATAATTTAATTAATTTTATTTGTTTAAAATGAGAGTGTTTATTTATTGTTAAATATGAAGATAGGGTGTAGGTGGCTGAGTGATCCTCCTTGTATGGAGATCAGGCCAAATAGTTGGATTTATTTGGCTAGAATAGAGTATGAGAGATTTTAAAAGCTTTATTTAGTGTTAGTTTAGAAAAAAGTGGGATTGAAGAGATTTTTTAGGAGAGGTAGAGAGATTTCTGGTTCAGAATCAGAATTGGTTCGTGAAACCATTTATTTGTATAAATTGTGTCTTCTTGTATAATTCAGGGAGAGGGCAAAGAAGATTAGAATAGGTTTTTGTGTAGAAGTGAGAGGAGTTAGTGTGTGGCTTGGTGTGGAGCGAAAGCTCAGAAGGATAGTGGCGTAGACTGTGTTTTTGGTTTGACAGAAGTCATTTTATTTGTGTAAATTTTGATCTAAAGCGAGACTCTGTTCTTATATTTGTTATGAATAAAATATATATTGTGTGTCTCTTTGTATAATGCGTGTGGAGCTTGAATATTGGGTTCTTGTGAAAGGGTTTGAATTGATGATGACTTGTGTGTGTTTTTCTGTTTTAATTGTAATAATTCCCAAATGAACGCAAACCTGCCTTAGTTGCAACCACGAGCAGGCAAAACCTGTTACACAGAGAATCGGAGTAAAGAAATATTGCGTGGAACCTTTAAACAGTTTGAGATGATATATGTATTGAATTGGGAATTTGTCAGATCCAGTTAATTCATCACATCGGAATAAAAAGAAAGAGGTGTTCCATATAATTCATATGGCATTATAAATCGGATGCGAAGTGTTATAAGACTAGGTTTAAAATGAGATCGGGTCCGGAGAGTTGTATTGGCATTGTGGAATTGAGTGATTAGCGATTCTGATTGAATCGCATCGGCATTATAGAAATTGCCGACGGTTATGTGACATCCAATCCCTGCGATTTGCGATTGCTGATTGGCATCACATCGGGACTGTGTTGAATGTTAAATCTTGTGGATTTGAAGTATGGAAGTGTTGATCAAACTTGGAGGGCGCATTATGAATTCCGGACGTGGAGCATCATAAACTGTTTTGAAGCGGAATCGGGTCCGGTGGACATTGCAATAGTTAAAGGGAAGTGACATTGGGATGTGTCGTTCTTCGATTTCTGATTGAATCGGATCGGAGCTGTGAGCAATCAGCGGGTTTGGATTTTGAAATTTTGCGATCTCCGATGCCGATTGTATCGGATCGGACAATTTTTAAATGACATATATGATAGCCCAGTGTTGGTTGCGATAGCGAATTGGAATTCATATATTTGGGGATTGTTCCAATCCATCGAATCATTCAGATCTAAAGTTGCAGTGTTTTATGTATGAAATTGTTATAAAGAGAATTGTTTTAAATGGTTTGAAAAAGGTTGTATCGCAAGTTAATTCCAGTTCTGTTTTTATAACAGAGTACGTCAAATCCAAGAAAATATAAGATATTTGATTGAATGAAAGGTTCGAATCTCGTTTATATTGGGATGTATGAAGAAAATCGTGCAGCAATATGAATTGCCAGATTGAGGTTTAAAGCATGGACGCATTTTTATGTTTATTGAGATTCTGGGTATTGCAGGGCTAACCTTGCATCAATAAAGCTTTTGCATGACAGACTTGGAATTGGCATTTGGGGGTTTCTCAAGATTGGGACTTATGAAATTGTTATTTATCCCAATGAAATGATTTTATAAAATGGTTTTAAACCATATGTTTGAAAAAGCTTCCGCATGGAAATAATGAGTTGTGAAATTGCCAGCTATTGAGATTAAGAGTTGGGCATTACTGAGCATGTATGTTTATAAGCATAGACAATAGTGAAGATTTTGGGAATGCAGGCTATACCTGCATCATTTTTGGTATCAGAGCTTGGCTCTGTATGAAAGTTTCTTAAGAAGTGTTGAAGACTGAATTTGAATCTATATTAAATCCTGTATGGAGAAGTAATTCTCAGTTATGCATTCAAACATAATAGAATTCTGTTTTGATTGGTAAAATTTGATATGGGTTGTATGAGTGATTGACAAATTGTAGGCGATAAGTGCAGAGATAAATTATGACAGCAGATGTGCATGCAAACAAGGGATGTCAGATTCTAATCTGACAGTCAAAGCAAACCAGAGTACAGCTGAAGGAATGAAGAATTGTGCAGGTATTGTGTTTGTTTAATTTTGATTTGAGTTTCACTGACAAGAAATGGATTGAGGATTGATGGTTGCAGCAATGAAGTATCTCAGCAAAAGAGATCAAGGGATAGTAATGAAAGAAGCTGTTAATGATTTCTGAGTGGAAGAAACTTAGCAAAGAAGGAATTATTGCTGACAGCTGAAGTTTGCTAGATAAAGCTAGAAGATTGGAAGAGAGGATCAGATTTTAAAATCTGATTGACAGTGATTGAATATCGAGAATTTGTGCAGAGGAAGCATAAAGATTTGCTGGAACAAATTTGTAGGAGTGGTGAGATTCTGAAAGGTAATTGAAGTGCAGGAGAATGGAAGGACAAGATCAGACGAGATCTTGGAGGTAAGATGATATGGTTTTATTAGGAATAGAATATTGTATTCTTTGCATTGAAATATTATTGCAACTCCCAAAAGGTAGTGTGGTTAAAATTGCTAACAGATAAAGGAAGCTGGTGAAATTTTCTAAGTGAAAACATAGATGTGGCAGAACCTTGAGGAATTCCAATAGAGATTGGATAAGGAGGACAGTTGTGAATAGGCAGATGAGTTGAAGCCAGGAAGAGCAAAGAGAAGTGCTCAAAGGAGGTTCCGTAGATAGAGAACCAATTGCTTGCCAAAAGACTGAGTGAGGAGAGCTTGGTGAGGTAAGTGGCGGCAGGACAGGACTTGCTGCTGAAGAGGCTTGAGTGAAACTCATAGTAAAGTGAGTGAGGAACTCATAGAGATGGAAAGGATGATGACTAGTGACAGTCGTAACAGAGGTTCCGAAATAAACCACCGCAGAAGACAAAAGGAAAAGGATGCCAAGGCAATTAGCATACAGAGACAGTTAAGCAAAGAGGAATATGAGAGGGAGAAGGCTGAGATAGAAGTTCAGCTTGAGGTGTTAATGGAGATGTTGCAAAGAAATGAGGTAGACCAGAAGCATGGTTATGTCATAAGAAAGAAGCTAAAGTGGCAGAGGCTACAAGAGAAGTGGAATCATCAGGTAAATATGCAGTTGGTGAAGGAACTAAGGGAACTTGAACAGGTTATAGATGCCAGACAGAGGATAGAGAAACTCGAAAGAATTGAGCTACAGCAAAAGGAAGATGCTGAAGAAGATGTTGAAGTTTCGATATGTTACCCAGAGAGTGGACCATTACTTTTTGAAAGTGATGAAGAGCTAGAGGAGTTGAATCATATGAATTATTAAAAGCAGCCCGAAGACTTGATGACTGAAGCATCAAATAAGACTGTAAGGTCTTGTGATTTTAAAACTAATGATTTGTGTGTGATTGCAGGTTTGGAAGAAGATAGGAAGTCTTTTGAAGTTGTCAAAGATGTGAAAGAGTACCTTCCAGAAGATGAAAGTTTTGAAGCAGAATATGATAAAGAGGCTGGGAAAGAATCAGTTCACTACAGTGGACAAATGCTGGAAGACATCAGTGAAATAGATGATGAGAAGGGGAGACTAGCTGACAGTCTCAAGAGTTCTTTGAGTTTGGATCAGCATACTGATATGCTGACAGAAGAAGAGAAATCAACGCAACATACTGAAGTGTTGCTAAAGGGAAAAGTGGTACAGAGGCCTTATTTTTTTTATTACAATGATTGTCTTATAATTGAAGATGTTGTTGCAGACACTGGAACACATTTGGTACAGGTGGATAGCCAAATGGAAGAAGGAGAAGAAGAACATCTACTGAAGGATGTTAAGGAGAGACTGCTGAAGAAGGATGACAAAATAGTTGTCATAAATGATAATCAAGAAGAAGTTGACAGATGTAGAAAACAGAGGCAAGAAATTGTTCTAAAAGACAATGTAGCAGCAGTAGAAAAGGTGCAAAACAACAGTAAGGGTGAAAAGGAAGCGATCAAAACAAGTGAGGAACAAGTAAGAATAAGAGTTCAGCAATCAAGAGATGGAAACAATCAGCATATAGAGGACATACTGGACAGAGAAATTGAGTTGATAAGGAGGTTAATGATAAAAACATCCCAGAGAAAGACAGCAGCAAGAAAGAAAAGGAAAGACAACAAGAGGAAGACAGTAGCAGACTTGGAAGGCAGAGCAAGTGGAGCACTACAACACAAAATATGGAAACCTGGAGGACAACAACAGATAACAACAGCAGTAAAGCAATTGACAAGCAAGGAACGATTACAAAATAAGATTTGGGATCCAGGAGGAAATAATTATCCAGACTTATGACCAGGTGGTCATGAATTTTCTTACATGGGGAGTCTGATGCAGGAGCATCAGCTCTGAAAAACGCCTTATATTTTATCTAAGCTAGGGGGTTTCATGTTTTGAAGAAATGTAAATATTAATATTATTTTGAGTGATTAATTATATTTTAATTAATCATTTGTGAGAATTTGTAAATGTGAGAAAAATTAGTTTCTAGATTATTTAGAATTAATGATGGAGCCTAAGTTGGAATTAGTTTCTAAGTCTTAGGGATAAGAATCTATCTTTTAGGGATGTTGAGATATAATAGGATTTGTTGAGATATTGAAGGGATTGAGCATTTAATTAGATCATTTTAAAAATTGTATAAATTCAGCAAAGCCTAAAAGGCATGGGGAGATTGTGAGTGAGAGTGAGAGTGATTGAGAGCAGGTTTTGAATAGCCAAGGCTGTAAGCCTTCGGGCAGGTTGTAAGGGCCAATGAATTGTAAATCAGGCCACGGAGAAATGTTGCTGTAAGTAAATTTACTTTTATGAAAGTATTGGTTTTGTGTTATGGACCTTAACTTGGTCAATTCGAGTATGATTCAAACTCTGTGTTGAAATGGTGAATTTGCTGGTATTTAATTTGCTGTGTGTGTATGAGAGAATTTGTAATCAAAGTATGGTTAAAAAGAGCGATATTTGCATTAAGAGATTGTGAACTTTGCTTTGTGAATTGAGCATCGATTTATGCGCCCAAGCTGGAAGGATGGATAACAATTGTTAACTGTGTTAAAAAAATCCATGCATGAGCTTATCTATGGTTGTTTTGTATCAATTTGAATTTGATTGAGTGATAATGGGCGTATGACAAATGTGACCATTTTATGTATATCGGTAGGTATTTAGGTAGTAAACCTGCAAATGAATGTTTAATACATTTTAAATCTGCAGCTTGGTACGTAAAACTCTGTTTGCCAGAGTAATTGATTTCTGGTTAAATGTCAATGCGAGTATTCACTGTGAATTTTAATTGATCTTGAATAGTGACATTCATAAAAGGGCGTAGAATTCGAATGTTGTTGGTTTGTTTTGAGCAGAATAAAATAGTGGAACGTTTTATATAGAAGTGGGCGATTACAACATGGAGAAATATTAATAACCAATTCAGTGGAATCACACAGTGATAATTAAATACATGGATCTCTTTGTGGTAAACGCGGTTCTGATTGTGATAGCCAGCGTTATGAAATTAAGACTGCGTTTTATATCCAGCGTTATGAAATTAAGACTGCGTTTTATATATGTTTGATGTTTCATAGTTGCAGAACGAAATCGATTGAAAGTTTTTTTAAAAGGACGCAGATTATTGCCAGAGCGCTGAATAGCAGTGGGTAGACAGAGTCTGGAAATAGGAGGAGGCACGTTCTGGATTGTGAAGGTAAGTTAAAGTGTGGGCAGTTATTTGTTGACACTCGATTTGTAACAAAGCCTGAGTATTGAAATTTTACCATAGCTGGAAATAAATGCACAAATGTGTTGGTTTTGATAATCAATACCGAACTTGGAAGGTTTTAAAGGGCGCAGGTATAATTCTACCAAGTCAAAGATTTGAGATGTTGAATTAAATACCATGTATTATTTGAGCTAACTGAATATGGATTGATTTGCCATATGTTGAGAGAAGAGTGGTCATATTGTTGTTATTTGGCATTTTGAATTCTTGTCGAATTTTCATAAGTAAGGGCGCCTTCTTTTAATCCAGCACATGTGAATGTAAATGTGATGGTGTATGATATGAAATGGGTGCATTACAAGAACTAGATTTAAAAGGGGTTGAATTGAGTTGAAATATGGAATTCACTTGTTCCATAATCATTGGTTAAATTTTAATAAATATTTTGCATGACAGACTTCGAATTGGCATTTGGGGGTTTCTCAAGATTGGGACTTATGAAATTGTTATTTATCCCAATGAAATGATTTTAGAAAATGGTTTTAAACCATATGTTTGAAAAAGCTTCCGCATGCAAATAATGAGTTGTGAAATTGCCAGCTATTGAGATTAAGAGTTGGGCATTACTGAGCATGTATGTTTATAAGCATAGACAATAGTGAAGATTCTAGGAATGCAGGCTATACCTGCATCACATTTCTATGTTTGTTGGATTATATGTTTTAATAATGAAGAATTCATCTCTTTATAATATCGACAATGCAACAATGAATTACAAAAATAATTTATGTTATATTAAATGTACCAATGTTGATATTTTAAGTATAAGTAAAATAGAAAATAGAAACTAATGTTGAATTTTTAGATTATGCAGTGATATTACCATGATATTATGTATTGTTACCATTTGGTATAACATACTTTTAAAAATTTTAATAATTATATGCGTCATTGAAAGTGAACACTTTGTTTTGATGCTTGATTTTTAGGTTTTGGTTGAAATTAGATTTAAATTTGTCTTATGCTAAGATTTGAAAAAAGATAAGTTTTTATCCTTTAAAATTAAAATTACTCTTACTTGTTTATGTTTAATGATAATTGTTTCATTTTCTTGTTCATTTTTTTAAATTGTTTAAGTCTTATAATTTCTCTATAATTTCATTGTTCAAGTATGTTGAAAACTTAAGATTGAAAAACTTTAGATTTACAACTTGTCATTAAGGTTTTTATGCGCTACCAAATTTTATCTTTAATGTTATGGTTGACAATAATTACAATTTTGGGGTTGTTTAGAGTCAATATATTTTATGTTTGACAACATGGATGAAAATTGATCGAAATGATAAGCCCATCAGACATGTATCTGTTTATATTTAACATTATATATCAAAAATGTTAGAAATTTACGATTTTAAAAAATGTCCTAATATGTTGTATTTAATTCCATTGTTACAAGTGTCAAAATTATGACACAATTTTTTTTTTGTTATTCCAGCACCAACTGGTTTTGTTTTGAGGGTGTTTTTTCAATCCTTTTTTCAACAAACAATTTTTTTTTTAGCATAATTTTATAAAATGTTGAAATTTGACCTTAAAAAAAAACCAAGTGCGTTCTGGAAGACACACTTTTTGTTTTTGGGTTGTTTTTTCATGTTTTTTGAGACTTTTTGGGCTAGAGTTCCTGTTTTGAGGTCAGGTTACCTATTTCATCAGTAACAGTGTTAACAGGGCTATATCTGAAAAAGTATGGCCAAAGGAATGGGTAAACCTGCGACCTAGCGACCTTGCGACCAGGTCACTGGGTCACTAGGTCACGCAGGGGTGCGTTCAATAGGAAATGTGACTTAGCGACCTGGCGACTGGGTCGCTGGGTTGCTGATTGATCAATTTGCAAGGAAATGCAACTTAGCGACCTGGCGACTGGGTCGTTGGGTTTCTGGGTCGCTGATTGATCAATTTGAAATGAGATGTGACTTAGCGACTTGGCGACCTGCGACTGGGTCGCATGGTCACAGAGTCACACTGGGCCTCGGATGCGGAACATGGATGAGCTGAGAGCAGAAAGAATAGATTTGGAATGTAAGCATGCCAGGGCTCACAGGAAGCAATTCTATGGTAAGCATGATGCTTTAAAGAGTATCAGTGAGGAAAAGGGTGAGAAACAGGCAGTCATAATAAGGAAAAAGTATGAGGAAAAAAAAACTTCCCAAAAAAAACGCATTCCATTCAGACTGTCAGATGTGTTTTCCTTCTTCTTTGCATGAGTGAAATGCGACCTAGCGACCTCCTATTTATAAAAGGGTCATGCATGCGAGCAATTAATGAGGTTGCTGGGTCGCAAATTTCCCGTGCTTAAGAGAGGCACGACCTCGCGACCTTGTGACCTTGCGACCTAGAGGGTAGTGGGGTCGCAAGGTCGCTAGGTCACGATTTTTAAGTTTGAATGAGATTTGCGACTTGGCGACCTGGCGACATGATAGGTCGCAGGGTCATTAGGTTGCAAATAGGGAAAAAATACATATGTTGTGACTCAGCAACTTAAGGCTTCTCCTGAAATAGACTTGAACTTTAGATTATGACTTACCTTTTCGATGCTCAGGGGGCCCAAAAAATTTTAGATGGTGAATTTTTTGAGGGTGTTGTAGAGGCTACAACAAATGGCGATTCACTGGTAGGGTCCAGAATCTCTACTGATGATTTATCTTTATGGGGGGGTGAGGGGGCCTTAGTAGGTTTTTCCTTTCACCCTTAGGTTTCCATGATTTTTTCCTTTTGTACCTTGTCAAGTTGCTTTGCCTACTTTCCTATTTAGGTGCTAGTTGACCGAGCCTTTACTTCTGGATTCCAGACTAAAAGGGTTGGATTAATTCAGATATTTCTAGGACTTGGTATAGTTAATTCATCCTCATTGTGTTACTCCACTGCCTGCGAACCTCGTGGTCCCGACGGAGTCACTGCCTAGGAGTCACAGACGTTGCTCCACTACTGGTGAGCCTGGTCAATACCCTGGCGGAGTTATGACATCACCTCTCTGCACAGGAAGCCTTTCTCAATTCTTTTATCTTTATTGGTGTGCTACTTCACTTATTTTAAATGTGCTCAAGGAACTTATTTGATAGAGGCAATTTTTCCTGGGTGGATGAGGGATACCGACTTATTTTACTTGCAAGAGAGGTTGCTCTTGGTCTGTATGAGGACTTTAGGTTTTCCCAGATATCCATGTGTCATCCGAATTTAGCCCTATTCTCTTTTAGTCTAGTTTCCGCTTTAACCAAATTTATTTTCACAGACACCCTTTCAAGCTTTCGAGGTGAGCTATCTGAGCTAAGTAGCCCAAACTAGGTCATGTTTTACCTTTGGGTGTCAATCACAGACAAGCTCCTGCCACTTTTTGTGATTTTCAGGAAAAAAATTTCATCATCACAGATCTTGGCGCAGCATGCCAATTTCGTAACTTCTACAATGCCTTTTTCCTTTTGAAATTCTTAGAAGGACACTTATACTAAGGCGTTGATTGAATAAGCGCTTTCATTGCGGGAAATGAAAAACTGAAAACTAAACAGAAAACAATAAAATACGGTACAGGGGTGGTGACGTCCCTCCTAGGGCTGTTAAGTGAAGTAGTTCTTGAGGTCATGCCCGTTTACCAGGAGGACCTCGATTCTTCCCTCTAGATTTTTCAATTTGAACGTGTGGGAACCTAGCTTCTCTTTAATCTAGAATGTACCTGTCCAAAGGGCTTTGAATTTGGAATGTTTCCCTTTCCCCTCGTGAGCTTTATCCCATCTAAGAACAAGGTATCCTACTTCGAAAATTTTATTCCCAACGGACCTTTTATCAAACCATCTCTTAATCTGACTTTGGTGGATGGCGAATTTTTCCCGGATTTTTTGCCTTTCTTCCTCCAGTTTCAATAATGTGTCGATTCGGGATTACAAGGTGCGGCATGGGGTGCCATGGGTCTCTTGGGACAACTGAAGGGCTACGAGAGATAGGTGGGGAGGAAGGATGGCCTATTTCCCATATACAAGAAAAAATGGGGAGGTGTCAAGCGAAGATTTGGGTGTGACCTGATCAGCCAAAAGGGCGTTATAGAGCGCGTTATGCCAGTTTCATTGGTGGGACAACAAGGTCTTTTTGATGTTGTAGATAATCTTCTTATTAGTCGACTCATCTAACCCATTCCGTTGGGGGTAATAGTCTGCAGAGTGTTTAATTACAATACCATTTTCCAAAGCAAAATCATACAACTTGAAAGACAAAAAATAAGTTACATTGTCAAAAACAAGGGAGGTTGGAATGCCAAACCTGGGCATGATACAATGAGTGACAAACTCTATTACCTCTTGATCGTTGATTTGGCGTAGTGGTATCGCTTCAACCCACCTGGTGAAATAGTCGATAGTGGTGAGGATATACCGGTGTTACTTGGAGGAGTGCAGTAAGATTTCTCCAATCACGTCCAACCTCCATTGTTGAAAAGGTTCCTAGACTTCCATCGACTGTAATGGAGCGGCTGGCCATGTTTCCCGATTGGCGAATTTTTGACATTGAGCACACTTCTGTAAAGATGCGTGAGCATCCTTGAAGAGGGTTGGCCAATAGTAGCCAGCATGCATAATTTTGTGGGCAGTGGTATCACCTGCATAATGCCCTCTGGCTGGTCCATCGTGTAGTTCGGTCAGGACGCTTTGTGCTTCATCATGTTCAAGGAAACGTAGAAGGACTCCATTGTAATGTTTCTTGAAAATTTTTCCTTGTACTAACTGGTAGGATGTAGCTTTCAGCCTTATTGCCCGTTTCTACTGAGTAGTTAAAACAGGATCCACAACACCATGGGCGAAATATTTCAAAATGTCAGAGTACTAAGAAAGGTTTCCCTGCTGAGGCACGTTGTCAATCTGATACATGTCAATTTCTTGCTCCCAACATTCTTCTTCGCACCCACGTGAATGTGCAGCCTCCGTGGCCATTTGGCAAAGTCCTTGACCTTTGACAGTATGTGCTGGTTTGAACTCTAGGTCATACTCTTGGAGACATGTCATCTAGTTTTCTCATCTCTCATCCAGCTCTTGCTGCACGAAAAGTGAGCGAACAGCTGGGTGACAGACAAACACTGTGACATGGTTCTTCAAGATGTATGGCCGGAAATGCTTGACTGCTTTGTATACTATGTAAGCCTGCTTGTCAATATTGGGGTCATTCAGTTTAGCACCTTGCAAACCGGCACTCATGAATGATATGGGTCGTTCATCATTGTTAGTGTCTTTCTATGTGAGGACAGCCACGAGTGATGAATATGAGGAAACAATATATAAGATGAAACCTTTGCTAAAGTCTGGGCATTGGATGGATGGTGCTTCTACAATGGCCTGCTTGATCTTATCGAATGCTTCCTTCTCGGGTGGATTCCATTTGAAACTTGCATTCTTTTTTATCATCCCTTGCAAAGGACTGACTATTTCGGAAAAATCTGATATGAATTTCCGTACAAAGTTGATTTTCCCAAGGAAGTATTGCATGGCCTTTTTGCTACAAGGAGGTGGAATCTAAGCGACAACCTTCGCTCACTCGGGATCTACAACTATACCGTTCCTGGTTATGATATGACCCAGCAAATTCCCCTCGGACACAGCGAAGACACTTTTCTTTGGGTTGAGTGACATCCCATACTTTCTGCATCTTTCGAAAATCTGCCCGAGGTGACGTAAGTGATCGCCTCTATGCTTTGAAAACATGGTGACGTCATCCAAGTATACTACCACGCTTTTTCCTATTAGACCTCTGAAAGCTATGTCCATAGCCCATTGGAATTTCGCCCAAGCATTTATCAATCCGAAGGGCATGCGCCTAAAAGCGAAAGTTCCCCATTTAGTCCGAAACGTAGTTTTTAATCTGTCGGGTTCCGCTACTAGTACCTAGTTATACTCGTAAAAACCATCCAACAACTAGAACATCTCCAATCCAGATATGGCTTGCAGTATCTGTTCCATAGGGGGAACCGAGTAGTTATCTTTGTTTGAGGCTCGGTTTATATTTCAGAAATCCACGCACAAACAGATCTCACCGGATTTTTTTTGTACTGGAACCAGATTCGATGTACCAGAACCAAATCTTCTTAAGTTCTTTCTGAATCATTGGTTCTAACGTAGGGTGAAATTTTCTTAGCTTTTGCTAGAATGGCTTCACTCCTTCCTTCATAGGGATCACATGTTGAATAATTCGAGTGTCATAAGTACCCAGTTCGTCATATGTCCAAGCGAACACGTCTCGGTATTTCCGGAACAGTTCAGTGAAAGCTTGCCTCTCATGATCTGAAAAATATTTCCCGAGGTTGAAAAACTTCGGGTCCTTATCTATCCCTAAGTTTACCTGTTGATGTGCCAGAGTGGAGC
The DNA here is from genome assembly GCA_034641835.2 of Pinus albicaulis. Classification (NCBI taxonomy): domain Eukaryota; kingdom Viridiplantae; phylum Streptophyta; class Pinopsida; order Pinales; family Pinaceae; genus Pinus; species Pinus albicaulis. Next base: position 1,900,520,861 of record CM076575.1, on the reverse strand, counting down.
TCTGTACTTTAGTGTTGGGGGGTCTGCGGAAACGGTTCTGCAGATCAAAAAAATATTCAAGTGACACTATTCCCTTGGGCATGGGATTTTCCTTGCGTTTCTCTCATTCTTCCTGCAAGGCTTGATCATGGTCAACTTCTTCTATGAACACCTCAGTGTGGAGCATGAATTCAAGTACCTATTGATCATCATCAAAGACGCGTAAATTAGTGATTTTATCGGGCACAGATGGTTTATACACTATTTCAATAGAAAAACCATCCCTTAGAGGGGTGAACCTAGCAGCAGCGTTAGCCAGAGTATCAGCTACCGCATTATGCATCCTAAGCACAAATCTAATACCAAACGCATCAAAAGTAGAAATTAAACACCAAACCTCTTGTTGGTAAGCTTTCAAGTGCAGAGATAAGAAATGGATGGTATTGCGTACCTGGCGAGTGATGATTTCGGAATCTCTAATAACCTTTAAGCATTTCACCTTTAGGTCCAATTATTTTTTTAGTTTGAGGACTAAGGCCTCATATTCAGCGGTATTATTAGTGCATTGAAATTCTAGCTGGCATGAGATCAAAAACTTGTTCTTTTGGGGGTCCAACAGAATGTAGCCCGCACCTGCTCTGTCATGCGTCTTAGACCCATCATAATACAAGGTCCATACATCGTCTTCTGGTTTCTCAGGAACTGTGGGTTGGGCAGAGATTTTAGTTCGGTTTATGATGGGTACAACTTGGTATTTAGTGATGAGCATTAGCTCTGATTGGATGTGTGGATTTACCAGGGACTGAGGGGGACAGTAACATCTGAAGATGGCATCTAAGAAACACATGTGGAGCTCTTCTTAGGCAAAGGTGACAGGTTCATTGGTAGCATCCAAGTCGGTCATAGTATGCTTCATATAAGGTTCACTTTCAACTCTGATTTGGTTGTTTTGACCCTTGTAGGGAATCCATAGCTGAGACCAATCGGTAGCGAAGTACCCTTGTAGCTTACTGGACCAGTCCCTGCTCAACAAGAGACCGTAGGCTTTTGGGATGTCTACAACTACTATGTCTATGCACTGGTGGAATCTGGAGTCGGAAGATAGGTGGATGATGACAATTTTTAGTTCACCTACAGCGAGCACTTGTGATCTATCGAGCTGAATAATTTTAGCATCAGTTTTATCTGGGTGAATGTTTAAATTCTTGCAGAAAGATAGGGGCATGACATTTGTGGAAGCGTCGGAGTCGATCAGGCAGTTAAGAACATTAAAGTTAAAGATTTCAAAAGATAGGAGAAAGGGAGAAGTAGATCCCCTAGAGTTTGTATTTACAACATTCACAATAGATTGGAGGCTTGCACTAGCTTGGGCAGATGTGTTGCTCATGGGTTTGGTTGTTGAGGCATTGGCGAAGGCTTTGAGGATAAGCTCCTATTCGTTGGTGATGCGGGCAAGCTCATAAAGAGAAATGTTGGCTCTAGAGTTCTTCATGTCCTCAACAATGTTGTAACCAGAATCAGAGTGTGGAATATTCTCGGCGAGGGTTTTGGGTGACCCTACTGGCAGTTTGCTCTTTTTGTTTGTTCGGGTGTTGCTAGGAGCGAACTTCTCGGGAACAGCAGCTTGGTGCTCATTCCCTGGGGGTAATATTTTCCTTAAGAAGGCCCTCCTCTTCTCTTCGAATGATTGTTCAGGAACCGGTCCTTTGCTTCCTAGGCCATAGTTTCACACAATTTTGGCTTTAGGATCATCGGCCATGTTAATGTTGGTGATTGTATGGGTGCTTTCCCCACGGCTCACATCAAATGCAAGGACGATAGATCCTGGTTCTTCATCTAGGGGCAGGTTTTCTTCATTGTCAAAGACATCATCTTTGCCTACTTCCCTTGGGGTTTGATCGTCTAAGATTTGATTCACTACCGCAGTCATGCTGCCAATCCATTGGGGGCATGTCTTCTCGTAGTAGGCGGCCTAGTGGAAAGAAAAAAAATTATCTTTCCCAATTTCTTCCATGTTAAGAACAGTATTTGTGTTTGATGGGGGATGGTTGATTGTGGGGGTATTATTTCTGAAAAAATGCTTTTGCGTCTTGGTTCCAGTAGCAGGTTCAATGTTGTTTCTCTTTAGATCAGAGACTTCATTGGTTAATAACTTAAGGGACTTTGATATACCTTCGAAGTCAAAGTATATTGTTCCTTATCCCCAGTTTTGAATGTGGAAGACTGGTTCCTTTTCGAGGCATGTTTATGATCATCTTGACCTTCATGGTCGATGACCCCTATGGAAAGCACGTCCTTTTCTATGGCAAGGGCAGTGGCATAATTTGCTGCAAGGGTAGCCCTAGCCTCGCGTTTTACGAATACGGCGATGTCTCTGGGAAGAGCCTTTGTGTAGTAGTCTATAGTGATGGAGTCATCCAACGCCAAGTTCGGGGGGGGGGAATATTTTCAATATGGTAGCAAAACATTGATTAAAATCTTTGACCTTCTCTTTATTTTGGCATTTGAGTGTACTCAAATCCGTGAGGAGCATGGAGGGGTTCTTGTCCTCCGAAAATTTTTGAAGGAAATTGCGACAGAATTGATCTCATGAAGTAATGGAAGCACTTGGGAGAGACTGATACCAGGTGGTTGCTTTGTTTCGAAGGGTATGGGGGAAAATATAGCAGGCGACATCATCTACTTGGACTCTCATCATTTGCAGTAAAAGGTAGAAGTTGCTTATGTGGTCTTCGGCCAACGTGCCTTTCTTAGGGCCAAACCTGGGATGGTGTTTTTCGGGGTGTCTAGGCATGTCATGAAGAGGGCCCTATAAATCTAATGGAGATTGGGCCATCCAAGCAAGCAGTTGTACCCGCCTAGCATGCTCGTGCCCTATTTCTAACTCAAATTCACTTCCTGCACCTGACGTGGATGCTTCTCCTTCATGGTGGGAGTGCTCGCCTTGATGTCCCCCACAGTTTTCCATATTTATAATGCTTCTCCAATTGTAGATGGGGCCTCTATTTTGGTTTTGATGGCGGTGGGCAGTATGGCGACCTTGGCCACGACCTCTATTTCCCCGACCTCTATTCCCTTGGCATCTATTTTCCTCACCCCCCTTGGTGGAATGTGAACTTGGGTGTTGTCATTTTGGGTCTGGTTAGGTTGAGGGCCAGCATGGGGCCCATTAATGTCGATACCTTCCTCTTCTACTCCTTAGGGCCTAGTAATGGGTTCATTATTCTCAACTGCTATTGCGAGGTCTTCAACCATTAGATTTATCAACTGGAGTGGGGTATTTACAAGGGCACCATCGTGAGTGAGGTTAGCTGTGGGGGTCCTGGTATGGGTTAGAAAACTCATGACTGGAGTAATTTTCAAATCTCTGATGAGGTTGCGGGAAATCGGGCATGAAACTCTTAACTGATCCCTGGAAACCTCATAATAAGGACCTTCCTCCCCTTGGGCATCTTCTAAAGGGGAGGACCGGTGTCATCGTGTATGGCCTCCCCTTGGGGAGTTTGTAATAGAATATTACTCATTTGCTAGGAACCTGCCATAGGCCCTCCCTCTAGCGCCAATTCTGTTGACGGGAAAATCTGTCTGGAAAATACTAGGGGATCTCCCCAGTAAAAAGTCCAAACTAGACTCTAAACCATTTGGAATAGGCATCCCATCCGGGGTGTGGGTCCAGCTACCGCTTAATTCTCCTTTCCTTGGGTCTCAGTAGGACTCTATAAACCTACGGACACACACTTATTCGGATGATACATGACACATGATTGATGAATTAAATTAACATACAACACTATGCGTAGCAAGCTGAATTAAGAAGCATGAGGCCGAAGGAAATTTTGTCAACATCATATCATTAGGGTCATGCTTGTACACTGTTTTAACCAGAGAAGAAACAATTCTTTATGGCAGAATACCCTTAACTTAAATGATTTTGGCAATAATATAAATGTCAGTAAACAAAGTTATTAACATTCAATGAGAAAGCAAAATAAACTTAGAACCATTAACACATGTTTAGAAGACTATAATGCATACATGATGTAATTGGAAACACATTTCCATTAATCAAAAGATGTTATAAATTGAAAACATAATACTCCAGTGTTCACACATTGACCAACATTAGATCCAAAAATGGAGTTAACAAATTATTGTATTCATACTCATAAATGTGTAGTCCTTCTATACAATGCTCTATATCTTTGTGAGTCCCCTAAAAAAAAGGTCCTTACAATTTCTTGAAGGAGGTATTTATAACACAAAACTTTCCCTTTGGGCTTCCGACTTTCCGCCTTCCAGACCATTGGGCTGCCCGGCGACCTGCAACCTGATGGATCCTGCAACCTACGACCTAACAGATTCTACGACCTGCAACCTTCTTTGTTCTGCGACCTATGCAATGCCTTGATAATTTTATGAACTAGGTGATTTTTAGGTTAGGAACAATCACTTGTAGCTGGTCTCAGAGGTAGGTATGCCATGCTTGATAATATGAAACAATCAGGGTGACCAGAGGTGTGTCTTCCTTTAGTCTGTGTATGCATTTGAGTGCATTTGGAATCAGGATATCTCTTTTGATATTAATATAATTTGATAAGGATGCCAACTTAGTGTAGATTCGCACTCGTGTCACAATAAAATGGACTATATTTTCCCTTGATGCCTGTAGATCTCGGGAAGTTGCTACTTGCTCGATGGGTTGCATGAAGGCATTGATATCTTGATCGATTTGTTGCCAAGTCCTGTCTTCACTCAGAGGGCTAAGGGGAGGAATGTGATGTAACTCGGCCATTGATTCTATGCCACTGATCAAGTGATCATATGTGGTCATCACCTTCTCTAGATCTTTGACCAAATTTTCTTTAGATTATACCCTGATTTGGATCTTAGCTTTATCATTCCGGGTACTAATCCAATCCCTTTTCGGCAAGGTAGCTGCAGCTTGTGGGTATGCATTGGACCATTCTAGGACACGATCTAAAGTAGTGCAGGTCTCTTTAATTTGGGCATTATTTTTCTTTGTTTCAGCTTGAGCCTTCAATAGTGGTGCAACAACTTGCTTTATAGAAAACACCTCTCTGTACACCTGCCTTATAGTGACTTCTAGTGTGAACACCTCTCCTTGGATAGTCAGTGTTGTTTCATTTGAGGAGGTTTTGTGAGCCTCCAGATTCTCTACCTCTTCTTCCAATGCTTTCTTTTCCAGCTCTGCCTTGGCTATTTTCTGCTCTGAAGCCTGCAGCATGTTCTGCAAGGCCAAAATTTATTTGCTCATCCTGCTCACATTATCCTTCGTGGCAACTGCAAATGATGTGCCGGCTGAGGCGATCATTACTGGATTTATCCGAGTGTCTAGTATGATATCCTTGCTACTGGTAGCTATGAGAGGTGTAGTGTGGTCTCGTGCTAGGCATCTCCAGTTTTTTTGCTGAATCTTGTGTGAGAATTGGTCATAGGAGATCCTGGTAAGATCAAATACTTCTTCATCTTGTCCCACAACAATGCCCAATTCTGAGAGGGAACTACGAGCTATACTCACAGGGCTTGTTTGAAGCATCTCGATATCAGTATCAGGAGGAGGCATCTTGCTGCCCTCTGCCTCTTCGGCTACCTTGTCTTTTTCCATCCTATCCTCTTCCTCCTTCCTCCTTTGTTCAACGGCGAGTCTGTCCTGCTCTTCCTTTATGAGTCATTCGACTTCCACTTTATCTTGGATTTCTTTTAACCGACGCTCGCTTTCAGCCTTGTCTTGCTCCTCTTTCCTTTTCCTCTCTTCTTCCTTCTTCCTCTGCTCTTTCTCTTTCCTTTTGTGGGCTTATTATTTCTTCATCTTTTTGGTGTCATATTTTACTTGCTTCCCCTTCTTTTCTTGCTCTTCTTTGGCCTTCTCTTTAGCCTCCTTCTAATATTTAGCCTCTCTTTCTGGTTGCTGGGCCAAGAGATTGGGTGCTGTCTCTATAGTTTTTCCCTTGGATGATGAAGCTCCCCCCGTGGTCTGTGCTCTTTCTTCTAAGGTCTGGTCATCTTGGCATTCCTGACCTTCTTGATCGACGGATTCATCTTCAGTTTTAGATTCTGTCTTCAGTGGAGCAGTCAGTGTGTTGATATCTCCACCTGAATTTTGCTCGTTTGTAATGTGCGGGGACGATCGTGTTAGGGTCATATGTCCGGTGCCCCATAGTGGGAAAATGGAGTCCTTTCATCTGCTCGGTTTCTGCCTCCACCCCTCTAAAATATTTGACTGTATAGGCACCGATCGTGAGTGGTAGAGTTGGCCATTGATTTTTCTTGCCTTTGGTTAGTACTTTGGTGAACCGTCTGGACATTTGATAACATATTTCCTGGAGCAGGAGTTTGTCTATCGCAAACTTGGGCAGTGTGTGAGGGGCGTTGAGGGACCCGAACACACTAATAGGAGTAGATTATGCATCCGAGAACCAGATGAACTACCTAAGTTATTGTTTCCATTTCCCGCCAGGACATGCAGGGAGCCTCCGTCCCGAATAATCTTCGATACAAGGCTGGGATAAAAATATCTGATATTGACTCCATATCTTTCTTGTACCAGGAGTCCCAAAACACCCTGAGATGCTTATGAATCAGGTTGTTTTTCTCTGCTACCCAGTTGCGCACATCCATTGAAGCTACACCTTGCACATACTGCATCTAAAAGTTACGAAGCCATGTAAAACTTGGATGCAAAACCATAGTCAAGGGCAAGCACTGAATTGATGTTAGATTTGAGGGTTGCAATAATTATATTGGCCCAATTAAAGCGGGTGTCGTGTACTGTGATTGCGTACATGAGACAACCCCATGTACCACTGAAACTAGTCACATCCGGGCGGCCATACATTATGCACATCATTGCGGCCACAAGTTTGTATGTCGTTCTAAGGCCTTGTGTCGGATATTCTTGGTCCTTTTTAAATCAGAAATTCTCTGGTTCTTCCCACCATCCTTTCAAAATATTGGGTATGGGCACGGCATGGGTCTTACATAATTCATTTTTGACTGTTTTCTCCCTGGCAGAAAATCTGTAATACACCTTGATGTCTTGTCCTTTCAGAACAGCCATAGCATCCCCAGCATGATCCCATATAACCCAGTGTTCGGGATTGACTCTCTGCAAGATCCAGTCTATAATCTCTGCACAAGGGAATACTGATGGGTGGGCTCATGCGTAATGCAACTTGGACCGTTTTACCTGTATATATACCTGCCTATCTGGAAGGTCCTATGGGAAATTGGGTTTGGTCAATTCCTGGTATATTTGGTACCAGGTCATGCTGTCTCCCTGGCCAAAGGTACATACTGAGTCCCCATACATGGGGGCAGGGGAGAATTGTAACTCCTCTTCTTCCACAACTTCCACCTCAGGACTTTTGTTCATCTTTCAGACTACTGAGGGACCCATGTCACTTGAGGGTAATGAGATGGATACGCAACTTAGCTATGCTTCAATATTACCTGGTATTGTCAGAAAACCATCCCACGATAAGACAGAATTCATATTATTAATAATAGGGCTATATATGGAAAATTATGGCCAAAGGAATGGGAAAACCTGTGACCAGGTTGCTGGGTTGCGCAGGGGTGCGTTCGATATGAAATGTGACTTAGCGACCTAGCGACCAGGTCGCTAGGTCGTTGATTGATCAATTTGCAAGGAAATGTGACTTAGCGACCTAGCAAATGGGTTGTTGGGTCACTAGGTTGATAATTGATCAATTTGAAATGAGATGTGATTTAGCGACTTAGTGACCTACGACTGGGTCGCATGGTCGCAAGGTCGCAGAGTCGCACTGGACCTCGGATGGGGAACATGGATGGGCTGAGAGAAGAAAGAATAGATATAGAATGTAAGCATGCGAGGGCTCACGGGAAACAATCCTATGGTAATCATGAAGATTTAAATAGTATCGGTGAGGAAAAGGGGGAGAAACAGGAAGTCATAATAAGGAAAAAGTAGGAGGAAATGTCAACTTACCCGGAAAAAACGCGTTCCAGTCAGACTGTCAGAGGAGTTTTCCTTCTTCTTCGCGCGAGTGAAATGCGACCTCACGGGCTCCCTATTTATAAAAGGGTTGCACGTCTAAGAAATTAATCAGGTCGTTGGGTCACAAATGTCCTATGCTTAAGAAAGGCGCGACCTCGTGACCTTGCGACCTTGCTACCTAGAGGGTTGCGGGGTCACAAGGTCGCTAGGTCACAATTTTTAAGTTTGAATGAGATTTGCAACTTGGTGACCTGGCGACCTGATAGGTCGCAGGGTCACTAGGTCACAAATAAGGAAAAAATACCTATGTTGCGACTCAGCGACTTAAGGCTTTTCTTGAAATAGACTTTAACTTTAGATTCTGACTTAGCTTTTCGATGCTCAGGGGGCCCAAAAAATTTTAAATGGTGAATTTTTGGAGGGTGTTGTAGAGGCTACAACAAATGGCGATTCACTGGTAGGGTCCAGAATCTCTACTGATGATTTACCTTTGTGGGGGGGGGGGGGGGAGGGTGCCTTAGTAGGCTGTTCCTTTCACCCTTAGGTTTCCATGATTTTTCCTTTTGTACCTTGCGAGGTTGATTTGCCTGCTTGCCTGTTTAGGTGCTGGTTGACCGAGATTTTACTTCTAGATTCCAGACCGAAATGGTTGGAGTACTTCAGGGATTTCCAAGATCTGGTATAGTTATTTCGTCCTCATTGTGTTGCTTCGTTGCCTGCGAACCTCGCGGTCCAAGCGGAGTCACTGCCTAGGAGTCACGAACATTGCTCCATTGTCGGTGAGCCTGGTCAGTACCAAAGTGGAGTCATTGCATCGTCTCTCTGTGCAGCAATCCATTCTCAATCCTTTACCCTTTATTGGTGTGCTACTGCACTTATTTTAAATGTGCTCAAGGCACTTATTTGATAGAGGCAATTTTTCCTTCGCAGATGAGGGATCCTGACTTATTTTACTTGCAAGAGAGGTTTCTCCTGGTCTATATGAGGACTTTAGGTTTTCCTAGATATCCTTGCGTCACTCGAAGTTAGCCCTATTCCATTTCAGTCTAGTTTCCACTTTGACCAACTTTATTTTCACAGATACCCTTTCAAGCTTGCTTAGTATCACGGACTAGGTCATGTTTTACCTTTGGGTGTCAATCACAGACAAGCTCCTGCCACTTTTTGTGATTTTCAAGAAAGAATTTTCATCAACATAGATCTTGGCACAGAATGCCAATTGTGTGACTTCTACAATGCCTTCCGCCTTTTGAAGTTCTTAGAAGGACACTTATACTAATGCGCTGATTGAATAAGCGCTTTTATTGTAGGAAATGAAAAACCAAAAAATAAACAGAAAAAAAACAAAATATGGTACAAGGGTGGTGATGGCCCTCCTAGGGCCGTTAACTGAAGTATTTCTTGAGGTCATGCCCATGTACCGGGAGGACCTCGATTCTTCCCTCTATAGTTTGCAATCTGAAAGTGTGGGAACCTAGCTTCTCTTTAATCTGGAATGGACCTGTCCAAAGGGCTTGGAATTTTGAATGTTTCCCTTTCTCCTCGTGAGCTTTATCCCATTTAAGAACAAGGTCTCCTATTTCAAAAAATTTATTCCCGGCAAACCTTTTATCAAACTATCTCTTAATCCAACTTTGGTGGATGGCAAATTTTTCTCAGGTTTTTTGCCTTTCCTCCTCCAATTTCAATAATGTGTCAATTCGGGATTGCAAGGTGGGGCATGGGGTGCCATGGGTCTCTTGGGGCAACTGGAGGGCTGGGAGAGATATGTGGGGAGGAAGGATGGCCTCTTTTCCATATACAAGAAAAAATGGGGAGGTGCTGAGCGAAGATTTGGGTGTGACCCGATCAACCTAAAGGGTGTTATGGAGGGTGTTATGCTAGTTTTGTTGGTGGGACAGTAGGGTATTTTTGATGATGTAGAAAAGGTTCTTATTACTTGAATCGGCTAACCCATTCCCTTGGGGTAATAGTTTGCAGAGTGTTTAAGTACAATACCATTTTCCAAAGAAAAATCATACAACTTGAAAGATGAAAAACAAGTTGCATTGTCAAAAACAAGAGAGGTTGGAACGCCAAACCTGGTCATGATACAATGAGTGAAAAAATATTTTACCTCTTTATCATTGATATGGCGTAGAGGTATTGCTTCAATCCACCTGGTGAAATAGTCGGTAGCAGTGAGGATATACCGATGTTTCTTGGAGGAGTACGATGAGATTTCTCCAATCACGACCAACCACCATTGTTGAAAAGGTTCCTTTACTGCCACCGACTGTAATGAAGCGGCTAGTCGTGTTTCCTAGTTCGCGAATTTTTGACATTGAGCACACTTTTGTACATATGCGTGAGCATCCTTGAAGAGGGATAGCCAATAGTTGCCAACGCGCATTCTTTTGTGGGCAGTTGTAGCACCTGCATAATGCCCTCTAGCTGGTCCATCGTGTAGTTCTGTCAGGACGCTTTGTGCTTCATCTTGTTCCAGGAAGTGTAGTAGGACTCCATTGTAATGTTTCTTGAAAATTTTTCCTTTTACTAACTAGTAGGATGTAGCTTTCAGCCTTATTTCCCATTTCTGCTGAGCAGTTAAAACAAGATCCACAACACCGTGGGCCAAATATTTCAAAATGTCAGATTACCAAGAAAGGTTTCCTTGCTGAGGCACGTTGTCAATCTGATACATGTCGATTTCTTTCTACCAGCATTCTTCTTCGCACCCATGTGAATGTGCAGCCTCCATGGCCATTTGGTAGAGTCCATGATCTTTGAAAGTATGTGCATGCTTGAACTCCAGATCATACTCTTGGAGACATGTTATCCATTTTCCTCGTCTTTCGCCCAGCCCTTGCTGCACAAAAAGTGAGTGAACAACTCAGTGAGGGATGAACACTGTGACATGGTTCTTCAAGATGTATGGTCGGAAATGCTTGACCTCTTTGTATACTACGTAAGCCTGCTTTTCAATCTCGGGGTAATTCAGTTCAACACCTTGCAAACCGGCACTCATGAATGATATGGGTCATTCATCGTTGTTAGCATCTTTCTGTGTGAGGACATCCGCGAGTGATGAATCCGAGGAAAAATTATATAAGATGAAACCTTTGCTGAAGTCTGGGCTTCAGAGGGATGGTGCTTCTGCAATGGCCTGCTTGATCTTATCGAATGCTCCCTTCTTGGGTGGATTCCATTTTAAACTTGCATTCTTTTTAATCATCCCTTGCAAAGGCCTGACTATTTGAACAAAATATAATATGAATTTTCGTACAAAGTTGATTTTCCCAAGGAAGGATTGCATGGCCTTTTTGTTACTAGGAAGTGGAATCTGGGCGATGACCTTTGTTCGCTCGGGATCTACAAATATACCATTCTTGGTTATGATATGACCTAGAAAATTCCCCTCAGACATAGTGAAGACACTTTTCTTTGGGTTGAGTGAGATCCCATACTTTCTGCATCTTTCGAAAATCTGCCTGAGGTGACGTAAGTGATTGCCTCTGTGCTTTGAAAACACGGTGACATCGTCCAAGTATACTACCATGCTTTGTCCTATTAGACCTAGAAAAGCTATGTCCATAGCCCATTGGAATATCACCCCAACATTTATCAATCCGAAGGGCATGCGCGTAAAAGCGAAAGTTCCCCATTTAGTCTAGAATGTAGTTTTTAATCTGTCAGGTTCCGCTACTAGTACTTTTTTATACCTGAAAAAACCATCCAACAAAGAGAACATCTCCGATCCAGATACGACTTACAGTATCTGTTCCATAGGGGGAACTGGGTAGTTATCTTTGTTTGAGGCTCGGTTTGGATTTTGAAAATCCACACACAAACGGATCTCACCAAAATTTTTTCGTACCGGAACCAGATTCGATACCCAAGTGGAGTCTTAGACTTTGAAGATTATGTGTGCATCCAAAAGCTTCTTAAGTTCTTTCTGAATCATTGGTTCCAGTGTAGGGTGCACTTTTCTTATATTTTTCTGGAAAGGCTTCACTCCTTCCTTCATAGGGATCACATGCTGAATAATTCGAGTGTGATAAGTACGTAGTTCATCATATGTCCAAGCGAACACGTATCGGTATTTCTGGAACAGTTCGATGAAATCTTGCCTCTCATGATTTGAACAATCTTTCCCGAGGTTGATGAACTTTGGGTCCTTATCTGTCCCTAAGTTTACCTGTTGATTTGCTAGAGTGGAGCTCTGTACTTTAGTGTTGGGGGGTCCACGGAAATGGTTATGCAGATCAAAAAAAATTTCAAGTGGCATTATTCCCTTGGGCATGGGATTTTCCTTGTGTTTCTCTCGTTCTTCCTGCAAGGCTTGATCATGGTCAGCTTCCTCTATCACTGCATATTTTAACACCTCGGTGTTGAGCATGAATTCAAGTACCTATTGATCATCATCAAAGACACGTAAATTAGTGATGTTATCTGGCATAGATGCTTTATACACTATTTCAATAGAAAAACCATCCCTTAGAGGGGTGAACCTAGCAGCAACGTTAGCCAGAGTATCAACTGCCGAATTATGCATCCTAAGCATAGATATAACACCAAACGCATAAAAAGCATAAATTAAATGCCATACCTCTTGTTGGTAAGCTTTCAAGTGCAAAGATAAGCAATGGATGGGATTGCATACCTGGCGAGTGATGATTTCAGAATCTCCAATAACCTTTAAGCATTTCACCTTTAGGTCGAACGCTTTTTTGAGGCTGAGGACTAAGGCCTCATATTCAGCGGTATTGTTGGTGCATTGAAATTCTAGCCGGCATGAGATAAAAAACTTGTTCTTTTGGGGGTCCAACAAGATGCAGCCCACACCTTCTCCGTCATGCATCTTGGAGCCGTCATAATACAAGGTCCATACCTCGTCTTCTAGTTTCTCCGGAACTATGGGCTAGGGAAAGATTTCAGTTTGGTTTATGATGGGTATAGATTGGTCTTCAGTGATGAGCATTAGCTTTGATTGGATGTTTGGGTTTACCAGGGACTAAGGGGGATGGTAACATCCGAAGATGGCATCTAAGAAACACATGCCAACCTCTTCTTGGGCAAAGCTAACAGGTTCATTGGTAGCGTCCAAGTCGGTCACAATATGTGTCATATAAGGTTCACTTTCAACTCTGATTTGGTTGTTTCGACCCTTGTAGGGAAGCCATAGGTGAGACCAATCGGTAGAAAAATATCCTTGTAGCTTACTGGACCAGTCCCTGCTCAACAAGAGACTGTAGGCTTCCAGGATGTCTACAACTACTATGTCTATGCACTGGTGGACTCTGCAGTCAGAAAATAGGCAGATGATGACATTATTTAGTTCACCTACAACAGGCACTTGCGATCTATCGAGCTAAATAATCCTAGCATCAGTTTTCTCCGGGAAAATATTTAACTTCTTGCAGACAGATAGGGGCATGACATTTGTGGAAGCGCTAGAGTCGGCCAGGCAGTTATGAACATTAAAGTTAAAGATTTCAAAATATAGGAGAAAGGGGGGAGTAGATCCCCTAGAGTTCATATTTACGGCATTCACAATATATTGGAGGCTTTTACTAGCTTGGGAAGATGTGTTGCTCATGGGTTTGGTTGTCGAGGCATTGGCAAAGGCTTTGAGCATAAGCTCCCATTGGTTGGTGATGCGAGCGAGCTCATAAAGAGAGATGTTGGCTCTAGTTTTCTTCATATCCTCAATAATTTTGTAACTAGAATCACAGTGTGGAATAGTCTTAGCGAGGGTTTTGGGTGACCCTACCAAAAATTTTCTCTTTTAGTTTGTTCGGGTGTTGGTAGGAGCGGACTTCTCGAGAATAGCAGCATGGTGCTCATTCCCTGGCGGTAAGATATTTCTTAAGAAGGCCCTCCTACTCTCTTCGAAGGACTATTTAGGAACCATTCCTCTGCTTCTTAGGCCATATTTTCGCACAGGTTTGGCTTTAGGATCATCAGCCACGTTAATGTTGGTGATGGTATGAGTGCTTTCCCCACGAATCAAATCAAATGCAAGGACGGTAGATCCTAGTTCTTCATCTGGGGGCAGGTTTTCTTCATTGTCAGAGACATCGTCTTCACCTACTTCCCCTGGGGTTTGATCATCTAAAAGTCGATTCAATACTGCAATCATGCTACCAATCCATTAGGGGCATGTCTTATCAGAGTGGGTGGCTTGGTGGAAAGAAAAGAAATTATCTTTTTCCGATTTCTTCCACGTTAAGAACGACATTTGTGTTTGATGGGGGTCGACTGATTGTGGGGGTATTATTTTTGAAAAAATTCTTTTGCATCTTGGTGCCAGTAGTGGGTTCAATTCCTTTTCTCTTTAGATAAGAAAATTCATTGGTTAATAACTTAAGGGACTTTGCTATACCTTTGAAGTCAAAAGTATCTTTGTCCTTATCCCTAGTTTTGAATGTGGAAGACTAGTTCCTTTTCGAGGCAGGTTTATGATCGTATCGACCTTCATGTTCGATGACCCCTATGGAAAGCATGTCCTTTTCTACGGCAAGGAAAGTGGCATAATTTACTCCAAGGGTATCCCTAGCCTCGTGCTTTACGAATACGATAATGTCTCTGGGAAGAGCCTTTATGTAGTAGTCTATAGTGATGAAGTCATCCAATGCCAAGTTGGGAGGGGAATTTTTTCAATATGGTAGCAAAACATTGATTGAAATCTCTGACCTTCTCTTTCTTTTGGAATTTGAGTGTACTCAACTCCGTGAGGAGCATGGAGGGGGTCTTGTCCTCCGAAAAATTCTAAAGGAAAGTGCGACGGAATTGATACCATGAAGTAATCGAAGCACTTGGGAGAGACCTATACCAGGTGGCTATTTTTTTTTCAAGGGTATCAGGAAAAATACGATAGGTGACATCATCTACTTTGACTCTCATCATTTGCAGTGAAAGATAGAATTTTCTTATGTGGTCTTTGGCCAGCGTGCCTTTCTCAAGGTCAAACTTGGGAAGGTGTTTTTCGGGGTGTATAGGCATGTCGTGAAGAGGGCCATGCAGATCTAATGGACATTGGGCCATCCAAGCAAGCAGTTGTACCTTCCTGGCATGCTCGTTTCCTATTTCTGACTCAGATTCACTTCCCACACCCGACGCGGATGCTTCTCCTTCATGGTGGGAGTGCTCGCCTTGACGTCCCCCATGGTTTGCCATATTTCTAATGTTTCTCCAATTATAGATGGGGCCTCTATTTTGGTTTTGATGGCGGTGGGCACTTTGGTGACCTTGGCCATGGCCTCTGATTCCCCGACCTCTATTCCCTTGGCCTCTATTTTCCTCGCCCCCCCTGGTGGAATGTGAACTTGGGTGTTGTCATTTTGGGTCTGGTCAGGTTTAGGGCCATCATGGGGCCCATTAATGTGGCGACCTTCCTCTGCTGCTCCTTGGGGCCTAGTAATAGGTTCATTATTCTCAACTATCGTTGTGAGGTCTTCAACCATTAGATTTGTCAACTAGGGCAGGGTATTTACAAGGGCACTGTCGCGAGTGAGGTTAGCTACGAGGGTCCTAGTATGGGTTAGAAAACTCATGACTGGAGTGATTTGGAAATATCTGATGAGGTTGTAGGAAATCGGGTCCAGAACTCTTAACTGATCCCTGGTAACCTCATAATAAGGAGCTTCCTCCCCTTGGGCATCTTCAAAAGGGGGAGGATCAGTGTCATCGTGTATGGCCTCCCCTTGGGGAGTTTGTAACGGAATATTACTCATGTGCTGGGAGCCTGCCATAGGCCCTCCTTCTAGCGCCAAATCTGTTGACGGCAAAATTTGTCTGGTCAACAGCAAGGGATCTCCCTGGTAAAAAGTCCCAACTAGACACTAAACCATTTGGAATAGGGATCCCATCCGGGGTGTGGGTCCCGCTACCACTTAATTCTCCTTTCCTTGGGTCTCAGTAGGACCCTATAAACCTGCGGACACATGCTTATTTAGATGATACAAGACACATGATTGATGAATTAAATGAACATACAACACTATGCATAGCAAGCTGAATTAAGAAGCATGGGCCCAAAGGAAATGTTGTCAATATCATATCATTAGGGTCATGCTTGTACATTGTTCTTACCATAGAAGAAACAATTATTTATGGCAGAATAACCTTCACTTCCTTAAATTATTTTGATGATAATATAAATGTCAGTAAACAAAGTTATTAACATTCATTGAGAAATTGAAATAAACTTAGCACCATTAACACATGTTTATAATACTATAATGCATAAATGATGTAATTGGAAACATAGTTTCATTAATCAAAATATGTTAGAAGCTAAAAACAGAATACTCATAGTGTTCACACATTGACCAACATCAGATCCAAAAATAGAGTTAACAAATGCTTGTATTCATACTAAAAAATGTGTAGTCCTTCTATACAATGCTCTATATCTCTGTGAGTCCCCTAAGAAAAAAGGTCCTTACAATTTCTCGAAGGAGTTATTTATAACACAAAAATTTCCCTTTGGACTTTCGACATTCCACCTTCCGGACCGTTGGGCTACCCTGCGACCTGGTGGATTCTGTGACCTGCGACCTGCGACCTGATGGATTCTGCGATATGCGACCTTCCTTGTTCTACGACTTGTGAAATGCCTTGATCATTTTTTGAGCTGAGTGATTTCTAGGCCAGGAATGATCACTTGTAGCTGGTCTCAGAGGTAGGTCTACCATGCTTGATAATCTTCAGCAATCCGGGTGACCAATGGTGTGTCTTCCTTTAATCTATGTATGCATTCAAGTGCATTTGTAATCAGGGTATCCCTTTTGATATTAATATGATTTGACAAGGATGCCAACTTAGTGTAGATTTTCACTGGTGTCACAATAAACTAGACTAGATTTTCCATTGATTCCTATAGATCTTGGGAAGTTGTTCCTTGCTCGATGGGTTGCATGAAGGCTTTGATATCTTGATCGATCTGCTGCCAAGTCCTGTCTTCACTCAGAGGGCCGAGGGGAGGAATGTGATGTAACTGGACCATTGATTCTATGCCACTAATCAAGTGATCATATGTGGTCATCACCTTCTCCAAATATTTGACCAGCTTTTCCTTAGATTGTACCCCAATTTAGATCTGAGCCTTATCATTCTAGGTAATGATCTAGTCCCTCTTCGGCAAGGTAGCTAGAGCTTGTGGGTATGCATTGGACCATTCCAGGACGCGATCTAAAGTAGTGAAGGCCTCTTTAAGCTGGGCATTATTTTTCTTTGTTTCAGCCTAAGCCTTTAGCGGTGGTGAAACATTTTGCTTTATAGAAAACATCTCTATGTACACCTGCCTTATAGTGACTTCTAGTGTGACCACCTCTCCTTGGATGGTCAGTTTTGTTTCATTTGAGGAAGTGTTGCGAGCCTGTAGCTGTTGTACCTCTTCTTCCAATGCTTTCTTTTCCAGGTCTGCCTTGGTTGTTTTCTGCTCTGAAGCCTGCAATATGTTCTGTAAGGCCACAATTTCTTTGCTCATCCTGCTAACATTATCCTTTGTGGCAACTGAAAATGTTGTGCCGACTGAGGCGATCATTACTGGATTTCTCCAAGTGTCTAGTATGATATCCTTGCTGGTGGTAGTTGTGAGAGGTTTAGTGCGGTCTCGCATTAGGAATATCCTCTTTTCTTGCCAAATCTTGTGTGAGAATTAGTCATAGGAGATCCTGGTAAGATCAGATACTTCTTCATCCTGTCCCATAGCAACGCCCAATTCAGAGAGGGCAACATGAGCTGTACTCACAGGGCTCATTTGAAGCATCTCGATATCAGTATCAGGAGGAGGCATCTTGTTGCCCTCTACCTCTTCGGTTGCCTTGTCTTTTGCCGTCCTATCTTCTTCCTCCTTCCTCCTTTGTTCAGTTGCCAGTCTTTCCTGCTCTTCCTTTATGAGTCGTTCGGCTTCCACTTTATCTTTGCTTTCTTTTAACCGTCGTTCACTTTCAGCCCTGTCTTGATCCTATTTCCTTTTCTGCCCTTCTTCCTTCTTCCTCTGCTCTTCCTATTTCCTTTTGCGGGCTTCTTCTTCCTTCATATTTTTTGGGTCATCTTTTACTTGCTTCCCCTTCTTTTCCTATTCTGCTTTGGCCTTCGCTTCAGCCTCCTTCTAAGATTTAGCCTATCTTTCTCGTTGTTGGGCCACCAGATCGGGTGATGTCTCTGTAGTTGTTCCCTTGGATGAGGAAGCTCCCCCCATGTTCAGTGCTCTTTCTTCTAAGGTCTGGATGTCTTGGCCTTCCTAACCTTATTGATCGATGGATTAATCTGGGGCATACTCCTTATATTTATTATACCAATTTCAGATTCTGTCTCTAGTGGAGTAGTCAGTGTGTTGATAGCTCCACCAAAATTTGGCTCGTTTGCAATATGCGGGACGATCCTATTAGGGTCATACGTCTGGTGTGCCATAGTGGGAAAATGGAATCCTTTCATCAGCTTAGTTTTTGCCTCCACCCCTTTGAAATCTTTGACAGTATAGGTGCCGATGGTGAGTGGTAGAGTTGGGCATGGATTTTTCTTGCCTTTGGTTAGTACTTTGGTGAACTCTTCGGACATCTGATAGCATATTTCCTGGAGCAGGAGTTTGTTTGTCGCAAACTTGGGCAGTACATGAGGGGCTTTGAGGGACCCAAACACTCTGATAGTAGTAGATTCTGCATCAAGGAACTAGTGGGCTACCTGAGTTATTATTTCCATTTCCCACCAGAACATGCAAGGAGCCTCCATCCTGAATAATCTGTGATAGAGGGCTGGGATAGAAATATCTGATATTGAATCCATATCTTGCTTGTACTGGGAGTCCCAAAACACCCTGAGATGCATATGAATCAGGCCGCTTTTCTCTACTACCCAGTTGTGCGCCCATCCGTCGAAGCTGCACCTCGCACAGAATGCATCTAAAAGGTACAAAGCCATCTAAAAATCGGATGTAAAACCGTCGTCAGGGGAAAGTGTTGATTTGATGTTATATTTGAGGGTTGCTATAATTATATTAGCCCAATTAAAGCGGGCATCGTGTACTGTGATGGCGTACATGAGACAGACCCATGTACCACTGAAACTGGTCACATCAGGGTGGCCATACATTCTTCACATCATCGTGGCCACAAGTTTGTATGTCATTCTAAGGCCTTGCGTCAGATATTCTTGGTCCTTTTTAACCTGAAAATTCTTCGGTTCTTCCCACCATCCTTTCAAAATCTCGGGTATGGGCATGGCATGGGTCTTACACCATTCTTCATTGAGTTTCTGCTCCCTGGCAGGAAATCTGTAATACACCTCAATGTCTTGTCCTTTCAGAGCAGCCACAGCATCCCCGGCATGATCCCATATAACCCAGTGTTCGAGATCGACTCTCTGCAAGATCCAGTCTATAATCTCTGCACAAACGAATACTAACGGGTGGGCTCTTGCGTAATGAAACTTGGACCGTTTTACCTATATATATACCTGCCTATCTGGAACGTCCTCTAGGAAATTGGGTTTGGTGAATTTCTGGTATATTTGGTACCAGATCATGTTGTCTCTCCGGCCAAAGGTAAATACTGAGTCCCCATACATGGGGGTAGGGAAGAATTGTAACTCCTCCTCTTCCACAACTTCCACCTCAAGACTTTTGTTCCTCTTTCGAATTGCTGGGGTACCCATGTCGCTTGAGGGAGATGAGATGGATACGCAACTTATCTCTACTTTAATATTACTTGGTATTTTCTGAAAACTTGTGACCTAGCGACCTTGCAACTAGGTCGCTGGGTCGCTGGGTCGTGCAGGGGTGCATTCAAGAGGAAATGTGACTTAGTGACCTGGCGACCGTGTCGCTGGGTCGCTGATTGATCAATTTCCAAGGAAATGAAACTTAGATGACTAGCAACCAGGTCGTTGGGTCATCAGGTCGCTGATTGATCAATTTGAAATGAGATGCGACTTAGCGACCTGCGACAAGATCGCATGGTCGCAAGGTTACAGAGTTGCATTGGGCCTCGGATGGGGAACATGGATGGGCTGAGAGCAGAAAGAAGAAATCCTATGGTAAGCATGAATCTTTAAAGAGTATCGGTGAGGAAAAGGGGGAGAAATAGGCAGTCATAATAAGGAAAAATCAGGATTAAATGTCAACTTACCCGAAAAAATTGCATTCCAATCAGACTGTTAGAGGCGTTTTCCTTCTTCTTCACGCGAATGAAATGCGACCTAGCGACCTCCCTATTTATAAAAGGGTCGCACGTGCGATCAATTAATGAGGTTTTTGGGTCGCAAATGTCATGTGCTTAAGAGATGCACGACCTCACGACCTTGTGACTTTGGGACCTAGAGGGTCGCGGGATCACAAGGTCGCTAGGTCGTGATTTTTAAGTTTGAATGATATTTGCGACTTGGCGACCTGGAAACCTGATAGGTCGTAGGGTCACTAGGTCAGAAATAGGGAAAAAATACCTAAGCTGCGACTCAGTGACTTACGGCTTTTCCTGAAATAGACTTGAACTTTAGATTCTAACTTAGCTTTTCGATGCTCAGGGGGCCCAAAAAATTTTAGATGGTGAATTTTTGGAGGATGTTGTAGAGCCTACAACAGGTTCGTACAAACTTAGAGGTGATAGTGCTATATCCACAATAGGTTAGGTTATACTCATGTCACCCTCATTCATGAAATAATTTCAAGGTGTTCAGAGACCATTCCTCCAACTAATTATAGTGAAAAATTCTCACAGAATCATAATTGAACATGATTCTAATTATGAAAGTGAAAATTTCATTCATTCAAGTGATAATTTACATTACATGAAAGAGAAAGGACTATTCTACTTGTAGAATTAAAGCTACTCTACATTTTACATTAGATCAAATCTGTAACATACATTCATGTATCATTGAACTAATTTACATCTACCTGAAAATAAGGAATCTAACTGTTAACATGATTATGCACAAAAACCCTAACTATAACTTTTCTTTACTATCTGTTGGTTGCAGTGGTGAAAATAGAAGGTTGGAGTGGTATTTAAGTCTTCCTTAATAATAAAATCACAAGTTGAAGGTTATTATTCAGCTTAACTAGTCTATGTTCAAAGTGAGAAGAAAAACTAGTTGAAAATAACACTGCTACAAGGTTGTTATAGGAGTTGCTACAAGAGTTCTTGTATTGCGACAGAAGGCCCTATTTTGCTATAGGAGGGGTTCTGAGAGCTCTTTGAGGTTAGAAAAGGTATATTGAGGGTAGGAAAAGATGGATGAAGATAGGAGGAAGTGAATGAAGGGTGTGGGAGCCCCCTAACTATATCGAGTACCTCTCATAGGTTTATCTTGAACCAAGGTTAATGCCCACTGTGTATTCCCTTTTACTTAACATAATGACAATGGAAATAGAGTTTGGGAGAAATGTGAGGTACATAGGAAGAAGACGAAAAGGTCCAGGTGGAGATGGAAATATTTTCCCACCCTTGCAGATCAACAAAACCCTACAACTAGACAAATACATGCATCAAATGACCAATAACACAATGAGATAAACTATCATGGAAAATATGAGTTGAATTTGACTAATATATATTCTATTCGACAATAATACTCTGATCACTAAACTAACTCCTAAGTTTCATAGAGTAATAATGCAAAAGGATCACATCTAACATCTATACATTTCAAAGAAATCATAAACAAATATTTTTGGAGTGAGATTCTAAATCTTTCCAATCACTCTTCCCAAAAGAGAGGTGATAGGTAAGCCTGCAATTGCAAGTTTATATAGCTTAACATCTAATAAAACAAGAGAAATACATGAAATATTATGAAATAAGAACACAAAATAAATAAAAAAGAGGGATTAAAGCCTCTGGGTTGGGTCGAAACCCAGGGGTTTCATCCCTTTAAAATTAACTCATATGCAGATGAATGGTGAAATTTTCATTAACAGGAAAAAATAGTTGCATACATCATATGAAAGTTAATAATAACAATGTCAATCACTAAACCTAGTAGCTACTCTTAGCTGAATTGTTGGAACAGGGTCTCCCACAAGCTGCGAAACTAGTCTATTTTGAATACTTTTGATTAGATTTAATCTAGCGCAGGGGTTTTGGGGCGGGTCAAAGCCCCAAAAGCGTTGTAATGGATAAAAGGGTAAACTAGGGATCCAAAAACCATGGTTTTTGGACCATAGGAACGTCTAGGCTAGATTATTATAAATAAAGGAACATTTTTGTATTGTAAGGTAGGAATGATGAGATATTGATGCGAATTGTGGTTTAAGCTATCTGTTTGGGTTTTGGGGAAAGGACTCTTACTGGTTGTGTGCGCGGAGATCCAAGTCCAACTATGTGTGGACCCTACTACTCTATGCGTAGGCTAGGAAGGGAATTGTAAGGAGGAACTGATGAATGAATGAATAAGAAAGTTTGATAGAGAACTGAATCTGTGAGTACTCTTTGTTTGAATTGTTGGTAATTACTGCATTGTGTATTTTCTGTATTTGAGCTGCAAAGATATATGTAAGTGTGTTTTCTGTATCTAGATATGTTATGTTCTGCTATGAAATACTATGCTTATACTATCGTAAAAGCATATAAATAGATCTAGCGCACGTGGATGTGAATCGAGACCTAAGTGACCCTACACAGAATGAGGTAATCTGGGAATTACAGGGTCTAATGCAGCCCTGCTTGCCTTACTTATCCTTTCTCACAATGTGGAAACCTGGTTCTAGCACCCACCCATACTACTTTGGGTGAGACTTTGACCTATGAAACCAGGTGACTGCAGAAAGGGCCAGTAGTATAGGGGTTTGTTGGCAAACCTTAAGCTATGAACTTGGGTCAGGACCACTCGATCCAACAAATGGTTCCGTTGTCGGGACCTAGAGAATATTTAGAAAGGGATCAGGTAATGATAAATGAATATTGGAAGCCTAAAAGAAAGTAAATCGAAGACTGGTTTGAAAAGTAGATCCAAGAATTTGCGATAAAAGAAAATCGCAGCAAAAATTTAACGGCAAAAAGGTGGAAAAATAAGTACATTTTGATAGAAATCTACAAAATATTCTTTGTGACATTTGCGATCGAGCTTCAAGAGTGGCTGGCTAGACTCGTAGAGTTCCAAAAGTGCTGGAAGGATGAGTGAGTCACTTAGTCGACCCCAGAGCTGATTCAACAGCAGGAGAGGACTGATAATACTATCACATGCATGGTCGATCATTGGGTGGATAGTGTACTAGGAGGATTTGTGACAGCATTTGCCATCGATCTGTTTGTACCATACTCTAAGGCTGAATGAAGATTCTTTAAAGGGTTCCGAGGCAAACTTTTGAGGACATTACCATTGCTGATTAAGATATTACTGTGTGAAAAGAGCATTCTGTATAGTCATACCGACTAAATGACTCTGGATCTAGACAGAAGCGTGACGCGTAGTGGTAAATACTATCGGACCAGTCTTGATGAGGGGAGATCCACCTATAATCCGTTGCAAGAACTAGTTGCGCAAGATTCCCCAGCTACACCGCCACCTAGGCAGCACAAAGGTAAGAACTCTCCCATACTACCAACCCTACTGGGCAACAGTATGGCTGTGCACCTGAGATTACCTACTTTCAAAGGGGTAGGGGATGAATACATGGACCACTTTTGATTTGTTGCAGACTCCGTCTGGACTATGCATAATGTGGCAACCGATATGATAAAGAAGGCGCAGTTGTCTCTAGCATTTGAGGATAGGGCACTGGATTGGTATATGAGATACATTGCCCAGAATGGGGGTGCATCTATTCAAGATATCAAAGATGCTTTGAAACAACAGTTCCAAAAGCCAAAGTATTAGTCTCAACTGGTAGCAGAAGTAAGAGACTTCAAGCAAGGTGCGTCTGAGTCGATATGGGAGGTCGATCAGCGGTTGAAGAGAGAAATCAGGGAAGGAGGATTCAAGTATGATGATAGGCAACACACAGAGTAGTTAATCGCTATGTTATTACCTCACCTACGTACATAAATGACTCACCAAACCTTTGAATCACGGGAAAAGGCTGTGGAAGTCGCTATGAAACTAGAACCTGCACCCAGAGAGGATATGTCGGTAGGGGTGCAACAAATTCAGGAATAGCTTGGGGCTATGCATATGGAAATTCAGAACCTACGAAAGGAGCAAGGAAAGGATGGCCGCGTAGATCTATGGTGCATACGATGTCGGGTATCTAGCCACATGAAGGATCAATGTCCTCTACTAGCAGATTACATGTAGGTAGGAGGACCTAGTCCAGTGCGCCCAGGAGCAAGTGGGGAATCCATCCTAGCACGACCAGGTTGGTGCGGATCTATGCTGTGGTGTGATGACTGTCGTGTAGCCAGACTGAATGATACTAACCATTTCCCTCGACTAGGTGCGTATGTCCTAGAGCTGAAGCAACAATGGTGTAGGTTCTGTCGGTCGGTAGGACACGATGAGAAGAACTGTCGTACTTATGACTTGATGATAGATTGTGGGAACTTATATAGGGTACAATGAGACACTGCATCGCCAAGCCTATCTGCGCACCTGGTAGTATCCCCAGCCTGAGGCAGAAGAGGTTGGGGAGGAAGCACAGGACGAGAACGTGGGTACCTAGTCTGTTATAACTGTGGATAGATAGAACATTTCGCCAGAGAATGTCCAAATCCCACTCGACCATCATGCAAGTATTGTAGACAGCTGGACCATGTGGTGGAGGATTGCCCAATTTTAATAGCCAAAATGCAGGAAAAATAGCCCACTCATACACAGAATGTGCAAAAAGTTAAAACCGAGCTAAGAAATATAGATCCAAGTGTAAAATTCATAACGCATAGTGGGAGGATCACCCAGGGAGAAAATGAGGAGCTTGCCTCTCGGGAAGGAGTGAACTTCAACGAACAGGAATCGCTAGCAGCCAACACGTAGCTACCGAACAATATAGGGGAGGGGGTTGAGCCCTTCCTACAGGTATGTATGAAGCTGCTACGAAATCCGTAGGCCATAGAGAACCTCCAAGCATTAATGAATTCCTGTGTAGCTCAACTCAATTTGATTCCCGGGACCAATGATGTACACAAACTATACAGTTATAAAAAACGCATTGGAAGACAAATGTCGTTGACTGCGCAGATTGGTGACTATGAGATGGATCACATTATTCTTGATCTAGGGTCAGATGTGAGCGTGTTACCAAAAAAAACATGGCAACGAATGGGAGAGCCTAGATTGGAATGTCCACCATCCAGCTGCGTATGGCGAATCAACAGAAGATAATCCCTCTAGGAAGGTTGCCAAAAGTCATGGTAGATATCGCAGGAGTAAAAGTCCTAACTGACTTCGAAGTCATAGAAATTGTGGAGGATGCAGATCCATACCTCACACTCCTAGGACTGGACTGGGCTATAGACATAGGGGGTTTCATCAATCTCAAAAAGCACAGCATGGTGTTTGAGAACAACGGTATGTGCGTAATAGTCCCGCTAGATCCAACAGAAGGTGCACAGTATACCAAGCCAGCCTATGAGGAGGAGGAAATAGATCACATTTACAAATTAACTTCGTGGAATGAAGATTGGGTTAACCCCACTACCAGAGTACTCTGCTAGGAAAAGGACAGTGATTGTTTCTCCAACTCTGATGAGGAACTGGAACATTGGCAAGGACGATTGCACGAGGTGTCAACGCTATGATGTCTTCGGACCATCAGGAATTTCTGCCACATCTCTACCAAGGTAAGAGTCCTACCCTACCATGATAATGCATGTAATACCATGATGTTGGTTGAAACCCAAATTCCTAAGGAACACAGGCTAGGGGTACTACCGCTAACCTTGTGCGAAGCACCTACACATTGGTGGGGTATGCAAGAGAAGTACCAGAGTAGGATGATCCTACGCTTAAGGACCCCAGCTGACAGACGGGCCCTGAGGTCAGTAGACCCATGTAGATACTTGCTAACATACGACACTCAAGGGTGCGATAGGACCCCACGCGAATAGTCTCCCTTGTTTATCAATGACCTAGGTCTACGTTCGACTACAGAGGTACACAAACCCACGCGCATCGGGGAGAATTGACGAACACTTCAAATGACGAATGTTATGCGGACGCTTGATGTAGCCCTACCATACAAGAGCGTCCCGTCCAAGGGAGAGGTGATCTGATCAAGAAGTTTGGAGGACAAGTTACTAAGCTGGTACCTGAACCATGTTACGCACACCTGGTGCCAGCGCTAATTTGGGGTACACGAATAGCATGCAGGCATCATCCGAGGCTTTTCAACTCATGGGAAAGTCCTCAAGTATGGCTAACGAGTGTTAGCCCACCCCACTTTGATAGGAAAGGAACCTTGCAGTTATGAAAAAGGAGTGGCAGACCATCAATGCAGCCATTTATGGTAAGATGGATTCGAACGAACGATGCTAAGTTTCGCGTATGGGCTACTCCGCCATGAAATAGCTCCAGAAAATGTTCAGATAGTTGGATAACTTCGCAACAGGCTATATATTGTCTCTACACCATGCCCCTATTATGTGAAGACTGGTTTACTGGGATCATTGATGTTTCCTGGGACGCAGGTCTTTCTGTTGCTATGGCGGATCCTAACCTGGCGAATGTTTCGGTCTCTGGCTATTCAGCACCTGCAGAAATCATACTGAGGGGGCATGGGAATGCTGAGTTAGTTCAAATGATTGGGCTTTGACCTTCTGCAGAGGGAATTTCCTATGAACCACGCACGAAGAGGCACCATGGCTACGCAATAGGAGTACCTGACCTTCACATCTCGGGGACAACTGTGGGACCCAACCGGATGGCCTCGGCTGATACAGCAGAGGAGCACATGCTATTATCACGATCCCCCAACCACGGTGTCGCAATCAAGTCACGCCTAATCTTGCACCAGGACAGAATGCTGAGATATAGGGATATGATGTGGCTGCTCCGCAGCCCCAGATTACCGACCAACAGAAGCCATATTTTCTCACTCCCTTGCACTTCCCTAGTTCACGATCATGCTCTAACCGTGACAGACATGCAAATAGATTCGGTGCAGCTATCCCGTGAAGCGCTACAATGACTATACACCTCGATGTTGCAAGAGATTCACCACCGTGACCGGACTATGTGACAGTAGTATGAAATATCTCTGGAAGTTCGGGCACAACGGGTCGCATTGGTCACAGAAAAAACAATATTATTCAGGAGCAGCTTACTCAGGGCATGCAATTGGTCGATGCAGCTACGCAGCTCTGGAAAATAGTCCAGTACCATCCTATGCTTCAGCATATACAAGACGACTTACGGTAGGCGGAAGCTGCTCTCGATCAGATCATAGCTCCCTTGTCCTCCAGCAGTTCTGCGCAGCGTCTAGACGTCATGGACACGATTGAGAATCTTCGCCATGCCAAGCATGTCATCAGGAAATGGTTGATACCATGGGGCGATACCACCCTCCAAATCTCCCAGGATTCTCATACCACCATTGCGTGCCTCCACCAAATGATATAATAGGTTACCACGGCTCCAGACAGCCCTGCCTCCCTGACCCTTGTCAACATTGCACAACAAGATGTTGTCCAGAGTCATGAAGTGCTCAGTCCACTTTCCCATGCTCTTGATACCTTGCATGCGCAAACCGAGGTCGTGCCACCACAGTGACGCGGGACGAGTCACAAGATTGTGTTGGGGGACTGTTGGAATAGGGTCTCCCACAAACTGTGAAACTGGTCCATTTTGAATACTTTTGATTAGATTTAATCTATCGTAGGGGTTTTGGGGTGGCTCAAAGCTCTGAAAGCATTGTAATGGGTAAAAGAGTAAAACAGGGGTCTCAAAACCACGGTTTGTGGACAATAGGAACGTCTAGGATAGATTATTATAAATAGAGGAACATTTTTGTATTGTAAGGTAGGAATGATGAGCTATTGATGTGAATTGTGGTTTAAGCTATCTATTTGGGTTTTGGGGAAAGGACTCCTGCTGACTGTGTGCAGACCCTGCTACTATGTGCGCAGGTTAGGAAGGGAATTGTAAGGAGGAACTGATGAATGAATGAATAAGAAAGGTTGATAGAGAACTAAATCTGTAAGTAATCTTTATGTGAATTGTTGGTAATTATTGCATTGTGTATTTTCTGTATTTGAGCTGCGAAGATCTATGTAAGTGTGTTTCTATATCTAGATTTTTTCTGTTCTATTATGCAATATTGTGCTACTATCATAAAAGCATATAATTATAGATCCAGTGCACATGGATTGTTGGCAATATGATGCAGAGAGTTGTCCTTGATGGCAACCCAGTGAATGAATATGAAGACATGAGATTGTTGGCATGTGTTGTCCTTGATGGCAATACACCTGATGAAGTTATTCTTGACTTGATGGACATGGTAAATGATGCAAATCTGATGTGATATGATGTTTGTTGACAATATGATGTAGAGAGTTGTTCTTGAATGGCAACCCACCTGATGAAGATGATGGAAACTTACTTGATGAAGTTGTGCTTGATAGAATATGTCTTGATGAACCTGTTTAAAGATGAAAATCTGACGTATCTACAGAGAGTACAGTAGGTAATGAAGAAAGGAATTCAATATGTGCTAGATCTATGATGAAAAGAGTATGTCTCAAGGCATACGCGGATTTTCCTAGGAGAAGTCGTGTATGCACGCGGTAAAGTACGTGCCAAGTCGCGTATGGGAAAAAGCGCTCATAAAGTGCAAAACCAGGGGTAACCACCATGGTATTGACCCATTGTATTGGGTAATGATTCGTCTAAATGACCCCGTCCAGGAATACCATCGGAAGCAATGTAGTTTTGGGCTCATGGTATTGTTTTGGCTCATGGTATTGAAAAAGGGGCTCATGGTATTGAAAAAGGGTAAACCTATATAAGGAGAAGAAATTCATTGTGCAAATGAGGAGTGTGGGTGCAAGATGTCTGAGCTTGAATGAATACTTCTCTGTGAAGTATATATGTATGGAAAGGGTAAAGGCTTGATGATAGATCTGAATCTATGATGCACCAATGAAGAAAATGATGAAGAAGGGGATCTAGATCTGAAATGTATTTGTATCTACTAGATCTGTTTATGGAGTGATTAGATCTGTGATAAGGCAAACATCTGTCTGAAGTAAAGGGTTGAATCTGAACTGAATATCTGATCTGAATAAGTATGCAGCTCTATAATGGTTGAAGATCCATACGCTAGTTCGTCGCAGAGGAAGCGCGTATATACGCGGCTTCGCTGAAGAGAAAGCGCGTATGTGCAATGAAATTGGATCTGTAATATGTACAAAAGTATACGCTGGTTTATGTGAACGGAAGCGCATATATACGCGAAATCAGAGAATGGAAAGTGCGTATGCAAACTAGGGCTTGCTGAAGTCTGTGGTAAGAAATGTCTGATCTGTTCTGCTGGTTTACTGATATCTGTCAGTGATTTATATGTATATGTTTCATGGTTGACTGTGCTTAAAAGTATGGAGTGGGTCCAGTCTGAAAATATGATGAAACGTGGCCTGCAAGTGGTTTCCTAAAGGATGCTTTGGATCCAGTGTGAAAATTGATGAAACGTGGTCCATAGAGGTGCTAAGGGTTGTAGCCTTCAGTCAGGGGGTTGTAGCTCCCTTCCAGGTGAGGCTGGTAAACGAGAGCAGGGGGTCGTAGCTCCCTTCCAGGAGAGGCTGGTAAACGAGTCAAGGGGTTGGAGCTCCCTTCCAGGAGAGGCTGGTAAACGAGCGCAGGTGGGTGCCTGCATGCTGGTAGAGTCTGCACCAGCACATATGTTGTAAGATGTTTTCTCTATAATAAAATATTGAAGGCTGAGCAACTGCAGCGGTGGTTTTCTCCCGACTTGGGTTTCCACCTAAAAATCCTGGTGTTCATGTGTGATGCTTTGTGTGATGGTTTATTCTGTTGTTACTACACATGTTTACTGTTAACTTAACATCAGATGATTGAATAGTGCAAAGAACTAAGTTAATAAATATCTGCATATTTAGATCTCTGCTAATACGCGAGTTGTATGAAGGATATCCGCGTATATACACGAGTTTACTAAAGGAAAGTAGCGTATGGGTTTTAGAGAGTGAAAAAGTAAAAAGTTTTGAATATGTAGTAAAAAATGATTCACCCCCCCCTCTCAGTATTTTTCCCAACAATTGGTATTAGAGCAGGTCCTTCTGCATAAGCTTGATCGCTTGAAGGAGATTCGTCGCAATGGGAAGTCAAGAAGGAGTAATGTCTATAAAGCCACCTCTATTCAATGGAAGCAATCTGATATTCTGGAAGGTACGAACAAAAGCATATTTGGTGCCAGATGTATGGGAAATCGGGGAATTAAAGGTTATCAATACCCTAAGTATTCCTACCGATGCAAAGCAAGGAAGAAGTATGAAATCAATGCCAAAGCAGTGAATGTTTTATTAGGAAGCATGTCTGAACCAGAATTTGCTAAGGTGATGCAGCTAAATTCAGCAAAAGAAATATGGGACAAAATCATTCTGAGCTATGAAGGAGATACAAAGGTAAAAAGTGCAAAACTCCAAACTCTCAAAATTGAATATGAAAACTTAAGGATGCATAGTGATGAAAGTATTGCCAGTTTCTTTCTTCTTCTAGATGATATTGTAAATTGAATGAGGAATTTGGGTGAAACAATAACCGATACTACTCTGGTGGAAAAATTCTTAAGATCTTTGACTTCAAAATTTGACTCTAAAGTTTCAGCTATTGAAGAAAGACAAGATCCGCAAACTCTTACTGTTGTTCAATTACATGGTATCCTGACTGCTTTTGAAATGAGACAAGGAGGTCCCTATCAAATCAAAGAAGCTTCTTTTAAGGTATCTGCAAGAATAAAAGAAAAGGAAGTTGTCCAAGAATCCAGCTATATATCCGAAGAAGAAGAAGCGAATTTTGTGAGAAAGCTCCAACTAGGTACTGGAAGATTCAAAGGTAAGCTTCCCTTCAAATGTTTTGAGTGTGGAAAATTTGGTCACTATGCTGCTAAATGTCCTTATAAAGAAACATCTGCTAAAGGAAACGAAGTAGCAAGAAGGAATAAGAACCGATCTAGCTCTAAGAAAAGTTACTACACTAATGAAGACAATGATGGGTCATCTGATAGTGAGGAAGAATGTGAAGAAGATCTTAGACTTCTCATGGAATTTGAACAAAGAGAAGAAAATGATACTTTTGTGGATGCCCTAGAGGACAATGACTTTCTTGAAGTGTCCAGTAAAGATGAAGAAGATTCTGACCAAGATCTAAAAGTGCTCATGGCTAAGAAGCAAAAGAAGAAGGCTACTCGAAGAAAGGAGATCTCTCAGAAATCATGTATAGCTGAAATTGAAGGAGATGAAACAGGTATTGATCGTTGCTCTTGTATTTTACTTAACTGTATGTGCAAAGGCTATGTTAGTGAAAGTGACAGTATGGATCTAGAAGATTCTGACCAAGCTCTACAAGTGCTCATGGCAAAGAGGAAAAAGGAGAAGGCTACTCGAAGCAAGGAGATGTCTCAGAAAACCTGTATAGAAAAAATTGAAGAAGATGAATATGAAAGTAAAGTTGTGGATATAGAAGAAGCTATCAAGTTCAAAGATGAAGAACAACAAAAGGAAATTGATAAGAAAGATTCTATCTACAAAGAGATGTTCTCTCAAATGAAAGAACAAATAGAAATGCTGAATGGACAGGTGGACAAGTATCAAAGGTTTCATACGTATGCATCCAATCGAATTAAAGAACTAGAAGAAGAAATCAACGATCTAAATCCAGATCTCGAAAAATCAAGCAAGAAGAATGAAGGACTTGAAGCTGCAATCATCTCTCTGCAAGCAGATCTTGAAGTTTCAAGTAAGAAGAATGAGGAACCTCTACAACCATTTGAAAAAGAAGGCCTTGAAGCAGAAATCGTCTCTCTCAAAGAATATCTGGAAAAATCAAATAAGAAGAATGAAGAGCTGCAACAAACATGTGAAGAAAACGAAAATTGGTTGAAAGAAGAGATTCTAAATCTGAAGGATCAAGTAGAAGATGGAAGAAGGAAAGAAGAAAGCTTAACGAAGCAATCTCAAGCCTTGGAGGTTGAGGTAAACATTCTCAAAGGTAAATTAGAAGAAAAGGTTAAACTTTTGAGGTTTCAAGATAGTACTAACATTTTAGACAATATTCTGAGTAATCAAAGGTCTCCTGCTATCAAACTTGGTCTTGGTTTCCATGAAACTGTTAAAGGAGAATCTAGCTCACAAGGAAGTGCTAAAAATTCAGAGGATGTTAATGCAAAACCTGAAGTGTTGAAAGAAAAAAAAGGTCAACCAACAATGATGAAATCTCAAAGGAAATCAGTCAATAAAGTTGAATGCTTTAAATGTCATAATTATGGGCATGTTGCAGCAAATTGCAGGAGCAGATCATTTCAGCCTCAATCAAACAGCTCCTACATAGAAAGGTACTCTGGTTTCTTCAAGGGATATTGTTTTTCATGTAACAAGTATGGACATAAAGCAGCTGATTGTAAAAGGAGGAAGATTAGAAATACTCATTATGATTCTTATGCTTATTTCTCTGGACACATGAGATGTTATTATTGTAACAAGTATGGACATGTAGAAAAGGAATGCAGGTTGAACAGATCTGAGAAAGTGGACAATTTTCAGCACACAAATAGAAAGTTCAAACAAATCTGGAAAAGGATGGAGGACCGATCAGAAACGTAGGGAATTCTGACCCTACTGCAGTCATCCGCTTCTGAAGCTTACTTCTCTGATTGACTGCAGGAATGATGTGGGATACATTATGAGATTTAGTAATGTATCGTCACAGGGGGAGAAATGTATGATGACTCTCATGGTTGATTTGATTATTCTGGTTATATGTATTTCTGACAGAGCATCTGATATGAAGAAGACAGGTACAGGAAGTACAAGTTCAGGGGGAGATGAATAAATGTGAAAAATTTCTATGCTTCACTTTCCATACACGGGTTCTATTAACAAAAGTCGCGTATACACGCGAGTTCCAGCAGACACAGTCGCGTATGCATTGATGATAAGAATTTATATGATAGCTGAAGATCTGGAGCAGAGGTTCAGGGGGAGCATCATTATGACTGTTAATAACTGTATTATTGACTCAATATCAGCTTAGTTTCTCAGTTCTAAATAATAATGATATGATACATGGTTTCTTATGTTGAAGATTGTGGATGAGTCCTGTTTGCTTTTTGATGAAGAGTATTCATTGTTGAGATGAAAGTCTTATAATTCGGAGATAAGGGCAGTTCATGTAGAGATTGTTGCTGATGACTTGCTGATGAACATATTCAGGTTGCACAAGTTAAGAAGGAGCACTGGTTCAGGGGGAGCAGCAGGTTGAATACTAATGATTGCATTGTTGGCAATATAACTGCTTATTCTTTGGTTTTTGTGATACTCATGCTCAAATGATGATAACTTGGTACATGGTTTATTATGATGAGATTTTGAGCCCTGGTTGCTGATAAGTATCTTTTGTGCTCACACATGGATGAGTTGGATGTCATTTGATTCAGAAATAAGAATATATCATGCAGATTTTGTTACTATGGTTGAGATCTTTTGCCTACATATGTTACTTCAAGTTGAATCTTGAAGATCTTGATGATATTGGACCACATGGATGATTGCTTGACACATATTTGAAGATGTTGTTCTGGTATGATAATCTCTCTTGGAAAGATTGTATTGATGCTGCAAAGAATCTGAAGGCTTGGTTGCTAATGTCCTTATGCTACAACCATTGGATGACGCTTGAAGACACAACCCCACTGTTCTATCTATCTGTATTCCAGGGAAGCTTTCAAATATCTCAGAAAGAAGCTGAACACTATCTTTGCCTCACAGAGGATCAGATCTGGTTAAAATATAGGAGAAGGTATTGGATACGCGGATTTCCTGAAACACAGTCACGTATATACGCGAGTTCATGCACATAAAACTGCGTATGTCTAATTGCTGACAAATTTTTGTTTGGAGTCAGCTCTCTTCAGCACAGCTGCAGTGCTGTTTGGTATCTCTGATACTGTTTGGTATCTCTGGTGGTGTTCCAGTTCTCATAATTCTATTTCTAATGTTTTGATAAAGATGCCTTGATGATTTGTTGGTGAAAATGTTCAGGATGCACAAACTAAGGGGGAGCCTTAGTCATATGGAAAGGATGCTTGGATGCACAGATTCAAGGGGAGCATTAGCTTTGCTGAGTTTAATGCATTGTTGGCATTATGATGGTTCTGAAATATGTTCTCTTTCTTGAGGACTTTTTGGTATTGGTTATGAAAATTCATATTTGTATTTTTGATGAAAAGGTCATGTTGAGACCCATGATGTAAAAATTGTAATATTCAGTCATGTAAGGACTTGTCAAATTTGTAAACCCACTTGGTTGGGTAGCTGAGTCAAATTTTGTAAACCCACTTGGTTGGGTAGCTGAGTTGAAATGTGTAAACACACTTGGTTGGGTACTTGAGTCTCATATGTAAATCCACTTGGTTGGATATTTGATGTAAGTATGAGTCTTTGGTGATAGGAAGTTCATAGAGTCATGTACTTCATTGAAAAATATGTTTGAAGATTTAGCATGAACTCAGGGGGAGCTTGGTCACTTCAGTACATATCAGATCTGCAGGACGCTTCTTCCACATGCGGAGAAAAGGGGGAGAGTATGTTGGTTTTGATCCGCCCTTTGCCCTTGATGTCAAAGGGGGAGAGTGACATGGTGTTTGAATGAAGAGAAAGAATGGTGTCAAAAAAATGGAGAGAGTGACATGGTGTCATTGTATTCTTAATGTACCTATCTATTGTGGTAACCAAACACCATCGTGGTTGCCATCAAGTCCAAAGGGGGAGATTGTTGGCAATATGATGCAGAGTGTTGTCCTTGATGGCAACCCACTGAGTGAAGATGAAGACATGCGACTGTTGACATGTGTTGTCCTTGATGGCAATCCACCTGATGAAGTTATTCTTGACTTGATGGACTTGGTAAATGATGTAAATCTGATGTGATATGATGTTTGTTGACAATATGATGTAGAGAGTTGTTCTTGAATGGAAACCCACCTGATGAAGATGATGGCAACTTAATTGATGAAGTTGTGCTTGATATAATATGTCTTGATGAAGCTGTTTAAAGATGAAAATCTGATGTATCTACAGAGAGTACAGAAGGTAATGAAGAAAGGAATTCAATATGTGCTAGATCTATGATGAAAAGAGTATGTCTCAAGGCATACGCGGATTTGCCTAGGATAAGTCGTGTATGCATGCGGTAAAGTACGTGCCAAGTCGCGTATGGGAAAAAGCGCTCATAAAGTGCAAAACCAGGGGTAACCACCATGGTATTGACCCATTGTATTGGGTAATGATTCGTCTAAATGACCCCGTCCAGGAATACCATCGGAAGTAATGTAGTTTTCGGCTCATGGTATTGTTTTGGCTCATGGTATTGAAAAAGGGGCTCATGGTATTGAAAAAGGGTAAACCTATATAAAGAGAAGAAATTCATTGTGCAAATCATGAGTGTGGGAGCAATATGTCTGAGCTTGAATGAATACTTCTCTGTGAAGTATATCTGTATGGAAAGGGTAAAGGCTTGATGATAGATCTGAATCTATGATGCACCAATGAAGAAAATGATGAAGAAGGGGATCTAGATCTGAAATGTATTTGTATCTACTAGATCTGTTTATGGAGTGATTAGATCTGTGATAAGGCGAACATCTGTCTGAAGTAAAGGGTTGAATCTGAACTGAATATCTGATCTGAAGAAGTATGCAGCTCTGTAATGGTTGAAGATCCATACGCTAGTTCGTCGTCGAGGAAGCGCGTATATATGTGGCTTCGCTGAAGAGAAAGCGCGTATGCGCAATGAAATTGGATCTGTAATATGTACAGAAGTATACACTGGTTTATGTGAACGGAAGCGTGTATATACGCGACATCAGAGAATGGAAAGCGCGTATGCAAACTAGGGCTTGCTGAAGTCTGTGGTAAGAAATGTCTGATCTGTTCTGCTGGTTTACTGATATCTGTCAGTGAGTTATATGTATCTGTTTCATGGTTGACTGTGCTTAAAATTATGGAGTGGGTCCAGTCTGAAAATATGATGAAACGTGGCCTGCAAGTGGTGTCCTAAAGGATGCTTTGGATCCAGTGTGAAAATTGATGAAACGTGGTCCAAGGTGGTGCTGAGGGTTGTAGCCTTCAGTCAGGGGGTCGTAGCTCCCTTCCAGGTGAGGCTGGTAAACGAGATCGGGGGGTCGTAGCTCCCTTCCAGGAGAGGCTGGTAAACGAGTCCGGGGGTTGGAGCTCCCTTCCAGGAGAGGCTGGTAAACGAGCGCAGGTGGGTGCCTGCGTGCTGGTCAAGTCTGCGCCAGCACATATGTTGTAAGATGTTTTCTCTATAATAAAATATTGAAGGCTGAGCAACTGCAGCGGTGGTTTTCTCCCGACTTGGGTTTCCACCTAAAAATCCTGGTGTTCATGTGTGATGCTTTGTGTGATGGTTATTCTGTTGTTACTACTCATGTTTACTGTTAGCTTAACATCAGATGAATGAATATTGCAAAGAACTAAGTTAATAAATATCTGCATATTTAGATCTCTGCTAATACGCGAGTTGTATGAAGGATATCCGCGTATATACACGAGTTTACTAAAGGAAAGTAGCGTATGGGTTTTAGAGAGTGAAAAAGTAAAAAGTTTTGAATATGCAGAAAATACTGATTCACCCCCCCCTCTCAGTATTTTTCCCAACAAGGATGCGAATCGAGACCTAAGTGACCCTACGCAAAATGAGGTAATCTGGGAATTACAGGGTCTAACGCAGACCTTCTTGCCTTACCTATCCTTTCTCAGGGTGCGGAAACCTGGTTCCAGCACCCACCCATACTACTTCGAGTGATACTTTGACCTGCGAAAGTGGGTCACTGCCGAAAGGGCCAGTAGTATAGGGGTTTGTTGGCAAACCTTGATCTCCGAACCTGGGTCAAGACCCCTCGAGCCAAAAAATGGTTCCATTGCCAGGACTTGGAGAATATTGAGAAAGGGATTAGGTAATGAAAAGAGAATATTGGAAGCCTAAAAGAAAGGAAATCGAAGACTGGTTTGAAAAGAAGATCCAGGATTTTGCGGTAAAAGAAAATAGCAGAAAAAATTTAACAGAGGAAAGGTGGAAAAGTAGGTACATTCTGACAGAAAGCTATGAAATATTCTTTGTGAAATTTGCGGTCGAGCTTCAAGAGTGGCTGGCCAGACTCGTAGAGTTCCAGAAGTGCTGGAAGGATGAGTGAGTCACTCAGTGGACCCCGAAGCTGATTCAGCAGCTGGAGAGGACTGATAATACTATCACACTAACGGTCAATCACTGGGTGGACAGTATATTAGGAGGATTTGTGACAGAATTTTCCATCAATCATTTTTTCTCATACTCTAAGGCCGAACGACGATTCTTTAGAGGGTTCCGTGGAAAATGATTGAGGACATTACCATTGCTGATTAAGATATTACTGTGTGAAAAGAGCATTCTATGTAGTCATATCGATTGAATGACCCCAGCTCTAGATGAAAGCGCGATGCGCAGTGGTAAATATTATTGGACTAACCCTTACAGTGGGAGATCCACCTATAATCCATTGCAAGAATTAGTTGTGCAAGATCCCCAGGTACACCACCACCTAGGCAGCACAAAGGTAAGAACTCTCCCATACCACCAACCCTGTCGGGCAACAATATGGCTACACACCTTACATTACCTACTTTCAAATGGGTAGGGGATGAAGATATGGACCACTTTTGATTTTCTGCTAACTCTGTCTGGAGTGTGCAGAATGTGACAACTGATACGATAAAGAGGGCGCAACTTTCCCTAGCATTTGAGGATAGGGCACTGGACTGATATATGAGATACATTGCCTAGAATGGGGGTGCATCTATTCAATATATCAAAGATGCTCTGAAACAACAATTCCGAAAGCCAAAGTCTTATTCTTAGCTGGTAGAAAAAGTAAAAGACTTCAAGCAAGGTGCATCTGAGTCAGTATGGGAGGCTGATCAGTGGTTGAAGAGAGAAATTAGGGAAGGAGGATTCGACTATGATGATAGGAAACACACAGAGTGGTTCATCACTATGTTGTTACCTCACCTGTGCACGCCAATGAGTCACCAAATGTTTTAATCATAGGAAAAAGATGTGGAAGTCACTATGAAGCTAGAAGCTGCACCCAGAGAGGATACGTCGGTAGAGGTACAGCAAATTCAGGAACAGCTTGGGGCTATGCATATGGAAATTTGGAACCTATGAAAGGAGCAAGGAAAGGATGGCTGCAAATATCTATGGTGCATAAGATGTCGAGTATCTGACCACACGAAGGATCAATGTCCTCTACTAGCAGATTACATGCAGGTAGGAGGACCTAGTCCAGTGCGCCCAGGAGCAAGTGGGGAACCCATCCTAGCATGACCAGGTTCGAGCAGACCTGCGCCGTGGTGTGACGCCTGCCATGTAGACAGACTACATGATACTAACCATTGCCCTTGGCTAGGTGTTTATGTCCTAGAGGTGAAGCAACAATGGTGCAGGTTTTGTCAGTCGATAGGACACGATCATCATAACTCTCGTACTTATGACTTGATGATAGATCATGGGAACTTATATAGGGTACAATCAGACCCTGCGTTGCCAAGACTGTCTGTGCACCTGGGAGGATCCCCAGCCTGAGGCAAATGAGGTCGGGGAGGAAGCGCAGGATGAAGACATGGGCAGCTAGTCTATTATAACTACGAAGAGATAGGAAATTTCACCAGAGAATTTCTAAATCCCACCTGGCCATCATGAAAGTATTGTAGATAGCTGGACCATGTGATGGAATATTTCTCGATTTTAATAGCAAAAATGCAGGAAAAACAACCCACTCCTATGTAGAATGTGCAAAGAGTTAAAATCGAGCTAAGAAATATAGATCCAAGTGTAAAAATCATGACGCGCAGTGCGAGAATCACCCAGGGAGAAAAGGAGGAGCTTGCCTCTCGAGAAGGAGTGAACTTCAACAAACAGGAATCACTAGCAGCCAACATGCAGCTGTCAAACAATATAGGTGAGAGGGTTGAGCCCTTCCTGCAGGCATGTATGAAGCTGCTACAAAATCCGCAGGCCATAGAGAACCTCCAAGAATTAATGAATTCTTGCGCAGCTCTGCCTAGTTTCATTCATGGGACCAAGGATGTACACAAACTATATAGTTATAAAAAACACACTGGAAGAGAAATACGGTTGACTCCGCAGATTGGCGACTACAATATGGATCAAGTTATTCTCGATCTAGGGTCAAATGCGAACCTGTTACCAAAACAAACATGGCAACGAATGGGAGAGCCTAAATTGGAATGGTCCACCATCTAGATGCGTATGGAGAATCAACAGAAGATCATCCCTCTAGGAAGGTTTCCAAAAGTCATGGTAGATATCGCAGGAGTAAAACTCCTAGTTGACTTTGAAGTCATATAAATTGTGGAGGATGCAGATCCGTACCCCACACTCCTAGGAATGGACTGGGCTATAGACATGGGGGGTGTCAACAATCTCAAAAAGTGCAGCATGGTGTTTGAGAACAATGGTATGCGCATAATAGTACCACTAGATCCAGAAGAAGGTGCACGGTATACGGAGCCATCCTACGAGGAGGAGGAAATAGATCACATTTACAAATTAACTGCGTGGGATGAAGATCTGGTTAACCCCACAGCTGAAGGAGTACTCTAATGGGAAAAGGATAGTAAGTGTTTCTCCGACTCTGAAGAGAAACTGGAAAATTGGCAAGGACGATTACACGAGGTGTCAGCACTGCGATGTCTTCGGACCACCAGGAATTTCCACCGCATCTCTACCAAGGTAAGAGTCCTACCCTACCATGATAACGCAGGTAATACCATGACATTAGTTGAAACCAAAATTCCTAAGGAACGAAGGCTAGGGGCACTGTCGCTAACCTTGTGCGAAGCACCTATACATTGGTGGGGTACGCAAGAGAAGTACTAGAGTAGGATGATCCTGTGCTTGAGGACCCCAGCTGACAGACGGGCCCCAAGGTTAGTAGACCCATGTAGATACTTGCTAACATAGGACACTCAAGGGTGCAATAGGACATTGCCCGAACAGGCTCCCCTGGTTATCAATGACCTAGGTCTGTGTTCTACTACGGAGGTACACAAACCCACGCGCATCGGGGAGAATTGGTGAACACTTCAAATGACGAATGGCACATAGACGCTTGACGCAGCCCTGACATACAGGAACGTCCCATCCAAGGGAGAGGTGCTCTGATCGAGAAGTTTGGTGGCCAAGTTACTAAGAAGGTACCTGAATCTTGTTATGCAACACCTGGCGCCAGCCCTAATTCGGGGTACACGAATAGCACTCAGGCATCATCTGAGGTTTGCAGACTCATGGAAAAGTCCTCAAGTATGGCTAACGACCATCAGCCCACCCCACGTTGATAGGAAAGTAACCTTGCAGTTATGCAAAAGGGGCGGAAAACCATCAATGCAGCCATTTATGGTAAGCCATATTTGAACGAACAATGGTAAGTTTCGCGTACGGGCTACTCTGACATTAAATAGTTCCGAAAAATGTGCAGATAGAAGGATAATTTTTCAATAGGCTATATATTGTCTCTACACCATGCCCATGTTCTCTGATGACTGGGTTACTAGGATCATTGACGTTTCCTGGGACGCAGGTCTTTATGTTGCTATGGCAGATCCTAACCTGCCGAATGTTTCGGCCTCTGGCTGTTCAGCACCCGCAGACATCATATTGAGGGGGCATGGGAATGCCAAGTTATATCAAATGATTTGGCATTGGCCTTATGTAGAGGGAATTTCCTATGAACCACACACAAAGAGGCATGATGGCTACGCGATAGGAGTACCCGACCTTCGCACCTCGAGGACGACCGTGGGACACGGCCAGATGGCCTCAGCTGATACAACAGAGGAGGACATGATATTATCATGATCCCCCAACCACAGTGTCTCAATCAGGTCACACCTAATCCTATGCCAAGACAGAATGTTGAGATACAGGGATATGCTGCGACTGCTATGCATCCCCAGATTACCAACCAACAGAAGCCATACTTGCTCGCTCCCTTGCACTGCCCTAGTTCATGATCATGATCTAACCATGGCAGACATACAAATAGATTTGGAGCAGCTATCCCGTGAAGCGCTACAAGGACTATACACCACGGTGTTGCAAGAGATTTTCCACCATGACCAGACTGCATGACAGCAGTATGAAATATCTCCGGAAGTTCTGGCACAGCGGGTCGCATTGGTCACAGAAGAAAAAAATATTATTCAGGAGCAACTTACGCAGCGCATGCAATTGGTCGACGCTGCTACGCAGCTCTAGACAATGGTCCGGTACCATCCTATGCTTCAGCATATACAGGATGACTTACAAAAGGCAGAAGCTTCTCTCGATCAGATTAGAGCTCCCTTATCCTCCAGCGGTTATGCGCAGTGTCTAGACGTCATGGACACGATTGAGAATCTTTACCACATCAAGCATGTTGTGAGGAAACAGTTGAAACCATGGGGAGATACCACCCTCCAAATCTCCCAGGATGCTCATACCGTCGTTCCGCACCTCCACCGGATGATAGAACAGGTTACCGCGGCTCCTGATGGCCCTGCCTCCCTAACCCTTGTCAACATTTCATAGCGAGCTGCTTTCTAGAGTCAGGAAGTGATCCCTCCGCTTTCCCGTGCTCTTGATACCTTGTGTGCGTAGATCGAGGCCGCACCACCACAGTGACTTGGGACGAGCCACAAGATTATGTTGGGGGACTATTGGAACAGGGTCTCCCACAAGCTGCAAAACTGGTCCATTTTGAATACTTTTGATTAGATTTAATCTAGCGCAGGGGTTTTGGGGTGGGTCAAAGCCCCGAAAGCGTTGTAATGGGTAAAAGGGTAAACCAGGGGTCCGAAAACCATGGTTTGTGGACCATAGCAATGTCTAGGCTAGATTATTATAAATAGAGGAAAATTTTTGTATTGTAAGGTAGGAATGCTGAGCTATTGATGTGAATTGTGGTTTAAGCTATCTGTTTGGGTTTTGGGGAATGGACTCCTGCTGGTTGTGTGCACGGAGATCCAAGTCTAGCTGTGTGTGCAAGCTGGGAAGGGAATTGTAAGAAGGAACTAATGAATGAATGAATAAGAAAGGTTGATAGAGAACTAAATCTGTGAGTACTATTTGTGTGAATTGTTGGTAATTACTGCATTGTGTATTTTTAGTATTTGAGCTGCGAAGATCTGTGTAAGTGTGTTTTCTGTATCTAGATCTATTCTGTTCTGTTATTAAATATTGTGCTACTGTCAGAAAAGCTTATAATTATAGATCTAGCACACGTGGATGAGAATCGAGACATAAGTGACCCTACGCAGAATGGGGTAATCTGGGAATTACAAGATCTAATGGATCCCTGCTTGCCTTTCCTATCATTTCTCAGGGTGCAGAAACCTGGTTCCAACACCCACCCATACTACTTCGGGTGAGACTTTGACCTGCGAAAGTGGGTCATTTCCAAAAGGGCTAGTAGTATAGGGGTTTGTTCGAAAACCTTGAGCTCCGAACTTGGGTCAGGACCCCTCGATCCAACATGAATCAAACACTCAAATTCTATTGAGCCTTTCAATCGATTTATTTATACAAAATGGTAGTTGATGGAAACTCCCTTGAAAATTGGAGTGATTCACTCCAAGATCTCGAGAATTGTTGATCTATTTCTCCTTGATCTTCACATGGAATTGGATTCCCTCAGTTGCTAGCAAATTTGACCCATGAGTTACGATATGATGATCCTAAGTCGATTTATATATTTAAGGAGGTGGAAAAGCCTACTATATTTTCTCTTGGTTGTCTCCATCAAGCCCTTACATAGTAAATGGCTGAAAAATGCTTCTTTTTCCTGGAATTTAATGACATTAGACCACAGAATATGAAAATTAGATTTTAATCTTCTTAATAAGCATATTATGACAAAAAATTTCAATTAATGTGAGAAAATCGTAGCTTTAAGGGATGGAGGATAGAATAACAAACTTCAAAATATACCTATTAATGGGACCCACTAGTATGCATATTAGAAAATGTGAAATGTGTATGTATACGATTTAAGTGTACTTGGATCATGTATGTGATGTGCATGCAAAATGATAGTGATATGTTATGGTATAGGTGATGTGTCTAACATG
The DNA here is from genome assembly GCA_034641835.2 of Pinus albicaulis. Classification (NCBI taxonomy): domain Eukaryota; kingdom Viridiplantae; phylum Streptophyta; class Pinopsida; order Pinales; family Pinaceae; genus Pinus; species Pinus albicaulis. The sequence goes on along the minus strand of CM076575.1, from coordinate 1,900,477,607 downwards.
AGGACTAATCATGGTTGTTGTTTCACTGATGATTCAATTTCCCAAGAACATCAAGCTCACAGAGAAAATAGAAGAAATAAGGCAAGATGATTTACTTGAGGGATTGAGGGGTACTCGGAAGCCCTAGAAGAGCAGTAGGTACTCTTGGAGCCATTGAATCTAGGAACATCCACTTCTGGTAATAATTCATCTCATACATGGTGGCATGAGACCCAAGGGACTACTAGCAACAAATAATGGGTGCACCACTTTGACAGGGGCTAATGGGGGGCATGAGTTTATAGGTTAGAGGTTGCTATGGTTTATTCCTTATCCCGTTGAGGGAACTAGGAATAATAAAAATACTTATACACATAAGTATTTGGTTTCCTTCTCTTTTGTTATGAATATATGTTCTTCAATTGTGAATTGAAATTATTATAAATGCAATACTTGTTGTATAGACATGATTACAACATGCATATTTATTTTTTAAATGTTGTAAGTGTATACTAAGAAAATAAGACCGTGAATTCAAATCAAGGAAGTCAAATGAATACTATTGGGAATTAAGAGAATTAAGTTACAGAAGTAATGAATATTGATGACCTGTTAGTATGTCTCTATTGTTGAATACAAGGGAACACTGGGGACGATGTTATTATAAGGGGGGAGGAATGTAACATCCTTAGTTCCAATCCTAAATGATTAATGTAATATCACTCTATAATATGTGTTGTTTGGTGAGCCTAAGGCTCATGAGGATGGTATGCCTCTATGTGTATGTACATGTTAGGATAGTGGGCCAAGTTATGAATATCATTAAGGTTGGTGTGCCTATTTAATGGATCTAAGGACCATGATTATTAGGTTGGGGAGTCATGTCATAATTAATTAAGTTGGTAAGCCAAGAGTTCATTCTGAGGTGGTACACCTATGTGTATGTGTGTCTGTGTTGGAGCTACTTTGCCAGCATATATGTACATTTTATGCTATGAGGCTAGAAATCTTGATGCCGTGAGCATGTTTAGTTTATGAATATTAATAAACACATAATGGTTGCAGGTGAACCTAGACAAAAGTGTATGGGGGGGACATGATTCCACAGTGGAGAAAAGGAATCTAGATGAAAATGTTATGTTATAATACTACAATATAATATTATTATATTAAATAATCGAAACATATGTTTATAACAATGGTTCTCCGCTATTCCGAAAGGGGAGTTTGTTGGTTAGCCATTCATGTAGTAGAAATGCATTATGGATGTTATGATAGTTAATCAGGAACTCAATCATGGCATTCAATGGGACAATGATTCATGGTTATCAACCATTCGGTGAGCCCTATGATTTGGTTTTGGAACTAATTGTGTATTTTAGTTAGTGAGTCCTATGCCTTCACTCTAGAAATGACTAGAGTTTTAGTGAACTCAGTTTTAACTAACACTTGTTAATCCCTGTGCTTTGGTTGAGGAACTTGATGAAAATTTGGTTAGTATCGGGTTAGGTTTTTATAACCACCTAAGGAATTGTTAACTAATTAATCATTCCATAGAGGATGAATCTTGGAGTGTGAGCCTTGGTGGCTCTATTTTATGGTTGTGGTAGCCATGGACTTGAGGCCTAATCTAGGATTTTTTCTTTAATGATGTTTCTGAATTGCATGGAAAGGAGCATGAAAAGTAATATGTTCAAACACATTAAGAGGAAACATAAAGGAGACCATAAAGACAAATTGCACAAAAATTTGATAATGGAGTTCGTCCAATGTGGACTACGTCTTTGAGCCTTGCTTTAATAGTGGGGAGTCCTCTTCATTCATCTCAAAAAAATAAGACATACATGGAAAAATACATCATTATACCTCCAATCCTTAGTGTGACCAATGAAATCCTCTTGAAATTCTGAGAAATTTGAGCATCAACTTCACTATATTATGTCACATAGAGTTCTGGCCCCTCAAAGAATATAAAATATTCCACACAAAATCCCCCATAGCATTATTCCTAGAATATTCTAGGGAATATGCTCTTATAATATTACTTTCCTCAAAATATATGTCACATTCTTCTTCTCTTGGTTCCCTCCATTGCAGGATTCCAAAGGTCAGGTTCCAATACTATTAGATGGTCCTCCTCCTATATGCACAAACAAATTGGTTTAAATAAATTTCATTAGAAGAACATATCAATGGTGAGTCGTTGGCCCAAAGGTAACGTGACTATATTTAGTTCATGGCCATATGACGATTTGGGGGTTCAAACCCCGAAACCGTCAACCTATCACTATTAATATAAAAACAAATTTGTTTTTGGAAATCGAATTGGCCACTGGTATCCATTTGTCTACCGCCAAAAATATTAACAATTCGAAAAAATAGACTAAACCCCCAATCAAATTATCATAGGATAACTAGTCCATGTGGGCTTGATGAATCCTCATGAGCTTCTACCATGGTGTCACGTGGCACTATGTGATTGGCCCACATGGCAGCATGCCATTGTGCCTAATCACCTGCCATATTACTCGACTAGTCACTGTATGGACTACCACATGTCGATGTTTGACTGGACTAGAATATTTTTTACTATAGATGATAGGTGTTGTCCATAGTACCACATGGTAGCCCATGGGAGTGCCACATGGAACCTTAAGGTACACCTGCAATTTTGTTTTACTATTGGAAAAAAACTACAGATTTTCATAGCTTTCACATACAGTGTTAGATTGAGTTTCCATTTTCACCATTGGATTAAAAATGAAGAGCTCTATGATTTTGGATAGGTTGCATTTATATTTGAAGAATTTGAACTTTTGGCCATTTTGGATCCTCCTAGATCTTTAATCCTCACTAAGAAGCTTTTGGGCCTCCAAAATCCTTCTCAATCAACTGTGAGGTGAGGCAATTTCTCCCTCACTTTCTCCTTTTCATTCCACCAGGATTTTCTTAGATGCATCCATTTGAAACCCACACGAATGTAATCTGCATCCCCCCATCATGAATTCATGGTCCTCCTGTGAAGGATGATGTTTTAAGGAATTTTTTCTAAGTACTTTGGTGCAAAATCATCCATTGAAGGTACCTCTCCACCCTCTTATGCATCCATGATGATAGGTGGCTCGTATATTTTTATGTTTTCAACATTCAACATGGAATAAATCTGCAGATATTTATGAATATCAAGGCGATAAGAATTGTTACCAATATTCTCCAAGATTATGAAAGGACCATATATGATGGGTCTCAATTTATTAACTTCTCCATTTATCATGTCCTTTCTAATATGGAACCATACCTTGTCTCCAAACTGAAACTAATGATAAACTCAATGTTTTTCATGCTAAGCTTCATATCAAGCATGACTCTTCTCCTAGTGTTCCTGCAATTCTTGATGAATCATTTGAATATTTTGAATGAACTTATGTGGTTTGTATTCATCACTTAGTTCGTTGGAATTATCATCCCGCCCAAAGACAAAGTTTAAGGGATATTTTGATAAGTACCCAAATCATGTCTCAAACTGTGAGTTTTGAGGAGATGAGTGCATGGCCCTATTTTATGCATGTTTCACATAATGGATCTACTCATGTTTCAGCTTGGGATGTTTGTTACAATAGCCTTAAAGCAAGTGAAAAAATATTTGGTTAACATCCTATGTTTCTCTATTGGTCTGTGGATGGAATGCCATACTACTCTTTAGTTTAGTGTCCATCATCTTCCACAAAATTTTCCAAAACTTTCCAAGGAATCGAGAGTCCCAATCAGATACAATGAATGTGGGCATCCCAAAATGAACTCATACATACTAAAAGAAGAGTTTAGCAACCTGTTTAGCAATAATTTGCTTATTAAATGGCATTAAGATACACTTCTTACTAAACCTATCCATCACTGCATACAAATAATCATGATCCTTTCTGACAAAGGAAACCCTCCTACAAAGTCCATGGGGACACTTTCCCAAGGATAAGAAAGAGCATGGAGTGGTTTGTATAGCCCTAATGTTCTATTAATTGGCTTACAATCGTAGTACATCACAGGTACATTTACATATTTTGATATAATCTCTTTCATATGAGGCCAATAGAAAAACCTCTGCAAGTGAGACATAGTCATTCCTACACCAAAATGACTAGACATCAGAGAAGTGTGAGCTTCTCATATTACATGAATCTTTCATTGGTAGGACTACATATTTAGCCAAGGTGGTACAATATTTTACCCTACAAATGGTAATTTTCTACCTACGATGATATGAAGTATATAAAAAATAATGGAGCATATGAGGGTATTGGACATAAAATCGTCACTTGTTTTTCACTTCCATACGGTCAACTATCACCTTGTGATAGTTAGATACATATGGTACCATCAAAAGTAGGTTCCCTCAAGAGCTCTCTTTGTGGTTACCATCTAATTGGTTAATACTTGATCAGGTTCATACCACCCTAGTAGAGAAGAGTAAGATATTATAATCACTTGATTTATCTTGTAATTGGATGGCTTGATCATGCACCCTCACAACATCCACATAGTGTCTCCTAATTAAATCCTCTAATAGTCTATAGCATGGCCTTTTTGCAAGAATCTCACCAAAAAATACATATATTCGTATGTTTTCCATAAATTTTCCATCTTGTAAAGTGAGATGAAAGTAACAAACTTTAGATATAAGCACCTTGGCATCTGTATCCATGTACTCAATAATTTTAGAGAGAGGAACTATGGCATCTTAAAATAAAAGAGGTTCTCAAGGAACTTGAGTAACCCTGATCATGAAAGTAGTATTTAGGGCATCTGATCCCCTTGAATATTGGTTTGAAGGGTCTCGAAATATCTCTCCAATGAATAATAATTATGCATGTATTATCAGTAAAAAATTTATTCTTATTAGTCAATATTTTCAACTATAATGTCTATATTTCGAGTCTTTATATGAATAATGAGTGCGAAACTATCCTTTACATAGATTCTTTACTATAATAAAAACCTGTATAGGAAAGTTTCCCCTACATCACTATGGTGGATAACTAATTATTTTAGTTTAGTGTTAGGGATTTATTGTGATAGGCATAAACAACCTCTTATATCAAGATATTACCTATAGTGATTTTAGCTACATCTCACTTTTACTGATAGTGCTATTATGGTGTTGACTAATAGCTAGGCATCATTTTTCCTTCATTGGAATATAACATCCATGATGCATAGTATTCATATATTGTAGATTTATTTGGAAATACTTAAATTTCCATTAGTCAATATAAAGCCATCACAAAATATTTCAATGTTGATGACCACTTGTGGCTTCTCATAGGATTTACCATTTCCAATGTCACATTTTAGTATATTCTCTATACTAATAAAAGTATTTTGTTAAGGAAATTATGGAGAATTTTGTGAAGGATTGGTTTGTAATGCAAGAATTTTGAGATATTATACATGTTTGTGAGGTTTTGTTCAAATAGAATTACCAAAATATTTTTTAATCTATAAAATAAATGGATGTTAAAATGTTGTTTTTCCAATATATAATATATCTAGTGTACCAAATGAATATTTGCATGCTAGGAAATAGACAATCATGTAAAGGATTATCACTCAAAGTAAACAACTAATCCCAACCCTCTTAACATTGTTAATTCTAGTAACAATGTGGTAGAAAAATTCCAAACCATGTCCTATTAAAACACAAAATGATATGTACTCCCAAAAGAGTGAGATAAAAGCATTATGATCTTGGCTACTAGTGTTTTAAAAATATATGCATATTTATATTAGCGATTTAGATGAGTGAATAATATAACAAAGTAGGGAGAGAAAAGGCCCCTAGCAATTTGAGAAATATAGAAAATTTTGTGTGGACAAAAAATTCAAAAAAAAATATCAAAATTGTTCGTATAATAGTGATAAGAAATTATTCATTAAATTATATCAAACAAAGATATTTTGTTGCTATAATGTTGTATTTCCATTACAACACTAAAGATATATTGATTCATAATGCATTTGAATTAATGGATATGGCTAACATTTATTTGAGATAAACATTACTATTTCCTATTAGAATGTGAGGGGATAACTCCCTTCCAGAAGAAGACATTATTGATGGAGGTTATTTCAACCCAAAATATATGTTTATATGGGATTAAAGCTTTTGGTTTTCATATAGTAGAAACCATGTCTTTGTATTGGATGAATTCTTTTTTTATGACTAATCATGACAAGAGATACAAGCCTAAATTTTTCTTTAGGTTGTTTCATTGTTCATATGAAATAATATCCATAAAAGTATGGATTTCCATAATATGTATGTGTTGTTTACATGTTTTGTTGTAGAAAAACTACTTTTTTTATGCTCCACCAATATTCCATCTTTCCATGTTTGTTTTGTTTGTCTATGGGATTGGTTAACTACTTTTCACTTGAAATTTTATTTTTAATTTTAACAAATTTGAATGGGAGGATATAGGGACGTAGAATCCATTCTAATATTTTTAAAGAGTAAATGAATGTGTGGGATCAATGGAAATCTAGAAATTAAATATTTTATGTGAATTGTTGACATCAGAAATTGGGTTTTGGGGATTAGTTCATTGGTACCACTATAAGTGAGCATATAATTATCTTTGAGGTTCATGGTGGAGGAATCTACGTAGGCTACACTTCTTCTAAAATCACCATTGAGCATCGTTTGTCACCTGTGAAGTATGATAGAGGGGCCTGCTACGAACTTATTTTGCAGTTGGACTACATAGATATGATGGATTCTATTCGCATCCTCACCCAATCTCTGGTGAATAACTCAATATGTGATCTAGTTTCATGGGCATTTGGTCGACATCATGCTCTTACACATTTTCTATATCACATTTTTATGTAGTTAGTTGATGGAGCAGGTAGATGAAACTTAAAGAAGATCCTCCCCATATACATGATATAACCTCCTTATTTTTTATAATAGAGCCACAAATTTGAGGCTTTAGATATGGATCATGAGGAAGGGTGTATATTTATGTTTTTTATGTGGCCCAAATCTCAGATCTTGTCACTCCCTCTCTCTAATCAGAAGCATCTTTTGCAGAAGCCAAAATTGGATCTCGAAGAGTCTCAACAAATATTTGTGAAAACCCTAAATGATTCATTAAGGTATCTCTTTACAAGATACCATCGAGGTGAATTACTACAACATAGATAGTAATGATACAATCATAATAAATTTGAGGTTGCGGGGAAGAGCTCCAGGAATGAGTAACCTAGCTGGATCAACTTCATCTGCAGGAAACCCTAAGGGTATAGCATCATTCAAGGATGTCGTGAAAGGGAAAGTTGTTATAAAAAAAGGATAACCTCCAAATATGTCAATGTCAAATATTGTAAAAGCCAAAGGGATGCCAGTTTCACGATTCACTTTATTCGGAAGACGAATATGAAAAAATGGATGACAATCATCAACAAGCAAAATAAAAAAATAAACAAGGTCCTGATGTGAAGGAGGGTGAAAAGAAGAAAAATAATCATGAGAGACATGATGAGCAGGCCAAAGATTTAGCAGTGGTCTAGGAGCCAATAAAATAGCATGAGGAAATTTGCAACTATCAAGGAGTAGGTGAAACAAAGTGAACTCATGAATTTGAGAGTTCTGATTCAGACAAAGACATGCCATCAAAATGAGAAGGAGAAGAATTGGCATTTGTAATTGCCTAGATTTTGGGGGTCGAGAAAAAGTACCAAAAATAGAAAAGTAAAAAAAAAAACTCAATTTATCTCATAAATGTAATTTTGTTCTTTTGTGCAATTTTCGTAAGCTATGAGTACATGTAGCTAAGAACATGCAAACTGTAATTTTTTTTTTAATAGAATTACAAGGTTTTTCTTTGGGAAAAAAAATGGATAGTCTTAACTTTTCAAACTAGGTTTAAATTTAAATATATAATTTTTGTGTCCAGTAGTAAAATAAATGACTTAATCAACATTTAAAATTTCAATCATATTTCAAATTATTTAAAATAAAATTGAAATAAAAAAATACAACAATTATAAATATTAGTATGGTATTTTTGGTAAAATTGAAGTCATAGAGTCAATTTAGTGTCTTTGACATCCAAGTTTTCATCTATATATATATATATATATATATATATATATATATATATATATATATATATATATATTGTTGGGTGTGTGTTATATTCTTTCCACGACTAGCCCCATGCACTATATGTTGCGTCGGGCGTAGCAGGGGGGTCACAGGGGGGGCGGCAGCCCCCCCTGTTGGTGTCCAGGCAGCGCCCCGGCAAAAAAAAATTTTGGTATGTGGTCCCACTCATATGCAGACCCACCCATGTTTTGTGCATGATTTTGCACATGGTTTTGGGGTACGATGGTTTTCGGCCCCTGGTATTTTGTAGATCCGGTCAAGGGAACTACGGTTATGTTCTAATCCAAGGTTAATGGATTCGGGTTTATGTATGCTTCGGCATGTATATATATGTGTTGTAACACTAAAAGGAATATAATGAAAAATCAAGCTGGTAGTCCCGATTTTGGATCCAGGGAAAAATCTCTGTGTTTATCTGTTTTATGTTTTATGCTCTCGCTATTGTTTATTTTATGTTATAAGATTCGTGTGTAGATAATTTCTGTTCAGGCTTAAAACCTACATTTGGTATCAGAGCTATTTCAGCTTCAAGGGGACGCCTTTGCTGCTGAGGTTTTTTTAGTTTGGGCCTGAGGTAGACCCTGTTCAGTGGGAGATCTGCGGGATTGATTCTTGCGGTGAAAGAAGATGGCAAGCGGCGAAAAGATAGAGGTCGAGAAATTTAATGGTCAGAGTTTTGAGTTGTGGAAGCTCAAGATGGAGGATCTGCTGGTGGATAAAGATCAGTGGATCACGGTAGATCTAGGTACTAAACCAATGGTAATGTCAGATGAAGATTGGAAGAAACTGGATCAGAAAGCTAAAAGCACAATACGGTTGTGTGTCTCAGATTCAGTATTGTTGAATGTATCTGGAGAAGCTACGGCTAAGAATTTGTGGGAAAAACTTGGGACTTTGTACCAATCTAAGTCTCTGGTGAATAAGTTGTTCCTGCGGAAAAAGTTGTATAACCTGAGGATGAAGGATGGAGACTCGGTGACAGAGCATCTGAACGCCTTCAATACTGTGGTAAGTTAGCTGTCATTTGTTGATATTAAAATCTCAGATGAAGATAAGTGCATCAGTTTGTTGTGTTTTCTACCAAACTCGTGGGACAGTCTGGTTATTTCAATAGGTAGCAACACAACTACCTTGAATTTTGATGACATTGTCTCAGCCTTGCTGTCGGAGGAAATGAGACGGAGAAATATGGAGGGTCAAAATGGAGATGCCTTATCTGTACGAGGAAGGTCCCAAAATAGAAACAAGAATAAGGTTTCGAGTGGGAGATCTAAATCTAGAGGAAGATCTAAATCTCCTGGAAAGTTTGTAAAGGTGTGCTGGAAATGCAGAAAGGAAGGACACTACAAAAAGGAATGCAGATCTAAAGCTCCTGAGAAAGGAAAGGGATCTGATGAAGCTCCTTCTGCAGAGGCAAAAACCACCTCGGATGAAGGGGGGGATGTGTATTTGGCTTCTTCTTCAAATACACATGTAGATCATGAGTCATGGTTGATTGACTCAGGTGCATCCTTTCACTTCACTCCCCATAGGGAGTGGTTCTGCGAGTATGAGAAATATGATGGTGGTGATGTCTTCCTAGGGGATGATAGGAAGGCTAGAATTGTCGGACGTGGAAAGGTCAAGCTGAAGCTGCAAGGTGGAAGGATTAGAACACTTCCTGGTGTTCTGCATATTCCTACATTGGCCAGAAATCTGATTTATGTAAGCAAGATGGATGATGCAGGTGTAAAAACAGTGTTCGAGAAAGATGCCTGCAAGATGGTTCGGGGAGCACTGGTATTAATGCGGGGAGTTCGGACTGGAACTCTGTACAAGCTACAAGGTAGCACTGTTATTGATGGGTGTAACAGTTCTGTGGTTCTTGAAAGTGGGACGGAAAGTCTAGCTGTCTCTGGAGAAAAGACCATGCTATGGCATCAAAGGCTTGGACATATTGGAGAGAAGGGCCTTCGGATACTGCATAGAGATGGTATGGTAGAAGGTATGTCTAATTGTTCTCTGGATTTCAATTTCTGTGAACATTGTGTATATGGGAAGTAGAATCGGGTGAGTTTTCCTTCTGGTTCTAAGAGGGCAAACAAGATATTAGAACTTGTGCACAGTGATGTGTTTGGGCCTGTGTCAATTCCATCACTGGGAAAGTCTGTGTACTATGTTTCATTCATAGATGACTTCTCAAGGAATACGTGGATATATTTCTTGAGGAAGAAATCTGAAGTCTTTGACAAATTTAAAGAATTTAAGGCTCTGGTGGAAAACCAGACAGAGAAGAAGATAAAGGCGTTGAGGATAGATAATGGTGGGGAGTTCTGCAAGAAGGAATTTGAAGAGTTCTGTAAGAAGTGTGGTATAGCACGGAAGAAGACTACTCCATACACACCTCAGCAAAATGGAGTTGCAGAAAGAATGAATAGAACATTGATGGAAAAGGCAAGAAGCATGCTCAGTGGTACTGGGTTAGGACAAGAATTCTGGGCAGAGGCAGTGGAGACTGCATGTTACTTAGTTAACATATCACCTTCATCGGCGTTGGAGGATAAGACTCCACATGAGGTATGGACTGGTAAGAAACCCTCTCTTTCACATCTAAGGGTATTTGGATGTGATGCATATGTACATGTTCCAAAGGAGAAAAGGAACAAGTTGGATAATAAATCTGAAAGGTGCATCTTTATTGGGTATAAGGATTGTTTAAAGGGTTACAAGCTTTGGAACCCAGAAACAAGGAAGGTTGTGTACAGCCGAGATGTGGTGTTTAGAGAGGTGAAAGATGTTGTTACACATGAATTCCTACCAAAGGAACCTGAGAATATAGAGTTTGAGCTAAAGGAGGATGAATTAGACTCTACAATAGAAGAAGATTCAGAAGAGGAAGAGCCACAAACCCCAGCATTGAGAAGATCAGTTTAGGAAAGAAAGCAACCAGAAAGGTATAGCCCATCTGATTTTTGTTCAGGTTTTGCCTTAACTATAACTAATGATGATCCCAGAACTTTCAGGGAGGCAGTAGATTCAGAGGATGGAAAACTCTGGAAGGAGGCCATGGTTGATGAAATGGCATCCTTGCACAAAAATGAGGCGTGGGATCTGGTGGAGTTACCGGCTAGAAGGAAGCCCATCGGGAGAAAATGGGTGTTTAAGAAGAAGATGAATGTAGAAGGCAATGTGGAGAAATACAAAGCTCGGTTGGTAGCAAAAGGTTATTCCCAAGTGCCAAGAGTTGATTTTGGTGATATTTTTTCTCCTGTTGCCAAAGTTACTTCTATTAGATTACTTTTATCTGTTGTTGCTGCATTTGATTTTGAGATAGAACAGATGGATGTGAAGACAAAATTTCTTCACGGGGATCTAGAAGAGGAGATATACATGAAGCAACCTGAAGGCTTTATGGTGAAGGGTAAGAAAGAACTGGTATGCAGGTTGAAGAAGTCTCTGTATGGGTTAAAACAGTCACCAAGGATGTGGTATCAGAAATTTGATACCTATATATGGGGACTTGGCTTCACCAGAAGCAAGGAGGATCACTGTGTTTATTTTAAATTAATTGGTGACCATGTTATTTATTTGGTCTTGTATGTGGATGATATTTTGTTGATTGGAAATGACAAAGAAATTATCCAAGATTTGAAGACCCAACTGTTCTCCAAATTCGACATGAAGGATCTTGGTGCTGCAAACTATGTTTTGGGCATGGAAATTAAGAGAGATCGGGCAAAGAGGAAGCTCTGGTTAAACCAGAGGAAGTATGTCGAGACTATATTGCAGAGGTTCAATATGCAAGATAGTAAACCGGTGAATGTTCCTATTCCTGTAGGTGTAAAGCTGTCTGCTGAACAGTGTCCCAAGACACAAGAAGAAGAGGAGTATATGTCCCGTGTTCCATATGCAAGTGCAGTGGGTAGCCTGATGTATGCAATGGTCTGTACTAGACCAGACATTGCACATGCGGTGGGAGTATTGAGTAGGTTTATGTCAAACCCAGGGAAGGAGCATTGGACAGCAGTGAAGCAGGTTTTCAGATATTTACGTGGCACTAATGATTATGGCTTGTGCTACCAGGGAAGACCAGGATTGGAAAGAATGTTGGACATTCGTGGTTTTGTTGATGCAGACTGGGCTGGAGATCTGGACCAAAGAAGATCTACAAGTGGGTATGTATTTAGCCTATTTGGAGGCGCAGTCAGTTGGATGAGTAAAAGACAGTCTGTAGTGGCTCTTTCAACTACAGAGGCAGAATACATAGCAGCCACTCATGCAAGCAAGGAGGCAGTTTGGTTGCAGAGATTGTGTTCAAGTATGGGGTTGGTACAACAAGCTATAAGGATAGACTGTGATAGCCAAAGTGCAATTTTCTTGGCTAAGAACCCTGCTTATCATTCAAAGACAAAGCACATTGATGTTCAATACCACTTTGTTAGAGATATGGTTGAGGCTAAAAGGGTGTTATTGGTAAAGGTGGACACTTTGAAGAATGTTGCAGATGCATTGACGAAGTCTGTGAGCACTCAGAAGTTCTCTTGGTGTAGAGAAACAATGGGTGTTGAAGAATTGGCCAAATGACTAAGCTCTCCTGTGGCCCCCCGTGGAAAGAAAAAAACAAGTGGGAGAATATTGGGTGTGTGTTATATTCTTTCCATGACTAGCCCCACGCACTGTATGTTGCGTCGGGCGCAACAGGGGGGTCACAGGGGGGGGCAGCAGCCCCCCCTGTTGGGGTCCGGGGCAATGCCCCGGCGAATTTTTTTTTTGGTATGCGGTCCCACTCATATGCGGACCCACCCATGTTTTTTGCATGAGTTTGCACATGGTTTTGGGGTACGATGGTTTTTGGCCCATGGTATTTTGTAGATCCGGTCAAGGGAGCTACGGTTATGTTCTAATCCAAGGTTAATGGATTCGGGTTTATGTATGCTTCGGCATGTATATATATGTGTTGTAACACTAAAAGGAATATAATGAAAAATCAAGCTGGTAGTCCTGATTTGGGATCTAGGGGAAAATCTCCGTGTTTATCTATTTTATGTTTTATGCTCTCGCTATTGTTTATTTTTTGTTATAAGATTCATGTGTAGATAATTTCTGTTCAAGGTTAAAACCTACATATATATATATATATATATATATATATATATATATATATATATATATATATATATATATATATATAAACTAGCCTAAATCCATTTTAAATATGCATTTTTCAAGTATCTAGAAAGATCAAATCTGTCCAAATGCAAACTTTTCTAGAAATTTTACACTCAAATTTGATCCCTCTCACCTGTAAATGAATAATGTCAATATTATTTATCTATTAAAATTCTCCATGTAATACAAAAAATTCACACAATTAATCTCGGAGGTATTTAAATGTATTACACAACCATTCAGGTTGGTGGAACTTTAAACGTTTGGATACTTGTGGTGGTGAATTCAAATGAAAACTTTGAATTTTAAACTTGATAAATTTCAAGAGCTACCAAGATGTTCCCACCTCATCAGTGGGACCATGGCATTCTGCACATGCATCATTATTCCCCAAAGTAAGAAACATTCTCGCCATGACCATTTAACTAATCCTCTACTATAACACAATGGTTGCTTCCTTGAATCCCGCCTCATATAGTCAGCTGGCGATGCTTTTGGAAAAAGTGAAACGTCACTTTTAACAAAGACGTGTGGCATGAAGCACGTCATAATTTATTATGCGCCAATGGAAAAATGTACGCTCAGATGAAATGGTTGGTGCCAATAACTGTAACCAAAGACTACACTGACCATGTTGCTTCACTGAAATGAATAGGTTTCGAAGTGGCCTTCATCCCATGACATGGAGTATCATGTTTGACTAAGAAAAACAAATCCCTCATTCTTGAGAACCGACCTCATAGCAATACTTATATATATTTCATGCTCTCCCCTCTATTTCACAACCACTCTCTCTCTCTCACAGTTATCTTCTTGGACATACCTCTTCACTTCATTTCCAAGGAAGCGAAAATATCGACACCATACATAAATTATACCATTGAATTGCATGGAAAGGAGCATGAAAAATGATATGTTCAAACACATTAAGAAGAGGAAATATAAAGGAGACCATAAAGACAAATCACACAAAAATCTTATAACGAAGTTTGTCGAATGTGGACTACTTTTGTGAGGCTTTCTTCAATAGTGGGGAAGCCTCTTCATTCATCTCAACATAAATAAAATGTACATGGAAAAATACATCATTATACCTCCAATCATGAGTGTAACCAGTGAAATCCTCTTGAAATTTTGAGAAATTTGAGCATCAACTTCACTATATTATGTCACCTAGAGTTATGGCCCCTAAAAGAATCTAAAATATTCCACACAAAATCTGCCATAGAAATATTCCTAGAATATTCTAGGGAATATTCTCCTAGAATATTCCTTGCCTAAAACTATGTGTCACACTGTTCTTCTCTTGGTTCCCTCCAGCGCACAATTCCAAAGTTCAAGTTCCAATACTACCCGATGGTCCTCCTCCCATATGAACAAAAAAATTGGTTTAAATAAATTCCATTAGGAGAACATATCAATAGTGAGTCATGGCCCAATGGTAACATGCCAATATTTAGTTCATGGCCAGCTAACCAGTTGGGGTTGAAACCCAAAAATAGTCGACCTATCACTATTGTTATATAAAAAAAAATCTTCGCTGGAAATTGAATTGGCTGATGGTATCCATTTGTCTACCACCAAAAAGCTTAACAATCCAAAAAAATAGACTAAAGCCACTATCAAATTATCATGGAATAGCTAGTACACATGGGATCGATCGATCCTCATGGGCTTCCACCATGGTGCCACGTGGCACTAAATGATTGGCTCGCATGCCATTGGTATGCTTGTGCCCAATCACCTGCCATATTACTCACCTAGTCACTGTATAGCCTACCATCTATTGACGTTGAATTAGAATAGAATATTTTGTACTACAGATGATAGGTGTTGTCCATACTACCACGTGGTAGCCCATGGGATTTCCACATGGCACCTTAAGGTACACCTGCAATTTTTTTTACTATTGGAAAAAAACTACAGATTTTCGTAACTTTCACATACAGTGTTAGATTGAGATTCTGTTTACACCATTGGATTCAAAATGAAGAGCTCTATAATTTGGGATAGACTGCATTGATATTTGAAGACTTCAAACTTTTGGCCTTTTGGGATCCTCCTAGATCTTTCCTCTCAATCAACTGTCAAGTGAGGGAATTTCTCCCTCACTTTCTCCTTTTAAATCCATCAGGATTTACTTGGATGCACCCCTATGAAATCCACACAAAATTACGTTGTGTCTCCCCATCATGAAGTCCTGGTCATCCTGTGAAGGATGATGTTTTAAGGTATTTTTTCCAAGTACTTTGGTGCAAAATCATCCAATGAAGGTACCTCTCCACCCTCTTATGCATCCATGATGATAGGTGGCTCGTATATTTTCATGTTTTCAACATTCATCATGGAATAAATCTACAGATATGTTAGAATATCAAAGTGATAAGAATTGTTCCCAATATTCTCCAAGATGGTGAAAGGACCATATCTGATTGGTCTCAATTTCTTACCTTCCCCATTTATCATGTCCTTTCTAAGATGGAACCATACCTTGTCTCCAACCTGGAACTAATGATCAACTCAGTGTTTTCCATGCTAAGCTTCATATCAATCATGCCTCTTTTCCAAGTGTTCTTGCAGTGCTTGATGACTCATTTGAATCCACTAAATGAACTTATGTGGTTTGTATTCATCACTTTATTCACTAGAATCATCATCCTACCTGAAGACAAAGTTTATTGATAGGTACCCAAAACATGTCTTGAACTGTGACCTTTGAGTGGATGAGTGCATGGCCCTATTTTATGCATGTTGCACATAATGGATCTACTCATGCTACAGCTTGGGATGTTTTTTTCAATAGCCTCAAAGCAAGTGAACCACTATTTGGTTGACAACCTATGTTTCTCTATTGGTTTGTGGATGGAATGCCATGGTCCTCTTTAGTTTTGTGTCCATCATCTTCCACAAAATTTTCCAAAACTCTCCAAGGAATCGAGAGTCCCAAATAGATAAAATGAATGTGGTTAGCCAAAAATGAACCCATACATACTGAAAGAAGAGTTGAGCAGTCTGTTTAGTAGTAATCTGGTTCTTAAATGGTGTTAGCCACCTATAAATATTTGTCATACCAAATGGTGGCTAAATATTTTTAAGCCTTCAAGAAACAATTTCATGCCCAAATTGTTAGTTCTTCAAGTCTTATGAAGATAACTAACCTTTGAGATAGTCTTCACTGTTTTTTCCCTCTTTATCCTAAAGAATTTGCTGTTTTCCAAAAGAAAACTGCTTGAGAAGCTCATTTTCCATCATTTTCACCCCTCCTTTCACTCATAAATAAACCCTATTTTCATCCCTTTTTCCTCCACAAAAATCCCTCGATAAGCCTCATTTAACCTTCAAAATCACTCCAAAATCCCTTTAAAACCTTATTGATGTCCCTTATTTTGTTTTAAATCCCCTTGTTTCCCCTATCCGAACCCTCAATTTGCTTCAAAAACTCTATTTTTAGGCCTAAAACACCCTTTCTGCATATAATGTTTTCTTAAGCCCCCAAGGGCTTAACTCTTGTAACCCCCTTCCTCATATGACCTACAGCCCCACAACCGGGCGCTAAAATCCTTCAAACCTACGCGAAAACCCGATTCTCCTTTGTATTTTCGTAAAATCCGACAGTTTAATTTTAAATCAATATCGACCATTGATCTTTGTAGATCAACGACCCTCGAGCAATCTTTATTCTACCCGTTTCATTCTTCCCATCCCTTGCCTTTGCTATAAATCTACTCCTTCATCAAATCGCGACTGTTCATTCTTTAGATCCTACGATCGGGATCTAATCCAATAACCCTAAAAACTTTGCATTTGGAAAATAACTCTACCCCGAGATTAAATCTAATCCGTCCATTCAAAATATCCTACCGTCTAGATTAAATCTGATACGCCCAACTCCTTTTGGACCTACCTCCCGCCTCGTAAAACCCCTACCCACTCACATGATTCCACGTGTATCCCACTATCTCCCTAACCCTGCAGCTTTCCCCGTCGCGTGCGATCCGCACCGTCGAATCTGCACCCTTTCATCTGATGCCCAGAAATGTGTTTCACGTTTTTTTTTCGTATGTTGTTTAATGCCAAAAAAATGCAAAATGGGCGATTTCTTGAGGACGCGTGTCAGCAAGCGTACCATATCGCGTTTTTTTGGAAAAATTTCGAAATCGCCTCAGTGTCACGCAAAAACCATTATGGTTTTCCACTAAACCACCACCCTCCGCAATGCATTTTTTCGTTTGATCTCTGTCGTCCATCGTTTTAATCTAACAGCTTAGTTCATATCCCGATCACAACTCACTTGCCCTCCGTCTATTCTCCAAAAGGTTTCTTCACAATATCTTAATCGTCCATCATTTAAATCTAATGGTCCAGATCACTCTGCGACCGAAAGCCATTTCCATTCATCTATCCTCTGAAAGAACTCATCGGTTGATCTCCACCGTTCATCACTTTAATTTGACAGTCTCGTTTTAATCCCATCCCCCATTCACTTTTCATTTGATTTACTCCCCAAAGCTTTCATCATGCAATCTCTACCATTCATTATCCTGATCAAATAGCCTAGACGTAATATTACCACCATTCACCCAACTGCCTCCCAATTGAACCCATCGAACAATCTCGATCGTCGATTAATCTGGATCGATGGCCACGATTTAATCTCACACCCGAAACCTCCAAAGAAGCCTTTAGCCTATTTTCCACTGGATTTTCTTAACTTTGTTCGCTTTTTGTAGGTTATTAAGGTTTTTTTCTACAGTTTTAAAAGGAAATGAAGGCCGGGGATGATGATCCCCCAAGCCATTACTCATGAAGAAAAATAATTTACAAGGGTTCAAAATATGATTTTTACATGCCTCATGAGAATTTGTGAAGTCACAAAACCTCTGCATGCCTACAAAACAACAAAAACACAGTGAATATCAAACAGACAAAGAGTATCAGTGTCAAAGGATGGGATAAAAACAGAAATGAAGAATTAATGATTTTTAAACTGAGTTTTATGGGCTTAAGGCATAAATTCGCGAGTCAAAGGCCTAATCCATACAGTTAAAGACAGGGTTGAAGATCAAGGCCTAACTAAGCCTAAAAACACAGAATAAAGATATATTAAAGATGTTTTAAGGTAAAAAAGAGGGAAATATCAGCAAAGAAGGCCTCCATTGCCACATCAGAGGCTAATTGAATCCTTTCCAGCTACCAAAGAGCCACCTACAACTCTCATAAATCAAAAGAAGGCATAGTTATTGCCTAAATATAAGATATTTTCCTAAAGAAGTGGAGGCTAATTGAATCCTCTCCAGCTACCAAAGAGCCACCTGCAGCTTTCATAAATCAAAAGAAGGCATAGTTATTGCCTAAATAGAAGATATTTTCCTAAAGACAACTGAATAGTTATTTCAAACAAAAGAACAAATTTTAAATTTTCAGTGAAGTTATTATAAAGATAAGAAAGAGCCTTGAAGTCAATGTTTTCATCCACTAAGCCTAAAAATAGGAAACAGAGTTATGGGACAAAGTTGTAGATATAATGAATTCCTGCCTTATTCCTCGCATGGTTTTCAAGGCAGGGAATTGCATTAAGTGTAGAATTAATGATACTTGAACCCTATAAACTCCTCCACCTCCTCATTTCCTTATAAAATCTCCTTGAGGATCACATTGTAAAGGGTTGGTTATTGGATTTCTGATGTAATAGTTGTTGTATTCGAATCATTGTTGAATGTAAATAAATTCTAAAGCTCCGAAGCTCTATTAATTTATTGAAGAAGTTAGGCTGAGAAGAGAAGTTGTTGCTGAGATGAAACATTGGACTTGAAGTATGTAACTGGACTGAAAATCAATATACAAGCTGATTTTTGGGATCCTGGTCTATATCATTGGTGAAGTACCTCTCACTGTTATTTTTTTCCTTTCATGTATACCATTTTGTTCACTTTTCTTTGATAAAGAAAAACAAATATAGAGCTACGATTTACTATTAAAAGCACCCTACTCTCACTGATAGAATTTATTTTTATGTTTTCCTCCAATTTTGTATTTAAGAATGACTTAAGTTAAGTGTAAAAATTATCAAGGAATGTTGGTTAGTCCATGTCTTGATGTGCAAAATTTGAAAGGAAGTTCTTGAATGATATTTTCAATGCATCCTAAGTAGAGTTAAACTAGAAAAGTTAATGGTTTTCCCTGTATTCTAGTTCTTTCTCCAAAGGTAGCTTTGAAGGTTTCCCTAAGAGTATGTTGAAAGTGGGCCTAGATTTTAAGGCATCTGACTTGATCTTAAGCTGCTCTTTGTTTTCTTATTTTTTTTCATCCCTTCTGAAAGTAGTCATGTGGATTACTGGATTGTTTGTCTGATAAGTTAGCTTTAATACAAGTTTGTCCAAATAAGTTTATGGTTAGCCCTGTCTTTGGTTGGTTTTAAACAATTGCTTAAAAAGGATTTTCTTGTTTGGAAAGTTGATAAATCCTTGTTGAAATTATTAGATTTTTCCACCTTCACAACACTTTAATGTTCCAATCCATCATTTAATCTAAAGGATATTTTGGTATAGATGACTTGCCCCATGGACCACTCTTGAAATTTTTGTACAATTAAACATATTTGTGACTCCATTGCCCAATGGTTTAAAGTTGTTTCACACTAATCCTATCTACTGAAAACTTCTCAATATAATTGCATCTTCACCTCTTTTTAACTCTTTCATTTTGTGATATTCCATCCAATTAAAAGATCATACCCAACCAACCAAACAAACAAAAAACCCTTGTTCTTAATAACTAGCCTAATATCATACTTAGAACCTTAAAAGATAAATCAATCTTTGCACTTATAGAGAGATACCTCTCTGGATTCAGGAGGGCTAGATCCTAGAATCCCAAAGTGGCTTTTGATATAGTCTCTACAACATTTAGTCTTTCCACTCTACTAAATTACAGAGCCCTAACATTTCTAGCGACCATACTGGGGATCTTTCTGAAGTAATAGATAACTTCACAACTCAGAGAATCCTATTTTGACAATGAACCAAGTGTCTGCCTAGAGTGGTTTTGATTTTTTATGGTGAAAAATTTTCAAGCCCTAAAATCAAGTAAAAATCCTTCACCTAGTGACTCCACTGAACATCAATAAGCCTGCTGATTTTCCTTATTTTTCCAAGAGATTCCACTTGGAAATTCAGAGTGAAATCCTTAAAACAAAACACTCAACATTCAGTGTAGTATAAGTAGCTCTTTTCAAGAAGTACCAAAGCAAATGGTAATCATGATACGACTCATTTGAATCAGTGACAAACTAAGTAACCCTTAGGATTCTCATAGAAGCCTTATCAAACCTTGAAGCAATCAGCTAGCTTAGCCATAAGAGTAAAATCTGTTTGTCTCATCACCTTAGCTAAGTGTTGAAACATGCTTAGGACACTCTCATAACCTATAGGACTAAAAAAACTCAGAAAATTCAAAAATATTTCAAACTGGCTTCATAACAAACATGGTGGTGGAACCATAAAACATTTTTCCTTCACAAAAAGCTAAAAATTTTCCACCTGGTGACTCCACAATCCTAAATAGACCTAAAGACTCCATTTGGAAACCCATTATTATCATAACATCATATAAACTCAGTTAAGAAGACTTTGAGGATTAAATTTTTCTTGCTAAAGATCAGTTAGCCCACCAAAGATTGTCATCTTTGGTTAAAATTTTCTTGTTGTTGGGTCTAAAAACATAGCATAGTGGCTTCTAGAAGAATTCATACTAGAGCCTATCCTGACCCAAATCCTCCTGAGATAGTTGATAACCCTGAAAGAATTCTTAGGAAATATCCTAAGGCCCAAGCTTCAACTATTGTTAGGTCACTCCATAGAGCTAATTTTGTCCCTGAAAATCTTGTAGCTCTACAAAATCCACAAGTTCAATTAAGGAACCCATTCAGAACTAGGTCACTTGATGATATAGATCAGATAGATTTAGAGTTTTCACCTTCCTCCCAAGATAGAGGTGAACATCCTGATAGCAGAGAAACTACTCCACCTGATTTACATTTCCTTCATAATTTTGGTTCCTCTCATCCTAGATATGCTCAATAATCTCTTGCTGGTCCATCCACTTTTGTTATCCACGCATCCACTGTTAAAACTACATCATTCCATCAACCTCCTCCACTTGTAAACCCCCCACTTTTTCCACAACCTCCTATCATGGCAACATGGTATGCTCCCCTACTCCTTCCTTTGCCTCTAGTCAATCTACCATAGGACTATCAGTACAAGATACCATTATTTGATGCCAGTGGTGCTACTGCTGCTTCACAACATGTGGACAAGATGAATGACTATTTTGATAGGAATGAGATTGATGATGAAACTGTCAAACTGAGGTTATTTGCTCAAAGTCTAGGGGGAGAAGCAAGAAAATGGTTTAAAGGCTTAACCCCTAATAGTATTAATGATCTCCAAGCTCTCCATCGGTTATTATTAAACAAATGGGAAGTTAAGAAAAACCCTCTCCAAACACTTTCAGACTACAACAATCTCAAAAGAAACACTAGGGAAATTTTTCAAGCTTATTGCACTAGATTCAATAATGTTTATAATGCCCTCCCCCCAGACTTAAAACCTCCACAAGGCTCAGCCTTGAAAAAATTTCCTGAAGGAGATGATCCTGAAATGGTCTATCAGCTGAGAGAGAGAGATCCTTTAACTCTAGAAGATATCCAGAAAGGAGCCATAGCTGTGGAAGTGAATCTGATGGAGAAAAGAGCTAGAATGAGGAATGAGAAGAAAGTATCATTTAGGGAATAATCTGCACCCTCCACATCCAACTATAAAATGGAAAGAATGATAGAAGAAATGATGAAAAAGGTGAGCATACTTGAGAGGGCACAATCTAAAGAAAACCAATCTGCTCCTCAAAATAGAAATCAAAATCCAAATCAGAATTTTAGGAGAAACCGACCTCAAAACAGACAAAGAGAGGATGATCAACATATTACACCTCCTTTTCATCAAAAATATGTAAGTTAGGTTGAAAAAACAATTGAAAAAATAGAGGAAGATGACATAAATATGCTGGGAGTAGACAATTACCACTTTGGTGTTCCTATTCATAGGAAAAAAGGTCTATACACACCCTATGATGATTAAAGAGAAAATGATGAATATTACTATCAAGAGCTGGAAAATGTCATCATAGAAACCCCAAAAGAATATGACCTTAGGAGTAAAAAGAATTAGGAAACTCCCAAAACCAAAACCTCTAAAAATTCTGCAAAAAACAGCCCTGTAAACAAAACCAAAAACACTAAACAAATGGACAAAACAGTGGCTGTAAATTCTAATCAAAACAAAGAAAAAAGGCACTCAAATTAATGAAAAATAGAGTGCAGGTCTTAGCAGCGTTAGTACCTCAGATAGTGCTCCTATTAAAACAATTTTGACCAATGTGAATAGAGGAAATCAGTAAGCTAATTTTGCTGATAAAGTGGTGATTAACAAGGCTAAAACAAACATTGTAAAAAGTCAGTTGCCTTTTAGTTTGGAATAGGAAATTTCCAAGATTAAAATCTTTGTTCCCCTCACCGAATTAGTCACCCAAGATGTATATAGATCACAAATTTTGAAAGCTTTCAACATAGCAAAAAATAATGACACTGTCAATCTTAATGATGACGAACCATATCTCTTATTTGGTCCTAAGATTGAGGAAAGATACCAAGAAGTGCCAGTTCCTACTTTTTATTTTAGTTTGAAAATTCATGACAAGATTTTACACAATGCCATGCATGATTCAGGGGCCTCTCATAATTTAATGCCCAAATCAGTAATTGAGAGTCTAGGCCTTGAAATTACCAGACCATACAAAGATCTATACTCCTTTGACTCCAGTAGAGTGAAATGTTTAGGTTTGATCAAAGACCTTTGTGTAAAATTAGCACAAATTCCAGACAAGTGTTTAGTGATGGATATTGTAGTGGTTGATGTACCCCCCAAATATGGTATGTTGTTATCAAGATCATGGGGAGCTAAGTTACAAGGAACAATGCAAATGGATATGACATATGCTACTATCCCTATTTTCAATCAGACTAGAAGACTTTATAGGGAATCTCATATGAAATACATGGTCAGTAGCCAAGATAGACCAGAAAACTCTCCTCTTTATTCTGTACATACAGGCCTTGACTCATTTATTCTCTTCAATCATGAAATATCAAATGAGAAAGAAACTTTCATTGATTTAATGGCCACCCCTCACTGTAACATAGTGGCAGACACAGAAAAGGAGGAAGACAAGACAGAAACATCAAAACAGTTTGTCAAAACAGAAAATTATAGCAAACTAATCACAATTCTAGAGCTACAAAACAGTCATCCATTGCTTGACAACTTTGAGAGTCAAGAAAACAATCCTCAACTTAATGAAGAACATGAGGAACTAGAACAATTTCAACATAGTGCTAACTTACAAGAGCAATCTGAAAGCACACAAGATAAAGAGGATAGTATTCAAACTGTTAAATCTGAAACTAGCCCTCTTTGGAGTATGAATTTTGATGGGTCTTGCACTAAGAACAATGCAGGTGCAATAATTTGGATACACAACACTGAAAACAATCATACTGAAGGGCATTCTTACAGGTTAAGTTTCCAATGTTCAAATAACATAGCTGAGTATGAAGCCCTCCTTTTAGGCCTGCACTTATTGAAGAAATTAGGGGCCAAAGGGATAAAAGTTCATGGGGATTCAGAGTTGATTATTAGGCAAGTGAATGGGGAATATAGTGCCAAAAATACCATTCTTAGAGCCTATAGAAATGATGTCATTTATTTTTTGAAAACATTTGATGGATTCCAACTTGTCTTTGTCCCAAGAAACCAAAATATCCTTGCTCATGGTTTAGCCTTTGCTGCTAGAACTTTTCTAACATGCTATGAAACCAAACAATGCACTACCCAAATAAAATTTAGACAAGTTGTCCCAGACAATGAAAAATATTGGCAAGTGTTTGATGAAGATAAACAAATAGAAGACTTCCTACAGTCTAGAAATGAATTTGAGCCACCAAGTTCAGATTTAGATTATGAAAATGACTGTCCTATTGAAGAAAACCCACTTGATGAAGAAGTAAGGTCTCCAAAGATTGGTGATATAAATTTTTTATCTAATGAACTTGAACATACCACAGAAATTAGTGCAGATTTAGAAAAATAAGATCTAGAAATGCTGCAATATAACACTCAAGGCTTGCCACTAGGACTGGTCCCATTAGAAGAATTTTTTGATTTCAATGATGTTGCAAAAAAACCAAAACTGGAACCTGTTGAAACTGGAGTAGAATAATGTAACATAGGGAGTGAACAAAAGCCAAAAATCATTAAACTGTCTAAAACCTTACCAGCTCACATAAAACTGAAATACATTGAGCTCTTTAAGAAATTTTCTGATGTATTTGCATGGAGTTATGAGGATCTAAAGTCCTATGATATAGAGATAATTCAGCACAGGATACCTCTCAAAGAAAACCAAAAGCCCTATAAACAAAAATTGCGCAGAATCAACCCTGTTCAATTACCTTTGGTAGAGAAAGAAATCAAGAAAATGTATGAAGTTGGAATTATTGTCACTATTAGATATTTATATTGGGTGTCTAATCTTGTGTCATTTGGGAAGAAAACAGGAGAAATAAGGCTTTGTATTGATTTTAGAAACTTAAGCAAAGCCTCATTAAAAGACAATTACCCTTTACCCAAGATGGATCATATTTTACAAAATGTAGCTGGTTCTAAAAGGATTTCTTTGTTAGATGGCTTCTCAGGTTACAATCAAATTTTAGTACATCTTGATGATCAAATCAAAGAAGCCTTTACTACACCATGGGGTACTTTCATGTATGTGAAAATTCCCTTTGGTTTA
Organism: Pinus albicaulis; assembly: GCA_034641835.2. NCBI lineage: Eukaryota > Viridiplantae > Streptophyta > Pinopsida > Pinales > Pinaceae > Pinus > Pinus albicaulis. The sequence goes on along the minus strand of CM076575.1, from coordinate 1,900,452,409 downwards.
ATGAATGTTGGTGCTACATTTCAGAGAGCCATAGATATTGCATTCTCCGAAGAATTAGGAAACTTCATCATTATTTACCTTGATGATATCACTGCTTTTTCCAAAATAGATGAAGAACACCTAGAACACTTGAGAAAAGTATTTGAGAAATGCAGAAAATATGGGTTATCTTTAAATCCAAAGAAAACAATGTTTGGTCTCCAAGAAGGTAAACTACTTGGACACATCATGTCAGAATAGGGAATAAAGATAGACCCAAAGAGGATTGAGGGTATATTGCAAATAAATCATCCTAGAAACATGAAGGAACTTCAATCTTTCATTAGGAAGATTAATTTCTTGAGAAGGTTCATACCCAACTTAGCCGAACTCCTTAGAAACATAACAAATATTCTAAAAAAGGAAGAAAGAGTTAAATGGAATTTATAAGCAAAGAAATCATTTGAACTGATGAAACAAGCATTAACCAAAACACCAGTTCTCATTAGTTCTGATTTTACAAAAGATTTCTTCATTTTTTCATTTGCATCAAAACACACAGTGGCTGCTGTCCTATTACAGAAAATTTTTAAAGGACAAGAGCAGCCAATTGCATTCTTTAGTAAGGCATTAAGAGATGCACCTTTGAAGTACAATATCATGGAAAAACAAACCTTTGCCTTATTCAAAGCCTTAAAAGACTTCAAAGTTTACATTTTACATTCCCACATAATTGCCTTTGTGCCAAATTCAGTTGTAAAAGACATTCTAACACAAGATCCAGATGGAAAAAGAGGAAAGTGGGTTGTTGTGATACGTGGATATCATTTAGAAATCAAGCCCACTAAGCTCATAAAAGGCCAAGGACTAGCAAGATTAATGGCTGAGTCTAATCTTTAAGCTCTTGATATAAACATGATAGATGCATTAGATGAACAGGAGGAATTGTCAATTCCCATTATTGAAGATCATTTATTGTTTTCATCTTGGTATGCTGATTTTTTATATGTTTTGTTCAATTTGAATACACCTCCTGGTTTGTCTAAAACAAAGGCAATATTTTTAAATTTGAAAGCTATTAATTACTGCATTTTAGATAAATGTCTATATTGGAAAAATGCTAGTGTATTATTGCTTAAATGTTTTCCTGAGAATGATGCAAATAAGATCAAGCATGAGTTCCATGAAGGAGAATGTGGAGGCCACCTCTATTGGAAGACAAATTCCAATAAAATCCTTAGAGCTAGTTACTATTGGCCCACCCTCTTTCAAGATGTCCATAAAATGATTATTGCCTGTCACAAATGCCAACTTTTTGAAGGCAAAAGAAATTTTCTTCCCTTACCTTTGCATCCAATCCTTGTTGAAGCTCCTTTTCAGCAATGGGGTCTAGACTTCATTAGGGAAATCCATCCACCCTCATATTTCCAACATATATGGATCCTCACTGCAACAGACTACTTTATAAATGGATAGAAGCCATCCCTTCTAGGCAATCCAATGACTCTGTTATCATAAAATTCCTTGAAACTCATATCCTATCTAGATTTTAATGTCCTAGAAAGATTATCACTGATAATGCTGCTACATTTGGATCCAAAAAGATGGTTGAATTCTATCACAAATATCAGATTACATCGGGTCATTCTACTTCTTATTACCCTCAAGGTATTGGGTTGGTAGAATCCTCAAACAAGAGTTTGGTGAACATAATCAAGAAGTTGCTAGAAGACAACAAGAAAAAATGGCACACAAAGCTAGTACATGCACTATGGGCTGATAGATTAACACATAAGAAATCAATTGGAATGTCTCCCTACCAGCTATTTTATGGAGCAAATGCAATTTTTCCAACCAGTCTAGGAGTGCCAGTCCTGAAGCTGATCCAGTAAGTACAGTCTGAAGAAAATGATATGAAAAGAAGAATCAATAAGACTATACACCTTCAACAAACTAGAGAGGAAGTCTACAACAGATCATTACACAATCAAGAAAACATTAAGAAGCTATTTGATAAAAGAACCAAGGCCAGTGATTTCAGCATTGGTGACAAAGTTTTAAAGTGGGATTCTAGGAGAGAAGATAAGGGAAAGCATGGGAAATTTGATAACTTATGGCTTGGCCCTTATCTCATTTATTCTACTACTGGTAACAATGCTTATTTTTTGCAAGAATTGAATGGAATTGAACTTTTTGGAGGTCATGTCAATGGCAGGATGCTCAAACATTACTTTTCTTAACTATACCAGTTTGAAGTTTTTTTTTTATTTTTTTTATTTTCCATTATAAATATCATATCCATCATTGCATTCAAAGTTAGAATATAAAAAATATATATATATACAAAAATAATAGAAAAGAAAAGAGGGCAGATTGTAAAAACAAGAAAGATACAGCCCCATACCAAAAAAGAGAGACAGAGTCTGAAATTGTGCAAGTTCAAATGCCACTCCTAAAAACACACTTCTAGTTAGTCATACAGCCTAATCATGACTAATTAGTTTTCAATTTACTGCTGATAGGTTAGTGAATTAGATCAACCAAACAGCATAATCTTGGCTTATCAGTAAGGTAGGTTAGGATAGAAAATAAAGGTTCAAACAAGCTCAAAATCTGAACCTATGAATCTCAAAAGAAAAATGGCTCTAATTAGATTAAAACTTGAGCCAAAGAGAGAAAATAAATTGGTTCCAATATGCTCAAAACTTGAACCAGAAAATAAAAAGAAGACAGCTCAAACAAAATAAAAAACAAAGCTGAAGAAATAATGAAGGATATTTTAGTTTTCAAATCTTAAGCCTTCACTGTTTTTGGTTTTAATTTTCTACAAATAACAGTCTATGTGCAGCTTGTTTTTATTCCATAGATTAGCAGCAAGTTAGACTGTTAAATCCTAGCTTGGTTTCTTTTAAATTTTTGTTTTATAATTTAGAGAATAAAATCTGTTAGACAGTCTAATCTTGACAGATAGTAGTTAGGTAGAGAATTTATGAACTCAACTGTTTAAACTGAGTTCATGGAGAAATAAGAGTAGACTTAGATTAGTTTTGTATGTTTTCAAAAGAATAAAATGATGAAGAAAAGAGTTTTCCAATCCAAATGCACTCTGAAAGAAGAAAAAATGTTAGGATCATTAGGATTAGGTAGGTAGACATGTTGTTTTGATAGAATTCCATTGTTTCTGATTGCTGCAAAGATCATCAAGTCAAACAGAGATCAGCTAAAGAAAAGAAAGTTACAGCCCAATGGATAAGGCACTGATTAGCTTCTAGAGAAGACTTGTCTGAAGTTCTTGACACCTTCAAGAAGGTGCCATCCCCATGTGGAGCCACTGTTCGCCACCTATAAAAATTTGTCATACCAAATGGTGGCTAAATATTTTTAAGCCTTCAAGAAACAAATTCATGCCTAAATTGTTATTTATTAAAGTCTTATGAAGATAATTAACCTTTGAGTTAATCCTCACTGATGTTTCCCTCTTTATCCTAAAGAATTTGCTGTTTTCCAAAAGAAAACTGCTTGAGAAGCTCATTTTCCATCATTTTCACCCCTCCTTTCACTCATAAATAAACCCCATTTTCATCCCTTTTTCCTCCATAAAAATCCCTCCATAAGCCTCATTTAACCTTCAAAATCACTCCAAATCCCTTTAAAACCTTATTTCTCTCCCTTATTTGGTTTTAAATCCCCTTGTTTCCCCTATCGGAACCATTTCTGCATATAATGTTTTCTTAAGCCCCCGAGGGCTTAACTCTTGTAACCCCCTTCCTCATATGACCTACAGCCCCGCAACCGGGTGCTAAAAGCCTTCAAACCTACGCGAATACCCGATTCTCCTTTGTATTTTCATAAAACCTGGCGGTTTAATTTTAAATCAATATCGACCGTTGATCTTTGTAGATCAATGGCCCTCGGGCTCTTTATTCTGCCCATTTCATTCTTCCCATCCCTTGCCTTTGCTATAACTCTGCCTCTTCATCAAATCGTGACCATTCATTCTTTAGATCCTAAGATTGGGATCTAATCTGATAACCCCAAAAACTTTGCATTTGGAAAATAACTCCACCTCGAGATTAAATCTAATCCGTCCATTCAAAAGATCCTACTGTCTAGATTAAATCTGATAGGCCCAACTCCTTTGGTACCAACCTCCCACCTCGTAAAACCCCTACCCACTCACGCGATGCCACGTGTATCCCACTATCTCCCCAACCCTGCAGCTTTCCCCGTCACGTGCGATCCGCACCGTCGGATCTACACCCATTCATCCGATGCCCAGAAATCTGTTTCGCATTTTTTTTGCGTATGTGGTTTAATGCCGAAAAAAACATGAAATGGGTGGTTTTCTGAGGATGCATGTCAGCAATCGTACCATATCGCATTTTTTTGGAAAAATTTCGAAACTACCTCAGTGTCGCGCAAAAACCATTCTGGTTTTTTGTTAAACCACCACCCTCCGTAATGCATTTTCTCATTTGATATTTTTCATCCATCATTTTAATCCAACGGCTCAGATCATATCCCGATCACAACTCACTTGCCCTCTGTCTGTTCTCCAAAGGGTTTAATCACAACATCTTAACCGTCCATCATTTAAATCCGATGGTCCAATCACTCTGTGACCCAAAGCCATTTCCATTCATCTATCCTCCGAAATAACTCATCGGTTGATCTCCATCGCTCATCACTTTAATCCATTGGTCTCATTTTAATCCCGTCCCTCATTCACTTTTCATTTGATTTACTCCCCAAAGCTTTCATCATGCAATCTCTGTCATTCATTGTCTTGATCGAATGGCCCGGACTTAATATTACCACCATTCACCCAACTGCCTCCCAATTGAACCCATCGAGCAATCTCGATCATCGATTAATCTGGATCGACGGCCACGATTTAATCTCACACCCGAAACCTCCAAAACAGCCTTTAGCCTATTTTTCACTGGATTTTCTTAACTTTGTTCTCTTTTTGCATGTCATTAAGATTTTTTTCTATAGTTTTAAAAAGAAACGAAGGCTGGGGATGATGATCCCCCAGGCCATTATTCACGAAGAAAAATAATTTACAAGGGTTCAAACTATGATTTTTCCATGCCTCATGAGAATTTGTGAAGTCACAAAACCTCTACGTGCTTGCAAAACAACAAAAAAATAGTGAATATCAAACAGACAAAGAGTATCACTGTCAAAGGATGGGATAAAAACAAAAATGAAGACTTAATGATTTTTAAACTGAGTTTTATGGGTTTAAGGAATAAATTCGAGAATCAAAGGCCTAATCCATATAGTTAAAGATAGGGTTGAAGACAAATATCCTAAGATGAAGATCAAGGCCTAACTAAGCCTAAAAACATAGAGTAAAGACATATTAAAGATGTTTTAAGGTAAAACAGAGGGAAATATCAGCAAAGAAGGCCTCCACTGCCACATCAGAGGCTAATTGAATCCTCTCCAACTACCAAAGAGCCACCTGCAGCTTTCATAAATCAAAAGAAGGCATAGTTATTACCTAAACAATAGATATTTTCCTAAAGGCAGATGAATAGTTATTTCAAACAAAAGAACAAATTTTAAACTGCCAGCAAAGTTATTATAAAGATAAGAAAGAGCCTTGAAGTGAATCTTTTCATCCACTAAGCATAAAAATAGGAAACAAATTTATGAGACAAAGTTGTAGATATAATGCATTCCTGCCTTATGCCTTGCATGGTTTTCAAGGCAGGGAATTGCATTAAGTGTAGAATTAATGATAGTACTTGAACCCTAGAAACTCCTCCACCTCCTCATTTCTTTATAAAATCTCCTTGAGGAGCACATTGTAAAGGGTTAGTTATTGGATTTTTGATGTAATAGTTGTTGTATTCAAACCATTGTTCAATGTAAATAAATTCTAAAGCTTTGAAGCTCTATTAAGTTATTGAAGAAGTTAGGTTGAGAAGAGAAGTTGTTGCTAAGAAGAAACATTGGACTTGAAGTATGTAACTGGATTGACAATCAACATACAAGCTGATTTTTGGGATCCTGGTCTATATCATTAGTGAAGTACCTCTTACTGTTATTGTTTTCCTTTCATGTATGCCATTTTTTCACTTTTCTAGATGATAAAGAACAACAAATATAGAGCTAGGATTTACTGTTAAAAGTACCCTACTCTCACTGATAAGCTTTATTTTTATGTTTTCCTCCAATTGTGTATTTAAGAATGACTTAAGTGTAAACATTATCAAGGAATGTTGGTTAGTCAATGTCTTGATGTGAAAAATTTGAAAGGAAGTTCTTGAATTATATTTTCAATGCATGCTAAGTAGAGTTAAACTAGAAAAGTTTATGGTTTGCCCTTTCTTCTAGTTCTTTCTCCATAGGTAGTTTTTAAGGTTTACCTAAGAGTATGTTGAAAGAATTCCTATATTTTAATGCATCTGACTTGATCTTAAGCTGCTATTTGTTTTCTTATATGTTTTCATCCCTTTTGAAAGTATTCATGTGGATTACTAGATTGTTTGTCTGATAAGTTAGATTTAATACAAGCTTGTCCAAAGACGTTTATGGTTAGCCCTGTCTTTGATTGGTTTTAAATAGTTGCTTAAAAAGGATTTTCTTGTTTGGAAAGTTGATAAATCCTTGTTGAAATTATTATCTTTTTCCACCTTCACAACAGTTTAATGTTCCAATCCATCATTTAATCTAAAGGATATTTTGATATAGATGACTTGCCCCTTGGACCACTCTTGAAATTGTTGTACAATTAAACCCTTTTGTGACTCCATTTCCCAATGGTTTAAAGTTGTTTTCACACTAATCCTATCTGTTGAACACTTCTCAATATACTTGCATCTTCACCTCTTTTGAGCTCTTTCATTTTTTCATGTTCCATCCAATTAAAAGATCATACCTGACCAACCAAACAAACAAAAAACCCTTGTTCTTAATAACTAGCCTAATATCATACTTAGAACCTTAAAAGATAAATCAATCTTTGCACTTATAGAGAGATCCCTCTCTGGATTCAAGAGGGCTAGATCCTAGAATCCCAAAGTGGTTTTTGATGTAGTCTCTGCAGCATTTAGTCTTGCCACTCTACTAAATTACAGAGGCCTAACAAATGGCATTAAGATACACATCTTACTAAACCTATCCATCACTACATACAAATAATAATGATCCTTTCTTGACAAAGGAAACCCTCCTACAAAGTCCATGGGGACACTTTCACAAGGACAAGAAAGAACATGGAGTTATGTGTATAGTCCTAACTCTCTATTACTTAGCTTACAATCATAATACATCACACATACATTTACATATTTTGATATAATATCTTTCATACGAGGCCAATAGAAAAACGTCTACAAGTGAGACATAGTCAGTCCTACACCAAAATGACAAGACATAAGAGAAGTGTGAGCTTCTCATATTACATCGCCTCATTCATTGGTAGGAATACATAGTTAACCAAGGTGGTACAAGAGTTTTCCCTGCAAATCGTAATTTTTTACCTGTGATGATATGAAGTATATCAAATAGAATGGAAAATATGAGGGTATTAAACATAAAATCGTCACTTCTTTTCACTTCCATATGGTCAACTATCACCTTGCGACAGTTAGATAAATATGGACCCATCCAAAATAGGTTCCCTCAAGAGCTCTCTTTGTGGTTACCATCTAATTTCTTGATACTTTATGAGGTTCGTATCACCCTAGTAGTGAAGAGTAAGAGTTTCTAATCACCAAATTTATCTTGTAACTGGATGGCTTAATAATGCACCCTCACAACATCCACATAGTGTCTCCTGATTAAATCCTCTAATAGTCTATAGTATGACCTTATTGGAATAATGTCACTAACAAATACATATATTGGTATGTTTTCCATAAATTTTCCATCCTCTAAAGTGAGATGAAAGTAAAAAATTGTGATATAAGCACCTTGGCATCTCTATCCATGTACTCAGTAATATTAGAGAGAGGAACTACGACATCTAAAAATAAAGGGGTCCTCAAGGAACTTGAGTAACTCTCATCATGAAATTATTATTTAGGGCATCTCATCCCCTTGAATATTAGTTTGAAGGGTCTCAAAATCTCTCTCCAATGAATACTAATTATGTATGTATTCTTAGTAAAAATGGTATTCTTATTAGTCAATATTTTCAACTATAATGCCTATATTCTAAGTCTCTATGTGCACCATCGGAGAAAAACTATCCTTTACATAAATTCTTTACTATAATAAAAACATGTATAGGAAAGTTTCCCCTACATCACTGTGGTGGATAACTCATTATTTTAGTTTAGTATTAGGGTTTTATTGTGATGGACATAAACAATCTCTTATATCAAGATATTACCTATAGTGATTGTAGCTACATCTTTCTTTTACTGATAGTGCAATTTTGGTGTTGACTAATAGCTAGGAATAATTATTTCCTTCATTGGAATATAACATCCATGATGCATAGTACTCATCTATTGTAGATTTAGTTGGAAATACTTCTATTTCCATTAGTCAATATAGAGCCACCACAAAATCTTTCAATGTTGATGACCACTTGTGGCTTGTCATAGGATTTCCAATTTCCAATGTCACATTTTAGTATATTCTCTATATTGATAAAAGTATTATGTTAATGAAATTCTGGATAATTTTGAGAAGGATTGGTTTGTAGTGCAAGAATTTTGAGATATTATACATGTCTGTGAGGTTTTGTTCGAATAGAATTGCCAAAAGAATTTTTTATCTATAAAAGAAATCGATGTTAATATGTTTCTTTTCCAATATATAATATATGTAGTGTACCAAATGATTATTTACATGCTAGAAACTAGATAATAATTTAAAGTATTATCACTCAAAATAAACAACTAATCTTGGCCCTCTTAACACTATTAATTCTAGTAACAATGTGGTAGAAAAATTCCAAACCATATCATATTAAAACACAAAATGATATGTACTCTCGAAAGAGTGAGATGAAAGCATTGTGATCTTGACTAATAGCCTTTATAAAAATGTATGCCTATTTATATTAATGATTTAGATGAGTGAATAATATAAAAAAGTAGGCAGAGAAAAGGCCCCTAGCAATTTGAGAAAGATTGAAAATTTTGTGTGGACAAAAAATTCTATAAAAAAATATGTAGATTGTTCGTATAATAGTCATAAGAAATTATTCATTTAATTATATAAAAAAAAGATAGGTTGTTGCTACAATGTTGTATTTCCATTACAACACTAAATATTTGTTGATTCATAATGTGTTTGAATTATTGGAGATGGTTAACATTTATTTGAGTTAAACATTAGTATTTCCTATTAGAATGTGAGGGGATAACTCTCTTCTAGAAGAAGACATTATTCCTGGATATTATTTCAACCCCAAAAATATATGTTTATACGGGATCAACACTTTTGGTTTTGACATAATTGAAACGATGTCATTGTATTGGATCAATTCCTTTTTTATGACTAATCATGACTAGAGATCCAGACCTGAATTTTTCTTTAGGTCGTTTCAATGTTCATATGAAATAATATCTCTAAAAGTATGGATTTCCATAATATGTATTTTTGGTTTACATGTGTTGTTGTAGAACTACTAATTTGTTTATGCTCCACCAACATTCCATCTTTCCATGTTTGTTGTGTTTCTCTATGGGATTGATTAACTACTTTTCACTTGCAATTTTCTTTGTAATTTTAACACATTTGAATGGGAGGAGATAGGAAGATATACTCTATTATAATATTTTTAATGAGTAAATCAATGTGTGAGATCAATGGAAATCCAGGAATTAAATATTTTATGTGAATTGCTGACATCAGAAATTGGGCTTTTGGGATTAGTTCATTGGTCCCACTATAAGTGAGCATATAATAATCTTAGATGTTCATGGTGGAGGAATATACGCATGCTAAACTTCTTCTAAAATCACCATTGAGCTTTGTTTCTCACCCATGAGGTATGATAGACGGGGGGCCTTCTTTTGCAATTGGACTACATCAATCCATTGGCTTCTATTCGGATATTCGCCCAATCTTTGGTGAATAAATCAAGATGTGATCTCGTTTTGTGGGCATATGATGGACATCATGCTCTTACTCCTTTTCTAGATCATGTTTTTATGTGGCTAGTTGATGGAGTAGGTAGACGAAACTTAAAGTAGATCCTCCCCATAACCACGATATAACCTCCTTTGTTTTTAGAATATAACCACAAATTTGAGGCTTCAGATATGGATCGTGAGGAAGGGTGTAGATTATGTTTTTTCTTTTGCCCAAATCTCAGATCTAGTGACTCCCTCTCTCTAATCAGAAGCATATTTTGCAGAAACCAAAACTAGATCTTGAAGGGTCCTAACTTAAATAGGAAAAATAACCTATTTATAAGCTACATGTCCTAACTTAATTTATTTATGGACCACTTGATTGCACCGAGAGGTGCATTCTACAACCCAGTATGACCCTGATGTGTAAGTACGTAGGAATCCAATATATATATATATATATATATATATATATATATATATATATATATATATATATATATATATATATATATATATATATATATATATATATATATATATATATATATATATATATATATATATATATATATATATATATATATAATGTCGGCTTAAACAATGACTTACATAACCATATAAATAAACAATTAGAAATTCATTAGAAATAAATTTAAACATTATAAATTTAAAATAAAAAATATCAAATATGGTTTATCAACAAAAATTTAAATAAACCAGATACATGGTAAATAAATAAAACCTTTTTTTATTATTGCTCACGAATTATGGTAAATAAATAAAAATATAAATAAACTAGAGGTATGGTAAATAAAAAAAAAACACTCTTTTTATATTTACTCCATAAACCTCTTTATATTTATAAAAACTCAAAAAGAGGTTTTATTTAGGTGAAGCGTATGGGCCAAATAACATGGGACAAATTATTATTAATACCATGGGCCAAATACCATATTTATAAAAGAGGTACGGTAAATAAAAAAATATAAAATAGGTATAAAGAGGTAAGGTAAATAAGTAAAAATATATCTAATAGGATTAGAAATCAACATCTAATTATATACCAATCCTATGGGATAAATACGATCAAACAAATAATTATTAATCCCATGAAAAAAAAAAACATTATTAATCCTAACATTAATATTAAAATATTATTATTATTATTATTATAACTTTGGATTAATACAATATTAATTTTTTTATATTATAATATATATTAATATATGCTGATATATATATTAAATCTAGATATATATGGGAGGGAATAACAAAGACATATAATAGAGGTGGAGAAATAGGGGGAGTGACAAGAGAGATATGGAGATAAAGTGAAAGAGAGGGAAGAGGAGGAATGAAGAGAGAGGGAGAAGGAGAGAAGTGAGAAAGGTAGAGAAAGGTAAGAGAGGGAGAGGGATACATAAATATGGAGGTGGGAGAGACAGAATGAGAGAGGGAGGGATAAGGAGAGAGGATTAGAGAGAGAGAGAGAGAGAGAGAGAGAGAGAGAGAGAGAGAAGTGGGAAGGGAGAGGGAGGTAGGAGAGAAAGGGAGAGAGAGTAAGGTTAAGAGGAGAAGGAGAGAGGGAGGGATAGAGAGATGGACTTGGAGGGGAGAGAGGGAGGTGGGTGACAAGGGAGAGATGGAGAGAAAGTGTGTAGGTTTAGGGGTGAGATAAAGAGACATAAAAGGAGTGATGGAGACAAGGGGGGAAAGAAGGAGAAAGGGAGGGATATAGTAACATAGTTGGAGAGAGAGATACAGTGATGGGGGAAGAGAGACTATTGGAGGAAAGAGAGAGAGAGAGAGGATTGAATGGAAGAGAGAGAGAGAGAGAGGAGGAGGAGGAGGAGGAGGTAGTGATAAATAGATATATTGGATAAATATAGTGTATGTTTTGGGGTTGATATCTAGATATAGTTGGAATATGGTAGGTGAAGAGAAAGAAGAGATATATGGAGACAAAGAGGGAGGGACAAAGAGATTGATATATATGGAGTGAGAGAGTGTGTGTTTGGTGGGGTGAGATAAAGGGACAAATAAGGAGAGATGGAAGGAGATATAGATCTATATGGAGGGGGAAAAGAGGGAAGAATATTTCTTGCACTGTATGCATTTATTTCAGTGTAAATGGTGATTTATAATCCTATTTGATTTATTTCACTAGGTGCATTTATTTTAGTGTAGATTTTGATTTCTAATGATATTTGATTACTTGGATTAGATGCATTGATTTCAATGTAGATTATTTATAATCCTATTCTATTTCTTGCGCTAAATGCAAGAGAGAGAGAAGGAGATAGAATTGGAGGGTAGAGAGAGAGAGAGAGAGAGAGATAAGGGGTAAGGGAGAGGGAGGTAGGAGAGAAAGAGAGAGAGAGGAAGAATGAGAGGAGGATGAGAGAGGGAGGGATAGAGAGATGGAGCTGGAGGGGGAGAGAGGGAGGGAATAAGAAAGCCATAGAGAGTGATAAGTGGATAGAGAGGGAGTGACAAAGGAGGTATGGATATAATGTGTGTATTTGTATGGGTGAGATAAAGATACATCGGAGTGATGGAGATAGGGGGGGAGAGAAGGAGAGAGAAGGAGAAAAGTAGGGATATATTAACATAGTTGGAGAGAGAAGAGAGGATTGAATGGAAAAGAGAGAGAGAGAGAGAGAGAGAGAGAGAGCGGGGGGGGGGGGGGGGGGGAAGAGAGGGAGTGAATGAGAGAGTTCATATATATTGGACCGACGAGAGACGCGCCTGAGGCACCGATAGATGACTGCGCGCGCGCGCGCGTATATATATATATATATATATATATATATATATATATATATATATATATATTTTAAAGATATATATATGTTAAAAGAAAGAAAGTTCGAGAAAGATGAATGAAAGTTATATGACCGAAACCGAGACGACGGAGACGCGCGAGAGAGATCTATACCCCGTTATTTATTTATATATCGAAGAAAGGAGCGATTATTTGATATATCATATTATGTATTATTGATCTTACGATGATGTATTTGACCCGAAGGAAGATATCTCGTTCGTAGCCGATGCATAGATCCATACACACACGCATTATTTATTGTTATTAGACAGACATTAATGTGATGATGGAGAGATTAATATATAGGGAGTGAGAGAGCGTGTTTGTTTGGCAGGGTGAGATAAAGAGACAAAGAAGGAGAGATAGAGGGAGACATATACATATATGAAGGGAGAAGAGGGAGGAATATTTATTTCACTAGATGCATTGATTTCATTGTAAATGGTGATTTCTAATCCTATTTGATTTCTTGCACTAGATGTAGTGATTTTAGTGTAGCTGTTGATTTCTAATGATATTTGGTTACTTGGACTAGATGCATTGATTTCAGTGTAGATGATTTTTAATCCTATTTTGTTTCTTGCAATAAATTCATATTTTGGGGTTGATATAGAGAGACAGAGGGAGATAGAGATATAGATGGAAGGTGAAGAGAAGCAAGATATAGATGGAGACAAGGAGGGAGGGAGAAAGAGATTAATATATATGGAGTGAGAGAGCGTGTGTGTTTGGCAGGGTGAGATAAAGAGACAAAGAAGGAGAGATGGATGGAGATATATATATAGATGGAGGGGGGAGAGAGGGAGGAATATTTCTTGTTGGGAAAAATACTGAGAGGGGGGGTGAATCAGTATTTTGGGCTGAACAATTTTTCTTTCCTTTCTCTTAAAACCATATGTTACATTATTTCATCCAACATGTATGTCCAGATATCTTATTATGTCTTTACTTAGAGCATTGCATCATTCATTCATTAGATGAGCAGTAAGCATGAACATAAATAACAGAACATACCATCAAACATAAACAACACATAAGAACACCAGGATTTAAGGAGGAAACCCAATTTGGGAGAAAACCACTGCTATTGCAATCTCAGTCTTTAATATTTATTATAGAGAAAACTTACACACAGGCCGGTGCGTACTTATACCAAGACGTTGGTGCACCCACCGCGTGGCTAAACCTCTTCATTTACCACCCCTCCCCGAAGGGGAGCTACTACCCCTTGCTCAAGCATTAGCCTCTCCTGGAAGGGAGCTACTACCCCCTGCTCTCGTTTACCAACTGCCACTGGAAGGGAGCTACAACCCCATTACTGAAGGCTTCAACCCTCAGATTTACTGTAGACCAGGTTTCATCAATTTTCACACTGGATCAAGCAGCTTCAACGCAACCCTGTATTCAATCATCAACAATCATATTTTGCTCAAAACTTCATAACAGAACAATGAGACCACTATAACCATAATGTCAGAAATAACCCAGAATTCAGAGAATATATGCGTTCAACATCCCGTGTATCCTTCTGTGTATATTAATCTTCAGAAAACTTCAACTTTCATATGCACTTTCAATGTAGATGACCCGCATATATACGTGCTTTTTCTGTATAGATCTGTAATTATATATTTTGCAGAGCAGGCCAGATCTATATAAACTTACCCGAAATTATATGTGTTCTTCAGCAGACATGCGCCAGCTCTTCATCGTTTATTCTATTGAATAAACTCAAGACTCATCACCTTGAGATCAATATATCTCGATGGGTGCATCATAGAATTAGAATCAATTAATCACGTCGTCTATTCATGCAGATATTCCTTCGAGGAATTATTCTTTTTCAACCCTTGCACATGCACACATCGAATTATCATCTTTTTCCCTTTATATAGACTTCACCTTTACAAAAACCATGAGTCAAAAACCATTTAACTGCTAAAGGTATTCCTTTGACAATATTTCCATTAGTTTGGCCCACGGGGTTTTTGATTTCTTTTTAAATTATTTATCAATTGATAAATAAATATATTTACAACGTTTTAGTCCCTTATGATTAACCCTTCAGAATTTATAAACAATATCCAATGCTTTCAAATAGTTAATATTTCAATAAGCCTTTGACCCCTGGCCCACATATGCGCCCCCACCGTACCAAAATAAACTTTACGCAAGTCTATTGCCCGATCACCGTTAGATCGCGAGCCTCCAAGATCAACGGTACATATGCATATCGCTCGACCTCCGATGCCAAATGTTAACGTGCGATGGCCGAACGTTATCATACAATGGTGCGAAGTGGTGGCGGTTTTCCCTGGACGTGTGTCACTTGTTTTGTGGAATCGGAGCCAAACTCTTGAATACCTCTTATCCCGCAAAAGTGGTGCGATATGGGCAATCCGCTTTTGCAAATCCATTCGCGGTTTTTAAATAGTGATCAACCGTCCAATCGCTCCGTACCCCAAGTTCCGTATAACTCTGATTTAATTGTTCTTTCCCCGTGATTATGTTAATAAAACTTGGGTTATATATAATTTATATAATGTGCCCTGTACACACAGAACACATTCTAAGTTCATTGTACCGTGGCCTTAGCACCCCGAAATCAAAAACACGAGATCATCACACAGAGTTGAAGGGAATTTCGTACGAGAAAGGGACCAATCAATACCCCAATTTCTCTGGGTATTTTCCACCTAATAGAGTATCACCGAAACTCAACCATACATAGATTTTCTTTCTCCTCCATCAAAATACATACATTATATTTATACATGAATTAACTTCCGCAGGGATTCTAATATCCATCAATTCAAATCAACCCTGTCTTTGGACAACTCTCCTTTAATTCACTGCTTGTCTCTGTAAATGCATTCTTCCTCTGTTCTTTTCTGCTACATTTAGATGCCAATTCCCTTGCCACATACTTTTCCATCAATGACAATATTTCCAACAATCTCCCCCTTTGGCATTGATGGAAATACTCGTGCTTTGAAAATCTTATAGGAACCCTTTGTTGCTTTGATTTTCCTCGTCCTTTGACATCAATGGAAAAGAGTTGACAATACCATGCTCCCCCTAAGATCATGCTGCATCTTCATAAACTAACAATATGACTTATAAATGCCAACGATGCATCCTTTTCATATGACCAATGCTCCCCCTTAGCCTGTGCATTCAAAGATGCCCAACAACGCCTCACAACCAATTTAATCTTCTGTATTTAAGTAGACCTGTTCCTCTGCATGGCAGAGACTACTCCCAGTTTTTGTCTGAGATATTCGAACGCTTCCCTGGGTAGAGGTTTGGTAAATATATCAACCACTTGTTCTTTGGAGGAAACATACTCCAATTTCACCTTTTGTTCAAGCACTTGTTCACGTAAGAAGTGATACTTGATGGGAATGTGCTTGGTCTTGGAATGCATAACATGATTCTTTGAGATACTGATGGAACTTGTATTATCACACATAATGGAGATAGGAGGTGAAAATTTGATTTGAAAGTCTTGTAAGGTTTGCATCATCCAAAGAAGTTGAGTGCAACATGATGCGGCAGCCACATATTCTGCTTCTGCTGTAGATAAGGCAATAGAGTTTTGCTTCTTGCTGAACCAGGATACTAACCGGGGCCCCATATAGAATGCACCACCACTAGTGCTTTTCCGATCATCAACATTTCCAACCCAATCTGCATCAGTGTAAGCATGAAGAGTAAGATCAGCATTCTTTGGATACCATAGTCCAAAGTCTTGAGTTCCTTGTAGATATTTGAATATTATTTTCACAGCCTGAAGGTGAGACTCTTTTGGATTAGCTTGGAATCATCCAACAATCCCAACTGCATGCATGATGTTTGGTCTTGTCCCAGTGAGATAAAGTAGACTTCCTATCATAGATCTGTATTCTGGTTGATTCACCGTGGGGGAATCATCATTAGAACTGAGATTACATTCGGTTATCATTGGTGTACTTACAGGTTTGCAATCTTCCATGCCATACTTCTTTAAGATTTGCTTGAGGTATTTTGCTTGTGATAAGAATATGCCATTTGTTGCTTGTTGCACTTGCAAGCCAAGAAAGAATGTTAGTTCCCCAAGTAAAGACATTTCAAATTATTGCTGCATATCAGAAGCAAATTTCCGACTCATAGACTCTTCATTACTTCCAAAAATGATATCATCAACATATACAACCACAATCAATAGTTTGTCATTTTCAGTTTTTGTATATAAGTTGCTATCAGCAGACCCTTTTGAAAATCCTTGTTGATGAAGATATTTGTCGAGACGATAGTACCATGCCCTTGGATATTTTTTGAGACCATATAGAGCCTTTTTAAGTCTACAAACAAGTTTTTAATCATTTCCCAAAATGAATCCTTCTGGTTGTTCTATATAAACTTCTTCTTCTAGATCACCATTGAGAAAAGCAGATTTAACATCCATTTGATAAACTTTGATTTGTTGGAAGCTTCAAAATGCAAGAAACATTCTTATGGCTTCAAGTCTGGCTACAGGAGCAAAATTTTCTTCAAATTCTATACCTTCTTGTTGAGCATACCCTTTGCAAACAAGTCTAGCTTTATTTCTTATAACATCCCCATTCTCATTTAACTTGTTTTTGAATATCCATTTAGTTCCAATGAAATTTTTATCATGAGGTCTTGGTACTAATTCCCAAGTGTGATTCTTCTCAATTTGATCAAGTTCTTCATTCATGGCTTGAATCCAAAAATCATCTTTGCTAGCTTGACTAACACTGTGAGGTTTAATAGTGGACAAAAATGCCATATTGCTAGAAGATCCCATAAGAGTCCTTCTTGTTTGTACACCTGATCCCTTTTCTCCCAAAATTTGAGATTCTGGATGATTCTTTTGAACATATCTGGATGGAGCCTTTTCAGACAAAGCATCTTTGGATTCTTCACTGGGTTCACTGTTTGTATCATTACTATTTGATGTATAACGATATGTGTCATCATCATCTTCATCTGTTGTTTGCTTTTCTTATTTTGGAGTTGTAGGAGACTCATAAATAACAACATCAATACATTCAACAATCTTCCGAAGTCTTTTATTGTAACATTTATATGCCCTACTCCTAGACGAGTAACCAAGAAATATTCCTTCATCTTCTCAGGGTTCGAACTTGCCAGGTTTTTCATCATTATTCTTGGTAAAGAATTTTCTTCCAAAAATTCTAAAATGTTTTATAGTGGGAGGATTACCATACCAGAGTTCATATGGAGTTTTATCACTATTTACACGAACATGTGCCTTGTTGAGAATATTTACTGTTGTATGTGCTGCTTCTCCCCAAAATGTGTCAGGTGTTCCGGAATCATCAAGCATAGCTCTAGCCATTTGTTGAATTGTTCTGTTCATTCTTTCTGCAACGCAATTCTACTATGTAGTGCCAGCTACAGAAAATTGTCTTTTTATTCCATGTTGTTCACAAAATTCAAGGAATTCATTGGATGTATATTCTCCTCCTCGATCAGATCTGAGACACTTGATTTTTATATCTAATTCATTCTCAGCTAGTGCAAACAACTAACCCTAACCCTCTTAACACTATTAATTCTAGTAAAATCGTGGTAAAAAATTCCCAACCATATCCTATTAAAACAGAAAATGATTTGTACTCTTGACAGAGTGAGATGAAACCATTATGATCTTCACTATTAGCCTTTTGAAAAATGTATGCCTATTTATATTAGCGATTTAGATTAGTGAATAATCTAACAAAGTAGGGAGAGAAAGGGCCCCTAGCAATTTGAGAAACACTGAAAATTTTGTGTGGACAAAAGATTCTATAAAAAAATTATATAGATTGTTTGTATAATAGTGATAAGAAATTATTCTTTAAATTATATAAAACAAAGATAGGTCATTGCTACAATGTTGTATTTCCATTACAACACTAAAGATATATTGATTCATAATGCAATTGAATTATTGGAGATGGTTAACATTTATTTGAGATAAACATTAGCATCTCCTATTAGAATGGGAGGGGTTAACTCTCTTCCAGAAGAAGACATTATTTCTGGAGGTTATTTCAACCCAAAAAATATATGTTTATAGGGGATTAAGAGTTTTGGTTTTGATGTAGTTTAAACCATTTCTTTTATTGGATCAATTCCTTTTTTATGATTAATCATGACTAGAGATACATGTCTGAATTTTTCTTTAGGTTGTTTCATTGTTCATATGAAATAATATCTCTAAAAGTATGGATTTCCGTAATATGTATGTGTGGTTTACATGTATCGTTGTAAAAATATTAATTATTTTATGCTCCACCAAAGTTTTTGACCTCCAAATTTTCATATATATATATATATAAACCAGTGTAAATCCATTTTAATTATAGATTTTTCAAATATCTAAAAAAATCGAATGTCTTGAAGTATGAAATTTTGCACTCAACCACCTACATATAAATAATCTAAACTAACGATAAAATTAGGTTGGTTTAGTCAATATTCTTTCTCTATTAAAATTCTCCATGTAATACAAAAATTTCACGCAATTAATCCCGGAGGTGTTTAAATGTATTCCACAACCGTTCAGGTTCGTGGAACGTTAAACGTGTGGATACTTATGGCGGTGACATCAAAAGAAAGATTGGAATTTTAAACCTCATAAATTTCAAGATCTACCAGGATGTTCCCACCTCATCAGTGCGACCATGCCATTCTGCATGTGCATCGAGAAACATTCTCGTCCTGGTCGTTTACCCGATCGTCTATTGTAACACGATGGTTGCTTTTGGAAAAATTCATACGTCACTTTCAACAAAGCGTATCTTAATTTACGCGCCAATGGACAGATATACGCTCACATGAAATGGTCGGTGCCAACAACGGGGATAAAACTGCAACCAAAGACTACAGTGACCATGTTGCTTCACCGAAATGAAGAGGTGTCAAAGTGGCCTTCATCCCATGAGATGGAGTAGCGTGTTTGACTATAAAAAATAAATTCCTCATTCCCAGAAGCCGACCTCGCGGCAATACATATATATATATATATATATATATATATATATATATATATATATATATATATATATATATACATATATCATGCTCTCCACTCTATTTCACAACCACTCTCTCTCTCAGTTATCTTCTTCGACATACCTCTTCAGTTCATTTCTGAGGAAGCGACTCACAAATTTGCACTAGCATCACTTCATTTCTGAGGAAGTGAATAGATCAACTCCATCCACTTTCCGTGCACAAGTATCCTTTCAGAACCGCTACTTTTAAAAATATGGCTGGATTCAATACGCTTTTCTGCTTCTTTTTCGTGTTCGGATTGATAAGCTCAGATTCTCCCGCATGTGCACCAGCACCGTCCCCTATTGCAGCAGCTCCCAAGGCGTCACCGGTTCAATCCCCAGCAGTGCCATCACCGTCTTTGCCTCCTCCTACGACTTCTCCAACTATTTCTTCTCCCGTCTCTGCTCCTGTGACTTCCCCAACTGTTTCTTCTCCCGTCTCTGATCCTCCTTCAATAGTGGCCACCCCACCAAGCTCAGCCTACTCTCCCACTTCTCAAAGTGTAGCTTCTGGCCCTTCGGCTCAAGGCCCAGACACTGCTTCGCCACCGAACGCTAGCAGCAAGGCTGTCTCTACTGCCAGGTTAGGGAAGATGGCCATCTTTGGGGCTGCTAGCGTTCGGTGGCGAATTTCTCATACATCCACTTGAATGGCCCAACATCGATGGTACATGGGAAACACACATAATTAACTAAACATAACATATTTTACCATTCAATATTAATAGTTCATGAGTACCTTTTTTATATGTCATTTCAAATCCTTATTCTAGCTAGATCTTGCTCAAGAGTTGTGGTGTATCAATGTTTGATGATCGTCTAGAGATCAATATTCTAGGAGGGAATCATGCCTTATATTCAGCGAGTTTCTAACTATATTTTAGCATGTTTCCCCCATGCATTAGAATTCAATTCACATTTTTGGAGGATGCACGAAAGATTGAGTACAATTAGATGGGAACTTTTAGAATACTTATTTGGCTAATTTTTACAATTTCTATTTTAATAACATAATATTTTTCAGCAAAATCAAGCAATAGTTGTGGTGACAAGGTTTTTGAGAAGTATCATTCTCAACATCCACATAGATTCATTGCTTAGGGATAATTCATGGGTGTAGTTTGTGATTATATTCTAACGAACATGTAATCACAGGTTATACATCAAAAAATTATAGAGTATTAATTCCAACAACAATTTAAGGAGAGAATTTTGGAAATGGTATTCTTATACATCATTTTGGCATGGGATGGAGAAAGTTAGCAAAGTCATTTTGGAGAAATGATTAAAAAATGACATTAGGGGAATTTTTAGGTCTAAAATGGGCCTCCTAAGGAAATTATAAAATAATAGTGGAAATAATAAAATAAGATTACATTACATCATCAAATTTTAGAGGGAAAAAAGAAACAACTATTTTTTCAATTCGTATTTTCAACTTATCTCCCTATGGGTTGACTCAAATTTCGAGCGGAAACACTTGTTAGATGCAAAATTTGATTCCTCATCCAAGGAGTACCCATGTCGATCTAGGTGGATATTTTTTTCCACCCACCTATTCCATTTTGACCTGCACCATCAATTCTTTCAGTTTTTCACTTCAACACAACTTACTATTTTTAGCAGGTTTTCGGGTCGTGCACTCCCTAAGCCGTTTTGGGGCCGTAATGATCCAGATGGATATTAGTGGTCACCCAAATATTTCATTTGAACTCCCACCATCAGTTCTTTCTATTTTTAAGTTGTAGCACAACTTACTATTTTCAGCAGTTTTTCGGGTCTTGAACTTTCAAAGCCGTTTTGAGGCCCTAAACAAAAATTTTTGGGAAAAATGAGAGAAAAATGGGACTATGGACCGATGTTTCTCACACAAAAAGGTGTATTCCTTGGATATATATATATATATATATATATATATATATATATATATATATATATATATATATATATATATATATATATATATATATATATATATATATATATATATATATAACGATTTATTGATCACGTCAAATGAAGATTGGATGCTAGAGTTCATTCCTGGGAAGTTGAAACACCAATTTACCCAAACGGGACCCACAGTTTTTGCGCTTCAACTCCTAAGCTTAGGTTTTTGGACGTTTCGGGTTTTACATTGTTTCTCAACAATAAATAGGCCTGCGATCTCCATTTTAACACAGTTTAGGGGCCTGTAGCCGTCACATCCCTTCTCGGAGATATGATACCAGTGCCTTCACCCGCTCATCTATTTCCATTATGTCTGTAATATGCCTTCGAGCCTTAATGTAACACAGTTTGGAGGCTTGTAGCCGCGACATCTCTTCTCAGAGATAAGCTACCACAACCCTAGCTAGTTTCCATTATTTTTTTAATCCTATTTCATTCATTTGATTTTAATAAAATGAAGTCTGCATCTTCTCTGTGTTTATGGTTATATGTGTATTATGTTGCGTTCCTACAAAAAAAAATCCCCGATCAATGGTATCAGAGCGTTTCTACTCTTTCTCTATTTTTCTTTACATGTCCCCAGCGGGTCTGGGTATAAGGAGTTCGGGCTTCATCTGGTTGAACCATTGCAAGATCAGCCTCACAAACCCTAATGACCCCCCATGGCTAAAGGAGAGAAAGATGAGGGAGCAAGAGATCCTATCAAAATATTGCTCGGCGAGGCCCTCGAGAAAGAAAGGAACGCGATGATGGATAAATTTTCTCAGATCCTTAACCAGTTTCCACCCACCTATTCATCTACATCCAGCACGTCCGTCAACATGTCTCTGACATCCTGGACAAATCCAATACCAATTTCAGCAGAATTTTCCCCTCATGGAGGAACTTAATGCGATGGGGACCATTGGTTCCTAAGGAGGGAGGAATGATCTAGGTGGATATTGGTGGCCACCCACCTATTCCATTTGGACCTGCACCATCAATTCTTTCAGTTTTTTACTTCAGCACAACTTACTATTTTTAGTAGGTTTTCGGGTCCTCCACTACTAGAACCATTTTGGGGCTGTAATGATCCAGGTGGAAATTGGTGGCCACCCGACTATTCCATTTGAACCCCCACCATCAGTTCTTTCCATTTTTAAGTTGCAACGTAACTTACTATTTTTAACAGTTTTTCGGGTCCTGAACTTTTGGAGCCGTTATGAGGCCCTAAATGACATTTTTTGGGAAAACCAGGAGCAACATGTGTCCATGGACTAATGTTTCTCACATTAAAATTTGTAGTCCTCGAATAAATATTTCTAATGAGCTATTGAGCACATAAAATGGAGATCGCATGCTAAAGTTACGTCTCCGGAAAGTTGAAACACCATTTTAACCAAATGGGACCCACATTTTTGGTGCTTCATCTCCTATGGTTAGGTTTTTTGGGAAACCTAGGAGAAAAATGGGTCCATAGACCGATGTTTCTCACACCAAAAGCTATAGTCCTTAGATATATATTTCTAACGATCTATTGAGCACATCAAACGAAGATAGGATGCTAAAGTTATGTCCCTGGGAAGTTGAAACACCAATTTACCCAAACGGGACCCACAGTTTTGGTGCTTCATATCCTAAGGTTAGGTTTTTGGAAATTTCAGTTTTTACATTATTTCTCAATAATAAATAGGCCTGCGAGCCTCATTGTAATGCAGTGGCTCGACTTGTAGCCACCACATCTCTTCTCAGAGATAAGATATGCTACCAGTTCCTTCGCCTGCTCATCTATTTCCATTATGTCTACAATAGGCCTTTGAGCCTCAATTTAACACAGTTCAGAGGCCTGTAGCCACCACATCTCTTCTCAGAGATAAGCTACCAGTGCCCTACCTAGTTTCCATTATGTTTGTAAGGCTATTTCAGTCATTTGATTTTAATAAAATGAAGCATTATTTTCGCTACATCTCTCTGTTTATGATTATATGTGTACTCTGTTGCATTCCTGCATAAAATAAATCCAGATCACATGTTGCATACTTTAGATGGACCCTGGTACATGAAAAATGAGAAATACATGAAAATCGTGATTGCAATCATGTTTTTTCATGTATTTCACATTTGTTTTGTAGTAAGGTCTATTCAAAGTATCCAACATGGTTACCCCTTAGATGACGAATTAAATTTTGCATCCAACAAGTACTCTCGCTCGAAATTTGAGTAAAACCTTAGGGAGATAAGTTGAAAATATGAGTTGAAAAAGTAGTTTTATTATTTTATTATTTTTTTTATATTTTCACTTTTTTACTCCAAAAATGGTGAATCATCCCCCATGGTTGAAATCATCATCTTGAATCCTATTGGCTCTTATAAAGTTTATTTTGGTTGTACATTTTCCTTAAGAGGCCCATTTTAGACCTCAAAATTACCCGAATGTTTAGATGCAAGGAACCTTATTATTTCTAGATGAGATGCTATCAAACCAAAAAAGGAACTAATAATATCCTGTCCTATATAAGTATGAAAGTAAGGCCAAAATCCAAATTGAATTATTATCCATGTCAATATTTTCTTGAATCAAGATTCCTGTGCTAGTTTGGTTTGAGCAAAAATTCCCCTAAATATTACCTTTCACATGGAGAAAAGTGCTCATAAAGGTACCTTGACATATTGAGAATATAGATGTGCATTTGTTGGGAATTCCTCATAATGATAAGCATGGAAATTTAGGGATGGATAACTTGTTATATAATAGAAACTATTTTTACATGTTGTCATATTAATATATCCATTTCAATAAAGGTATGACCTACTTGAAAGGTTGGTTTGGTAAAATATTAAAAATGATTTGGAAAGATGGTGTTATTCCTCAAAACCTTCACTTAAATGGAGTAATTATTGTGATGCTATTGTATTGGAAGCGAATGGTCACATATGAAATTCATTGGATAATAATGAAGAAAAGGTTATTGTTGTGTGAGTTTGTGAAAAGACTGAAGCCAACGGGTATATTGAGTAGAGAATAAGGTATGAAAATCATTGATTCCAACAGAAACATTGGATGTATACCAACACATATAAGATTTAAATGTTCATCTTTATAAATAATTTGGTGCCCAATGATTAGAGCACTACCATCTACATTAATACTAATAGGTTCATAAAAATGGCACCTAATTAATTCCCATGTTTTACTAGGGGAAAAACTATGAAATAAGAAAACCATATTATTAAATTCGTGATAAACAAGGGAATGAATATGAGAACCTCTTAAAACCTTCTCTTCTCAATTGTTATGAAATGTTATATGTGATGTATGCAGTAGTATGTGATGCACCTTATTATTGCACCAAGAGTATTGCAGTTCCCAAGAGCTTCTTAACTCAAATGATCAACCTGGGGTTCTTAAAAACATAGAGGTCATAGTGCTATATGCACAGTAGGTTATGTTCTACTCATGTCACCCTTAGTGATGAAATCATATCAAGGTGTTCAAAGGCCATTCCTCCAACTAATTATAGTGAAAATTTCTCATGAAAACATAATTGAACCTAGTTCTAATTATGAAAGTGAAAATGGTGTTCATTAAAGTGCTAATTGACATTGCATGAAAGAGAAAGGGCCATTATACTTGTAGAAGTAAAGCTACTCTAGTTTTCAAATTGAATCAAATCAGTAACCTACCTTCATGTATCTTGATATACTTTACATTTGCTTGAAAAGAGTAGGTTGGAGTGTTCTTCAAGTATTCCTTAATCATCAAATCACAATTTGGGGGACATTATTCAACTTAACTAGGTTATGTTCCAAGTGGGAAGAATAATTGATTAAAAAGAACACTACTACAAGGCTGCTATAGGAGATACTACAAGAGGTCATGTATTGCTACAGGAGGCCCTATTTTGCTACGGGAGGGGTTCTGAGAGGCTTTTAATAATAGAAATGGGATCTTTAGGGTAGGAGAATACGACTTATGGTTGGAGGAAGTGAATGGGTTTGCCTTAACCGCGCAGCAAATGGGGAGCAAGTGTAGTGTTGGGCACATTTTATCAGAGAAGGGTTTTTATATTTAAGGTTAAACTCCAGCAGTAGGGAAATCAATTAATTCTGATCTACCCTCAACGTTAAACGATTTACTGGTCATATACCCATTTCACAGAGAGCTATGCGGTAGCAGGAGGCAGAGACGAAGAGCTCAAAAAAATGATTCAAGGACAGTGATGGGGAGTCATCGGACATCACTCTCCCTGGACTACCCAATGAAATTGTGTTGGATTGGTTGGCCAAATTTCCAAGGCTAATGCATCAGCACCTCACAGCAGTCTCCAAGGTATGAAAATTACAGTGGAATTACACAGTGTTTCGGGGCAGCGTAGGATAATCTTAGAATTTCATATATAAAAAAATGAATCAAATATTAATCTAGAATCCAAATAATAATTAAATTTATTTTCCCTGAAAAACAAATTTGACAAATTTGCATACCAATTCAATTTATGAACAATTTAATGAAGTTTTCCATAAGCTTGTAGATTTGGAATCTCCTTCTCCCGTCGGCTGCATTAGTGAAGCTCTGATACGACAATAATACATAAGTGTCCTCATACAAGTAATTTTATTGATAATGGGAAAAAAAATTACATAGGAATTGCAAGAGTTTAGACATGTAAACTCCAACACTCTTGCAATTAAGAAAAATAACCTATCTATAAGCTACATGTCCTAACTTAATTTATTTATGGACCACTTAATAAAACAACAAGTGTCCATTTACAATAAATAACCTTTTAACCAATCTACTAACTTTATTCCTATTTTAGAGCCTAAGATATGACACAATTCTAGAGTCATATCTTTTGTAACAATATTATATTTCTAAGTGTGTCTAATATTAATTAAATAATTTATCCTAACTTTAAACTATGATATTTGGATCATCTATCACAATGTTGATGACCACTTGTGGCTTTTCATAGGATTTCCCATTTCCAATGTCACATTTTAGTATATTCTCTATACTGACAAAAGTATTGTGTTAAGGAAATTATGGAGAGTTTTGGGAAGGATTGGTTTTTAATGCAATAATTTTGAGATATTATACATGTTTGTGAGGTTTTTTTCGAATAGAAATACCAAAGCAATTTTTAATCTATAAAATAAATGGATGTTAATATGTTGTTTTTCAAGAGCTACTAGGATTTTCCCACCTCATCAATGCGACCATGCCATTCTGCATGTGCATCAAGAAACATTCTCGCCATGGCCGTTTACCCGATCGTCTATTGTAACACGATGGTTGCTTTCGGAAAAAGTCAAACGTCACTTTCAACAAAGACGTGTGGCACGAAGTGTGTCTTCATTTACGCGCCAATGGAATGGACGATGCCAACAACGTGGATAAAACTGCAACCAAAGACTACAGTGACCATGTTGCTTCACCGAAATGAAGAGGTTTCAAAGTGGCCTTCGTCCCATGAGATGGAGTAGCATGTTTGACTAAGAAAAACAAATTCCTCATTCCCGGAAGCCGACCTTGCGGAAATACTTCTATATATATATATATATATAATGCTCTCCACTCTATTTCACAACCACTCTCTCTCTCAGTTATCTTCTTCTACATTGACAAATTTACGGAAGAAAGAGAAACGAAACAACAAAATGAGAGAGAAGAAAAACAACAAAATCGATGAGAACACACGCACCGATAGATTCATTAAAGTGAATTATTTATACAAGAAAATTGGACGGTTATTTAGAAATTGAATCAGTTAAGCAGAAACTGAAACTACAACTAATTCTATACTAAATCATTAACACTCCCCCTTAATTTTTAGGGTTACAATGTTTTATTCCTAAATTTTGACATTGAAACTCAAAATTAACTTTTCCCAGTGGTTTGGTAAAAATATCTGCTAACTGCTCCTTGGAATCACAAATTTGAGAACAATGTCACCATTCTTGACGAGTTCACGAACGAAGTGAAAACGAGTGTCGATATGATTGCTTTTTTGATGAAATACATTGTTCTTCGACAAGGAAATAGTGGAAGTGTTGTCACAAAGGATTGAAATCGGTTCATTTTCTGTATATCCGAAATCAGAGAGAAGTATTTTTAGCCACACTTCTTGACATGATGTTGAATTTGCTGCAACGTACTCGGCCTCTGTTGAAGATAGTGCAACTATGGGTTGCTTTTTGGATGACCACGAGATCAAGTTTCTGCCAAATAGAAAAGCATAGCCAAAAGTGCTTTTCTGATCATCAATACATGCTGCATAATCACTATCTGTATAACCAACAAGCTTACTATCTGCAGAGGCTGCATACGATAAACCATAAGTAGATGTACCTGCAATGTATCTTAACACCCTTTTTCCAGCTTTCCAATGACATTCTTTAGGAGATTCCATAAACCTAGAGATATAACTAGTTGCAAATGCTATATCAGGCCTAGTAGCAGTAAGATACATAATACTACCAGCAAGTTGCTTATACAAAGTCGCATTAACAATAGTACCCACATCATCTTTACTAAAATTTGTACCAACTTCGATAGGAGTATCAACTGGTTTACACCTGTCCATCTTAAACTTTTTCAAAATGTCAGTAGCATACTTCTGTTGACTCATAAACATACCATCTTGTGTTTGTTTCACTTCGATACCTAAGAAGTATCTCATTAATCCAAGATCTGTCATTTCAAATTATTTTTTCATTGCAGCTTTAAATTCAACTAACTGCATGTTACTAGTATAGATTATGCCATCAACATAAAGACACAGTATCAAAATATTACCTTGATGATCATTCTTGATGTACAAAGTGGGCTCGTGGTCGTTCCTTCTGAAACCATTATTCAACAAGTAATGGTCTATTCGGCTGTACCAAGCTCTTGGAGCTTGCTTCAAGCCATACAACGCTTTCTTAAACCTGTACACTTTATGTTCGTGATTTTTTATTTTGAAACAAGGTGGTTGTTCAATATACACTTCTTCATTCAAGACACCATTCAAAAAAGCAGACTTTACGTCCATTTGGTAAATAGGCCACTTGTTTTGTGCTGCAATAGCTAATACAAATCGAACTGTATCAATTCTTGCTACAGGTGCAAATTTTTCACCATAATCTATGCCAGGTTGCTGTGAAAAACCTTTCACAACTAATCTTGCTTTGTGCTTATCAACTTCACCTCTCTCATTTAAATTTGTTTTAAAAACCCATTTGACACCTATGGAGTTTTTATCATGAGGTAGATCAACCAAATCCCAAGTTTTATTTCTTTCAATAGCATCGATTTCATTATTCATAGCATCTACCCATACTTTGTCCTTTATAGCCTCTTCAAAACAAGTAGGTTGAAATGAAAGAAATTCAAAATTTACAATATCATCAACATCATCTTGTGCATAAATATCACTTAAGTTTCTCATCTTAGGATTATCAGAATGAGACTCAAAAGATGCTGAACTGCTACTGCTTGATGAACTACTGCTGGTTTTGTCTTGAACCTGTAATATTGGAGTGCTTGTTGCAGGTGTCTGATGTTCATCTAACAGAATAAAAGGATCAAGACAAGTATTGTTCTCCATTTCATTCCAAGACTTGTCTTCCAGAAATTTCACATCTCGACTTACGACAAATTTCTTAGTTATAGGATTAAACAATCTGTATGCCTTATATTGATCACTATATCCTATAAAAATATACTTTTCGCTCCTATCATCAAGTTTTCTTCCCAATTTTTCTAGAACATGAGCAAAAGAAATACAACAAAATACGTGAAAGTGTGAAACTGTTACCTTTTGTCCACTCCATGCTTCTTCAGGTACAAAATTTTGAACACTGGAAGTTGGCGATCTATTCAAAATATATACCGAACATGCAACTGCTTCAGCCTATTTAGACAAATTTCGTGTTTTAAGAAAACTTCGAGCCATATTCATAATTGTTTGATTCTTTCTTTCTGCGACTCCATTCTGTTGTGGAGTATAGCTAGTTGTCGTTTGTTTTTTAATACCATGTTGTTTGCAAAAATCAATGAATTCGTTAGATTCATACTCACCTCATTTATCAGACCTCAGAACTTTAATAAACTTACCACTTTTTTTTTCAGCCTCAGCTTTGAACTCCTTAAACTTCGAAAATGTTTCCGATTTATATTTGATGAAATACACCCAAATTTTCCTACTAAAATTGTCAATGAAAGTAAGAAAATAGAGACTGCCAGCAACTGATTTTTCTTGCATTGGACCGCATAAATTTGTATGCACTAACTCTAGTTTTTCTTTGGCTCTATTAGAGGCTGAAGCAAAACTATCTCGTTTATGTTTACCCATAATACAACTTGTACAAGAAGAGATATGATTAGACAAAGCAGGCAACCCTTTCACCATAGACTGACTTTGCAACAAACTCATACTTTTGATAGGTAAATGACCATATCGCAGATGCCACAAATCAGAGTTAGTTGGCGTTGAAACATTATGTGCATACAACTTCTCACTTTTCAATTGTAACTGATACAACCTGTTCTTTGTCATTGGAATCTTTGCAAAAAGAGACTTATGTTTATCAACAATCGTGCAAGTAGTGTTTTGAAAGCTAACATCATAACCATGTGCATCTAACTGACCAACACTCAACAAATTATGCTTGAAATTGGGTACATAATAAACATCATAGATATTCTTCACAACATTTTGTTTGGTTAAGACAGGTTCAACACCTTTTCCTGAAGCTTTAACCTAACGATCATCACCCAAACCAATAGATGAACTGAAAGATGTATCAAGATGTGAAAACAAATCACTATGACCAATCATATGATTACTACTTCCACTGTCAACCAACCAAACATCTTTATTAGGTACTTGCATAGTTACTTGGCATGCCAAAAATAAAGCATCTGATGTTTCGCATTGAGTGTTTGTGACATTGGCTTTGTTTTTATTCAAAACATGCTGTAGTTTTCGACATTCAGACTTATAATGGCCATATTTTTTGCAGTAGTGACACTGAATTTTAGATTTATCTATCCACCTACGACCATGATCATTTTGAGACTGCTCTGAATGTGTTTCAGTTACCTGTGATCTATCATCAGACTGAGACTGTCCTCTACCTTTACTTTTCCTGCCACAAAAACCTCTGCCTCTACCTCTATCCATAGACGCTTTAGATTTAAAAGCATGCTCTAAATTACTGACATCTAAATTAATTCTTGCTTCATGTGCCAACAAAGAACCAGTTAATTCTTCCACAGATAATTTTGTCAATTCTCTCGATTCAAAAACAGTAACGATCATATCAAATTTTTTAGGCAAACATCTAAGAACTTTTTCAACAATTCTTTGGTCATCAAGTGCTTCACCATTCATCCGAAGCTGATTAACAACACCCATAACTTTATTCATAAACCGATCAATGGTTTCTGAGTCAGTCATTTTAAGCGTTTCAAATTGTGTTCTAAGAGTCTATAATCTTACCATTTTTACTTTATCATTTCCTTGATAAGCAGCCTTAAGTATATCCCAAATTGATTTAGTTGTTTTAGCAGCAGTGATTTTAGGGAAAACAGAGTCATCTAATGAATTTAAAATGCACGAATTTGCTCTACCTTCTTTCTGTTTAAGTTCATCAAATTGTTTTCTTTGGGCAGTAGTCATACCAGCAATTGTATTTGCGTCAGGTTCTGTGAACCCCAACTCTACTGATTCCCAACACCCTAAGCCTTGTAAACATGCTTGCATTTTAAGACTCAAAAAATCATAATTTTTTCCACTAAATAATGGCGTCGGGATGGCAAGTTGACTTGTTGAAGCCATGTTTAAAACAATCACCTTTAATAAACCAACAAACTTTTCCCCTTTACTAGAAACAAATAAAAAAGAGCCTCAAACCAACATACTCTTTTAAATGTAAACAAAAACCAACAAATAATGTTCACAACAGCAAATCTTTCCTAGCGGTCAACTCTGGCAGGAAAAAACTCATTTCTCAAAGCTTAAAAATTTGACCAAAAAGAAGCACATGGCTGTAAACACTTCTCCAGCAAAGGGTAGGGAATGCAGCAACGAAATCCTCAAATGCAACAACGACAACTCATATAAACTGGTCCAGCAGTATATGCAGCAGCAAAACTTCTCTCTCATGCATATGCAGCAGCAAAACTGGATCCTCTTCACGCGCAGTAAAACTTCCACCACTCATCTCAAACTGGTCCAGCAGTATATGCAGCAGCAAAACTAGATCCTCTTCACGCGCAGCAAAACTTCCACTAGTTTCGATCAAACATAGCAGTTTGTTCCTCTTGCCTAAGAAGAACCTCAATGCTCGGATACCAGAACAAATTTACGGAAGAGAGAGAAATGAAACAGAAAAATGAGAGAGAAGCAAAACAACATAATCGATGAGAACACACGCACCGATAGATTCATTAAAGTGAATTATTTATACAAGAAAATTGGACGGTTATCTAGAAACTGAATTAGTTAAGCAGAAACGGAAACTGCAACTAATTCTATACTAAATCGTTAATAGACATACCTCTTCATTTCATTTTTTAGGAAGCGACTCACAAATTTTCACTAGCATCACTTCGTTTCTGAGGAAGCGAATAGATCGACTCTATCCACTTTCCGTGCACAAGTATCCTTTCAGAACCACTACTTTTAAAAATATGGTTGGATTCAATACACTTTTCTGCTTCTTTTTCATGTTCAAATTGATAAGTTCAGCTTCTCCCGCACGGGCACCAGCACCTTCCCCTATTGCAGCAGCTCCCAAGGCATCACCAGTTCAATCCCCAGCAGCACCATCACCGTCTTCGCCTCCTCCTGCGACTTCTCCAACTGTTTCTTCTCCCGTCTCTGCTCCTGCAACTTCCCCAATTGTTTCTTCTCCCGTCTCTGCTCCTCCTTCAATAGTGGCCACCCCACCAAGCTCAGCCTCCTCTCCCACTTCTCAAAGTGTAGCTTCTGGCCCTTCGGCTCAAGGCCCAGACACCGCTCCGCCACCGAACGCTAGCAGCGGGGTTGTCTCTACCACCAGATCAGGGAATATGGCCATCTTTGGGGCTGCTCTGGTTGGAGGAGCTGCCTTCCTTCTTTAAGCCCACCTGCTCCATGCGTTAACACTTCATCCTCATTGTTATATGGATGTGAAATAGTCATTCAATATTCTTCAAGGAGTTACAGATGTATGGTGATGGGATACATTCATGTCATTTCGAGTTATGGCTGCTGCTGGTTATTGTTTGAGCCATTTTGAGCTATGGCTGCTGAGCGCGATATTCTTTTTTATGTTTCATATTATTTTGTAGGCTTAGAGAGTGGATAAACCCCTTTTTTTTTGGGCATTCTTTATTGTATAATATCTCGATATGATACATTTTTTTAATATATAATAAATTTTCCTTATTTGCTTCAGCTTCAAGCTTGGCTATTATGCAAGAATATAAATTAGGGGCTTGTGCTCAGTTTGAATTTCAACCATTCACATAAACTACTGGATTTCAATGAATTTTCCATTCTATGTATATATATATATATAGTCGTAAAATATTTATTATGTGGAGATAATTGTGAATGGCTTTTTATTACACAGTCTATGGGGCTATGGGGCTATGTGAAATGCAACGACATATAATTGGTTAATGTGAAATGAAATGGCATATAATTGAACAAGGAGGGGGCTATGGCTTAATTAAAACGTTATGAGCATATGGATGATAAAAAATGCAAACATTGGATTCCAATGAAATTACTGATCGGATCATCCAAAATTGGAACCCTAACAAATCACAGATGAGTGCATCGTCAATAATGCATATCTAGCTCCTTAAGGAATTAGAGATTTATAATTTACGGAATGTAGGGACAATGTGATTTAAATGCTCAGAATGCTCAGGTTAATCTTCAAAGAATGCTAATAACATCAATCACGCTGTCAAAAATTCCCCAGCTCCTTCTCTTTATGTTATAAGCTCATAATTAATTTGTTAATGGTATAATTATCAAAATTTGGGTTTATGTGGATATATCAGCCAATCCACTTTGAACCAAAAATGTTACTCGAAGCCTTTTGGCCTTATTATCGCATTTTTTGAGCAACAAACTACCCATTCTGATAGTTATTCCTATCTAGGGTTGTTTTTAGTGGTTTGACGTGGTTGGTAGTGCCTAGTTCAGTGAATAATAATACTTGTTTTTTTCTCCTGTTAAATTCTACGTAGTGATTACTAGATTCATAGAAAAATGTTGGAGGATGAGGAGAGTTGTTTTTGTTCGGAATAAAACGATAGTTGTTGGTTTTGTTCTAGTGTGTTTCAAAGTTTTTTTCTTTTTTGGGTTAAGAAGAACCTATTATTGAACAATTTTTCATAATTTTAATTAGTGGTTCTTGGTGTTCTTCAATTCCTAGAGAACATATCACTAATTTATTTTATTATGTGAGCTTGATATATGGGGATGGGTCTTGTTATGCTTGGGGATTTAAGGAAATCAATTACCACCTATTTTTATGAGATCCCTCTGTCTTAGGAAGGTTAAATTGTATAATTGACTACTGAATGCACTTAGTACCTAGAACAATTACCTATATAACTGTCAAAATTGTAGCTCACTGCATTTTGATAGATGGAGGTCAGTCCATAGAGTGGTTAAGTATCAATATTGTCCTTACATAGGTCGAGAAGTGTCAATTTTGCAAGTTCCTCATGAACTATAATTTGTGATTTAATTTATTTTTGTCATTTTAAAAGTTTGTAATGTAAGAGTTAAGGGAGGGACTAGAATTAAAGCTTACAATAGTATATTGGAAATTTTAGTTTATTGGTTGTTGGAGTTTGTTGAGAAATTTTATCAATAATATTCTCTTATTTCATAATTTATACTTTTGTGATTTTATATTGGTTGCAGATTAGTTTTTGGATCTCATATGCACTATATGTCTATGATGTATTTTGGTTTCAAAGTAGTAACCTACAAATTATTTGTGTGTAATCTCTATACTATGGGATGGCTTTGCAGGCGGAGTATCCGTGTAATGTGATGTTGACGGAATTGTCGTGGACACTCCAAGCAAAGAGAAACTGATATCCTATCAGATGAGTATTGAGGAGACCAGAAAATATATCGGCGATGATTCCCTCGCTTTCTTGCCTCTGCATAGGCTGAGGGAGATGTTGGGGGAAGAGGCACCGTCCTTTTGTTTTGCCTGCTTCTCAGGGTCATATCCTATTCCACCTCGCTACGCCTTGCAAGAAGCCGAGGGGAAAGAAAGGATAGAGGCAGGTGAAGAGTAAGAGGACAGATTTGCACGATTCTTGAATCAACCTTAAAGAGATATTAAGCTGGCGAATTCTCTTGATTCCATATCTTTAGAAGCAGTGCTGGATGTTTCACTCGTCTTGAATTGTGAAAGGGATCATCCACCATAGAGTAGGGAGATTGAGCGTAAGCCTGAGCCTGCTGGTGTTTTGTAAGAATCAACACGAGGCATGCCCTTATTTTATTCGGTTCTGAAGATTTTAGTTGTTTTCAATATATCAGCATTTATAACAATTATGAAGCCCTATTTCATGAATGGAGCCTGGGAAGGTTCAACGAGGTGAAATTCAATTGAGGCCTTGTCAAAATGAGAGAGCAGATGTGCAGGTGGATTGATTAATTAATTGATGAACCATGTATCTGAAGAGAATTCCTAGACGACTGGCTGTTACAGAGGCTAGTGACCCATGTAATCCGGTAGATGGATTCTTTTTATATGGACACTGATTTCATATGTACAAATATAGCAACAAAGAAACAAAAGAAATATATATTATTATAATGGAGTTAATTTATTACATGTAAATGGGCATACTACTGTAAGGCCTGGTATGGCATGTGTACCCCTGGGTAAATCACTGGTAAAGTCTGGGTTAGACCTAGGTGATAGGGGGGATGTCAAGTTAGCAATTACCTTGGGTAAAAATTTGAGGGGGGGAAGAGTTAGAGTTAGCGGGGTTGTCTCATTTAGCAGGTTTGGCTGGATTTAGTCAATAATCCCCAAGTCAAGTTTAATGGGGGAATTGTTAGGTAAACATGACTCGGGGTAGAGTCAATTTTGACTAGGGTAATAGTAGTGGTTTTGGGGCACATGGTTTTGTGCACCCATGGTTTAGAGCCCATGGTATTGCATGTAATGGAGCCTATAAAAAGGTTCGGAAGAATTCATTGTAATATAGGCCTGGAGGTGAGCGGTGAAGGCTCACTTAGCTAGATTGGCCAGGGTTTTGGCCAATGGTTAATGAAATTTCATTGGTTGGGTTTTTCCCTGGATTTGGGGTTTTCCTGGATAAACATTTGTGTTTATGTTAATGTTTTGTTGCTGGCTCTTTATGTTTATTTCTCTCAGTAAAATTTTTTATTATTTCTGCCGTAAAATATTAACACTCATTACATGAAATGGAATGTTTGAATAATAAAAATGAATTTGACATCCTCGGAAGATGACCTTGCAAAAATACCAATATATATCATATGATTCTCTCCCTCTCCTTCACAACCACTGTGTGAGTCATCTTCTTTGAGATACCTCTTGACTTCATTTCTTAGGAAGGGTAAAGATTTATTAGTGTCCTTTCATAATGACTACATTTAGATAACATGCATGGATTGAATACATTTCGCTACTTCGTTTTTCTATACGGATTGAGGAGCTTAGCCTCTCCCACGTGACACTGAAAAATCCCCACCAATGAGGAGGTCCCAAATCATGGTCGATTCAATCCCCATTAGTGCTATCACCATATTCACCTCTTCCTGCGACTTCCCCAACTTTTTCGTCTCCTTCCTATGCTCCATTGAAAGTGGCCACTCCACCAGGTTCAAGCTCTAGTATCTAGTCCTTTGATTGAAGGCCTAGCCATTGCTTCATCATTAAACACCAATAGAAACACTATCTCTACTCATAGTTGCAATTCTCTCATTTGGTCAAAGACCCATGCATCAAGTTGGCACCTCCTTTACGAGTTACATTTCTCTTCAAAAATGCCTCATGCATGGGGGCATATACAACATCCTTTTCTAATATACACCCCCATGGGTAAATCAATGATCTAATTCCATATACAATAGATGATCTCTTCAACATATTTTGAGAGAATTTATCATGTGAATTTGTAATCATTTGAGTCAAAGTAATGGTCATTAGCATGGGAAATGCTTGCGTGATATAAATATTTTTGTATATAACCTTCATCAATGCTAAGTTTTAGCATCTCCTTTGAAGGATCCACTCAACTCTGTCTTAATAAGAAATTATCTCTCTCCCAAGTACCATAAGACATAGAAAACATGATGAATTTCAGCTATATGTTTTCTCCTAACCTCAAAAATCAGGGGGAAATTGTTAGCATTGAGAAAAAATGCATTGAATCGTATGCATCAAGATATCCGCAACATCAAAAAATGACATGTATACTTAGTGTATTAGTGAAAATGGAAAAAATCATGTAGCAACAAAAACCAAGTGTCCTTAAGGTTCATTTAAAAAGACAAACCGCACAAAGGCGCTATAGTAGTTTTTACACAAATCACTGTTGTATTTTCTTTGATATCCACTTATTCACAAAGTGACAACTCAGTAGCTTGGGTGAACACTTCACTTTGAATGAGACAAATTATACTGAAAGGAAAAGCCTTGATGGCATATTCTTGACCCATTGTACTCTTGGATTTGAATTAAGGAGCCC
Organism: Pinus albicaulis; assembly: GCA_034641835.2. NCBI lineage: Eukaryota > Viridiplantae > Streptophyta > Pinopsida > Pinales > Pinaceae > Pinus > Pinus albicaulis. The sequence continues at coordinate 1,900,414,816 of CM076575.1, read as the reverse complement.
TTTAAGGACTCTTCTTGTCTCCCACCAATCCTGTTCTCATAAATGATTTAGGGGGAGCCAAGGATTGGAATTGGGCCTATATATACCAACAAAATGAGAGCTAAGAAGAAAATGAAGTTTTTCCAAAGTTATGTTTCCAAAATTGCTAAGGTAGTAAGCTTTGCATATATATGGATTTCATCATTGAGAGCTTTCGTATGGCTTCTTTGAGGAGAGAATTTTCTTGCATAGGATATAGAGGAGATGGACATTTCTTTAGGAAATTTTTAGAGCACCATTTTGTTGAGAATTTGGAGGGTTGTAGGTTAATACAAATTCTCTTCTTGATAATTACTTGTGAACTTATTTGCGTTAGTTATCTCTTCTCTTAGTTAATCTTACATGAAGTCAATTATCAGAATGCACAAGACACAAAATTTAGGGAAAAAACCTCTCCCTCTTGGACAGGAAAACCCGCAAATAATTATTCTTATAGATATTCAAATGGCAAGTACCATGATCCAGAATTAGACCCTTAACCTAGATATGCTTCCAAGAACTTGATATTCACCTTGTATCTGCAATCTTCCTTCATACACTTGTTTGCACTCAGATGCTGCCCTATTTCACTGTTCTGCCCGCACTTCTTGAATCCCTTTATATCTGCAATTATTCTTGAGATTTGATTCAAAAATATTCATGAGATTGACCAGCACCTTTTACTATTCCTTAGCAACACTTATGCTTCCTAAATTTTTGCACTATACTCTAGTACAAGTCCGCACTATCTCCAAGTAAATGTCCACTGAATTTTCATATATATATATATATATATATATATATATATATATATATATATATATATATATATATATCCGCACTTATAGACTATGGTAGGTCCTCAAACCTTACTGAAGTTTATCCGCACTGAAATGAGGTTTATCCACACTGTGGTAGATTCTTAAACTTTCTTTAAACGATAATCTTAGTATATCCAAAATTCTTCTTGTAGTCTTGTCCGCAAATGTTTCCCTGTATTAGATTCAGACTTGTCCGCTTTCATTCCTGTAGTAGGTCCCATCTTGTCTACAATTATCCTAATTTTTGTTCCTTATCTGCATAAGTTTTAGTCCTGCACTTTGCATTTAATCTCAGAACATGTCCAAAAGTCCTCATCTAAACGGAAATCCGCATGCTCCTATAAATAGTTGTTTTTGTCTGTAAATAAGCCGACTTGTTCTATGATTTTTAGGCTGACTTGAACAAGTAATATTTCAGCATTGATAAGGTGCTACTTTACTACCTTTAAATCTTGTCTTTCATCAATGCATTGAGGGTTGTTTGTGAGTGTCTTCCATAAGGCCTTGAAGCATAAATACCTAGACTAGATCCTTCATGTATGAGACACTTGATTCAACCTAATAAACATCAATAAGAAGTCTATATACATAATAAAAATTTTGCTCATGATACCCATGAAGCAATTACACCAAAAATACATTTTATTATCTTTGACATATTCTTTATATAAATACATAATTACATAGTCAACATGAAGACCGACCTAGTTACACTTTTCAACACTCCCTCTTAACTAGGGAGGTATTCATACAGGTACATGGTTACTTTTAAACTGAAGAATCAGATTGGTAATCGCATCTGTATAGAATCATATCAACCAGCATTGTCCTAGTGCAAGGCCTTCACTAACAACCCCATCTCTCAACGAGACAATGGGCTATAATGCTGGGAAGACACATGACTTATAGACACCATTATCGTTGTATCTCCAAGGTACATACTCCACCCAAGTGTTCCCAAAGTATGACCTTCTTGGACTATTCTTCTTTTGGGTAGCTAGCCCTCAAAGAATATCGGTCCCCGACTACTCTTATCTTGAATACCCTGATACATTCTCAAAGAGGGATCTCAACAATGATTAGGATCTTCTTCTTTTTTAAGTGATTTTTGTTGGTTGTAAATAGTATTATAGGGAGCAATGTATATTATAGCTTCATGATAAAAGCAAGATAGGAGCTCCTGGTGTAGAAGCTCTAGAGAAAAACCTCCCTAATAAAATTACTAATGGAAAGCAGTTATCAAGAGTAAGGGTCATCATGGAAACAAAATTTCTAGAATGTGATGACATGTTAATGCAGTAGGCCAATAGAATGAAGCTCTTCATTCTTGAGAAATCGCTACAGGATGACTCAAGGTATGAGGTATGTATACATTTATATGCTAACATTATATGTTGTGAAGTCATGTCATATGTTTGTAGGTAATGAACATCGGTATTTAGAATTATGATCTATGGAGGAGTATCTCTCAGTGCACAGACAAATCAAATCAACATAATATTTACTCATGGAAAATGAGGTGGTTGTATATGAACAATAAACTAGGAATGTTGCAAGTTCCTGGGAATGGAGAATGTGCAGAAAGGGAGAGATCATAAAATGAAACCATGTTAAGAGGTTGTTATCATTCGAAAGCCAAGAAGATGTAACTACGAGATCTCCTGGGAAGATATGTAGACTCTGACAGAAGTCTCGTAAAGAAGAAGACCCTTGGAAAAATATATCATTAGGAGATGTGTCAATCTATATGAAGGATGTCGATGCCTATAGGAAGATGTGATGGTGAAAGATCATCACTAAGGTAACTTTTGTTCTAAAAGTTCATATGTGTATGTTTATCTAGATGAATTTTTGCACGGCTACTAATCATAAGAAAGGATGTATAATCCTTGAGGATGATTCGAAGGAAAGCAGCATGGCATAAAGGTGGACTAGATGAGGAAGACTGATGAATCACTTTCTGATAGTGGACATGACTCGTTACTAAAATTGATGGATGATCTGTGCCCTATGAAGCCAAAAGTTAAAGATTCCTCAAATATCGAAAACCATGACATCGAGGGGAGGAACTCTTCATGAGTAGTTGGATTTCTGCTGCAGGACCCTAGCCGATAAGGAGCCTGGTGGTAAGTTTCTTGCGTAGAATAAACTTGAAGTATGTCCTTCCTATGTTAAGAGGGAGTGACGTATGTGATTCTCTATTACATGTGTCATGCACTAGACCAGGACTAATAACCGTAATTCTTACTGAAGGCCATGTGAAGCGAATGGATAGACACATCATTCTGGTCTTCACCTAGAAGACAGAATGGAGGATTGGGTAATCATCTGGCACTCTATACTCTTTGAGAATGAGATAGGGAATCCAAGATAAGAGTAGTCGTGGACCGATATTCTTTGAGGGTTGGCTACCCAAGAGAAGAATAGTCCAAGAAGGTCATACTCTAGGAACACCTAGGTGGGGTATGTACCTTGGAGAGAGAATGACTATGGTGTATATTATTCATGTGCATCACTAGCATTGTAGCCCGTTGTCTCATTGAGAGATGGGGTTGTTAGTCAAGGCCTTACACTAGGACAATGCTGATTGATATGATGCTATATAGATGTGATTACCACTTCGATTCTTCTTATGAGATTCTTCAGTTTCAAAGTAACCATGTACCTATATGAATACCTCTGTAGTTAAGAGGGAGTGTTGAAAAGTGTAACTAGGTCGGTCTTCATGTTGACTATGTAATTATGTATTTATATAAATAAGATGTCAAATATAATAAAATGTATTTTTGGTGTACTTGCTTCATGGGTTTCATGAGAAAGATTTTATTATGTAGATAGACTTATTCTTGATGTCTCTTAGGATTATGTCTTCTAGGAATAAATATAATTAGGGGTCATATTCATGAAGGATTTAGTTTCATGAAGGAATAAATATAATTAGGGGTCATATTCATGAAGGAATAAATTTTGTGTGGACAAAAGATTCTATAAAAAAATTATATAGATTGTTTGTATAATAGTGATAAGAAATTATTCTTTAAATTATATAAAACAAAGATAGGCCATTGCTACAATGTTGTATTTCCATTATAACACTAAAGATATATTGATTCATAATGCATTTGAATTATTGGAGATGGTTAACATTTATTTGAGATAAACATTAGTATTTCCTATTAGAATGTGAGGGGTTAACTCTCTTCCAGATGAAGACATTATTTCTTGAACCCCAAAAATATATGTTTATATAGGATTAACAGTTTTGGTTTTGAAGTAGTTTTGGTTAGGATTAATATCTCTAAAAGTATGGATTTCCATAATATGTATGAGTGATTTACATGTATCGTTGTAAAAAAAATTAATTATTTTATACTCCACCAAAGTTTTTGACCTTCGAATTTTCATATATATATATAAACCAGCGTAAATCCATTTTAAATATAGACTTTTCAAATATCTAAAAAGATCAAATCTCTTGTAAGTATGAAATTTTGCACTCGACCTCCTACAAATAAATAATCTAAACTAACGATAAAATTAGGTTGGTTTAGTCAATATTCTATCTCTATTAAAATTCTCCATGTAATACAAAAATTTCACGCAATTAATCCCGGAGGTGTTTAGATGTATTCCACAACCGTTCAGGTTGGTGGAACGTTAAACGTGTGGATATTTATGGCGGTGACTTCAAAAGAAAGCTTGGAATTTTAAACCTCATAAATTTCAATAGCTACCAGGATGTTCCCACCTCATCAGTGCGACCATGCCATTCTGCATGTGCATCAAGAAACATTCTCGCCATGGCCGTTTACCCGATCGTCTATTGTAACACGATGGTTGCTTTCGGAAAAAGTCAGACGTCACTTTCAACAAAGACGTGTGGCACGAAGCGTGTCTTAATTTACGCGCCAATGGAATGGCCGGTGCCAACAACGCGGATAAAACTGCAACCAAAGACTACAGTGACCATGTTGCTTCACCGAAATGAAGAGGTTTCGAAGTGGCCTTCGTCCCTTGAGATGGAGTAGCGTGTTTGACTAAGAAAAGCAAATTCCTCATTCCCGGAAGCCGACCTCGCGGCAATACTTCTATATATATATAATGCTCTCCACTCTATTTCACAACCACTCTCTCTCTCAGTTATCTTCTTCGACATACCTCTTCAGTTCATTTCTGAGGAAGCGACTCACAAATTTGCACTAGCATCACTTCATTTCTGAGGAAGCGAATAGATCGACTCCATCCACTTTCCGTGCACAAGTGTCCTTTCAGAACCGCTACTTTTAAAAATATGGCTGGATTCAATACGCTTTTCTGCTTCTTTTTCGTGTTCGGATTGATAAGCTCAGCTTCTCCAGCACGGGCACCAGCACCGTCCCCTATTGCAGCAGCTCCCAAGGCGTCACCGGTTCAATCCCCAGCAGCGCCATCACCGTCTTCGCCTCCTCCTGCAACTTCTCCAACTGTTTCTTCTCCCGTCTCTGCTCCTGCGACTTCCCCAACTGTTTCTTCTCCCGTCTCTGCTCCTCCTTCAATAGTGGCCACCCCACCAAGCTCAGCCTCCTCTCCCACTTCTCAAAGTGTAGCTTCTGGCCCTTCGGCTCAAGGCCCAGACACCGCTTCGCCACCGAACGCTAGCAGCGGGGCTGTCTCTACCGCCAGGTTAGGGAAGATGGCCATCTTTGGGGCCGCTCTGGTTGGAGGAGCTGCCTTCCTTCTTTAAGCCTACCAGCTCCATGCGTTAACATCTTCATCCTCATTGTTATACGGATGTGAAATAGTCATTCAATATTCTTCAAGGAGTTACAGATGTATGGTGATGGGATACATTCATGTCATTTCGAGCTATGGCTGCTGCTGGTTATTGTTTGAGCCATTTCGAGCTATGGCTGCTGAGCACGATATTCTTTTTTCTGTTTCATATTCTTTTGTAGGCTTAGAGAGCGGATAAACCCCATATTTTTTGGGCATTCTTTATTCTATAATATCTCGATATGATACATTTTTTTAATATATAATAATTTTTCTTTATTTTCTTCAGCTTCAAGCTTAGCTATTATGCATGAATATAATTTAGGGGTTTGTGCTCAGTTTGAATTTCAACCATTCACATAAACTACTGGATCGTAGCCTTCCGAACTTTCACTACCTTCTTGTTTCAACGAATTTTCCATTCTATATATATATATATTGTCGTAAAATATTTATGATGTGGAGATAATTGTGAATGGCTTTTTATATTGGTTAATTGGTTAATGTGAAATGCAATGACATATAATTGAATAAGGATGGGGCTATGACTTAATTAAAACGTTATGAGCATATGGATGATAAAAAATGCAAACATTGGATTCCAACGAAATTACCGATCGGCTCATCCAAAATTGGAACCCTAACAAATCATAGATGGGTGCATCGTGATCAGGGATAATGCATATCTAGCTCCTTAAGGAATTAGAGATTTATAATTTACGGAATTCGTAGTGCCTATTCCACTGAATAATAATACTTTTTTTTTTCTCCTCTTAAATTCTAGGCAATGATTTCTAGATTCATAGAAAAATGTTGGAGGATGAGGAGACTTGTTTCCGTTCGGAATAAAAGGATAGTTGTAGTGTTCTGTTTTTTTTTTTTTTTCCCGGTTAAGAAGAACTTATTATTGAACAATTTTTCATAATTTTAATTAGTGGTTCTTGGTATTCTTCAATTCCTAGAGAACAGATCACTAATTTATTTTATTATGTGAGCTTGATATATGAGGATGGGTCTTGTTATGCTTAGGGCTTTAAGGAAATCAATTACAACATATTTTTATGAGATCCCTCTGTCTTAAGAAGGTTAGATTGTATAATTGACTACTGAATGCACTTAGTACCTAGAAAAATTACCTATATATCTGTCAAAATTGTAGCTCACTGCATTTTGATAGATGGAGTTTAGTCCATAGAGTGGTTAAGTATTGATATTGTCCTTACATAGGCCGAGAAGTGTCAATTTTGCAAGTTCCTCGTGAACTATAATTTGTGATTTAATTTATTTTTGTCATTTTAAAAGTTGGTAATGTAAGAGTTAAGGGAGGGACTAGAATTAAAGCTTACAATAGTATATTGGAAATTTTGGTTTATTGGTTGTTGGAGTTTTTTGAGAAATTTTATCAATAATATTCTCTTATTTCATAATTTATACTTTTGCGATTTTATATTGGTTGCAGATTAGTTTTCGGATCTCATATGCACTATATGTCTATGATCTATTTTGGTTTCAAAGTAGTAACATACAAATTATTTGTGTGTAATCTCTGTACTATGTTTGCTCTTCTAATTTCTATTTGATATCTCCACATTTGTTATTACAGGTAGCTTAAATATCTCATAAAAGCATATTATAAACAAAGATATACAACCGTATATGTAGTCAAAAAACCATTTTAAACAACAAATATTAAAATTTTCCCGAAAACATTTTGCTAGATTCGGGCCAAAAATTCCAAAATGTAGAATGCTTAGTTAACACAATAAATATTAAGCACTGTGCACTAACCCAATGAATGGCTTTCTATATTTACATCTTAGTTGTGGATGAGAATAAAGTGACTTCAAATAAAAAAGATGAAAAAGTAGTGACCCAATCATTGGCTTAGTGCATGATGCTTAATATTTGTTAGTCGTCCATGCGAGAGAAGCACGTGGACACTTATGGTGATAAATTTAAAGGAAAGCTTGAAATTTCAAACTTGATCAACCTCAAGATATAGCAAGATGTCCCCACCTCATAATTGCGACCATGTGATTTTTCATGTGCACTAATATACCCCTGAGAAAAAAAATTCTCGCCATACTTATTCACCTGATCATCCATTACAACATGATTAATGCTTTCAAGAATTCATGCTCATATGATCGGTTGGTGTTTCTTTTGGAAAAATTCAAACAAGTCTTTCAATAAAGACATGGTGGCATGAATCACGTAGTAATTTACACAGTTGAATTCCATTGCCAATTGATAGATGTATACTCAAATGACATGGTCGATGCAAAAAAATAGAGTTTATTGAGTATGAACATAAATAAAACTATAACCAAAGACTAGATGGTTAAAATGGTCGATGTTTCGTCACCAAAATGAACATATTTGGAGTGGCCTCCTTCTCATTACATGAAATGCAATGTTCGAATAAGAAAAATGAATTTTTCATCCTCAGAAGATGACCTTGAAAAAATACCTATATATATCATATGATTCTCTCCCTCTCCTTCACAACCACTGTGTGAGTCATCTTCTTTGACATACCTCTTGACTTCATTTCATAGGAAGGGTAAAGATTTATTAGTGTCCTTTCATAATGACTACATTTAGATAACATGCATGGATTGAATACATTTCGCTACTTTTTTCTATACGGATTGAAGAGCTTAGCCTCTACCACGTGACACTGAAAAATCCCCCCAATTGAGGAGGTCCCAAAACATGGTTGATTCAATCCCCATTAGTGCTATCACCATCTTCACCTCTTCCTGCGACTTCCCCAACTTTTTTGTATCCTGCCTATGCTCCTTTTAAAGTGGCCACTCCACCAGGTTCAAGCTCTAGTATCTAGTCCTTTGACTGAAGGCCTAGCCATTGCTTCATCATTAAACGCCAATATAAACACTATCTCTACTCATAGTTGCAATTCTCTCATTTGGTCAAAGACCCATGCATCAAGTTGGCATCTCCTTCACGAGTTACATTTATCTCTAAAAATGCCTCATGCATGGGGGCATATACAACATCCTTTTTTAAGAGACACCCCCATGGGTAAAGCAATGATCTAATTCCATATACAACAGATGATCTCTTCAACATATTTTGAGAGAATTTATAATGTGAATTTGTAATCATTTGAGTCAAAGTAATGGTCATTAGCATGGGACATGCTTGCGTGATATAAATATTTTTGTATATAACCTTCATCAGCGCCACGTTTTAGCATCTCATTTGAAAGATCCACTCAAATCTGTCTTAATAAGAAATTATCTCTCTCCCAAGTACCATAAGACATAGAAAACTTGATGAATTTCAGCTATATGTTTTCTCCTAACCTTAAAAATCAGGGGGAAATTGTTAGCATTGAGAAAAAATGCATTGAATTGTATGCATCAAGATATTTGCAACATCAAAAAATGACATGTATACTTAGTGTATTAGTGAAAATGGAAAAAAATCATGTAGCAACAAAAACCAAGTGTCCTTAAGGTTCATTTAAAAAGTCAAACCACACAAAGGCGCTATAGTACTTTTTACACAAATCACTGTCGTCTTTTCTTTGATATCCACTTATTCACAAAGTGACAACTCAGTAGTTTGGGTGACCACTTCACTTTGAATGAGACAAATTCTACTGAAAGGAAAAGCCTTGATGGCATAGTCTTGAGCCATTCTACTCTTGGATTTGAATTAAGGAGCCCCTAAAGGACTCTTCTTGTCTCTCACCAATCCTATTCTCATAAATGAGTTAAGGGGAGCCAAGGATTGGAATTGGGCCTATATATACCAACAAAATGAGAGCTAAGAAGAAAATGAAGTTTTTCCAAAGTTATGTTTCCAAAATTGCTAAGGTAGTAAGCTTTCTATATATATGGATTTCATCATTGAGAGCTTTCGTATGGCTTCTTTGAGGAGAGAATTTTCTTGCATAGGATATAGAGGAGATTGACATTTCTTTAGGAAATTTTTAGAGCACCATTTTGTTGAGAATTTGGAGGGTTGTAGGTTAATACAAATTCTCTTCTTGATAATTACTTGTGAACTTATTTGCGTTAGTTATCTCTTCTCTTAGTTAATCTTACATGAAGTCAATTATCAGAATGCACAAGACACAAAATTTAGGGAAAAAACCTCTCCCTCTTGGACAGGAAAACCCGCAAATAATTATTCTTATAGATATTCAAATGGCAAGTACCATGATCCAGAATTAGACCCTTAACCTAGATATGCTTCCAAGAACTTGATATTCACCTTGTATCTGCAATCTTCCTTCATACACTTGTTTGCACTCAGATGCTGCCCTATTTCACTGTTCTGCCCGCACTTCTTGAATCCCTTTATATCTGCAATTATTCTTGAGATTTGATTCAAAAATATTCATGAGATTGACCAGCACCTTTTACTATTCCTTAGCAACACTTATGCTTCCTAAATTTTTGCACTATACTCTAGTACAAGTCCGCACTATCTCCAAGTAAATGTCCACTGAATTTTCATATATATATATATAGACTGTGGTAGGTCCACAAACCTTACTGAAGTTTATCTGCACTGAAATGAGGTTTATCCACACTGTGGTAGATTCTTAAAGTTTCTTTAAACTATAATCTTAGTATATCCAAAATTCTTCTTGTAGTCTTGTCCACAAATGTTTCCCTGTATTAGATTCAGATTTGTCCGCTTTCATTCCTGTAGTAGGTCCCGTCTTGTCTACAATTCTCCTAATTTTTGTTCCTTATCTGCATAAGGTTCAGTCCTGCACTTCGCATTTAATCTCAGAACATGTCCAAAAATCCTCATCTAAACTGAAATCCGCATTCTCCTATAAATAGTTGTTTCTTTCTGTAAATAAGCTGACTTGTTCTATGATTTTTAGGCTGACTTGACAAGTAATATTTCAGCATTGATAAGGTGCTTCTTTACTACCTTTAAATCTTGTCTTTCATCAATGCATTGAGGGTTGTTTGTGAATATCTTCCATAAGGCCTTGGAGCATAAATACCTAGACTAGATCCTTCATGTATGAGACAGTTGATTCAACCTAATAGACATCAAGAAGAAGTCTATCTACATAATAAAAATCTTGCTCATGATACCCATGAAGAAAGTACACCAAAAATACATTTTATTATCTTTGACATCTTCTTTATATAAATACATAATTACATAGTCAACATGAAGACTGACCTAGTTACACTTTTCAACACTCCCTCTTAACTAGGGAGGTATTCATACAGGTACATGGTTACTTTTAAACTGAAGAATCGGATTGATAATTGCATCTGTATAGAATCATATCAACCAGCATTGTCCTAGTGCAAGGCCTTCACTAACAGCCCCATCTGTCAATGAGACAATGGGCTACAGTGCTGGCGAGAAACATGACTTATAGACACCATTGTCGTTTTCTCTCCAAGGTACATACTCCACCCAAGTGTTCCCAAAGTATGACCTTCTTGGACTATTCTTCTCTTGGGTAGCTAGCCCTCAAATAATATCGGTCCTCGACTACTCTTATCTTGAATTCCCTGATACATTCTCAAAGAGGGATCTCAACCATGATTAGGATCTTCTTCTTCTTTAAGTGATTTCTGTTGGTTGTAAATAGTATGATAGGGAGAAATGTATATTATAGCATCATGATAAAAGAAAGATAGGAGCTCCTAGTGTAGAAGCTCTAGAGAAAAACCTTTCTAATAACATTACTAATGGAAAGCAATTATCAAGAGTAAGGGTCATCATGGAAACAAAATTTCTAGAATGTGATGACATGTTGATGGAGTAGGCCAATAGAATGAAGCTCTTCATTCTTGAGAAATTGCTACAGGATGACTCAAGGTATGAGGTATGTATACATTTATATGCTAACATTAGATGCTATGAATTCATGTCATATGGTTGTAGGTAATGAACCTCTGTATTTAGAAGTATGATCTATGGAGGAGTATCTCTTAGTGCACAGACAAATCAAATCAACATAATATTTCCTCATGGAAAATGAGGTGGTTGTATATGAACAAGAAACTAGGAAGGTTGCAAGTTCCTGGGAATGGAGAATGTGCAGAAAGGGCAAGATCATAAAATGAAACCATGTTAAGAGGTTGTTATCATTCAGAAGCCAAGAAGATGTGATTAGGAGATCTCGTGGGAAGATATGTAGACTCTGAGGGAAGTCTGGTAAAGAAGAATACCCTTGGAAAAACGTATTATTAGGAGATGTGTCAATCTATATGAAGGATGTCGATGCCTACAGGAATATGTCATGGTGAAAGATCATAACTAAGGTAACTTTTGTTCTAAATGTTCATATGTATATGTTTATCTAGATGAATTTGTGCATGGATGCTAATCATAAGAAAGGATGTATAATCCTTGAGGATGCTTCGAAGGAAAGCAGCATGGCATAACGGTGGAATTGATGAGGAAGACTAATGAATCACTTTCTGATAGTGGACATGACTTGTCACTAAAAGTGATGGATGACCTATGCCCTATGAAGCCAAAAGTTAAAGATTCCTCAAATATAGAAAACCATGACATCGAGGGGAGGAACTCTTCATGAGTAGTTGGATTGCTGTTGTAGGACCCTAGCTGATAAGGAGCCTGGTGGTAATTTTATTGCTTAGAATAAAATTGAAGTATGTCCTTCCTATGTTAAGAGGGAGTGATGTATGTGATTCTCTATTACATGTGTCATGCACTAGACCGGGACTAACAACTGTAATTCTTAGTGAAGGCCATGTGAAGGGAATGGATAGATACATCATTCTAGTCTTCGCCTACAAGACAGAATGGAGGATTGGGTAATCATCTGGCATTCTATACTCTTTGAGAATGAGATAGGGAATTCAAGATAAGAGTAGTCGTGGACCGATATTCTTTGAGGGTTGGATACCTAAGAGAAGAATAGTCCAAGAAGGTCATACTCTACGAACACCTAGGTGGGATATGTACCTTGGAGAGAGAATGACTATGGTGTCTATTCGTCAAGTGTCTGACTAGCATTGTAGCGCGTTGTATCATTGAGAGATGGGGTTGTTAGTCAAGGCCTTACACTAGGACAATGATGATTGATATGATGCTATACATATGTGATTACCAATCTGATTCTTCTTATGATATTCTTCGGTTTGAAAGCAACCATGTACCTATATGAATACCTCTGTAGTTAAGAGGGAGTGTTGAAAAGTGTAAATAGGTTAGTCTTCATGTTGACTACGTAATTATGTATTTATATAAAGAAGATGTCAAATATAATAAAATGTATTTTTGGTGTACTTGCTTCATGGGTTTCATGAGAAAGATTTTATTATGTAGATAGACTTCTTCTTGATGTCTATTAGGATTATGTCTTCTAGGAATAAATATAATTAGGGGTCATATTCATGAAGGATTTAGTTTAGGTTTTTGTTCTCCAAAGACCTTGAAGAAGCTCCCAAAAAACCATCATACAATGGTGAAGGCAAGCTCATAATATAGTGAAGACAATCCCTCATCATTGCTGAAGAAACACCTCCTAAATTATTGACAAAAATTACAGTCATGTCGACCTATATTATAGTTGATGGTCGGCCTAAAAAAAATATGATCAATTCACTATATATAAGGTATGATTGCAGTTCATTTGATGAAATCGAAAATGCGAATAAGTCTAAGCCAAAATACAGGAATATTTTGAGGATCTATTACAGGAAGCATTTGCGGATCTAATACAAGAAGGAATTGCGGATACCGCAACAGAGATAGTGTGAATATATACGAAGGTAGTGTGGAACCTACAACAAAGATCATGTAGATACCACAGAAGAGATAGTGCGGAACCTACAATAGACTTCAATGCAGACATATACTAAGATATAACGCAGATAAAGGGAACGACTTCAGTGCGGATAAATTAAGGGCATAGTACAGATAAAAGAAGAAGAGAAGTGTGGATAAGAGACATTGTAGAATGTGGATCTGAAACAATGATACAAGAACAGGATTGTGCATATCAAGGGTACAAGTTGGATTGCAGATAAGTGCAAGGTCTGTTAACCTAAAGAGGAAATTTTTGGTAATCATAAGGAGAAAAGACAACAATAGTAAGGAAGGTAAATCTATGATTGACCTTCGTACTATTCAAGCAATTCAACTACAAACATATGCAAGGTATCTAGTGTTGATTTAGATCTAAGTAATTTAGTGAAGAGAAGATCCAAGGTTGAAGAGGTGGAATCAAGGTATTGGAAGCATATCTAGGTCAAGGGTCTATGTCTAAGTCATGGTACTTTTCAATTGAAGATCTATAAGAAGAATTATTTGCAGGTTTTCCTCTCTAAGAGGGAGAGGTTTTTCCCTGGCTCTAGGAGCCTAATTTGTGTGTCTCGTGTACTTTGATAATTGACTTGATGAAATATTAACTAAGCTAAAGAAGAGAAGACATAAGTTAGCTCACAAGTAATTATCAAGAAGAGAATTTGTATTAACCTACAGCCCTCTAAATTCTCAACAGAAAGAACTACTAAAAAATTAAGAATGATAAATTTTAACTGTAGAACAAACACTATATCAGTTGAAATAGGGTTCAAGCACTCAAAAGTGATTCCAACAATGTAGATGAAGCATTTTGATAAAAATTGGGAAGAAATCTAATTAACGTTGACTAGGTCATAAATCAATTTCCTCGTAAGTCTTGCATCCAAGTTCATACTTCACCCAAAGTTTTTCAGTAGAATATTGACAATTTCATTCTAAGACATACCAAAGGAATGCTAAATTTTGGTATTAAGCTGAATAATTTCTCATACATCCACTTGAATGGTCCAACATCGATGGTACATGGGAAACACACATAATTAACTAAACATAACATATTTTACCATTCAATATCAATGGTTCATGAGTACCTTTTCTATATGTCATTGCAAATCCTTATTCTAGCCAAACCTTGCTCAAAAGTTGCGGTGTATCAATGTTTGATGATCGTCTAGAGATAAATATTCTAGGAGGGAATCATGCCTTATATACAACACTTTTCTAACTATATTTTAGCATGTTTCCCCCATGCATTAGAATTAAATTCACATTTTTAGAGGACGCATGAAATATTGAGTACAATTAGATGGGAACTTTTAGAATACTTATTTGGCTATTTTTTACAATTTCTATTTTAATAACATAACATTTTTCAGCAAAATCAAGCAATAGTTGTGGTGACAGGGTTTTTGAGAAGTATCATTCTCAACATTCACGCAGATTCATTGCTCAGGGATAATTCATGGGTGTATTTTGTGATTATATTCTAAAAAACACATAATCACAGGTTATACATAAAAAATTTATAGAGTATTAATTCCAACAACAATTTAAGGAGAGGGTTTTGGAAATGGTATTGTTATACATCATTTTTCCATGGGATGGAGAAAGTTAGCAAAATCATTTTAGGGGAATTTTGAGGTCTAAAATGGGCCTCCTAAGGAAATTATAAAATAATAGTGGAAATAATAAAATAAGATTACATTACATCATCAAAGTTTATAGGGAAAAAAGAAACAACTATTTTTTCAATTCGTATTTTCAACTTATCTCCCTATGGGTTTACTCAATTTTCGAGCGAAAAAACTCGTTGGATGAAAAATTTGATTTCTAATCCAAGGAGTACCCATGTTGATCTAGGTGTATATTTTTTGCCACCCACCTATTCCATTTGGACCTGCACCATCAATTCTTTCAGTTTTTCACTTCAACATAACTTACTATTTTTAGCAGGTTTTCGGGTCTTGCACTACCGAAGCCATTTTGGGACCGTAACGATCCAGATGGATATTAGTGGTCACCCACCTATTTCATTTGAACCCCCACCATCAGTTCTTTCTATTTTTAAGTTGTAGCACAACTTACTATTTTTAGTAGTTTTTCGGGTCCTGAACTTTCAAAGCTGTTTTGAGGCCCTAAATGACATTTTTTGGGAAAAATGGGAGCAACATGGGACTATGGATCGATGTTTCTCACACAAAAAGGTGTATTCATCGAATATATATATATATATATATAATGATTTATTGATCACGTCAAATGAAGATCGGATGCCAGAGTTCATCCACGGGAAGTTTAAACACCAATTTACCCAAACGGGACGCACTGTTTTGGCACTTCATCTCCTAGGATTAGGTTTTTGAACGTTTCGGGTTTTACATTGCTTCTCAACAATAAATAGGCCCGCGATCCCCATTTTAACACAGTTTAGGGGCCTGTATCCATCACATCCCTTCTCAGAGATACACTACCAGTGCCTTCGCCGGCTCATCTATTTCCATTATGTCTGTAATAGGCCTTCGAGCCTTAATGTAACATAGTTTGAAGGCTTGTAGACGCGACATCTCTCCTCAAAGATAAGCTACCATAACCCTAGCTAGTTTCCATTATGTTTGTAATCCTATTTCATTCATTTGATCTTAATAAAATGAAGTCCGCATAATCTTTGTGTTTATGGTTATATGTGAATTATGTTGGGTTCCTACAAAAAAAAAAAATCCAGATCAGTGGTATCATAGCGGTTCTGCTCTTTCTCTATTTTTCTTTGCATCTCCCGATTGAGTTCTAGGTATAAGGAGTTCAGGCTTGATCTGGTTGAACCATTGCAAGATCAACCTCGCAAACCCCGATGACCCCCCATGGAAAAAGGAGAGAAATATGAGGGAGCAAGAGATCCTATCAAAATCTTGCTCGAGGAGGTGCTCGAGAAACAAAGGAAGGCGATGATGGATAAATTTTCTCAAATCCTTAACCAGTTTCCACCCACCTATTCATCTACATCTAGCATGTCGGTCAACATGTCTCCGACATCCTGGACAAATCCAATACCATGTTCAACAGAATTTGCCCCTCATGGAGGAACTTAATGCAATGGGGACCATTGATTCCTAAGGAGGGAGGAATGATCAAGGTGGATATTGGTGGCCACACACCTATTCCATTTGGACCTGCACCATCAATTATTTTAGTATTCGACTTCACTACAACTTACTATTTTTAGCAAGTTTTCGGGTCCTACACTATCGGAGCCATTTTGGGGTCGTAATGATCCAGGTGGAAATTGGTGGCCACCCAACTATTCCATTGGTGGCCCTAAATGAATTTTTTTGGGAAAACTAGGAGCAACATGTGTCCATGGACCAATGTTTCTCACATCAAAATTTGTAGTCCTCGAATAAATATTTCTAATGAGCTATCGAGCACGTAAAATGGAGATCGGATGCCAAAGTTACTTCCCCGAAAAATTGAAACACTAATTTACCCAAATGGGACACATTGTTTTGGTGCTTCATCTCCTAGCGTTAGGTTTTTTGGGAAAACTGGTAGAAACATGGGTCCATGGACTGATGTTTCTCACACCAAAAGTTGTGGTCCTCAGATAGATATTTCTAACGATCTATTGAGCGCGTCAAACGAAGATCGGATACCAAATTTATGTCCCTGCGAATTTGAAACACCAATTCACCCAAACAGGACCCACAGTTTTGGTGCTTCATCTCCTACGGTTAGGTTTTTGGACGTTTTGGTTTTTACATTATTTCTCAATAATAAATAGGCATGCGAGCCTCATTGAAACACATTGGATTGGCTTGTAGCCACCACATCTCTTCTTAGAGATAAGATACGCTACCAGTGCCTTCGCCCGCTCATCTATTTCGATTATGTCTATAATAGGCCTTTGAGCCTCAATTTAACACATTTCAGAGGCCTATAGCCACCACATCTCTTCTTAGAGATAAGCTACCAGTGCCCTAACTAGTTTCCATTATGTTTGTAAGCCTATTTCAGTCATTTGGTTTTAATAAAATGAAACATTATTTCCGATACATCTCTCTGTTTATGGTTATATGTGTACTCTGTTGCATTCCTGCATAAAATAAATCCAAATCACATGTTGCATACTTTAGATGGACCCTGGTACATGAAAAATGGGAAATACATGAAAAGCATGATTGCAATCATGTTTTTTAATGTATTTCTTATTTTTTGTGTAGTAAGGTCTATTGAAAGTATGCAACATGGGTACTCCTTAGATGAGGAATTAAATTTTGCATCCAACGAGTACTCCCACTCGAAATTTGAGTAAAACCTTAGGGAGATAAGTTGAAAATATGAGTTGAAAAAGTAGTTTTATTATTTTATTATTTTTTTATATTTTTACTTTTTTACTCCAAAAATGGTGAATCATCCCCCATGGTTGAAATAATCATCTTGAATCATATTGGTTCTTATAAAGTTTATTTTGGTTGTACATTTTCCTTAGGAGGCCCATTTTAGACCTCAAAATTACCCTAATGTTTAGATGCAAGGAACCTTATTATTTCTAGATGAGATGCTATCAAACCAAAAAAGGAACTAATAATATCATGTCCTATATAAGTATGAAAGTAAGGCCAAAATCCAAATTGAATTATTGTTAATGTTAATATTTTCTTGAATCAAGATTCATGTGCTAGTTTGGTTGAGCAGAAAGTCCCCTAAATATTACCTTTCACATGGACAAAATTTCTCATAAAGGTACCTTGACACATTGACAATACAGATGTGCATTTGTTGGGAATTCCTCATAATGATAAGCATGAAACTTTAGGGATGGGTAACTTGTTACATAATAAAACCTATTTCTACATGTTGTAAAATTAATATATCCATTTCAATAAAAGTATGACCTACTTGAAAGGTTGGTTTGGTAAAATATTACAAATGATTTGGAAAGATGGTGTTATTCCTCAAAACCTTCATTTCAATGGAGTAATTATTGTGATGCTATTGTATTAGAAGCGAATGGTCACATATGAAATTCGTTGGATAATAATGAAGAAAAGGTTATTGTTGTGTGAGTTTGTGAAAATACTGAAGCCAACGGGTATATTGAGTAGAGAATAAGGTATGAAAATCATTGATTCCAACAGAAACATTGGATGTATACCAACACATATAAGATTTAAATGTTCATCTTTATAAATAATTTGGTGCCCAATGATTAGAACACTACCATCTACATTAATACTAATAGGTTCATAAAAATGGCACCTAATTAATTCCCATGTTTTATTAGGGGAAAAATTGTGAAATAATACAACCATATTATTAAATTCGTGATAAACAAGGGAATGAATTTGAGAACCTCTTAAAAGCTTCTCTTCTCAGTTGTTATGAAATGTTATATGTGATGTATGCAGTAGTATGTGATGCACCTTATTATTGCACCACGAGTATTGCAGTTCCCAAGAGCTTCTTAACTCAAATGATCAACCTGGGGTTCTTAAAAGCATAGAGGTCATAGTGCTATATGCACAGTAGGTTATGTTCTACTCATGTCACCCTTAGTGATGAAATCATATCAAGGTGTTCAAAGACCATTCCTCCAACTAATTATAGTGAAAAATTCTCATGAAAACATAATTGAACCTAGTTCTAATTATGAAAGTGAAAATGGCATTCATTAAAGTGCTAATTGAAATTGCATGAAAGAGAAAGGGCCAATATACCTGTAGAAGTAAAGCTACTCTAGTTTTCAAATTGAATCAATTCAGTAACCTACCTTCATGTATATTGATATACTTTACATTTGCCTGAAAAGAGGAGGTTGGAGTGTTCTTGAAGTATTCCTTAATCATCAAATCACAATTTTGGGGACATTATTAAACTTAACTAGGCTATGTTCCAAGTGGGAAGAATAATTGATTAAAAAGAACACTGCTACAGGGCTGCGATAGGAGCTACTACAAGAGGTCATGTATTGCTACAGGAGGCCCTGTTTTTCTACGAGAGAGGTTCTGAGAGGCTTTTAATAATAGAAATGGGATCTTGAGGGTAGGATAATACGACTGATGGGTGGAGGAAGTGAATTAAGGGTGTGGGAGTCCCCTACCTAAGAAAGGACCTCTCAGAGCTCTATCTTACACCAAGGTTGATTCCCACAATGTCTTCCATTTTCCTTAATAGAATGATTGTGGAAATGGATTTTGGGAGTAGTTGGAGGTACAAGGAAGAATGTGGAAAGGTATATGTGGAGATGGAAAGATGTGCCCACCCCTACAGATCACCATACCCCTACAGCTAGCCAAATACATGCATCAAATGACCAATAAGACAATGAGATAAACTATCAGTGAAACAATGAGTTGAAATTGACTAAAATATATTCTATTCCACAACACTATTATGATCACTCAACTAAATCCTAATTTGTAGAGACTAAGCATGCAAAAGGATCACATTAACATCTACCCATTTCCAAGAAATCATAAACAAATAATTTTCGAGTTATATTGTGAATCTTTCCAATCACTCTTCCAATAATACAAGTAATAGGTAAGGATTAATTATCACTGAAGGGGGACTAAATCCTATGGGTTGGGCCCAAAACCAAGGGTTTCATCCCTATAAAACTAACTCAAATGCATATCAATGATAAACTTCTCATTAACAAGAAATAATAGTCTCATACATCATATGAAAGTTAAGAATAACAATGTCAAGCACTAGGCTCACCAGCTACTCTTAGCTAAATAAAAAACTTGAAACCTAATGAGCCTTTGAGTTGTTTTATTTATACAAAAAGGTATTTAATGGAAACTCCCCTAAATATATGAGTGATTCCCTCCAAGATCTTGAGAATTATGGATCTGGTTCTCCTTGATCTTCACATGGACTTGGAGTCCCTCAAATGATAGTGAATTCGAGCATTGAGTGAGAATCATGTGATCCTAAGTTGAGTTAGAGAGTTAAGGAGGTGGAAAAACCTCCTAGATTCTCTCTTGGTTGTCTCCATTGTAGCTCCTAGAGACAACCCTGAGTTATGAAGGACCAGTGCCTAGGTCATCTTAGAGCCAAGAGGATTCAGAAAAACTTTCCATGGTCAGGGATATAAAACCTCTTGTTTATAAATGATTTTTAAAACTTCATAAGGTGGGACCGAGACATCAGGAACAAAGATATATAAGAAATAGTACCCGATAGTAAAAAAATAAGGGTCTTATAAGTACATTATCGAAGATGAATATGGATTTAAAAAGCTGTGAGGAGGGCCAAGATCATGAAACACAACGCACAGTTATCAAAATATGAAAGCGTGGTAACAACGACAGCAAATGGAGAGAGTATTAACTACAGATAGGCTTATTATCATGTAAGAACCTATCACCAGCTAATATCAGAAGAAAGGCGAGTAAATGAGATGTAACATATGAACATAATATCAAAGCTCCAAGACATATTTAAAGCTCCATAGAACAATTGACATGAGTATCTTGGACAGATAAATTCATTTCCAGTTAATCAAGGACTCACATTCCGGTAGCTTATAATATAAAGAGAGTGATGAAGTGCCAAAAGCATTTGTATTAGAATATAACAAAGAGAATACAAACTATGATCGATCTCACCAGGAATCCATCCCACAACAAAATAATATCATTTGATCTCCCAATGGGATTCTTCGACGTAAACCACAAGAAGGCCTCAAAACTTTACAAAAAAGGGGCATTTACAACTAGCACTCTCTGTTTTGGAAAATATGGAACCCTTATATAAACTCAGGTTGTTTCTTTTATAATCCCCTGTTTACTGTTAGAAAAATATATTTTAGACCAACATTTGTTCACAGAAATATCTTTTTTGTTGCTTGTCTCTATCAGAATCAAAACTGATGATGAGGAAAATCGCCTCTCATCATCTCTGTAGTGGCCTCAACATAGGCGCCAATATAAAACAAAACAACTTAAATAGGAAATAAAAATGCATAGGGTGAAATGAAGATTTCACCCAATATTACAAAGTAGAAATAACAAGTAAAAAGGCCACTAGGGCCAGACCATGAGAATCAATTTTAGAGGAACGGGGCGTAGTAGCTGCCGGTTGAGTTGGAAGCACCGATGACATGGAAGAACCAACTTTATGATTCTAAGGAGGTGGGGACTGGATGGACAGTGTGGTGACTGGTACATTTTCATACTCACAGCATTTCTGCCATATGGTCACACTTGGTGGGGGCATAGTGGAAAAAATCTCCACTAAGGTTTGTATATCAATCAATTATGAGTAATCCACGTGTATGGCCAAGCGTTGTTTGATCTGACAGAGAAGGGAAATCTCCTTTCCTAGGGCAAAAATTATATTTTCATCTTTCAGGCGAGTGGTTTTCTCATAGGGAAGATTTGTCTGATTCATAACCACTGTCAGCTTCTCTTCATAATAGGTTAGACCTGAAAATGCGGCAGTCGTAGGATCCCAACATGATGGGAGGCCTGCTTTAACTAGCTCATCCCACTCTTGCTCAAACTTCCACACTCCCTTGGCAACCTGCTCCAAAACACTCAATGCATTTACACGCGTGGTGTATTTCTCAATTACCCTTCTAATTTCCATCACTCCTATGAAACAGTCTTAAATCCCTTGTAAAACCAACTCTTCAGAGCCCAATCCATTTAGGTAAGTGGTATACTTCTTGGCCATGCCCACCTTTGCCTCGGTTTCTGCTTGTCCTTCCTACAACTTCCCTTTGAAAAATTAGACAATAGTCTCCTTATCATCCATTAAAATAATATACTTCCAACGTTTCTTTATCTCCGATATGATGTCGGTCTAGATGAGGCGCCTAGCTTCCAGGAGGGTTGTGTTTCCTTTCATCTGATTGTTTAGATCTTTGATGACTTCTGGATTCCTTCTTTATCACTTCCTTTTTCACTCATTATCCTTCTGTGATGGTGCAGGTTGTTGTTGATCCCCCTGGCACTAGCCCTTTCTTTCTTCTGATTCTCTAATACCTCTTTGTATTTGTCTTCCAGCTTCCTTAATGCGAGCGCAAGAGTCACAACCTTGTCCCCTAGCATGTCCCCGATGCATTACTGAAGGCCAAGTTTTTCGGTTAAAGGGACCTTTGATAGATTTATAGCAACCTCCAGAGCTCTATAGCTGATTTCATCAGCAGTGGGGTCTAGCACTGCCTCCATGAAAACTATTATCAACTGTTCTTTATCCATATCTAGCTCTGAGGTGAGCCGGTTATGATACTTATCCAAGAACCTGGCCAATTATGCTCAGAGTTTCTCCCTTACTTTCCAGTTTCTGTTTCCAATTTCTTCCCTTACTTTGGCTCTGTTTACCGAAACAACCTGTGATATCCCAGAGGGTTTCGAAGAGGAAGTGCCATCATAATTTACTCTGAAACCAGCCTTGCTCTTATTAGGTTGCTCGTATTTGATTAGCTCGTCTTGAGGTGGCTCATCCCAGATAATCTCCACATCATCAATTCTATGCTTCTTGGAGGGATGGGACCCCTCCCCTGTATCCAAACCTTCTGGTTCCTCTAAAAACTCGGCCTCGTCAGTCTGTCCTTTCCTCCCTGTGCCGCTGAAGTGGTGTTGCCCCTTCCTTCTGCAGCCAAAGATTTGGCCTCCATCTGCGAAGCCAAAGGCCATGTGTCAAGGTTAGCTCTCCATTCAATGAAGGGCCTAGTCTCATGCACATATGCAGTGGACCTAATCTTCATTTTCCTATTGGAGAGGATTCCTTTTGGGTCATAGGGCCAAACTTTCCCCAACAATAAATCCATCTCCTGAAGCAACGTCTCCACTGTGGAGAGGGTGTGTCTCGATTTTATGGTAAAAGGGATGATGGTGGTAGAGAGCTTAAGGATTTAGCCTTTCTTCGCGGGGATGAAGTGGAGCTAGTCCGCTTTGAGGGTTTGACTTATGTATTCAAGGGTGAAAACCTACATAGCAGGAAACAACGGCAGGCGATAGGGGGGAACATATACACCATAGACTCTGATCTCAATGTAATCATCAAACAAGTACTAGTCCCCTGTTGTCTCCTCATCACCAAACTGTAGCCAATCCTTCTGCTTAGGAGAAATCTTGGACAGGGGGCTGTCGTGAAGTATGGTGTAGGCAATGGTCATGAACTCGTTAAAAAACCTTGAGTAACCCATCTCGTTAGGTTGCTGACATACTGAGACGTTCCACTCAAAGACAATTCTTGGCTGGCTATTCATTCTTGAGATTTTTTTGAGGCCCAAAGCTTCAAACTTATCCGTGTGCTCAAACAGAAAGAGGTAAAACACAAGTGAACAGAAACAGAAAGCCCCTGAAGAGGATAGTTCTTGAAACTGGGTTTGAATGTGTTAAACACCATGTTAATCACACACATGATGTATGAGGAGGATGAACACACACACAAGAGACTCAACACACAATGAAAGATAAGCGTGAGGCTTTCTTATTTTTCCATTATACATGATGTACATTTATAGTACAATGGTGTGACTCTTGGTTTCACATTCCAAGGTCACTTAGGACTCCATTATAAACTTTATTTCCACCTGCCTGTACGATTGGTGTTCCAGCAACTAATCCGAAGGGGTATGTGTGAGTCCAAGAAAAGAGTTGTAATACAAATATGCAAAGTATACATGGCAGCACTTGGGCTAAATCAACTCTGCGGGAAACATTTGAAAAAGGTGGTTTAAGGATGACCACCAACATGAGAGCATAAAACTTGACCCAGTTCAAAATATTAAAGCGGCAAGAAGGTTTGAAAGCACGCTGGAAAATTTGTCCCTCATAAAAAAGGTAGACCTTCAACCTAAAAGAAGGGAGGTCTACTACCTATGATGGTTTTAGGATTACCAACAACTCTGGAATGCTTGAAGCATTTCCCGAAACTCAACCAAAGCTGGCAAGAAGCTGAAGGCTTCTGCTAGAGGAAGTGTTCCTCATATATGAAAGGGAGACCTTCGACCTAAAAGAAGGGAGGTCTACTACCTGTGGTGGTTTTAGGTTGTCCACCAACCGAAGGTATGTTCATGGGCATCCGTGTCTCTAGCTACATCTTTGAATCCAGAATGATGAATTGTGGCTCAGGCTCACTTGAACTACTGGCTACAACTCTAAACATGGAATGAGAGATTGTGGCTTAGGCTCGCTTGATTTGTCGTCGAAGCTTGTACATGACCACCATTTTCCCCCTGTCAGGGACAAGGTGAGATGATGGCAAAAACTCAACTGCAAGTTTGCTCAATATTCTTGAACAAGTTCTAACATGTGTCGTAAACATCTTCTTGGCTATTGATGCCCATTGCCAAGAAGAGATCCATCCAAGATGAATATTTGTTCTTGCAGGAGGCTTGTGTCTGAAGCATCTGTCTGAATAATGAGTGTGTCGACCATAGTGCTTGCATGGATTAAGATCAAAACAATGATCTTTCATATGGCCAACTCGATCACAGTGTTGGCATTTCACAATCTGTTGTTGTTGTTGAAGCAGAACAGGATCTCGAACAGCTACCGGTGAACTGTCATACAGGAATCCGGCACTCTGAAATATGATGGGCTTGGTGTAGTCTGGAATATGAAAGGACACATCCTTGTCATATCCAAGACCAGTTCGGTGCTTGTTGTGGATAATCTCTTCCCAAGGTCTGATGATGGGCTTGAGAAGTGCAGGTTGAACTGCTGCATCTGCATGTACATCCGCTGAATGTGAATCATCTGGAACTTTATCTTCTTTCTTCTGATGAGAGTCCTTCACAATCTTCTGAATAGAAACAGGTTCAGAATGGTGACTCTTTTGCTGAAGTTCATCTTGCTGGAGCTGAGTTTCCAACTGCAAAAACTCAATCTTTTATTGTGCATCTTGCAAACAAATTTGAATGTTACAAAGAGCATTCTTGCTCATTTTTATCACATCATCAACATTTGAATGAATGAGGTTATTCAACCACACTAATGCCTCATTGATTTTAGCCATTTTCAACAACTTAGGCTAAAAAATGAAAGGGTGTCAGCTTCAACCGAAAATGCACCCATTTACAATGTGATGCAACAAGAAATACAAATGACTCAAAAGAATTTCCAACTATGGAAATCTCAAAGTACAAAATCTGCTCCTCAAATGATGGAGGACAATCAACAATTTTTTTTTATTTTTTTTTTCAACAACTCAAATACACTTCAAATCTTGATTGCAACTATGAATGAAGATGAAAATTCCACTCACAATACAATGTCAATATCTCTGCAAAAATATTTGAATGTGCGGCAAAAACACTTGTGCAAGAGGCCTTTAAGGCAGCTGAATTTTCCTTCAAATAGATGTTTAAAAACTGATGGCAAACTTGTCTTCAAATGTAAAATTCTTCAGAAAATCAATCTTATGCCACAAATCACACAATGTCAAATCTGCAATTTTCTCTATGTATTAAATCCATCTGCTCACGTTTCATTTCCTTTTATTTCTGCTGTTCATGTCTTCTTTCCTCTCTCTCTCTCAACTGTTTTTTTTTTTAATTAAAAATTAATTAAAAAAAATTAATGAGAATGAAAGGGGAATTAATTAAAAATGGGGAGGGAAATTTATTTAGGTGGGGGGTATTGTATGGGGGTTTATTAAATAAAAAATCAAAATGGGAAGGGGATTATTAAATTGGGAAGGAGTTTATTAAAATGGGAAGAGGTTTATTAAATTAAACGGGGATTATTAAATTAAATGGGAAAGGGATTATTAAAATGATTTTAAAAGGGAATTTAGGGAGTCGTGGGCAGGAAGGGCGTGTGGGAAGGGAGGTAGGGAGAAGTTGTGAGGATGAGGGCAGAGGGAAGGTGACGTAGAGCAGGTGTGAGGGATGACTATGTCCACGTATATTGCGTAGATGGTTCCAAAAAGGTTGGAACTCAGATTGCAATTAAAGATACCAGGGATTTGCACATGAAAATCCTCCTTTTCACCATCAGCAGAGTGGCAGGATCTGCCTCACTACATTAGGCGTCCAGGACGCAAATGAGCATAGCTGTAGAGTGTCTGACTCATGTGTACGATTGGTGCATAGCCCTGTTACTGAACATGAAACAACAGCTGACCTCTATTCGCCAAGTAAAGACCAAACACTTTGGCTATGGTACAATTTTGACAACATTCTTCTTTGAGAGGATTCCAGCTTTGAGACCCAGAGTCATCTCTACTATCAGTAGCCCGCGGGACCCAAGAATTGCCCGTTGGGCGGACATGATGAAGAGACTGGGGGGTAGTGAGGTACCCCGGACCACGTGGGACGATGAGTTCTTCTTGTGGTGGGGAGAACAGATCATCGCAGTGGACGACTATCCCTATGCCAGGATGGAATTTCGTGGAGATCCGGATCTAGTTCTTCCACCTGGCACAGCATGGGGAGCAGTCGGTAAGTTTTGAAAATTTTTTTTACTTATATAATTTTTTTTTGAATTTTTTCAAATATGTATGAAAAAATAAAAAACATGTTTTTGATTGGATTCATAATGACTGACAATTAAAAATGATCATGTTTCAGATGTTGGACTAGTTCGTCCTGAGGGTCTCCCACGCCATAAGCGTCGCAGGGGCGAGGCAGAGACAGTGGACTCAGACAGGACCCTCCAGGCCGTGCAGAGAAACTTGGAGGGACAGACCCGCCAAATCCCTATGGCGGCCGTGGAGGACTTGCCTGAAGCCATCCAGAGACGGGTGGTAGGAGTACCCCGAGACTGAGTTAGATTATTCCGCCGAGTGGCCACTGCAGTTACGTTCTATAGGAACACGACTTCTGGGCAGGGACCTCAGGAGTAGACAGATTATATGTATTAGATGACTGTATATTCTTTTTGAGACTGAACATGATGGGGCATAAGCCCAAGTTTTGTATGATATTATGGATCCAAATTTTGTAAAGTTTTTTGACACTCCGATGATATATATACAGCGATATTTGATGTGATGTGATAAATGTATCAAATGTATGATGTTTTTGATGATAAAAAATTTATTGTATGGAATGATTAATATGCCAATATAATGCTTGATTAGCTAATGAGTCAGCAAACCAATTGTCAGTTCGAGGAATATGAATGAATGTTAAAAATTGAAATGACCTTTGTAACAAACGTACCCTCAAGAACAATCGTAATAAAAAGGGATCTCGTACCCGATAAGTGTTGTTCAACTGCGACACCACCAGCTGGGAGTCCAAGAAAACTACCAACGAATCAACACCCAAAGATATTGCTTCCGAGAGTAGATGAATGACTGCAGTGTATTCTGCTACATTATTGGAAGCAGGACCAATGCAGATCCCTGTTGATACCAATAGCTGACCGGAAGGATAATGAAGCACCCAAGCCGTGGAAGCTAAGTTCCGGGTGTGTCTACTAGCACCATCGGCGAAACCAAAATGACTCATGACAACATCCAACACAACCTGCCAAAGCAAATCAAAAACATTACCAACTCATCAAAAATCGAAAATCAATCAGATATGTACAAAGAAAAAACTACTATATACAAAAGCAACATGCCAGGCCGAAGCCTAAGCATAATACTTCTTCAAATAGAGCCCATTTCGGGGCTCCGGCAACTCGTTCCCATCGAAATAAACCAAGGTATAAGCTCCTTTCTTAAGGACTTTTTTAACGATATAGGGGCCATACCACATCGATTTAAACTTTCCTGCCCCCAAGGCATCTTTTTCTTGGGCATAGACCAAAACAAGGTCACCTTCCGAAAAGACCCTAGGCTTGACCGCCTTATCGTACTGAACCTTTACTCAGTTTTTATGCGCTTCATTCATCGTGGCGGCATCTCGACGCTGCTCATCGAGATGTTCCAGATGAAGAAGCCGTTCTGCCAGACTAGAAGTGTCAGGAAGAAGTTCAACAACTAATTTAAGAGAAGGAATCTCGCATTCAATAGGAAATACGGATTCTACCCCGTGCACTAGCTGAAACGGAGTAAAGCCAGTTGTAGTTTTCACTGATGTCCTGTATGCCCAAAGTGCAGGATATAGCATAATATGCCAGTTGGATCTAGGTTTATCAATTGTCCTTTGAAGAATTGTCTTCAAGGATTTATTCACGGCTTCCACTTGCCCATTGGCTTGAGGATAATATGGAGATGAATGCTCCTGCCGGAAACCCAATTTGAGAGCCAACTCAACCATCATACTATTCTGAAAATGACTGCCATGGTCAGTGACAATCTCTCTAGGTATACCAAAATGAGTGATAAATTGGTTGAAAAGGAACAAAGCTGCAGTCTCACCATCGTTCCCAAAAGTAGGCATAGCCTCGACCCACTTCGTAAAGTAGTCTACTGCTACGATAATGTACTTGTGACCTTTTTCCGAAGGCGGGTTACAAGTAGTATAATCAATACCCCACTTTGTAAAGGGTTCGACAGTAACGACTGGAAAAAGTGGAGCTGGATGAGCGCGCATTTTTCGAGTATAAACCTGACACGGATGACACTTCTTGACCGATTCAATACAATCTTTGAAAATCGAGGGCCAAAAGTATCCAGCACGCAAAATCTTTTGGGCTGTAGCAAGCCCAGATAAATGACCCCCACAAGCTCCACTGTGAGAATCATTTAGCACAGCCTCAACTTCTTCGAAAGTTAAGCAGCGTCTTAGGATTGAATCAACCCCTCGACGGTACAAAGCATCACCAATAATTAGATAATTCTTGGCTAAGTGACGCAGCTTACGACGCTCATCTTTCGAAAAAGAAGAGGGAAACTTCGCAGTCTGGAGATACACAATGATATCCCCATACCAAGGATCTTGTGGAGAGATTAGAAACAAGTGTTCGTACGGAAAGGACTCATCATAGATCATCTCCTCTCCACAAGGCAACTCGGAGATCAATTCCGCAAAGACTAATGACTTCTTGGATTTGGCAGACATGAACTCGAGATCAAATTCCTATAAAATCACAATCCATCTATTATATTTGCCCCCAATCACTCGCCTGCTGAGGACAAACTGAAATGGATTGGCAGCTGCCAAGACATAAGTTTTGCGAAGAATAATGTAATGTCGGAGTCGCTGCACAGCATGAACTGCTGCTAAGGCTAACTTTTCTATTGGGGTGTATCGCAGTTCAGGTCCTACCATTCCTCGACTAAGGTAGTAAATAACATGCTCAACAAGAGCATCATCCTCCTGAACCAGAACCATACCGATGGTAGATTCTGCTGTAGCTAGATACAAAAGAAAATATCTGCTATAATCGGGTGGACTCAGCAAAGGAGCAGAGGTCAACACCTTTTTCAAGGCGTCGAATGAGCGTTGAGCGTAGTCGTCCCAAATAAAAGGAACTCCTTTCTTCAACGGTCTCATATATCCCTTTGTAATCTCAGCATAGTTGACGATAAACCTCCGAAGAAAATTAGACTTCCCTTGGAGACTTTGAAGCTGACGGATTGAAGACGGGGGAGGCAACCGAAGTATTGCCTCAACCTTGAAGGGATCTACCCTTATCCCTTCCCTAGAAACAATAAATCCCAACAGCCGACCGGATGTAACCGCGAAAACGCACTTGTTCGGATTCAATCGAATTTTATAAAAACGACATCTTTCAAATATTTGCCGGAGGTGACCTGGATGATCCATCCTCTTTTGAGAATGAGCAGCTAAATCATCTAAGTATGCCTCAATAATCTTCTTGATGTCGTGGAAGGCGTAAGACATGGCCCGCTGAAAGGTAGCTCCAGCATTTTTAAGACCAAAAGGCATTTTCTTGTATGCAAACGTACCCCAGGGACAAATAAATGCAGTCTTATGTTGATCTTCAGGACGGATAGTAATTTGATTATATCCGGAGAAACCGTCCATGAAGGAGAAAATCTCATTACCGGCACACTCGTCAATAATCTGATCGATGAATGGTGTGGGGTAATTGTCTTTAGGACATGCTTTATTTAGGTCTCTGAAATCGATGCACACTCGAATCGTTCCTTGCTTTTTATCTACAGGAACGGGGTTTGAAACCCATTCAGTTAGAGGAACTGGGAAAATGAATCCCACCTTAAGCAGCTTTTCAACTTCAGCTTTGATAGCTGCTGCCTTCCTAGGATTGACCGGACGAAGTTTTTGCCTGACCGGCTTAGCGTTTTCATACGTCTTGATCTCATGCTGAACGATAGATGGGTCTATGCCAGGCATTTCATCATAAGACCAAGGAAATACATCCCTATACTCTTTGAAGAGCTCGGTATAAATTTGAACCTCTTCACGGGAACATTCAACTCCAATGAAGACATTCTCGATAATATTGGGATCCCTGGAAATGTTCACCAGGATAGTAGGAGAGAACACAGACATGTTCCCTTCAGCATAAACCTGTGTTGGTGCCAAAGGGTTCAAGACTGGGTGAACAGGACCAGGAGACTGAGGACTTGGAAAACTAGTTTCAACTTTGCTTAAGTCAAGTAGGAAGTAAGACCGATGATGCAAGTCATCCCACGGTCTATCTATACCAGTCATGGCTTCCAGGATTGCCTCTTCAGATGGAAGAGTGGTATCAAGGCAATCCTGGGCCGAAGAAGAACTAAGCGTCCAAGCCGGGGCCACATCACCATCCAACTCTTCCGGTGAAAGAGGAGCTAGAGTAGATTCTGCAGTGTCAACAATAGACTGATATGCAATCTCAGCTGCAGAAATCGGAAATTCCATTCCACCCACTTGACCTTCCGCTAATGTGGCAGTAGGGGAAGGTAAGGTCCAAGGGTCCGAAAAATAATGAGTTAGAAAGAACTCTCTTCGAAGGGGAGCCCTGGAGGATGAAATAGCATTAATATGCACAGTAGGAGGAGGAAGATCGAAAGTACCCATCAGGGAATAATACATTCCAACTCCTAGATTCTCAACAGGCGCCTTAGTATTATCCAACTTAGGAACAGATGAGTCAAAAGGCGCATTCAGGTCTACAGGAGGACAGTCCAGTTGATCCACCGTAACTATCCTCCCTTCGTGGGGGAAACATACTATTTGAAATAATGAGGATGCAATAGCATCCATCTCATAAATCCAGTTCCTCCCCAACAGAAGGTTGTAGTCCAAGGCTGCATCCACTACCTCAACCTCTATGTTAATGGTTTTGCCCCCAACACAGATGGGCAAAGCCGGGACAATACCATGGGGTCTGTGAGAATGACCATCGAATGCAGTAAGAACAGTGCTAGATGGAACAGCTTTGGGAGATCCAAGTGTCTTCCAACATGCGAGAGACATGACGCATGTAGAAGCACCCTCATCAACAACCGTTCGAAAGATATTGCACTTCCGATACGACGATTTAATATGGAAATCCATGTGATGAGGAAGTCTCTTCTTAAAATTATTCATATCAAAAGTAATCAAAAGAGAATTTTTCGGATCAATAGCCCCAATGGCAGTGAGCAAAGCACTGCACTGAGCCGGACAAGACTGGAGTACCTCTAAAGCTGAAATAGCACAAGGACTCTACGCCAGATCTTCTATAATCGAGTAGTTCTGGGCAGCCCTCGCATTTGGATTGATCATTGACCGCTTAAAAGATGCTTTTGGCATCTGAGGCATAGACTCAACAGTAGCCTTCGTGATGTGAAGCGGCTCAGTAGCATCAGGAACTTCCTTAGCTTTCGAAGATTCCTCTCCGCCATAATCACGGGATCTCGTAGCGATATCCGCATGAGCACTCATCATAAAAATGTTCGATGGAATTTCCCCTTCCTGGGTGCCCCCAGAGGAAGCCCCAGGATTTTGATTCGCGCCAACAACTAATTGCTGCCCTTGGGGAAAAGGGTTTGTTAACACAGCCTGGGAACTAGAAGAACCCTGCTAGGATAACAGGCGCTGAGCATCCTGAATTTTAGGGCAAAGGTGTGTGAGATGGTCTCCAGCACAAAGCTTGCATGGAAACTTCACTTTCTTTTTCTCCTTTTGACCCTCACCAACACGCTCGTTGGTTTTATTTGCATTACTCTTCCCGTTCTTGCCCCTCTTCTTGTTATTTCGTCCCTTCTTCTTCCCATCGGATTGTTGATTTCCTTTGGAATCAGAAGCTTGGACAACATTTATGGAAAAAGACTGGGAAGGTGATGAATCAGCAGGCACAGCTTGACCAGAAGGAGCAGATTGTAAAGACAACTGCTGCAGTTGAGAAAGCAGGCTGGCTGCACCACTATTGACCGATCCGACAAGCCCATCACCATGCGGACCAGGTTTAGTTTTTGACAAATCCAATTTGGAGTGAGGGGCATTGGGCAAATACTTATAAAGTACCCCAGACTGAGAATAGATCAGCTCTAGCTGCTGGGCCCTAAAAATGGCCTGCTCCTCAGAAAATACCCCAGATAGGGATACATCTTTTGAAATATCTGACTGCAGAGATTTCAAAAACCACTCGAGAAGGAATTCACCTAGAATATGAGCTTTGATAAGCCTCTTCCTTCTCCTCCATTCCTGAATGTGATCAGAAATGTGAGTTGCCTCATCCTGCTTAAAATTAGCCAGGAGTTCGGTCCCAGCCTCATATCCGACAGGCAACTGAAAATGGTTTAGAAATGTGACAGCCAGTTCTCCAAATGTGGCGAAACTGCCCCCAGTGAGCTCGATATACCATTTGGTAGCATTTCCAGTTAGGGTGCGTTGAAATAATCTCAACCTAATCGAGTCATCGATCAGGGAGTTCGAAGAGCACCATAAGTGGAAAGTGGTGATGTGGTCCGCCGGATCCTCTCCATTCTTACCTTCAAACTTTGGAATGTCTGAAGGAATTTTGGTCGGGACCGGAGGCCGTCCCGGACTATAACGAATCGGGTCATTAGTCAACTTCGACAAATCTGGCAAGTTTAACGTTGCCAGAAAAGGTAAGCGAGGCGGAGCCTGAGGATTCCATCCTTGATGGGATGGATTCCCAACATTCTGAAAAGAATAGCCTGGATTTGATGAGGCACCAGGTTGCCAGAAAGGACTCGTAGAAAACGGAGAAGAACCTCCTCCCCACGCCGAGTTACCAAAGCCTAGACCAGTTCCCCCCGCTGAAGTATTGATTGAAGAGGAAAGCCCCTGGTAGGGGTTCCAAGCATTAGACAGAGGAGAAAAGGACTGATAAGCACTCGATGAGGGGAAAGAAGCATTCCCTTGATGACCTGCTTAAAATTGATTCCCTGCCCCCGCTGTAGTAAAGACAGGATTCCATCCCATAAAAGTAGTCGAACTTTGCCCCCCAGACCAAGGGTTGAAACTCTGGGTCTGGGACGTAAACGAAAACGACCCTAAAGAAGGATTGGAACTAGGAATATGCCCAGTCCCAAAGGGGAAACCCTGAAACGAAGCTAATTCACTAGCCATGTTAGACATGGGCGTAGATCCAGCTGCACCAGCGGAAAAGGAAAAAGAGGGATTCCCACTAGAGGGCATCCCTGAACAGAAGGGACCAGAATGAGAAGCATGTGCCTGGGTGAACCCAGAGCCAAACACAGCAGCACTAGAAGCAATCGAAGATGAAGCAATAGTGCCCCCTGCTTCAACAGAAGCAGGAGTCTGAATGCCTGCAGCACTCACGGTAGAAGCCGCGTTCCCAGTCATGGCCATCGAAAGATAAGAATGATACGGAAGATCCGGCGGTCTCTCCGACTCCGGTCCGATGTACTGAAGAACAAACGGATGATCAGGAGGAAGAGGAGATGGACCTGTAGCAGGAGGCTCAGGTACGTCTTCAATTTGAAAATCTCCTTCCTGAGGAAACAAAACTCGCGAGGTGAGCGGAACGCTCCTCTCGGGACCGACACCAGAATCAGCTACGAAACCTTCAGACCTTGGTGGAGGATCTCTCTCCACAGCGTCAGAATCCACAGGGTGGTAACCACCTACTAAATCGCTCCTACGCCTTCTCGAAGAAGGCTCTGCACTCTCGGGAGATAACCCCCGGATTCTCCTCGAACGTCGAGGCGCTTGATCAGCCACTTTTATAAATTTATTATATTAGACTCAAAAAGTGAAAAGCTAGGCAAGCTAGGAGCAAAGAGCACTCACTAAAAATAAAAATCCCTGAGAAACAGCAAGCAAACAGCCTTCAAGTATTTCCGCTCCGGGTGATGAGGACCGGACACCAAAATACAGAAAAGCGAAGTATAGGGCCTTCCGAAAGCAGTCTGGGATGATTAGGGCCCAGAACAACTAGCGAAGGTATCAGAAACAGTTATGCCGACCTCCTAACGACAGCCTTTGCCGGCTCAAGCACCCAAGCTTCGCAAGGGCACCCCCCAGAAGTACTGCTGAAAGTGATGCGACGTCTGCCTCAGGTACCACGAGTATTCCCCCCCGCAGTCACCTGTGTGGAACCTAGGAGTGGCAACTATGGGCACCAATCCGTATCAGAAGCCAGGTGGAACGGTCTTGAGGTCAGATTCAGCTAATCAGAGGGGGGGGTATCCCTCTTCTCAACCTTCACTTCCCCTCGTGCTTGACTCTCGGATGAGAGCTTTCTCGGTCCACCTCACGGAGTTGGATTGTGCTCAATTAATCAACTTATATGTTTGTTTGAGTGGCCTTGGAGAGTTAACTCTCCACTCACCTATTCCAAGGCCCTACAACCTAGCTAGTTGGTGATCAACACTTAGAAAAATTGCTAGTTGATTTTAGATTAAATCGCTTATTTTAATGGCTGTTATGTTAAGTCACAAGGATGCGGAGATGAAACGTATGGTGTTTTGACGCAAAAGAAATTAATAAAAACTTAACTACATGCAAATGCAGTTCTTTGTCTTTCGATGAAGAGCAATCTCTATACAGGTTCTACGAGACTAAAAATTGTATTTTTCTTTTCGAATAGCAAACTCACACTCACAAAAACTAAGAAATTGACTAAATGATTAAATGCACCTAATGCAAATCACTACAAGCATGTAAATCCTAAGATGCAAATCTCTTAAAGCAGAGTGAAATTCCCAAAAAGTCCTTCAGTTTTAACTCATCTTTTGTTGTCCAGAAAGCTAATTCTCGAAATCAAGAACTCTTAAAATGAGGACACCAAAAACACTTAAAAACAAGAAGAAGAAATCAAATGACAACTCCTCCTCACAATCAAGCCAAAAACTAAAAGCAAGAAACCTCACAAAAGCTTCAAAAGTTATAGCAAACGAAAATGAAAATGCAACAACAAAAGCAAATAACAAGTGAAAATGTTTTTAAGCCTTTGAAATGCAAAAACAAAAAGCAAAGCAAATGTTTTTTGAGCTTTTTTGTTTTATAAGGAAAGAGCTCGAAAAGACCAAGCACAACTATCAAAATCCAAACCAAACAAGACCGAATTCCAAGCACAAACTTCAACAATGCTCCCAAACCTTATAAGGCTAACTCGTAGCAAGACCAATAAGAGCAACAGAAGACCAGAAAACTCAGCCACTCAGCCTAGACAAATAGTGCAAACTTGTCGCAAACAAAGACTCCAAAGAAGCAAGAAAATCTCTTCAAAAGTTGCAACAAAACCTAGCCTATAGAACCCAAGAAAACCAATCAAAAAAGAAGCAAAAATCGCAATGCGAAGCACAACACAAAGATAGGAGCGAGTCAGTGAGCAGAAGCTCTCTGTTCTGGTAAAGCAGAACAGCCAAGAATGCTCAGAAAGCGATCTTGGAACTCAATCCAGAAGTGCCAGCACCAGAAACAACACTTTGCCAAAAAGACTAGTTTTCAATCAAACGAAAGAGAGAACAGACAAGAAACCACTTCCTTCACACTCCAGTAAGTACAGAGACACTGTAGGAACAGGTCTCCACAGCCAGAAAGGACCAAAAAGTCAAGAAACTCAAAAATTCAAAATCTGCCTAGGTATACGCTACTTCACAGCTATGCAACCAGCATGCATACGCGTCTGTGCTAAGGGAAACTCGCGTATACGCGGGTTACTTTAGACAAACTTGCATGTATACGCGACTGTGTGCAGAAAAAAGCGCGTATGCAAAGGTAAATAATGAAAAAACAAAAAGAACAAGCCTGGAAAAGACACCAGGACTTCAGACTGACTGCAAGAAAATAAACTGGACTGCAAATGAAAGTTAAAACTGCTGGGATCCTACCAAACAGCTGAAACCACCCAACAGGAGAATCACAAGAATGTGATCCCCAGCGGAGTCGCCAGTTCTGTTTCGGGGAATTTCACCCTAGAGGTTCGTTGGGTTAAAACCTCCACAGAGCAGGGGCATGCTACTTAACAAAGACTCACACAACCATGCACGTTCAGAAAAACTAAATAGAGTAGAATGAGAAAGTTACCCGTTGGTCCTACGGTTGAAGAAGATCCCGCAGGGTTCAAAACCCCAGTAACCGTCCTTCCTTCTTAACCTAAAAGACAAGAAGAAACAAGCACAAAGGACTGGTTGTACAACATATATCTACTCTAAATGTTAGTGAGATTCATATAAAACATTAAATAAATCATAATGAATGCTTGTATAACAAATATTCTCATACATATAAGCATACACTAACACGTTTATTTCTGGAACAGCATGATACTTCTGTATTATAAATAGCATGTACAAAAGTAACGAGTGGAGAGATCACCTGATCCTTCCACGGCCTTCGAGCAGACCGTCGTCTGGATCCGTCCAGCCCTTGCCTCGCTAAGACTCCTTCCAAACTGGTGCATACGAGATGACATATAGGGAGATGAACATCTCACGGAAACAAGGGTTTCCTATAATGAACTGGGAAAGTGCAGGAGGCACGGGGAATCATACTTGGATAGGGAATACCAACAGAGTATAATATCAATAATTATCTCTCTCCCTTAGGCCATACACATGAGGGGTTTTTATACTCCCTCCAAGTAGTTTCAACAGTTGGAAACAGTTGGCCACGTGCTGGGGTGGTTGAACTACCCGAGTAACCATCAACCCAGCCCGAAAATAGGGAATTTTTATATATTTTTTCATAATTTTAATGGCATACGCGGAAAAGTGCAGCTGGACTCGCGTATACACGCGGAAAAGTACGGGCATAGTCGCGTATGGGGATTTTTACATTGTTTTTAAGTGAATTTGTCCAAGTCTGTAGGAATGGGTGCCCAAAACCATCAAAGCAATCATGAATCATGTCAAGGTGAGAAATGATGCTATAACAGCGTTGAGCGGAGGTTGTGTGAGGGGGAGGGCGTAGAAGAGTGGGATGTGGACGACAGAGAGAGTTGTAGGGTGAGGGATAGCGTTGAGCCGAAGGATGGGTATTGTTGTGCGAAGGCAGAGTGTTGTAGCTCGATAGGGGAGTGCGTATGGAGAGAGGGCATTGGGAGAGCGGCTGTAGGCTGTGAGGGAGGAGAGGTGTAAGGAGAGGGAGCGAGTTGATGAGAAATTGCGGAAGGTGTATGCGCAGAGAGGAGGGCGGAGTAGTTGTAGAGGCGTAGTGTTGAGAGTTGCGTAGGGAGGGACGTGAGCTAGTGCGTGGAGAATGTGAGGGCGCAGGTGTGTTGAGATAGGCGTTGAAGCTGGTGAGGGCGTTAAGCTGGGGTACGAGTGTTGAGGTAAGGGTTGAATGTAGGCGAATGGAGTTGAAGGGGGAAAGGCCGAGAGGCCGATTTGTAGAAATTTTTATTTTTTATTTTTTATTTTTTTATTTTTTATTTAATTTGAGCGTATAATGCAGAGTTTGTATGAGGGTGTTTGAAGGAGGCGAGGGGAGTGTGAAATGTAAAAAAATTGCAGGTTGGGGAGGCCAAAAGGCCTGGAATTTGAATTGATTTTATTTTTTATTTTTTATTTTATTTTATTTTTTATTTTTATTATTTTTTATTATTATTATTTTTTAAACAGAAGAGTAGAGATAGGAAATTCACTTAAAAACAGCAGCATAGGAGTGCATTCCAGAAGCTCAGAAATTTTCACAAAAAAACTCCAGAATTTTTCAGAATATTATAGCAGCAGAAAATATTTTCCAGTAGTAGAAAAACCCATAATTGCAGAGATTATTCAATGAAAAACTCAGAAATGTTTTCTAATAAAAACCAGAAACTTCTTCTTCAGAAACCCACTATAAATAGTATCCAACAGCTCTTCAAATTGAAGATTTTAATGAGCAGAAATTGCAGAGAAAATTTAGAATGAAAACCTTCAGATGGGCAGTGCTACTCCCAATTTCTGAGTGCTGCCACGGATTTGAATGTTGCTCTTCTCCAAGATAAAATTTCTGAATGCTGCAAAATCACTGAATGCTGCTCCTCTTCAAAACACTGCTGCTCTTCTCAAAACAAATTCCTGAATGTGGCAAAATTTTTGCTGCAGAAATCTATGAGTGCTGCAAAAATGTCAAGAATTTTTGCAGATATGCATAGGCCATAAACACAAATGGCTCACTCAAAGTGGAACAGGGCTAGCAATCGCCTGCTTTGATACCATGTTAAACACCATGTTAAGCACACACATGGTGTATGAGGAGGATGAACACACACACAAGAGACTCAACACACAATGAAAGATAAGCGTGAGGCTTTCTTATTTTTCCATTATACATGATGTACATTTATAGTACAATGGTGTGACTCTTGGTTTCACATTCCAAGGTCACTTGGACTCCATTGTGACTTTTCGTATTCCACACCTACCCATGTAGGATTAGGTGTTCCAACAGAATGTCCAAGGCCAAGAAAGTGGGGATATCCAAAATGACACCTGGATGGGACATGAGCCAAAGGACGGCTATGCATTCCTTCGACACCCTCTCGACCTCCCTATGACCTAGTAACCCTGAGATGAAAGCAAGAACAGGCTAGAGGTTGTCTGTGAATGTAGTCAAGGGCACCATATCCGAAGACGGGATAAACATGAGACGAGAGTCTGAGATGGAAGAGAGGAATTCACTCTACTGTTTCCAGGGCAATTTGGAGAACTGACGAGACAAGGAGAGCTCTGTGAACTCGACATACTCTTGGTTGTGAGGAAAATAAATGGTTTCTTTAATGAGCTTAGGGAATATACAAAAAACCCTATTTCCCTAAGCCGAAAGAAACACATCCCTGCGTTCGTCTTAGGCATATCTGAGCCAACATATGAATTCGGTAACTAGAAAGGTGGGCGGAACAATTTGGTAGTATAAGCTAGACCGAATGACTCTGAACCAATCTTGGCCTTTCACATGACTTTCTAACAGGTCGGGTCTGACACGAGAGACACTGAAAGGGTACTGCAGGTCACGGATACAAGCATATTTGTCAATGAGGGGCTCAGGTCTAGGGATAGCTCTTACTTCGTAGGCTTGAGGGGTTTCAGGCTCATACTTTCTGGACTTGACTCTCGCGATGACCATTTTGAAAAATAAAGCAGAAGAAAACTGTAAGATGCGGGAATAGAAAAATACCTGTAACCAGTGAGGAAAACCCAAAAGGAAAAGCGACGTAGGGGTTGAAAGTGACCTGGTGTAGTAATCCAAGCTTAAATGTTCAGCTAGTTCTTAAAAATAAGTATTTTACCAAAAATGGGGATAAGATAGGGTTAAACAGGCCATAGATTTATGACTTGCCTGATATTCATCAACCATATCTTGTTGCCATTCTTTATATTTTACTCCCTCTCGATAAGTAGAAGATTCAGTAAAATCATTTGCTATCAAGGCAAAATTTCCTTCACTTATTTGTGATTCCCTTGTTCTTGTTTTATTCTGTTCATCAGGCCTTACATATTTCAAAACTTGAACATCCATTTTGGAAATCGATGTTCATTGGTTTAAGATTGTGAAAAATCACCATCACGATAAAGAGGGTTGATATAAACAGATGTTCGTTGATCAACCACGGATTCTGGGGGTGGAGAGTCATTGTCAGAAGAACTGTTGCTCCTAGGATATTTGGATGAATTTCAAGAAGACCCAGATGGTGGTGGTGAAGAAGATGGTCTGGATGAATCATTTTCAGATGAAGGAAACTGAAGTTTATACCAATTTTGTGAATCTAGTTTAATTTGTATATTTCCTTTCCTTTTATCCCCTTTTATTTCTAACTTTTGAAGAAGACTTTCAATTTCTTCAACACTCTTACTCTCATTTTCATAAAAAATCACATCCCCGCTCACAATAAATTTCCCATTAGACAAAATTTGGTACCCTTTCTTCTCATCAGAATGCCTAATCATTGTGCACTTCAAGATTCGTGAGTCAAGCTTAGTTCGTTTTTCCTTCGAAAATAAGGCAAAACATACTGATCCAAAAACTCTGAGATGTTTAACTCGAGGTTTGAAGCCAAACATGCTTCATAAGGTGTGATTTTGTCTAAAGAAGTCGTGGGTGATCTGTTCCTTAAGTAGACAGTGGTATGAATTTCCTCAGCCCAATATATCGGACCTAACTTTTTGAAAGTTAACATAGATCTCACCATTTCTAACAAGGTGCAGTTCATTCTTTCTACTACTCCATTTTGTTGTGGAGTGTAAGCATTGGTAAGATGTCATTTTATGCCATTAGCTATGCAATACATTTTGAATTCATTTGAAGTGAATTCTCCTCCATTTTTGGTTCTAAGAGTGCAAATATTCTCCTTAACTCAAGTAATTTTCAGTAAGTTGGTAAGAAGTTTTAAACTTTTCAAATTATTTTTAATTTTTCTTCAAAAAATATACCTAAGCCATCATGCTAAAATCATTAACAAGGAGTAAGAAATATCTACATCCTCCTAGTGAAGTTTGTAAGGGTCCACAAATATCATTGTGAACCAAATGCAAATGCCTATTTTCTCACCATGAACTTGTGGCAAAAGTCTCTCGATGTTGCTTTCCATAAATGAAAGTTTCACATTTTTCATTTTCCCTTTTGAAGGTTGGAAGTCCCTTAACCATTCCCTGTAATTGTAACTGAGAGAGAATTTCAAAGTTGAGATGGCCATATCTTACATGCCACAATCTTATCAATGAAATGTCTGTACTTGTTGCACCTGCAAAGTCATAATTTCTTAGAATAATTGTCCCTTTCATCCTTAACAGATTTCTATATTCAT
Organism: Pinus albicaulis; assembly: GCA_034641835.2. Classification (NCBI taxonomy): domain Eukaryota; kingdom Viridiplantae; phylum Streptophyta; class Pinopsida; order Pinales; family Pinaceae; genus Pinus; species Pinus albicaulis. The sequence continues at coordinate 1,900,373,463 of CM076575.1, read as the reverse complement.
AGTGTGTCATCATTATTTTCATGTTCTTTTTTACTGAGTTAATTTTAACTAAACCATCTTCCATAATCACCAGATATCTTGCTTGTCGAATCGTTACTAAAGATAGAAAATTTTTCTTAAATGTTGGGACATACCATACATTTAAAATCATTCTTTCTGCAATGCCCAGTAAAAAAACTTTAACTTCACCTTTTCCATAAAGAGTATGTTTTTTTTTATCAGTGACATAGATTGAATTGAGATGGCATTATTGGAAGTTCCACAATAAGTCGCGTCGAAAAGTCATGTGTTGAGTTGCTCCTGTATCCATAATCCATGCATCTTCATAATCACTTCTAAGAAAGGTTAAAAACTATAAAGCTGTTGATTATGTGTTGTTGAAGACATATTCAGAACCATCGTGATCATCTTCATCATTGGAAACCTGTGCAAAGTTTGGATGAAACTTAGGAATTTTATCAATGGAGGTTCTACAATCCTCATCATAATGTCCAACTTTGTTACATATTCTGCAAACAATTTGACTTAAATATCTGCTTCTTCCTTGATACTGTCCTGTGCCTTTGCTTTGACCTCTGTTTTGAGTTTGTCCTCTACCTGGACTATGTCCTCTTCCTTGATTATATCATCTGCCTTGATTGTTTCCTCTGCCTTGAAAATTGCTCCTACCTGAACTATAACCTATGTTGAAATTGTTTTCTCTACTTTGGCTGTGACCACTACCTTATATACCATGTGCTGCTTGACTTTGATTGAAATTTCCCCGTCCTTTGCTTCTCGAACTATCAATTGAGGATTTACTTGTGCCATCCTTCGTGAAGAAGACATCTTCCCCAGTCTATTTCTTCTTCCCAAAAATTTTGTCATGTTGGGCTAACATATCGCTCAACTCATCAAACATGATCTTCTCTAATTTTCCAGTGACTTGAAATTTTCCAAAAAACGTGTGTAAGAAGAAGGCAAACCAGCAATTAAAATTGTAGTTAGGAAACTTTCATCAACAACTTGAAAACCAACGTTTATATTTCATGCTTGAAGTTTTTAAGCCTAGAAATATATTCAAGAACATCACTACCTTCAGTTAAAATTTGTTGAAGCAATTTTTATTGAATATCAACCTTCTTTGATTTGAGTTGTGTATCACGTATATCTTTGAATGTACGCAAAGCATTCCATGCATCTTAGGTGTTTTCAATATGAATGTACATTTCATTGTTAACTGAAGACTTTATAAGAACTAATGCCTTGGAATTTTTTATTTCCCATTTTTCAAGTAAAGTTGCATCTCTTGGTTTATTAGGCTTAATGTCGCCATCACATATTTCATGCCACAATTCATTATATATGAGAGTAATTTCAATTAGACGTTTCCATGTCTTATAATATTTCACCCCTTCTAGCTTATCAGAATCAGAGAATAGATTAATTAACTTCGACATTATAATGTTGTAGCAGTGCACAAAAAGAATCAAGCACAAGAAAAAATGAGAAACTCATCACATGAAACACGCCATGAAAAAAACGACACACGCCACACAAAGAGAAAATGATTTATCGAGGCTTGGCCTTGACCCTCGTATAGTTGTTGAAAAAGGAGAAAAATGACTCATCTTTGCACTTGGCTCTATTCAATTTCTCGTTTAGTGTTCGCAATGAAAAATTTTCAATATTTGACCGCTTGAAAATTCCCTTACAAATTTCCTTTAAAAAAAATCTACCCCCCTCAAAGTGAAAAAGTACTTTAAGTTAGAAATAATGACCCTTATTTTTCCAAAATAAAAATTATAAAAAATATCTATTTATTACTCCAAAAATTACAAAAATTTCTCCTCCAAACGTTTACAAATAACCCCTCACACCTTCTTTCTCCAAAAATATTACAATTGACATCTCCTTATTGCTCCACGGATTTACAAATTTTATAAGTTAATCACCCCAATTTTTTTTTATCCCACTTACATTACAAAAATTTTAAAAATAGCACTTTTCTCCCAAAAATGACTGAAGTTGTTGTCCCAATCATTTAAAAAATGATCCTTGTCATTTTGCTTTGCTTTCTGAGCACTGCCTCTTGACCTGCATTCTCGCCTCCTCTACCTATCTATTTCACGAATAGATCTATCTAGAATGCGTTTATTTTCCCACAGAAGCTCTGTAGGAGTCTCTTTTTTATCCCACTTACATTACAAACATTTTAAAAATAACACTTTTCTCCCAAAAATGATTGAAGTTGTTGTCCCAATCATTTACAAAATGATCCTTGGCATTTTTCTTCGCTTTCTGAGCACTGCCTCTTGACCTGCATTCTTGCCTCCTCTACCTATCTATTTCACGAATAGATCTGTCTAGAATGCATTTATTCTCCTGCAGAAGCTCTGCAGGAGTCTTTTTTTCTTTTCGAAGAGGAAGCTCATGTCGATTTCAGATGATCACGGACATTGATCCAACCGAAAATATGACCCTTCAAATCAGAGATTTTCTAGTAAAATTCAACTAAAATTATTTAGTTTGCAAGAAGCCAAAGAGAGATAGTGTGACTTTATGTTAAACTCTTAAAAATAATTCTAGATGGTAGAAAAATCAGCTATGCAATAGAGAATTATTTCGTTGACTAAAATGATATCGCTCTGCATCCCTCGCATAGCTGCTCGATGGATGTTACTCCGTTGAATAAGGCCACCGAAAGAATGAGAACTTGCAATGGAATGCTGGACTAGGTGCCTTAGGTCTCCTTTTCAGAAATCATATAAATAAGAAAATCATGGAATATTGTGTTTTAGTGATAAAAAAAAATTTCACAATCCAAATCCCACATTTCTTCAGTTCTCTATTGATTAACAACAAAGTAATTATGGGGATAAATATCTCTGGAGATTTAATTGTGGCCGCTCCAGAATTTATGGTTTGCCTTAACCGCGCAGAAAATGGGGAGCAAGTGTAGTGTTGGGCACATTTTATCAGAGAAGGGTTTTTATATTTAAGGTTTAACTCCTGCAGCAGGGCAATGAATTAATTCTGATCTACCCTCAATGTTAAACGCTTTACTGTTCATATACACATTTCACAGAGAGCTACGCGGTAGCGAGAGGCAGAGACGAAGAGCTCAAAAAAATGATTCGAGGAGAGTGATGGGGAGTCATCGGACATCAATCTCCCTGGACTACCCAATGAAATTGTGTTGGATTGGTTGGCAAAAGTTCCAAGGCTAATGCATCAACACCTCACAGCAGTCTCCAAGGTATGAAAATTACAGTGGAATTACAAAGTGTTTGGGGGCAGCGTAGGATAATCTTAGAATTTCATATTTAAAAAAATGAATCAAATATTAATCTAGGATCCAAATAATAATTAAATTTATTTTCCCTGAGAAACAAATTTGACAAATTTGCATACCAATTCAATTCATGAACAATTTAAAGGAGTTTTCCATAAGCTTGTAGAGTTGGAATCTCCTTCTCCCGTCAACTGCATTAGTGAAGCTCTGATACGACAATAATACATAAGCGTCCTCACACAAGTAATTTTATTGATAATGGGAAAACAAATTACATAGGAATTGCAAGAGTTTAGACATGTAAACTCCAACACTCTTGCAATTAAGAAAAATAACCTATCTATAAGCTACATGTCCTAAAATAATTTATTTATGGACCACTTAATAAAACAACAAGTGTCCATTTACAATAAATAACCTTTTAACCAATCTACTAACTTTATTCCTATTTTAGAGCCTAAGATACAACACAATTCTAGAGTCATATCTTTTGTAACAATATTATATTTCTAAGTGTGTCTAATATTAATTAAATAATTTATCCTAACTTTAAACTATGATATTTGGATCATCTATCACAATGTTGATGACCACTTATGGCTTTTCATAGGATTTCCCATTTCCAATGTCACATTTTAGTATATTCTATATACTGACAAAAGTATTGTGTTAAGGAAATTATGGAGAATTTTGGGAAGGATTGGTTTTTAATGCAAGAATTTTTAGATATTATACATTTTTGTGAGGTTTTTTTTTAATAGATATACCAAAAGAATTTTAATCTATAAAATAAATGCATGTTAATATGTTTTTTTTCCAGTATATAATATGTCTAGTGTACCAAATGATTATTTGCATACTAGGAACTAGATAATCATGTAAAGGACTATCACTCAAAGCAAACAGCTAACCCCGACGCTCTTAACACTATTAATTCTAGTAACATCGTGGTAAAAAATTCCGAACCATATCCTATTAAAACATAAAATGATTTGTACTCTCGAAAGAGTGAGATGAAAGCATTATGATCTTCACTACTATCCTATTGAAAAATGTATGCCTATTTATATTAGTGATTTAGATGAGTGAATAATCTAAGAAAGTACGGAGAGAAAAGGCCCCTAGCAATTTGAGAAATACTGAAAATTTTGTGTGGACAAAAGATTCTATAAAAAAATTATATAGATTGTTTGTATAATAGTGATAAGAAATTATTCATGAAATTATATAAAACAAAGAGAGGTTGTTGCTACAATGTTGTATTTCCATTACAACACTAAATATATATTGATTCATAATGCATTTGAATTATTGGAGATGGTTAACATTTATTTGAGATAAACATTAGTATTTCCTATTAGAATGTGAGGGGTTAACTCTCTTCCAGATGAAGACATTATTTCTGGAGGTTATTTCAACCCCAAAAATATTTTTTTATAGGGGATTAACAGTTTTGGCTTTTATGTAGTTTGAACCATGTCTTTTATTGGATCACTTCCTTTTTTATGATTAATCATGACTAGAGATACAAGCCTAGAATTTTCTTTAGGTTGTTTCATTGTTCATATGAAATAATACCTCTGAAAGTATGGATTTCCATAATGTGCATGATTGGTTGGTTTACATGTATAGTTAATTATTTTATGCTCCACCAAAGTTTTTGACCTCCAAATTTTCATATATATATATATATATATATAAACCAGCCTAAATCCATTTCAAATATAGATTTTTCAAATATCTAGAAAGATCAAATCTCTTTAAGTATGAAATTTTGCACTCAACCACCTACAAATAAATAATCTAAACTAACGATAAAATTAGGTTGGTTTAGTCAATATTCTTTCTCTATTAAAATTCTCCATGTAATACAAAAATTTCACGCAATTAATCCCAGAGGTGTTTAAATGTATTCCACAACCGTTCAGGTTGGTGGAACGTTAAACGTGTGGATACTTATGGCAGTGACTTCAAAAGAAAGCTTGGAATTTTAAACCTCATAAATTTCAAGATCTACCAGGATGTTCCCACCTCATCAGTGCGACCGTGCCATTATGCATGTGCATCAAGAAACATTCTTGCCATGTCCGTTTACCCGATCGTCTATTGTAACACGATGGTTGCTTTTGGAAAAAGTCAGACGTCACTTTCAACAAAGAAGTGTGTCTTAATTTACGCGCCAATGGACAGATATATGCTCACATGAAATGGTCGGTGCCAAGAACGGGGATAAAACTGCAACCAAAGACTACAGTGACCATGTTGCTTCACCGAAATGAAGAGGTGTCGAAGTGGCCTTCGTCCCATGAGATGGAGTAGCGTGTTTCACTAAGAAAAACAAATTCCTCATTCTCGGAAGCCGACCTCGCGGTAATACTTATATATATATCATGCTCTCCACTCTATTTCACAACAACTCTCTCTCTCAGCTATCTTCTTCGACATACCTCTTCAGTTCATTTCTGAGGAAGTGACTCACAAATTTGCACTAGTATCACTTCATTTATGAGGAAGTGAATAGATCGACTCCATCCACTTTCCATGCACAAGTATCCTTTCAGAACAGCTACTTTTAAAAATATGGCTGGATTCAATACGCTTTTCTGCTTCTTTTTCGTGTTCGGATTGATAAGCTCAGCTTCTCCCGCACGAGCACCAGCACCGTCCCCTATTGTAGCAACTCCCAAGGCGTCATCGGTTCAATCCCCAACAGCGCCATCTCCGTCTTCGCCTCCTCCTACAACTTCTCCAACTGTTTCTTCTCCCGTCTCTGCTCCTGCGACTTCCCCAACTGTTTCTTCTCCCGTCTCTGCTCCTCCTTCAATAGTGGCCACCCCACCAAGCTCAGCCTCCTCTCCCACTTCTCAAAGTGTAGCTTTTGGCCCTTTGGCTCAAGGCCCAGACACCGCTTCACCACCGAATGCTAGCAGCGGGGTTGTCTCTACCGCCAGGTTAGGGAAGATGACCATCTTTGGGGCCGCTCTGGTTGGAGGAGCTGCCTTCCTTCTTTAAGCCTACCAGCTCCATGCGTTAACATCTTCATCCTCATTGTTATACGGATGTGAAATATTCATTTCAATATTCTTTCAAGACCAAAATATTATGTTCCTTGGATATAACGAATAACTCTTTTGGCTGCATTTCAGTGGTTGTCTTGTGGTTCTTGCATAAAGCGAGAAAGAATACTAATGGCATAAGAAAGATCTGGTTGATTAGTTGTCAGATAAATCATGTTTCCAATCAATTGTCGATAAGTAGTGCTATCCACCATCCCCCCCCACCCCCCCCCTTCAAACCTTGAAAGTGTCAAGTTTTTTTCCATGGGGGTAAGAATAGGCTTGCAATCCTGCATTCCAAATCGTTGAAGAACTTATGCTGCATACTTACTCTGAGAAATGAAGATATGATGGGGACGTTGTAATACTTCTACTCCAAGATAGTAGTGAAGTAGTCCCAAATCTATCATCTTAAAACCAGCATGTAACTCCTTTTTCACCTGTGCAATGTGATCATTACTGTTGCAAGTGATAATCAAATCATCTACATACATAACCAGAATCACCATATTTTTTCCTTGTTGGCGTACATACAAGGTATCATGAGATTCACTTCGTTGAAAGCCAACTTTCTGAAGGTATTCGTCTATTTTGGCATACCAAGCTCGGGGAACTTGTTTTAACCCATATAAATTCTTTATTAGTTTGCATACTTTATGTTCATGTCCTTCAATTTCAAAACTGGGTGGTTGTGTCATATACACTTCTTCCTGTAAATCTCCATTGAGGAAATCACTTTTTACATTCATCTGATGAAATTTCCATCCTTGCTGAGCTGCTAAGGCAAGTGTGAGTCGGATGGTGTTCCATTTAGCTATAGGATCAAACATTTCCTCGTAATCAAATCCTTATTGATGCACAAAACCCTCAGCAACAAGTCTTGATTTTTACTTGTTGATATCGCCATTTTTCTTGTAATTAATTCGGTAAACCCATTTGCATCCGATGGGTTTAACATTTTAAGGACAATCAATCGAGAATTGTCTGATATTCATCAACCATAGCATGTTTCCATTCTTTATATTTTACTACCTCTCGATAAGTACAAGGTTCAGTAAAATCATTTGCTATCAAGGAAAAATTTCCTTCACTTATTTGTGATTCCCTTGCTCATATTTTATTATGTTAATTAGGCCTTACATATATTAAAATTTGAACTACCCATTTTGGCAATTGATTTTCATTGGTTTAAGATTTTGAAAAATCACCATCATTGTAAAGAGCGTTGATGTAAACAGATGTTCGTTGATCAACCATAGATTCTGGGGGTGGAGAGTCATTGTCAAAAGAACTGCTGCTGCTAGGAGATTTGGATGAATTTCCAGAAGACCCAGATGGTGTTGGTGAAGAAGATGGACTAGATGAATCATTTCCAGATGAAGGAAACTCAAGTTCATACCAATTTTGTGAATATAGTTTAATTTGTATATTTCCTTTTCTTTTATCACCTTTTGTTTCTAACTTTTGAAGAAGAATTTCAATTTCTTCAGCACTCTTACTCTCATTTTCATCAAAAATCACATCCCTGCTCACAATAAATTTCCCATTAGAAAAAATTTGGCACCCTTTCCTCTCATCATAATACCCAATCATTGTGCACCTCAAGCTTCGTGAGTCAAGCTTAGTTCGTTTTTCCTTAGAAAATAAGGAAAAACATACTGATTCAAAAACTCAGAGATGTTTAACTCGAGGTTTCAAGCCAAACATGCTTCATAAGGTGTGATTCCATCTTAAGAAGCAATGGGTGATCTTTTCCTTAAGTAGACAGTGGTATGAATTGCCTCGACCCAATATATAGGACTTAACATTTTAAAAGTTAACATAGATCTCACCATTTCTAACAAGGTGTGGTTCATTCTTTCTACTACTCCATTTTGCCGTGGAGTGTAGGCATTGGTGAGATGTCATTTTATGCCACTATCTATGCAATACATTTTGAATTCATTTCAAGTGAATTCTACTCCATTTTCAGTTCTAAGAGTGCCAATGTTCTCCTTAACTTCATTTTCAATAAGTTGGCGAAAAGTTTTAAACTTTTCAAATTCTTTTGAATTTTTCTTCAAAAAATATACCCAAGTCATGCTGCTAAAATCATTAACAAGGAGTAAGAAATATCTACATCCTCCTAGTGAAGTTTGTAAGGGTCCACAAATATCATTGTGAACCAAATGCAAACTCCTATTTTCTCACCATGAAATTGTGGAAAAAGTCTCTCGATGTTGTTTTCCATAAATGCAAGTTTCACATTTTGCATTTTCCCTTTTGAAGGTTGGAAGTCCCTTAACCATTCCCTATTTTTGTAACTGAGAGAGAATTTCAAATTTGAGATGACCATATATTACATGCCACAATCTTATCAATGAAATGTCTGTATTTGTTGCACTTGCAAAGTCATAATTTCATGGAATAACTCTCCCTTTCATCCTTAACAGATTTCCATCTTCATAGCCTGTCATCATTATTTTCATGTGATGTTTGACAGAGTTAATTTTAACTAAGCCATCTTCCATAATCACCAGATATCCTGCTTGTCGAATCGTTACTAAATATATAAATTTTTTCTTAAATGTTGGGACATACCATACATTTGAAATCATTCTTTCTCCAATGTCAGGTAAAAAAACTTTAACTTCGCCTTTTCCATAAAGAGTATGTTTTTTTCAATCAGCGAGATAGATTGAATTGAGATGGCATTGTTGGAAGTTCCAAAATAAGTCACGTCGAAAAGTCATGTGTTGGGGTGCTCCTGTATCCATAATCCATGCATATTCATAATCACTTCTAAGAAAGGTTAAAACCTGTAAAGTTTTTGATTATTTGTTGGTGAAGACATATTCGGAACCATCATGATCATCTTCATAATTGGAAAACTGTGCAGAGTTTGGATGAAACTTAGGAATTTTATCAATGGAGGTTCTACAATCCTCATCATAATGTCCAACTTTGTTACATCTTCTACAAAATATTTGACTTAAATCTCTGCCTCTTCCTTGAGACTATCCTCTACCTCTGCTTTGACCTCTATTATGAGTTTTTCCTCTGCCTAGAATTTTTCCTCTTCCTTGATTATATCCTCTGCCTTAATTGTTTCATCTGCCTTTAAAATTGCTCCTACCTGAACTATAACCTATGTTGAAATTGTTTCCTCTACTTTGGCTACGACCACGACCTTGTATACTATGTGCTGCTTGACTTTGATTGAAATGTCCCTGTCCTCTGCTTCTCGAACTGTCATTTGAGGATTTACTTGTGCTAGCCTCTATGAAGAAGACATCTTCCCCAAACTTTTTCTTCTTCCCAAATTTTTTTTCATGTTGGGATAACATATCACGTAACTCATCAAACTTGATCTTCTCTAATTTTCCAGTGACTTGCAAAGTTTCCAAAAAATGTGTGTAAGAAGATAGCAAACCAGAAATTAAAATTGTGCTTAGGAAACTTTTATCAACAACTTGAAAACCAACGTTTATTATTTCATGCTTGATGTTTTTAAGACGAGAAATATATTCAAGAACATCACCACCTTCAGTTTATTTTGAAATTAAAGATCAGCATTCTTTGATTTGAGGTGTGTATCACATATATCTTTGAATGTATGCAAATCATTCCATGCATCTTAGGCGTTTTCAATATGAATGTACATCTCATTGTTAACTGAAGACTTTATAAGAACTAATGCCTTGGCATTTTTTACTTCCCATTTTGCAAGTAAAGCTAGATATATTGGTTTATTAGGCTTAATGCCACCATCACATATTTCATGCCAAAATTCATTATATATGAGATTACTTTCAATTAAACGTTTCCATGTCTTATAAGATTTCACCCCTTCTAGATTATCAGAATCAGAGAACAGATTAATTAACTTCGACATTGTAGTGTTGTAGCAGTGCACCAAAAGAATCAAGCATAAGAAAAAATGAGAAACTCATCACATGAAACATGCCATGCAAAAAATGACACACGCCACGTAAAGAGAAAATGATCTATTGGGGCTTGGCCTTGACCCTCGCATAGTTGTTGAAAAAGGAGAAAAATGACTGAGCTTTGCACTTGGCTCTATTTAATTTCTTGTTGAGTGTTTACAATGAAATGTTTTCAATATTTGACCACTTGACAACGCCCTTACAAATTTCCTTTAAAAAAATCTACCCCCCTCAAGGTAAAAAAGTACTTTGAGTTAGAAATAATGGCCCTTATTTTTCCAAAATAAAAATTACAAATAATATCCACTTATTACTCCAAAAATTACAAAAATTTCTCCTCCAAACATTTACAAATAACCCCTCACACCTTCTTTCTCCAAAAATATTACAATTGACATCTCCTTATTACTCCACAGATTTAAAAATTTTATAAGATAATCACCCCAAAAAAAATTTATCCCACTTACATTACAAACATTTTAAAAATAACACTTTTCTCCCAAAAATGACCGAAGTTTTTGCCCCAATCATTTACAAAATGATCCTTGGCACTTTACTTCGCTTTCTGAGCACTGCCTCTTGACCTGCGTTCTTGCCTCCTCTACTTATGTACTTCACAAATAGATCTATCTAGAATGCATTTATTCTCCCACAGAATCTCTGCAGGAGTCTCTTTTTTATCCCACTTACATTACAAACATTTTAAAAATAACACATTTCTCCCAAAAATGACCAAAGTTGTTGTCCCAATCATTTACAAAATGATCCTTGGCACTTTGCGTAGCTTTCTGACCGCTACCTCTTGACCTACATTCTTGCCTCCTCTACCTATCTATTTCACGAATAGATCTATCTAGAATGTGTTTATTCTCCCGCAAAAGCTCTGCAGGAGTCTCTTTTTTCTTTTCGAAGAGGAAGCTCATATCGATTGCAGATGATCGTAGACCTTGATCCAACCGATTATATGACCCTTCAAATTAGAGATTTTTCCAGTAAAATTCAACAAAAATTATTTAGTTTGCAAGAAGCCAAATAGAGATAGTGTGACTTTATGTTAAACTCTTAAAAATCATTCGAGATGGTAGAAAAATCAGCTCTGCAATGGAGAATTATTTTGTTGACTAAAATGATATGGCTCTGCATCCCCCACACAGCTGCTCAATGGATGTTACTCCGTTGAATTAGGCCACTGAAAGAATGAGAACTTCCAATGGAATGCTGGACTAGGTGCCTTAGGTCTCCTTTTTAGAAATTATATAAATAATAAAATCATGGAATATTATGTTTTAGTGATAAAAAAATTTTCACAATCCAAATCCCACATTGTTGGCTGTCTATTGATTAACAATACAGTAATTATGGGAATAAATATCTCTAGAGATTTAATTGTGGTTTCCCCAGAATTTATGGTTTGCCCTAACCGCGCTGCAAATGGGGACAAGTGTAGTGTTGGGCACATTTTATCAGAGAAAGGTTTTTATATTTAAGGTTGAACTCTAGCAGCAGGGCAATGGATTAATTCTGATCTACCCTCAACGTTAAATGCTTTACTATTCGTATACCCATTTCACAGAGAGCTATGTGGTATCGGGAGGTAGAGAAGAAGAGCTCAAAAAAATGATTCGAGGACAGTGATGGGGAGTCATCGGCCATCACTCTGCATGGACTACCCAATGAAATTGTGTTGGATTGGTTGGCCAAATTTCCAAGGCTAATGCATCAACACCTCACAGCAGTCTCCAAGGTATGGAAATTATAGTGGAATTACACAGTGTTTGGGGGTAGCATAGGATAAGATTATATATATTGTTTGTATAATAGTGATAAGAAATTATTCTATAGATTCTATAAAAAAATTATATAGATTTTTTGTATAATAGTGATAAGAAATTATTCATTAAATTATATAAAACAAAGAGAGGTTGTTGCTAAAATGTTGTACTTCCATTACAACACTAAAGATATATTGATTCATAATGCATTTGAATTATTGGAGATGGTTAACATTTATTTGAGATAAACATTAGTATTTCCTATTAGAATGTGAGGGGTTAACTCTCTTCCAGATGAAGACATTATTTCTGGAGGTTATTTCAACCCCAAAAATATATGTTTATAGGGGATTAACAGTTTTGGTTTTGATGTAGTTTAAACCATGTCTTTTATTGGATCAATTCCTTTTTTACGATTAATCATGACTAGAGATACAAGCCTAAAATTTTCTTTAGGTTGTTTCATTGTTCATATGAAATAATATCTCTAAAAGTATGGATTTCCATAATATGTATGAGTGGTTTACATGTATCGTTGTAAAAAGATTAATTATTTTATGCTCCACCAAAGTTTTTGACCTCCAAATTTTCATATATATATATATATATATATATATATATATATATATATCAAATATCTAAAAAGATCAAATCTCTTTAAGTATGAAATTTTGCACTAAACCACCTACAAATAAATAATCTAAACTAACGATAAAATTAGGTTGGTTTAGTCAATATTCTTTCTCTATTAAAATTCTCCATGTAATACAAAACTTTCAAGCAATTAATCCTGAAGGTGTTTAAATGTATTCCACAACCGTTCGGGTTGGTGGAACGTTAAACGTGTGGATACTTATGGCAGTGACTTCAAAAGAAATCTTGGAATTTTAAACCTCATAAATTTCAAGAGCTACCAGGATGTTCCCACCTCATCAGTGCAACCATGCCATTCTGCATGTGCATCAAGAAACATTCTCGCCATGGCCGTTTACCCGATCGTCTATTGTAACGCGATGGTTGCTTTTGGAAAGAGTCAAACGTCACTATCAACAAAGACGTGTGGCACGAAGCGTGTCTTAATTTACACGCCGATGGACAGATATACACTCACATGAAATGGTCGGTGCCAACAACAGGGATAAAACTGCAACCAAAGACTACAGTAACCATGTTGCTTCACCGAAATGAAGAGGTGTCAAAGTGGCCTTCGTCCCATGAGATGGAGTAGCGTGTTTGACTAAGAAAAAAAAATTCCTCATTCCCAGAAGCTGACCTCACGGCAATACTTATATGTATATATATCATGCTCTACACTCTATTTCACAACAACTCTCTCTCTTAGTTATCTTCTTCGACATACCTCTTCAGTTCATTTCTGAGGAAGCGACTCACAAATTTGCACTAGTATCACTTCATTTCTGAGGAAGCGAATAGATCGACTCCATCCACTTTCCATGGACTGTTGGAAAGGCAGAGGATTCAATCACACAAATAATGCAAATATTTCACACACGAATAATGAGTTGCGGCTCTTCAATTAATCTAAATCACTCTGAATCATAAAAACTCTCTCTATACAATGAACCCGTGAAGGGTATTTAATCTAATTTACATGCACACACTCTTACACACTCTTACACATAACTCAACTAATTCACCTAACTATTTGTCTAACTTCTGCATGTGGGAAGTAATTATGTATTTTAACACTCCCCCTTAATTACGAACACTAAACTAAAACATAACTTATGACAACTCAAACATGCCTGCTGGTCTATGTCTCAGCTAGGCTTACAACACCCAAGTTTCTTTTGTGAAACTAAAACAAATCTACTGCTAATGGCTTTGTAAAGATATCAGCCAATTGATCACTCGTTCTACAAGGCTTCAAGTGAACTTTTCCATTGCTCACAAGTTCTCGAATAAAGTGATATATAGTATCAATATGCTTGCTCTTTTGATGAAACACACTATTCTTGGATAGTGAAATTGCTGATGTGTTGTCACATTGTATCACTGTTGATCCTTGTTGTTTCTGCTTGAGTCCATCCAATACTCTTCTTAACCATACTGCTTGACATGCTGCTGAAGTCGCTGCTACATATTCTGCTTCTACTGATGATAATGTCACAATAGGCTGCTTCTTAGATGCCCATGCTATCACTCCTAAACTGAGATGGAAAACATAACCGTATGTGCTCTTCTGATCATCCAAACTTCCTGCAAAATCACTATCTGTATATCCAATCAATTCTTTCTTTTCTGTACTTGCATACATTATGCCATAATTTCTGGTTCCTGCTATGTATCTCAGAATTCTTTTTCCAACACTCCAATGTGTGTCTTTTGGAGTCTCCATGAATCTAGAAATCAGACTCACTCCCTGCATAATATCTAGTCTTGTAGCTGTGAGATACATGATGCTACCAACCAATATTTTGAATAGAGTTGGATTGACATCTTCCCCTTGATCATCCTTACTTAACTTTGTACCTGTTGCAACTGGTGTAGGTACAGGTTTGGAATTATCCATCCTGAATCTTTTCAACAAATCTGTTGCATACTTATTTTGGAAAATAAAAATGCCTTTTTCAGATTGCTCAACTTCAATGCCAAGAAAATATTTCATGAGACCTAGATTTGTCATCTCAAATTCTTTCATCATGGCTACTTTAAATTCATTTATCTCAAGATCACCTGTAAAAATTATATCATCAACATATAAGCAAACTATCAAAATCTGTCCATGCTCATTTACCTTTTTTTATAAGGTAGGCTCAATGTTGCTTCTACAAAATCTATTCTTGATCATATAACTGTCGATTCTGCTATACCATGCTCTAGGTGCTTGCTTCAGTCCATAGAGCACTTTCTTCAATCTGTAAACTTTATCCTCTTTTCCTTCAACTTCATAACCTGGAGGCTGCTGCACATAAATTTCTTCTTCTAAAATTCCATTCAAGAAGGCTGATTTGACATCCATCTGATATACTTTCCACTTGTTCTGAGCTGTTGTCGCTAGAACTGCTCTTATAGTATCCAATCTGGCTATCGAAGAAAATGTTTCCCCAAAGTCTATTCCCAGTTGCTGCGAGAATCCTTTGGCTCCAAGTCTTGCTTTAAATCTGTCAATCTCACCTTTCTCATTCACTTTAGTCTTGTACACCTACTTCACACCAATGAGAGATTTATCATTTGGTAAATCAACCAAATCCCATGTATCATTCTTTTCAATTGAATTCATCTCTTCATCCATGGCTTTCACCCAATTGTCATCTCTGATTGCTTCTTCAAACGAAGAAGGTTGGAATGCCAACAATGCAAAATTTGAACTAGCATCCAAATCATCATAAATATCTTTCAAACTTCTCATCTTTTTCTTACCAGTACTTGATTCATTACCTGATTCGCTGCTTGGAGAATTCTGATCTGTGGATCTGCTTGAAGATCCATGCTGACTGGGAGTCTTTGCTGGTGTGACTCTGTTTGGTGTCTGCTCTCTTGGTTCTTACTGCTCCTCTTCTTCTACTTCATCCGCTTCAAACAATCGTGTTTGTGCATCGGTTAGTGTGTCTACAGTCCCATTCCATGACTCTTGTTCTTTGAACACAACATCTCTGCTAATGATTTTCTTCTTTGTGACAGGGTTATATAGTTTGTAAGCTTTTGACTGCTCACTATAACCAGTAAATATACTTTTTTCACTTTGATCATCTAATTTGCCTCTTATTTTCTTAGGCACATGTGCATAGGCTACACATCCAAAAAATTTGAAATGAGATACACTGCAAGACATACTTGACCATGCTGCTTCTGGAACTCTGTTCATCATGCTCTTTGTAGGAGATCTGTTTATCACATAAACAACACATGCAACTGCTTCTGCCCAATACTCATTAGACAAGTGTCTTGCTTTCAACATGATTGTTCAATTCTTCCTCTCTGCTACACCATTCTGCTATGGTGTGTATCTAGTCGTAAATTGTCTTCTAATTCCATGTTGTTTGCAGTACTCATGGAATGCCTTCGAATCGTATTCTCCGCCACGATCCAATCTTAATACCTTGATCTGTTGATCACTTTCGTTCTCCACCAAAGCTTTGAACTCTTTGAACTTTGCAAAAGTTTCAGACTTCTGCTTCAAAAGTTAAACCCAAGTCTTCCTACTATAATCATCAATAAAGGTGAGGAAATAACAACTTCCACCAATTGATTGTGTCCTCATAGCTCCACACAAGTCGGTATGCACCAGTTCAAGTGGTTTCTTTGCTCTGTAAGAAACTCCTTTCGGAAAAATTTCACGGTGTTGCTTGCCTAAGATGCAACACTCACACTTGCTAGCAGGTTCTTTTATGGGAGGTAGACCTCTCACCATCTGTTTCTACTGCAATAATTTTAAACCGGAAAAATGCAAGTGTCCAAACCGAAAGTGCCATAACCAGTATGCATCAGAACATGCAGTTGTAAAAGACCTAACCTGATCATTGTAGTTCATAATGAGAGGAAAGAGTCTGTTTCTCGTCATCTACACCTTTGCAATCAGCTGCTTGCTTGGGGATTTGTCGTAAATAACACATTGTTGCCCATGAAAGATAACTTTGTATCCTTTCTGCATTAGTTGGCCAACACTAATCAAATTTTGTTTGAGTCCAAGGACATAGTATACCTCTGATATGGTCTTTGGCTCCCCCTACTTGGTCACAATGTTGACCACTCCTTTGCCATCTATAGACATAGTCTTGTCAGTCCCCAACTTTACCTCTGTCTGCACTGAGACATCCAAATTAGCAACCAAATCCTTGTTTCCTGTCATGTGGTTACTGCAACCACTGTCTAATAGCCAAAACTTATCAGACAGTGCATGCATGGTGTTGCATGCTAGAAACATAGAGTCAGTATTTTCTGTACTAACATTAGCTCTCTGATTGCCTTGATCTGCAATCTTCTTCCTACAATCACGAGCATAATGACCAAATATATTGCAGTAATAACACTTTACCTTTGATTTGTCAGACCTTTGATTGTTATGAAAGCTTCTGCTACTGCTGCTTCCACATTGATGCTCATGATCGTCTCGACCATCTTTGTGACCACCATAGTTGTTGCCTCATCCTCTGCCTCTTGATCGACCTCTGCCTCGACCTATTGAAATATAGACTTGACTTTGGAAGGAAATTTCCAAAGTGGAATCCTTATTTCTATCTATCCTTGCTTCATGCGATAGAAGAGATCCCATCAAGTCATCAAATGTCAGTTTTTCCAAGTCCTTTGCTTTTTTTATGGCTGCGACCACAACATCAAATTTGGTAGACAGGGATCGAAGAACCTTCTCAATTACAGTTCGATTTTTAACATCTTCTCCATATATTTTTAACTGATTGACGATAGACATGACCCTATTCATGAAGGAATCGATGTCTTCTGTCTCCTTCATCTGCAGAATTTCAAAGTCTCTCCTAGTGTTCTGCAATTTAACAATGTTAACTTTCGCCATACCTTGATAGCTTGTCGCCAAGGTGTCCCATGCCTCCTTCGTTGACGAGGTTATCATGTTCTTCTGGAACATGGCTCAATCGACTCCCTGTTGGATAAGAAGCAACGCTTGCGCATTCTTCCGCTTATCTTTCTTCCATTGTTCCCTCTCTGCATTACTGAGGGCTCGCTCTTCTGCATCATCTTGAGGTTCTGCAAACCCATACTTGACATGATCCCATACATCATGTGCTTTGAGCACAGTCTCCATTTTAATAGCCCACATATCGTAATATTTTCCATTGAAAGAAGGGAGTTGTGGCTGAAAACTTGATGTGGCCATCTTGCCTCAAAAAAAAATTGTCTTTGACAAAAACCCTAAATTTCTCCTCTTTTTGTCTTTTAGAAACTTTGCAAAGCTCCTTTAAAAAAAAATCCCTTTCAATAAAACCCTAGGTTCTATAATTTTTTTTTTTTCTTATTTTTATAAAAGTTCATTAAAAAACTTTATAAAAACCCTTTGATTTTTTGTTTTATAGATATAAAAAAAAAAAAAATCTTAAAAAACCTTATGAATACCCTTGCTTTTGAAAACTTTGTAATAAAAATTCTCATCCATCCATGTATTGTCTTTTTTGATTTCCCAATAAACCAAACAAAGACTTTTTAATAAATCAAAATATCTCATCCACGTATTCTCGTTTTTTGGTTTCCCAACAAACCAAAAAAAGCACCCACGTGACTTTGAACAATTTAACGTATGTAGCTTTTGAAAAAGCTCACGGGCTCGTTTTGTCTGCTTTTGCTCTGCCGCTGGCCGTTTATTTTTTATTGAACTAGGTTTCACACCCCCAAGGGAAAACTACGGTCTAAACTCGATTTTTGATGAAATTGTAAGTTTGTCGAATGTCCGCAGTTTACTTTGAGAGCAGTGGACCTACGCAAGTTTTGCACTAATTCAATCACACAAATAACGTAAATATTTCACACATAAACAATGAGATGTCGCTCTTCAATTAATCTAAATCACTCTGAATCATAAAAACTCTCTCTATACAATGAACCAGTGAAGAGTATTTAATCTAATTGACATGCACACACTCTCACACATAACTGAGCTTGATCAACTCCAAATTGAATCATATATAATCATTGTAAAAAAATTAATTATTTTATGCTCCACCAAAATTTTTGATCTCCAAATTTTCATATATATATATAAACCAGCATAAATCCATTTCAAATATAGATTTTTCAAATATCTAAAAAGATCAAATCTCTTTAAGTAAGAAATTTTGCACTCAACCACCCACGAATAAATAATCTAAACTAACGATAAAATTAGGTTGGTTTAGTCAATATTCTTTCTCTATTAAAATTCTCCATGTAATACAAAAATTTCACGCAATTAATCCCAGAGGTGTTTAAATGTATTCCACAACCGTTCAGGTTGGTGAAACATTAAACGTGTGGATACTTATGGCGGTGACTTCAAAAGAAAGCTTGGAATTTTAAACCTCATAAATTTCAAGAGCTACCCGGATGTTCCCACCTCATCAGTGCGACCGTGCCATTCTGCATGTGCATCAAGAAACATTCTCGCCATGGCTGTTTACCCGATCGTCTATTGTAACACGATGGTTTCTTTTGGAAAAGGTCAGACGTCACTTTCAACAAAGAAGTGTGTCTTAATTTACGCGCCAATGGACATATATACGCTCACATGAAATGGTCGGTGCCAAGAACGGGGATAAAACTGCAACCAAAGACTACAGTGACCATGTTGCTTCACCGAAATGAAGAGGTGTCAAAGTGGAGTAGCGTGTTTGACTAAGAAAAACAAATTCCTCATTCCCGGAAGCCGACCTCGCGGCAATACTTATATATATATCATGCTCTCCACTCTATTTCACAACAACTCTCTCTCTCAGTTATCTTCTTTGACATACCTCTTCAGTTCATTTCTGAGGAAGCGACTCACAAATTTGCACTAGTATCACTTCATTTCTGAGGAAGCGAATAGATCGACTCCATCCACTTTCCGTGCACAAGTATCCTTTCAGAACAACTACTTTTAAAAATATGGCTGGATTCAATATGCTTTTCTGCTTCTTTTTCGTGTTCGGATTGATAAGCTCAGCTTCTCCCGCACGGGCACCAGCACCGTCCCCTATTGCAGCAGCTCCCAAGGCGTCACCGGTTCAATCCCCAGCAGCGCCATCACCGTCTTCGCCTCCTCCTGCGACTTCTCCAACTGTTTCTTCTCCCGTCTCTGCTCCTGCGACTTCCCCAACTGTTTCTTCTCCCGTCTCTGCTCCTCCTTCAATAGTGGCCACCCCACCAAGCTCGGCCTCCTCTCCCACTTCTCAAAGTGTAGCTTCTGGCCCTTCGGCTCAAGGCCCAGACACCGCTTCACCACCGAACGCTAGCAGCGGGGCTGTCTCTACCGCCAGGTTAGGGAAGATGCCCATCTTTGGGGCTGCTCTGGTTGGAGGAGCTGCCTTCCTTCTTTAAGCCTACCAGCTCCATGCGTTAACATCTTCATCCTCATTGTTATACAGATGTGAAATAGTCATTCAATATTCTTCAAGGAGTTACAGATGTATGGTGATGGGATACATTCATGTCATTTCGAGCTATGGCTGCTGCTGGTTATTGTTTGAACCATTTCGAGCTATGGCTGGTGAGCGCGATATTCTTTTTTCTGTTTCATATTCTTTTGTAGGCTTAGAGAGTGGATAAACCCCATATTTTTTGGGCATTCTTTATTCTATAATATCTGGATATGATACATTTTTTTAATATATAATAATTTTTCTTTATTTGAATATAATTTAGGGGTTTGTGCTCAGTTTGAATTTCAACCATTCACATAAACTACTGGATCGTAGCCTTCCGAACTTTCACTACCTTCTTGTTTCAACGAATTTTCCATTCTATATATATATATACTTTTGTGATTATGCTAATTAATCTTTTTGATCTGATGGTCTAGATTGAAAGATGCCTGTATATTCTGGTCGTCGCTACTCAATCAATGGATGAAATCTACCCCATTAACTTCCTTGCATATCTAAATCACATGTTTAAACCGTACTTAAATTAATTTTTTACGAATCTTGATTAAAAATTTACAGTGCCATTTATTAATTTCCACCTATCAAGATTAACATTTGGAATGAAACTGAAACATTAACCCTTGTCCAAGTGCGTGAAACGCTTATGCAAGGTCTCTCAAGGCGCCGGCGGACAGGGACACGTCATGAGAGGAAACGTTGTGAGCGCCGAGGTGGTTTCAAATCAGGTAACGGTGGAGGTGAAACGAATGTCGATTTGCATTCTTAAACTGTTGGAACATGACATAGGTTAACTTTTAACATCTTGGGCATCTGTTGTCCATGGGAGGTGTCTCTGATCGAGAGACTTCTTCAACCTCTGAGCGGTGTTGAACGAATTTCTGTCAATGTTCCTTCGAAAACACTGACTGTTTTGCATGATCCGAGTCTTATTCAACCTGCACAGATAGGTACGAATTAAGAAAATGTTCTTAAATCTTTTTGAAAATTTCGTTCATATTTCTTGCATTTTATGAAATTTTTTTGAGGAAACTAGCCACATACCCAATAACTGTTACATTTTATAATGGTTAAAATCTGATAAGATCCTTGAAGAAATAGAGAAGATATATTATCTACAATTTGATATGTTTTTTAAAGAAAAATTAAAGATATTGATTAGGAATCTTTTTATGGTTTTGTACAGTTAGGGCTTTGAATCAAGCAAGGCTAGATGCGAGTGTTCGCGTGGTTGGGCAATTGAAAAGTGGGAGAAAATGGCCCAGTCCTTACACTTTAGCTTCTGGTTTTTGCCTTGTCATAGCTTTGTTTCATTATTTGTACCATCCTCTCCGGTGGGTGGCTCTGGGAGCCATAGCTGTGGGTATTCTTCCAATTATGCAAACGAGTTTCTTGGCCATCCGCAATTTCATGCTGGACATAAATGTGCTCATGCTCATTGCAGGTAATTGTTATAAACCCTAAAGCAAATTAGGCCATATTGGCAGCCTGAATAATCTATAGCAGGTGTATATAGTAATTTTCTTAAATAGGCTCGTTAGGTTTGAAACAGTGGTGCGGACTATTGGGCTGGAGGATTATTTGGAAGGAGGCACCATTGTCTTCCTGTTTACATTGGCCGAATGGCTTGAAAGCAGATCTAGTGACAAGGTAAGATTAATTTCGTTGCAGTCCCCAAAAGACAATTAGATACTGAAGATGAATATTTGGCATTTTACTACCAATTCTATTTGGCATTTGGTATTTCATGGTAGGCTCGAGCAGAGATTTCGTCTGTTATGAATTTAGCTTCACAAACAGCCGTTATTGAAGAAAGTGGAGAGAAAATATCTGTGAAGGATGTGGCCATCAGCATGGTGTTGTCTGTCAAAGCAGGGGAGGTGATACCTCTAGATGGTATTGTCGTGTCTGGAAGCAGTTCAGTAGATGAAAGTAGCTTGACAGGAGAGTCCTTACCGGTTGAGAAAGAAGTGGGAGCAAACGTGTGGGCCGGTACCATGAATCTGACAGGTAACCTTCTAATGACAATTACTCCGACACCTAATCTGAATCCGAGTTCTTGAAAATTACGATGACTGCAATATCCTAATTTTTCTCCATGACAGTCTCAAATTCATCTGAATTTTTGAAAATGATTAGAATTCTATATACGCAGGAAGTTAATCTGGATTCAACACTACATCTCTAAAAATCGAACTTGAAAGTATCTCACCGTTGAAAAAGCGCTTCCCAAACGGGTTTTATAATTTATGGCATATGGATTTGTGTGCTAGTTTCACATACAGGTTCAGTGCTGTAGACTTCTTATTTGAAAGTCATTAATTTTAGGATTATTGATATTTCGTTAAGCAGATTTTCATGAAGGAGAATTTACATAAGCACGTGGAAAATAATATATTGGGTTAAGTATTTTAAATTTTTAAAATATTTAACTAGAAAAATATATAATTTATATAATTTGTTAGGAATAGTTTAACTTATTCTAATTTCTAATTTATAATGCTAATGTTGTTTATTTTTATTTAAATCTTGATTATGTTAGCAGAATTTTATATATCAAGTAAAAACATTATAATTTTGAATAGGAAAAAATGAATTTAACTTGATTTTATTTTTTTTAATTTTAGTTTTAACTTTTAATTGGTTTGATTTATGGGCATGAAATTTGAATTTTATGGTTTGCCTAATACTTAGTAACACCATAATCATATTAATCACCAATTGAACTATTTAATATGGGCTAATTTTATGAAAAACTTAAAAAACAATTTTACAAATTATACAACTCAAATTTACAATTTTAAATATTTTTACTAAATTTTTAATAAAATTCATATTAAAAACCAAAACATACAATAACTAGCACAACCACATTATATTTACTAATGTGGTTGATATATGCCGAACCGTTTTATTATTTCATGCTACTTCACCATTCTGTATCTAACCTCATTTCTTAGCAAACTTGTTAATATAATTTTTTTAAATTAATGATTTTAATTAAAAAGGGGTTAAGAAAGCATAGGTCTTACACTACTAAAAATATTCTAAATATTATTAATCCTATCATACACATAATAATTATTAATAATTAAATTTAAAAATCATAAAAATTAACTAAATTATAATTGTATTTTAAATTATTATTATTTTATAATAAAAAATAATATATGAATCAAACATATATACATTTTTAAAAAGCCTAACAACATTTTTAACCATGGAAATTATCCCTCACTTTATCATGAAAATTTTTAATTTGAAAATAATTATTATTACAATACTATGGCTCAATAAAATGTTTTATCAACCACAGACTCTATTACACGTTTTGATGTTACATTATTTTAATTAATTAATTTGAAATAAATTAACTAATTAACTTAAAATGGACTTTTTGAGCAAAATAACCCAGAATCAAAATCTCACTGTGCTAATTGTACCTTACTTAAAAAAAACAAAAAACAAACCAAAAAAAAAATATAAATTAAACATAAATATATAAACCTGTAACCAGATAGATTCACCTCAAAAAATTTAAACACATTTTATCCAATAATTAAACTTCTTTATAAGCTTGGTTTTATTAGTTACGGTCAAGGTAAAAGAATAAGAGTCAATTGTTTTACTATGAAAACGTTTTATATTTTATTTTATTTTGTAGTCACTACATACATTCACCATCAAAAATTTTAAATACATTTTATCCAATAATTGAACTTCCTTATAAGCTTTGCTTTGTTTTACTAGTTACTGTCAAGTTAAAAGAACAACAATCAATCGTTTTATTATGAAAACTTTTTATATTTTATTTTATTTTATTTTGTAGTCACAACATTCTTCTTCAGTTTCGAGGAAAAAGAGATTATAATTTTGTTATGACTAAAGATATTGTAGATATTGCAGTCCACGTACGGTTCATTCTTCAGAGTGCATTAAATCACATGCACAATGCCCATTTAAATACTTTAACAACCCATTTGTGACCAAATAAAATTGATTGAGATACCATTAATTTACTGGAGCGACTGTGCAAATTAGTATGCCCAGCTGCCACCAGGTCCATTATCACAACTTTTATTAATCATTATTATTATTATCATTATTAAACACTAATCATTATTATTAATTATCATTATTTATTTTTTTATAATAAAAAAAAAATTGAAATTAATAATATAAATAAAACTTAAAGTTTATTTTAAAAAATTAAGTTTTTTATATCATAGGTTTTAAATATTAATATAGGAAAATAAAATATTAAAAAAGTTTTAAAATATAAATTTGGTAGTACAAATAATACAATCTTTATTATTTTTTTATTAAAAGTGTATGAGATGTATAATTTTTTTTATGCTTACTCTAGCTTTGACACATCTTTCCTAAAATAAAAATAAAATGTTCATTAAATTAAGAAATAATGTCAACCATAATGAGAACAAAAAAAATTACATATGTTTGGTTCATTTTAATTAAAAACGTTATTGGACCAATAGATGCATTAGAAAACCCTATATGATAGAGATATATAATTCCTTTTGTGCTCAATCTTAGTTGGCATGTCAAATAAAATAATCTCCAACTAAAAACTAATGTGAGCTATAATTAAACAACTATACATATTTGGTCAAAGTTAATTAAAAACACTATAAAACACAATAACAAAATATAGATTGGAACAAAACACACTAACCGGAACATACCACATGATTGGAACAAAACACATGTATTTAAAAAAATATAGATTGGAACAAAACACAATAACCCGAACATACCACATGATTTGAAAACCATAAAGTATAGTTTTACATTTAAAAATCATTCAAATAAATTATAAATATAAATTTAATAAATAAATTTTATTATTAGATTTTATTTAGGAAATATTAATGTTATTATTAATTTTTTTATATACTAATTTGGAGTGTTTTTTTTTTTTTACATTTAAAATTTAAACAAATTCTATGTTTTTTAATTTCAAGATAAATTTTAATAAACACTAATCATTATTATTAATTATCATTATTATTTTTTTATAATAAAAAAAAATGAAATTAATAATATAAATAAAACTTGAAGTTTACTTAAAAAAATTAATTTTTTTATATCATATGTTTTAAATATTAATTTAGGAAAATAAAATATTAAAAAGGTTTAAAAATATAAATTTGGTAGTATAAATAATAGAATTTTTATTATCCTTTTATTAAAAGTGTATGAGATGTATAATTCTTTTTATGCTTACTCTAGCTTTGACACATCTTTCCTAAAGTAAAAATAAAATGTTCATTAAATTAGGAAATAATGTCAACTATAATGAGAACAAAAAAAAATACAAATGTTTGGTTAATTTTAATTAAAAACATTATTGGGCCAATAGATGCATTAGAAAACCATATATGATAGAGATATCTAATTCCTTTTGATCTATATCTTAGTTGGCATGTCAAATAAAATAATCTCTAACTAAAAACTAATGTGAGCTATAATTAAACAACTATACATATTTGGTCAAAATTAATTAAAAACATTATAAAACATGAATAATCCATTATATACTAATTATTCTAAAATGTTTTATTCCCTAAACAAAACAAATAATTTAAATCAATTCCCTTGGGTTCACCAATTCCTTTGGTTTATAATATTAAACCCTTGGGTTTATTAGTTCTTTTGGTTTATAATACGAATAATCGATCAATGTCATCCATGATCAAATCATCCACGATCAAATGTCACATTCAATATGAAAATCACCCATGGCCAACCATGGTCATAGTTGGTCCAACGTCGCATTGTGACAACAATTTTCTCAATGTTTAAATCAATTCCCTTGGGTTCACCAATTCCTTTGGTTTATAATTTGTTGGGTAATGGATTTCCCATGGGTTCACCAATTCCTTTGGTTTATGATATTAAACCCTTCGGTTTATTAGTTCTTTTGGTTTATAACATGAATAATCAATCAATGTTTGCTCCAACATCGCATTATGACAACAATTGTCTCAATGTTTAAATCAATTCCCTTGGGTTCACCAATTCCTTTCGTTTATAATTTGTTGGGTAATAGATTTCCCTTGGGTTCACCAATTCCAATTGTTTATAATATTAAACCCTTGGGTTTATTAGTTCTTTTGGTTTATAATATCAATAATCGATCAACGTCGTTGATCCATAATCAAATGTCACATTCTGACAAATATTGTCTCAATATGAAAATCACCCATGGCCAACCATGGTCATAGTTGGTCCAACGTCGCATTATGACAACAATTGTCTCAATGTTTAAATCAATTCCCTTGGGTTCACCAATTCCTTTGGTTTATAATTTGTTGGGTAATGGATTTCCCTTGGGTTCACGAATTCCTTCGGTTTATAATATTAAACCCTTGGGTTTATTAGTTCCTTTGGTTTATAATATGAATAATCGATAAATGTCATCAATGATCACATGTCACATTCTGACAAATATTGTCTCAATATGAAAATCATCCATGGCCAACCATGGTCATAGTTGGTCCAACGTCACATTGTGACAACAATTTCCTCAATGTTTAAATCAATTCCCTTGGGTTCACCAATTCCTTTGGTTTATAATATTAAAACCTTGGGTTTATTAGTTCTTTTGGTTTATAACATGAATAATCAATCAATGTCATCCATGATCAAATGTCACATTCTGACAAATATTGTCTCAATATGAAAATCACCCATGGCCAACCATGGTCATAGTTGGTCCAACGTCGCATTGTGACAACAATTGTCTCAATGTTTTAATCAATTCTCTTGGGTTCCCCAATTCCTTTGGTTTATAATTTGTTGGGAAATGGTTTTCCCTTGGGTTCACCAATTCCTTTGGTTTATAATATTAAACCCTTGGGTTTATTAGTTCCTTTGGTTTATAATATGAATAATCGATCAATGTCATCCACGATCAAATGCCACATTCAATATGAAAATCACCCATGGCCAACCATGGTCATAGTTGGTCCAACGTCGCATTGTGACAACAATTTTCTCAATGTTTAAATCAATTCCCTTAGGTTCACCAATTCCTTTGGTTTATAATTTGTTGGGTAATGGTTTTCCCTTGGGTTCACCAATTCCTTTGGTTTATAATATTAAACCCTTGGGTTTATTAGTTCTTTTGCTTTATAATATCAATAATCGATCAATGTCATCCACGATCAAATGTGACATTCTGACAAATATTGTCTCAATATGGAAATACCCATGGCCAACCATGGTCATAGTTGGTCCAACGTCGCATTGTGACAACAATTGTCTCAATGTTTAAATCAATTCCCTTGTGTTCACCAATTCCTTTGGTTTATAATTTGTTGGGTAATGGTTTTCCCTTGGGTTTAGCAATTCCTTTGCTTTATAATATTAAACCCTTGGGTTTATTAGTTCTTTTGGTTTATAATATCAATAATCGATCAACGTCATCCATAATCAAATGTCACATTCTGACAAATATTGTCTCAATATGAAAATCACCCATGGCCAACCATGGTCATAGTTGGTCCAACGTCGCATTATGACAACAATTGTCTCAATGTTTAAATCAATTCCCTTGGGTTCACCAATTCCTTTGGTTTGTAATTTGTTGGGTAATGGATTTCCCTTGGGTTCACCAATTCCTTTGGTTTATAATATTAAACCCTTGGGTTTATTAGTTCCTTTGGTTTATAATATGAATAATCGATCAATGCCATCCACAATCACATGTCACATTCTGAAAAATATTGTCTCAATATGAAAATCACCCATGGCCAACCATGGTCATAGTTGGTCCAACGTCACATTGTGACAACAATTTTCTCAATGTTTAAATCAATTCCCTTGGGTTCACCAATTCCTTTGGTTTATAATATTAAACCCTTGGGTTTATTAGTTCTTTTGGTTTATAATATGAATAATCGATCAATGTCATCCATGATCAAATGTCACATTCTGACAAATATTGTCTCAATATGAAAATCACCCATGGCCAACCATGGTCATAGTTGGTCCAACGTCGCATTGTGACAACAATTGTCTCAATGTTTTAATCAATTCCCTTGGGTTCCCCAATTCCTTTGGTTTATAATTTGTTGGGAAATGGTTTTCCCTTGGGTTCACCAATTCCTTTGGTTTATAATATTAAACCCTTGGGTTTATTAGTTCCTTTGTTTTATAATATGAATAATCGATCAATGTCATCCATGATCAAATGTCACATTCAATATGAAAATCACCCATGGCCAACCATGGTCATAGTTGGTCCAACGTCGCACTGTGACAACAATTTTCTCAATGTTTAAATCAATTCCCTTGGGTTCACCAATTCCTTTGGTTTATAATTTGTTGGGTAATGGTTTTCCCTTGGGTTCAGCAATTCCTTTGGTTTATAATATTAAACCCTTGGGTTGATTAGTTCTTTTGGTTTATAATATGGATAATCGATCAATGTCATCCATGATCAAATGTCGCATTGTGACAACAATTGTCTCAATGTTTAAATCAATTCCCTTGGGTTCACCAATTCCTTTTGGTTTATAATTTGTTGGGTAATGGTTGTCCCTTGGGTTCACCAATTCCTTTGGTTTATAATATTAAACCCTTGGGTTTATTAGTTCTTTTCGTTTATAATATGAATAATCGATCAATGTCATCCATGATCAAATGTAACATTCTGAAAAATATTGTCTCAATATGAAAATCACCCATGGCCAACCCTGGTCATAGTTGGTCCAACGTCGCATTGTGACAACAATTCTCTCAATGTTTAAATCAATTCCCTTGGGTTCACCAATTTCTTTTGGTTTATAATTTGTTGGGTGATGGTTGTCCCTTGAGGTCACCAATTCCTTTGGTTTATAATATTAAACCGTTGGGTTTATTAGTTCTTTTGGTTTATAATATGAACAATCGATCAATGTCATCCATGATCAAATGTCACATTCTGACAAATATTGTCTCAATATGAAAATCACCCATGGCCAACCCTGGTCATAGTTGGTCCAACGTCGCATTGTGACAACAATTCTTTCAATGTTTAAATCAATTCGCTTGGGTTCACCAATTTATTTTGGTTTATAATTTGTTGGGTGATGGTTGTCCCTTGGGTTCACCAATTCCTTTGGTTTATAATATTAAACCCTTGGGTTTATTAGTTCTTTTGGTTTATAATATGAATAATCGATCAATGTCATCCATGATCAAATGTCACATTCTGACAAATATTGTCTCAATATGAATATCACCCATGGCCAACCATGGTCATAGATGGTCGAACGTCGCATTGTGACAACAATTGTCTCAATATTTAAATCAATTCCCTTGGGTTCACCAATTCCTTTGGTTTATAATATTAAACCCTTGGGGTTATTAGTTCTTTTGGTTTATAATATGAATAATGGATCAATGTCATCCATGATAAAATGTCGCATTGTGACAACAATTTTCTCAATGTTTAAATCAATTCTCTTGGGTTCACCAATTCCTTTTGGTTTATAATTTGTTGGGTAATGGTTGTCCCTTGGGTTAACCAATTCCTTTGGTTTATAATATTAAACCCTTGGGTTTATTAGTTCTTTTGTTTTATAATATGAACAATCGATCAATGTCATCCATGTTCAAATGTCACATTCTGACAAATATTGTCTCAATATGAAAATCACCCATGGCCAACCCTGGTCATAGTTGGTCCAGCGTCGCATTGTCACAACAATTCTTTCAATGTTTAAATCAATTCCCTTGGGTTCACCAATTTCTTTGGTTTATAATTTGTTGGGTGATGGTTGTCCCTTGGGTTCACCAATTCCTTTGGTTTATAATATTAAACCCTTGGGTTTATTAGTTCTTTTGGTTTATAATATGAATAATCGATCAATGTCATCCATGATCAAATGTCACATTCTGACAAATATTGTCTCAATATAAAAATCACCCATGGCCAACCATGGTCATAGTTGGTCCAACGTCGCATTGTGACAACAATTGTCTCAATGTTTAAATCAATTCCCTTGGGTTCACCAATTCCTTTGGTTTATAATTTTTTCGGTAATGGTTTTCCCTTGGGTTCACCAATTGATTTGGTTTATAGTATTAAACTCTTGGGTTTTATTAATCTCTATTGTTTTTAATATTGCCCTTAGCCTTATTGATCCCTTAGGTTTTTAATATTTATCCCTTGGGTTCACTGACTCCTTTGGTTTATAATATTAAACCCTTGGGTTTATTAGTTCTTTTCGTTTATAATGTTAATCACACATTCGGTTTATTACTCTCTTGAGTTTAAAATACTAATTCTCAGGGTTTGTTAATTTCTTAGATTTTTCAGTTTAAAATATTAATTCTTAGGGTTTATTAATCTTTATTGTTTATAATATTCATTCGTTAGGTTTATGATATTTATCCCTTGGGTTCGCTGATTCATTTGCTTTATAACATTAAACCCTTGGGTCTATTAGTTCTTTTGGTTTATAATGTTAATAATCTCGTTGGTTTATTAATATCTTATGTTTAAAATACTGATTCTTATGGATTATTAATTTATTAGGTTTTTAAGTTTAAAATATCAATTCTTATGGTTTATTAATCTCTTGTGTTTTTAATATTGATCCCTTATGTTTATAATATTTATCCCTTGGGTTCACCAATTCCTATGGTTTATAATATTTAAACCTTTGGTTTATGATGACATTGGGTTTGTATTATTAATTATCCCTTGGGTTTATTAATATCTTCACTTTAAAATATTAATTGTTAGAGTTTATTAATCTCTTAGGTTTTTTGTTTTTAAATATTGTTTCATATGGTTTATTACTCTCTTGAGTTTAATATTATTAATATATTAATATATATTATAAATAAATATTCAAATATTTATTAATAATGATTATTAGTAATATTATAATATTATTATTAATATATATTATTAATAATATAACCAACTATGATATAATATATATTATAAATATATTATTAGTTCTTTTGGTTTAATAAACCATCTATGATATTAATATATAAATAAATATTAAAATATTATATATTATTTATATTATTTTTATATTAATAAATATTATTAATATATATTATATATATTTCAAGTTAATTTATAGTATATATATAGTTAATATTATTAATATATTAATAAATATTTTTAATATATATTATTAATACTTATTATAATATTAATAATATATATATAATATTTTTGTATTTATTAATAATATTATAATATTACTAATAATCATTATAAATAAATATTCAAATATTTATTTATAATGATTATTAGTAATATTATAATATTATTGACTTAAGTTTTTTATGGGTAAATTTGAACTAAGTGGGGGAATGGCGAGAGCGCTTGCGTTAGGGTTTTGCGTCTCTGATCCCAAACGAAACCATAGTGACTGCAGCATCCCGACTGCTTTGCACCAGCACTGACAGCGCTGACCATCTCTGGCAACCTCGTCCTGGTCCTAAGGATGGAGGTCGAAACGGGGGGGGGAGGAAAACCCCCCCCTGCAAATGAAGCCGATTCAGAGATTCGAATGGAGGACAAATCTGACAATGGCCCAGAGGCGGAAAAAGCCCAGAAATCGTCTACGGAAGCAAGAACGGAGACACAACAAGCCACATCATCCACATGCAAGCCCATAGCTTCAGAACGGCCTAAAATTGATCTGCCAAGTCACCGAATAAATGCCAGAATACAGTACATGAGGGATCATGCCCTCATAGGTAAATTTGTTGGGTTTTGGCCCACGGAGAAGGCCCTCCAGGGCTGGATTGCCTCTAAATGGAGGCCCAAAGGAGAATTTTCTCTGCAGCTTGGAGCAAAGGGGTTCTTCACCGCCACTTTCAACTGCTTGGAAGACAGAAACAGAGTCATGGATGGGGGACCATACTTTTTCAATTCGGCAGGGCTGTATTTGAGAAACTGGGTAGAAAGATTCAACCCAGATCGAGAAAACTTCAACTGGGCTCCTGTTTGGATCAGACTCTACTCACTGCCACTTGAATACTGGGACGAGGAAACCCTAAGGGCGATAGGATCTAGATTAGGAGAGTTCATAAAAATTGCTGAAGAAACCAAGCTCAGAAGATATACCTCCTACGCTCGCATCTGTGTTCAAATGCACTTGGACAGCGCCCTCCCAGACGCGGTAAGTATCTTTCACGATGACTTTGAATGGATCCAGCCTTTAGATTATGAATATGTGCCGTTCAGATGCAGACGATGTCATGCCCATGGGCATCTCTATAGAGACTGTCCTCTCACGGTCCAGGCTCGCAAAGCTAAATCAGAGGGGAAAGCAGAAGCAGATGGATTCACCAAAGTCGCTTCCAGGAAAAGACACAGCAAGAAATCCGCTCCAGGGAAGAAACCCACCACCTCTGCCTCCACCCCTTCTACCAGCAATAGTTTTGAGGCGCTTGCACAAACTGAACCCTCGAATGTTCAAACCCCTGTCACCCCCAATCCTGTCGGCCCCTCCATGTCCCTTCCAAATCCTCCCAACCCTGCACCACCTCCGCCCATCCCACCCTCTTCGACCTCTGTTGAAAAACCTAACCTCACTCTTACCCTCAATCAGAAACAGGTCTCCTGGGACCCTAACCTCCCCTCCTCAGAGGTTTCTGCTTCCCTTGTCAATCCATAGGCCACAGATCTACGCCAGCTCGACCAGACCATTCAAATGGACGAAGACAGTGAAGGTTTTGTCATAAGCGAGCTAGAACTCACAGGTATGGAAGAAGCTTGTGAACGAAAAGAATATGATTAGATCAACCAACGGCAGATTGATACTATAGAGGCGCTTCTGGACAAAGTCCATCAGAACAAGAAATTGGGGGTCCAGACGGGCAGTCGTTGGGACAGCTTGAAGGTGATGAAAGAATCCAAGAAAAGAGGGAGAACTCCTGACTTGCAGCGCACCATGGCTCTGGGGAAAATATTAGTGGAATCGGGACAATATCCCAAGCTCACTAAGTTCTTCAAATCGCTCCCAACTAGTTCTCAATGAATTTGATTTCCTGGAATGTACGAGGACTTAACGGTCCCGGCAAATACAGAATGATAAAGAACTTGATACAGAAGGAAAAACCCCACTTGCTCTTCCTTCAAGAAACTAAATGTAACAGTCAATCGCTGAGCTCCATTTTGGCTAAAGCTTGGCCGGGATGTCGATCTGCAGCAGTGGACGCCTCAGGATATTCGGGAGGATTGGAAATTGCTTGGAACCCTCAAGCCTTGCATATTAGTGACCTTCATGCCTCTCACAATCTTATTCAGGCCACTTTCCACCCCATAGGCACCAACATTCATGGACATCTGTCCAATGTTTACTTTCCCCAAGACTTGGCAAGCAAGGTAACGCTCTTAAATACACTTGAGTATCTCAACTCCAACAGGACTCATCCTCTTTGGATTCTGGGCGGAGATTTTAATATGATCACAAAGATGGCTGAAAAATCTGGAGGAAGAGCTAGACTTGATCAGGACAGTGCCCATTTCAAGGACTTCATCAACAGCAATTGGCTCATAGATATTCCTTTCTGCAACGGGCTGTACACCTGGAACAACCGCAGGATAGGCAGGCAACAGATAGCATCCAATTTGGACAGATTCCTTCTTTCGGATAACGCTATCCATGTGGGGGGAGATTTTACCGGGTCCATCCTCCCCATCACGGGCTCTGACCACTGGCCCATCATGCTCCATTGGCAAAATATGGGTCTCCATACCAAACGGCCTTTCAGGTTTGAAGCTTTTTGGCTCACGCATCCCTCCTTTACTGACATGGTACACTCAGCCTGGAAAAGATTCACCCCTCCCAATGGGTCAAAAATGTACCAATTCCAACAAAAGCTCAAGTGGGTCAAGGAGCAAATCAAAGAATGGAACCACAACACTTTTGGTAACATCTTCATGGAAAAGCGAATCCTAGAACAACAAATGAAGGATGTTCAGCAGGAGATTATAAATTCTGGCAGGTCTGAACCGCTAGCCACCAAAGAGCTTGAACTTCAACGAAAATTGGAAGACAGATATAAACAGGAGGAAATCCTCTGGAGACAAAAGTCCAGAGTTCGTTGGTTAAAAGAAGGAGAACGCAACACCAAGTTCTTCCACAACACGACCATCCAACGAAGAATGCAGAACAGACTTGGCCACATCATGAATCAACAAGGGGAAAGGATGGAGAGGCATGAATATATGGAAAAAGAGCTTGTCAACTACTTCAAGGACCTCCAGAAGGAGCCACAAGCCAATAGACAGCCTGCCATAAATCAGATCACACGGCTTATTCCAAAACTCATCACGGATGACCACAATCAAATGCTGCTACGACCAATATCCCCGCAAGAAGTAGACACGGCTATGGCTCAATTCAAGGATGGCAAAGCCCCGGGGCCGGACGGATTCACAGCCAACTTTTTTCACCACTTTTGGGCTCTCATCCGAGAAGAAGTCTGGAACTTGGTAGAAGAATCTCGAGCTATGCACTGGATTCTGCCTTCCCTCAACACCACCTTTGTAGCGCTGGTACCAAAAGAGGAGCAGCCCAGCAGACCTGACAAATTTAGACCCATCGCCCTTTGTAATGTTATTTACAAATTCATCACCAAGGTCATCGCCAACAGGCTCAAACCTCTTCTCCCTCTCCTCATCTCTCCGGAGCAAACAGGCTATGTTGAAGGGCGACAAATACTGGACGGCATCATTCTCACACACGAAATCATACACTCACTCAAAGTCTGCAAAAAGCCAGGTATGTTGCTCAAAATCGATCTTTCAAAGGCCTTTGACAAGCTGAACTGGAATTATATTCAGCAAACTCTAAATGCTTATGGATTTGACAATATGTGGATTCGTTGGATTATGAGCCTCATTTCCTCTTCCTCTCTTTCTATTCTTCTCAACGGCACTCCTTCTCACCCCTTTCGCCCCTCTCGAGGAATCCGACAAGGGGACCCTCTCTCCCCCTTCCTCTTCGTCCTAATGGCCGAAGGGCTAGGCCGACTCATCAATGAGGCAGTCAACCTTGGACATTTGCGTGGTCTTTCCCTTCATGATGCCCCCACCACCACTCATCAACAATTTGTTGACGAAAATATGCTCTTTGGCCACCCTTCCGTACAAGAAGCCCGGTCCTACAAAGATATCCTCAATCTGTTCTCTAAAGCCTCTGGATTAACAATCAATGATTCTAAGTCTCAGGTCTTCTTCTTCCACACTCCCATTCCAGCTCAAGTCAACATTGCTCGCATTCTTGGTTTTTCTTTGGCCACCCTCCCTGACAAATACCTTGGAGCCCCCCTTACGGACTCAGCCATCAAGCATTCCTCCTGGAACCAGCTTCTTGAGAAATTGGAAACACGGCTCTCTTCTTGGACCTATCGCGCCCTCAACATGGCCAGCCGTCTAACTCTCATTAAAGCCACCTTGCAATCTATGCCTCTCTACCTTTTTTCTGTTCTTGCAGCTCCGAAGTGGGTTCTCAAGCAGATCAAAGCTCTGCAGAGATGCTTTCTCTGGGGTTCCTCTGGACAAAATCGGAAATGGGCCGTAGTGAATTGGAGCACTGTATGCACCCCCAAAGCAGATGGAGGTCTTGGTTTGAGAGACCCAACGCACAGTAATGAAGTTATGGCTGCCCGAGTCTGGTGGATATGGATGTCCAATCCCCAAACTCCTTGGGCCAAACTTTGGACAGCGAAGTATGCAAACAACAGAGCAACTGCTGATTTGGTTCGTTTAACCCCCATCAACTCAGGTTCTTTAATCTGGAATGCGGCAAAGCAACACCATGCGCTTATTCAGCAGCACAGCTTTTGGGAGGTGCGCAATGGTCAATCGGCGAGATTCTGGACAGATGCATGGCAACAGGAATCTGCTCTCCTGGAAAAATTCTCCCTCAACAACCTTGGGGAACCCAGAATTATTTTAGACAGGAAAATCAATGAACATTGGGAGGATAATGATAGCAATGGATACAGGATCTGGAAACCTTCTCATCTCATTATTGCTCAAGCCCAGAATACAGTGATAGAAGACCTCGATCAAGAGCTACAGAGAAGACAAATCAGAAGCTCCCCTGATCCTGACATTCTCCGATGGGGTCACACCACCAAAGGCATGTTCACCACCAAAGAGGCCTATGCCCTGATGCATCCCCCCCCTCTTCCCCGGGATCCTCTTTGGCAGATGATTTGGAATCCTCAAACCTGGCCCAAAATCTCCACTTTCCTCTGGCTTCTCAGTCACAAACGCATTCTTACCTGGGATAATCTCACCAAAAGAGGCTTCATAGGGCCTTCCCGATGCCCAAACTGTGCTCTCAATGCTGAAACCATCCCTCATCTCATGCTGTTTTGCCCGCTTGCCAACTCACTCTGGAACAAATGTAGAATCCGTTGTCAAAAACGCATACCCTCCTGTGATATTACCTCCCTTCTTCGAAATTGGCCTAAACGTCCCTATGCCTCAGCCCTCCTCAATGCGCTTTGGCATCTTCTCCCGGGTCTAATCCTTTGGACCTTATGGAAAGAACGTAATAAGCGTATCTTCAAAAACCAAACCAGCTCCATAGATTCCATATGGCACACCTTCATGAGCAATCTCCAGGAATCCTTGGAACTCCACTCTTGGCAAGAAGAGGATCTCCCTAAGCAGCAGCAAGAAGTCCTCATCTGGAACAACTGGAATATCAATCTTGGAGTCACTCAGAACGCTCGAAATACAGTGGCCTCAAAGGCGCCTGTACACTGGACTCCTCCTCCCCCAGGGCTTTTCAAATTAAATTTTGATGGTGCCTCCAAGGGGAACCCTGGGCAAGCAGGTTCTGGAGGCATTATTAGAAACTCCAATGGCGAAACTCAGCTTCTCTACTTCGGATCGATTGGCTGGGACACCAACAATTCAGCGGAGCTTGAAGGACTCTGGCAAGGCCTCAGACTGATCCTTCAACACAACTTTTTCCCTACCATTATTGAAGGGGATTCTCAAATCCTTATTCATATTGCCAATCAGCTTCTATGGGGAGCCGATCCCAATAAGGTTACTCAGAGTTGGCGTTTGGCGGCTCGTATTTGCAAGATAAGTGACTGGATCCATGACAACAGAGCCATCTCCTTCGCCCACGTTAAAAGGGAAGGAAATAAGGTAGCTGATCTTCTGGCTAATTATGGCACTGAGAATAATAGTTTGCTCACTCACGGGGACCTCAATATCATCCATGATGCTGAAACACAACAAAATTGCTCCTCCTTGGTGCATCAGGATCGCTCCACGCCGGATGCGGCTGTAGATGGGAATTAATGAGCCGAGGGCTCGCGCGCAGCCTCCAACGCTGCCCACACGCCGTGCCCACATGGCTCATGGCACTATGCCCGCTGGAGATATTAATTCACCTCGATCGGACCAGAGAGGTAGTTATTGCATCAACGTTCTTGGGTATATGGTGCTGGTTTTGGGGAACGTCTGCAGTATGGAGGGAATGCCGAACAGTGAGAGCCATGGCGGACCACTGAACCCGCTTGATGCTGTTTGTCCGCTCAATTGTGCCAATTCCAGCTGCAAAACGCAGACTGGACGCCGCTGCAGCATTTTCGCCTGTCTGGAGATAGTCCCGGGTGCTCATTTCTCCAACAGTCCCTTCTGCGGTGCTTCGGCCTCAACTGGAGCTACAGCAGAATTCGCTGCAGGTAATCCGGCTCTCTCTGGCCTCAATTTGCATTCCTCGGACAATTACTCCACTAGCAATTGTATCGCTGGTTATATCGCTTCTCCGTCTGGTTATATCGCTTCTCCGTCGGGTTTTATTGCTTCTCCGTCTGGTTATATTGCTTCTTCGACTGGTTATATAGCTTCTCAGTCTGGTTGGCCTAACCCTGGTATCCTCCTCACTAATCCCCATACTCTGCCCTCCCTCCTTTGCAGTCCTCGCGAGCGCCACCCCTTGTTAGCCATGCCACGCCTCAGGCAGCGCATGCGCTGCAGAAGGGGCACTAGTCGAGGTCTGGCCATGGAAAATCCACCCTCCCCGCTTTCTGAGCTCAGCTCGTCCTCTGAGGATGATGCCCACACGCCCCCGCCTGCCTCTCGAGGTGGTGGAGTCAGAGGAAGAGGCCGGGGTCGACGTGCTGTGAATTATGTTCATACAGGCAGAGGGAGGGGTCGTGCTCGCGCTAGGAGTTCTAGTGACTTCCCAGGTCAGCCACCTCTCGCCTCTGAGCTTCCTGGCCCTCCTGAAACTCTGGCTCATACCAATCAGCCTCCCTCTGACTTCCCCACCCCTCCCAGTCAGCCCATTCCCCGGGAAAGTCACATTCGAGGAGCCACAATCCGTCAAACTACTCAAAATGCCGACCTCCGTTTCCACTGCACCTCCTTCGACTCCATCATCACCGCCCTCATCTCTGTCTCGCTCCGTGAGGAAATTCCACCTTGTGCCATCCCTTCCCTCCCCTTTGACCATCGCCCCTCTCCCCCTCCACCCACGGAGTTGCGTTCTGGAGCTGACAACAAAGATTTGCAGACTGATAGCCATGCAGGAAAGGAGGACAGTAGCGAGGAGAATGAATATGCATGCAGGATTGAAGAGGAACCAATGTCTTCTGAGCACGAGGGCTAAATCCCCTGGCTCATTCACTTCTGGTCTTTTTGAGTTTTGCTGTTTCAATTGCTCCACTGATGAGCAGTATGTTGTTTCTAGCTTTTCCATTGCTGTTTACATTTTATGTATAATCCTCTGGCCGGTTTCCCTTCTAAGGGCGGCTCAGCATATTATGCTTAATGGGTTGGTTTCCCACTCTGGGCAACCCAAAACAATCCAGAACAGTGATGTTAATCAGTCCCAGCTCGCTGGCTCACACAGCAGCAGCAAGGGTAGTTTTGTAACAGTACTTTTTTAAATTAATAGATTAGTCTGATTTAGAAAAAAAAAATTATTATAATATTATTAATATATATTATTAACAATATATATAAATAATATTAAAATATTTTAATATTTATTTAGTAATATTAATAATATTATAATATTACTAATAATCATTATAAATAAATATTCAAATATTTATTAATAATGATTATTAGTAATATTATAATATGATTAATAATCATTATTAATAATATATATTAATAATATTTTAATATTTTAATATTTATTTAGTAATATAAATAATATTATAATATTACTAATAATCATTGTAAATAAATATTCTAATATTTATTAATAATGATTATTAGTAATATTATAATATTATTAATAATATAATCAACTATGATATAATATATATTATTAATATATTATTAGTTCTTTTGGTTTATTAATAATATAACCATTTATGATATTAATATATAAATAAATATTAAATTATTATATATTATTAATATTATTTTTATATTAATATATATTATATATATTTCAAGTTAATATAATAAAATTATTATATATAATATTTATTTATTGATATATAAATTAATGTGATGGGTAGTGGATATAGGCCTATCAGCGTATATCAACCACATTGGTAAATGTGGTTGTAAATCTATTTTATATATGCCTATCGGCGTATATCAACCACATTAGTTTTTACTAATGTGGTTGTGCTAGTTACACAGTCTATGGGGCTATGGGGCTATGTGAAATGCAACGACATATAATTGGTTAATTGGTTAATGTGAAATGCAATGACATATAATTGAATAAGGATGGGGCTATGACTTAATTAAAACGTTATGAGCATATGGATGATAAAAAATGCAAACATTGGATTCCAACGAAATTACCGATCGGCTCATCCAAAATTGGAACCCTAACAAATCATAGATGGGTGCATCGTGATCAGGGATAATGCATATCTAGCTCCTTAAGGAATTAGAGATTTATAATTTACGGAATTCGTAGTGCCTATTCCACTGAATAATAATACTTTTTTTTTTCTCCTCTTAAATTCTAGGCAATGATTTCTAGATTCATAGAAAAATGTTGGAGGATGAGGAGACTTGTTTCCGTTCGGAATAAAAGGATAGTTGTAGTGTTCTGTTTTTTTTTTTTTTTCCCGGTTAAGAAGAACTTATTATTGAACAATTTTTCATAATTTTAATTAGTGGTTCTTGGTATTCTTCAATTCCTAGAGAACAGATCACTAATTTATTTTATTATGTGAGCTTGATATATGAGGATGGGTCTTGTTATGCTTAGGGCTTTAAGGAAATCAATTACAACATATTTTTATGAGATCCCTCTGTCTTAAGAAGGTTAGATTGTATAATTGACTACTGAATGCACTTAGTACCTAGAAAAATTACCTATATATCTGTCAAAATTGTAGCTCACTGCATTTTGATAGATGGAGTTTAGTCCATAGAGTGGTTAAGTATTGATATTGTCCTTACATAGGCCGAGAAGTGTCAATTTTGCAAGTTCCTCGTGAACTATAATTTGTGATTTAATTTATTTTTGTCATTTTAAAAGTTGGTAATGTAAGAGTTAAGGGAGGGACTAGAATTAAAGCTTACAATAGTATATTGGAAATTTTGGTTTATTGGTTGTTGGAGTTTTTTGAGAAATTTTATCAATAATATTCTCTTATTTCATAATTTATACTTTTGCGATTTTATATTGGTTGCAGATTAGTTTTCGGATCTCATATGCACTATATGTCTATGATCTATTTTGGTTTCAAAGTAGTAACATACAAATTATTTGTGTGTAATCTCTGTACTATGTTTGCTCTTCTAATTTCTATTTGATATCTCCACATTTGTTATTACAGGTAGCTTAAATATCTCATAAAAGCATATTATAAACAAAGATATACAACCGTATATGTAGTCAAAAAACCATTTTAAACAACAAATATTAAAATTTTCCCGAAAACATTTTGCTAGATTCGGGCCAAAAATTCCAAAATGTAGAATGCTTAGTTAACACAATAAATATTAAGCACTGTGCACTAACCCAATGAATGGCTTTCTATATTTACATCTTAGTTGTGGATGAGAATAAAGTGACTTCAAATAAAAAAGATGAAAAAGTAGTGACCCAATCATTGGCTTAGTGCATGATGCTTAATATTTGTTAGTCGTCCATGCGAGAGAAGCACGTGGACACTTATGGTGATAAATTTAAAGGAAAGCTTGAAATTTCAAACTTGATCAACCTCAAGATATAGCAAGATGTCCCCACCTCATAATTGCGACCATGTGATTTTTCATGTGCACTAATATACCCCTGAGAAAAAAAATTCTCGCCATACTTATTCACCTGATCATCCATTACAACATGATTAATGCTTTCAAGAATTCATGCTCATATGATCGGTTGGTGTTTCTTTTGGAAAAATTCAAACAAGTCTTTCAATAAAGACATGGTGGCATGAATCACGTAGTAATTTACACAGTTGAATTCCATTGCCAATTGATAGATGTATACTCAAATGACATGGTCGATGCAAAAAAATAGAGTTTATTGAGTATGAACATAAATAAAACTATAACCAAAGACTAGATGGTTAAAATGGTCGATGTTTCGTCACCAAAATGAACATATTTGGAGTGGCCTCCTTCTCATTACATGAAATGCAATGTTCGAATAAGAAAAATGAATTTTTCATCCTCAGAAGATGACCTTGAAAAAATACCTATATATATCATATGATTCTCTCCCTCTCCTTCACAACCACTGTGTGAGTCATCTTCTTTGACATACCTCTTGACTTCATTTCATAGGAAGGGTAAATATTTATTAGTGTCCTTTCATAATGACTACATTTAGATAACATGCATGGATTGAATACATTTCGCTACTTTTTTCTATACAAATTGAAGAGCTTAGCCTCTACCATGTGACACTAAAAAATCCCCCCCATTAAGGAGGTCCCAAATCATGGTTGATTCAATCCCCATTAGTGCTATCACCATCTTCACCTCTTCCTATGACTTCCCCAACTTTTTTGTATCCTGCCTATGCTCCTTTTAAAGTGGCCACTCCACCAGGTTCAAGCTCTAGTATCTAGTCCTTTGACTGAAGGCCTAGCCATTGCTTCATCATTAAACGCCAATATAAACACTATCTCTACTCATAGTTGCAATTCTCTCATTTGGTCAAAGACCCATGCATCAAGTTGGCATCTCCTTCACGAGTTACATTTATCTCTAAAAATGCCTCATGCATGGGGGCATATACAACATCCTTTTTTAAGAGACACCCCCATGGGTAAAGCAATGATCTAATTCCATATACAACAGATGATCTCTTCAACATATTTTGAGAGAATTTATAATGTGAATTTGTAATCATTTGAGTCAAAGTAATGGTCATTAGCATGGGACATGCTTGCGTGATATAAATATTTTTGTATATAACCTTCATCAGCGCCACGTTTTAGCATCTCATTTGAAAGATCCACTCAAATCTGTCTTAATAAGAAATTATCTCTCTCCCAAGTACCATAAGACATAGAAAACTTGATGAATTTCAGCTATATGTTTTCTCCTAACCTTAAAAATCAGGGGGAAATTGTTAGCATTGAGAAAAAATGCATTGAATTGTATGCATCAAGATATTTGCAACATCAAAAAATGACATGTATACTTAGTGTATTAGTGAAAATGGAAAAAAATCATGTAGCAACAAAAACCAAGTGTCCTTAAGGTTCATTTAAAAAGTCAAACCACACAAAGGCGCTATAGTACTTTTTACACAAATCACTGTCGTCTTTTCTTTGATATCCACTTATTCACAAAGTGACAACTCAGTAGTTTGGGTGACCACTTCACTTTGAATGAGACAAATTCTACTGAAAGGAAAAGCCTTGATGGCATAGTCTTGAGCCATTCTACTCTTGGATTTGAATTAAGGAGCCCCTAAAGGACTCTTCTTGTCTCTCACCAATCCTATTCTCATAAATGAGTTAAGGGGAGCCAAGGATTGGAATTGGGCCTATATATACCAACAAAATGAGAGCTAAGAAGAAAATGAAGTTTTTCCAAAGTTATGTTTCCAAAATTGCTAAGGTAGTAAGCTTTCTATATATATGGATTTCATCATTGAGAGCTTTCGTATGGCTTCTTTGAGGAGAGAATTTTCTTGCATAGGATATAGAGGAGATTGACATTTCTTTAGGAAATTTTTAGAGCACCATTTTGTTGAGAATTTGGAGGGTTGTAGGTTAATACAAATTCTCTTCTTGATAATTACTTGTGAACTTATTTGCGTTAGTTATCTCTTCTCTTAGTTAATCTTACATGAAGTCAATTATCAGAATGCACAAGACACAAAATTTAGGGAAAAAACCTCTCCCTCTTGGACAGGAAAACCCGCAAATAATTATTCTTATAGATATTCAAATGGCAAGTACCATGATCCAGAATTAGACCCTTAACCTAGATATGCTTCCAAGAACTTGATATTCACCTTGTATCTGCAATCTTCCTTCATACACTTGTTTGCACTCAGATGCTGCCCTATTTCACTGTTCTGCCCGCACTTCTTGAATCCCTTTATATCTGCAATTATTCTTG
The DNA here is from genome assembly GCA_034641835.2 of Pinus albicaulis. NCBI lineage: Eukaryota > Viridiplantae > Streptophyta > Pinopsida > Pinales > Pinaceae > Pinus > Pinus albicaulis. Next base: position 1,900,329,857 of record CM076575.1, on the reverse strand, counting down.
AGATTTGATTCAAAAATATTCATGAGATTGACCAGCACCTTTTACTATTCCTTAGCAACACTTATGCTTCCTAAATTTTTGCACTATACTCTAGTACAAGTCCGCACTATCTCCAAGTAAATGTCCACTGAATTTTCATATATATATATATAGACTGTGGTAGGTCCACAAACCTTACTGAAGTTTATCTGCACTGAAATGAGGTTTATCCACACTGTGGTAGATTCTTAAAGTTTCTTTAAACTATAATCTTAGTATATCCAAAATTCTTCTTGTAGTCTTGTCCACAAATGTTTCCCTGTATTAGATTCAGATTTGTCCGCTTTCATTCCTGTAGTAGGTCCCGTCTTGTCTACAATTCTCCTAATTTTTGTTCCTTATCTGCATAAGGTTCAGTCCTGCACTTCGCATTTAATCTCAGAACATGTCCAAAAATCCTCATCTAAACTGAAATCCGCATTCTCCTATAAATAGTTGTTTCTTTCTGTAAATAAGCTGACTTGTTCTATGATTTTTAGGCTGACTTGACAAGTAATATTTCAGCATTGATAAGGTGCTTCTTTACTACCTTTAAATCTTGTCTTTCATCAATGCATTGAGGGTTGTTTGTGAATATCTTCCATAAGGCCTTGGAGCATAAATACCTAGACTAGATCCTTCATGTATGAGACAGTTGATTCAACCTAATAGACATCAAGAAGAAGTCTATCTACATAATAAAAATCTTGCTCATGATACCCATGAAGAAAGTACACCAAAAATACATTTTATTATCTTTGACATCTTCTTTATATAAATACATAATTACATAGTCAACATGAAGACTGACCTAGTTACACTTTTCAACACTCCCTCTTAACTAGGGAGGTATTCATACAGGTACATGGTTACTTTTAAACTGAAGAATCGGATTGATAATTGCATCTGTATAGAATCATATCAACCAGCATTGTCCTAGTGCAAGGCCTTCACTAACAGCCCCATCTGTCAATGAGACAATGGGCTACAGTGCTGGCGAGAAACATGACTTATAGACACCATTGTCGTTTTCTCTCCAAGGTACATACTCCACCCAAGTGTTCCCAAAGTATGACCTTCTTGGACTATTCTTCTCTTGGGTAGCTAGCCCTCAAATAATATCGGTCCTCGACTACTCTTATCTTGAATTCCCTGATACATTCTCAAAGAGGGATCTCAACCATGATTAGGATCTTCTTCTTCTTTAAGTGATTTCTGTTGGTTGTAAATAGTATGATAGGGAGAAATGTATATTATAGCATCATGATAAAAGAAAGATAGGAGCTCCTAGTGTAGAAGCTCTAGAGAAAAACCTTTCTAATAACATTACTAATGGAAAGCAATTATCAAGAGTAAGGGTCATCATGGAAACAAAATTTCTAGAATGTGATGACATGTTGATGGAGTAGGCCAATAGAATGAAGCTCTTCATTCTTGAGAAATTACTACAGGATGACTCAAGGTATGAGGTATGTATACATTTATATGCTAATATTAGATGCTATGAATTCATGTCATATGGTTGTAGGCAATGAACCTCTGTTTTTAAAAGTATGATCTATGGAGGAGTATCTCTTAGTGCACAGACAAATCAAATCAACATAATATTTCCTCATGGAAAATGAGGTGGTTATATATGAACACGAAACTAGGAAGGTTGCAAGTTCCTGGGAATGGAGAATGTGCAGAAAGGGCGAGATCATAAAATGAAAGCATGTTAAGAGGTTCTTATCCTTCAGAAGCCAAGAAGATGTGACTAGGAGATCTCGTGGGAAGATATGTAGACTCTGACGGAAGTCTGGTAAAGAAGAATACCCTTGGAAAAACGTATTATTAGGAGATGTGTCAATCTATATGAAGGATGTCGATGCCTACAGGAATATGTCATGGTGAAAGATCATAACTAAGGTAACTTTTGTTCTAAATGTTCATATGTATATGTTTATCTAGATGAATTTGTGCATGGATGCTAATCATAAGAAAGGATGTATAATCCTTGAGGATGCTTCGAAGGAAAGCAGCATGGCATAACGGTGGAATTGATGAGGAAGACTGATGAGTCACTTTCTGATAGTCGACATGACTCGTCACTAAAAGTGATGGATGACCTATGCCCTATCAAGCCAAAAGTTAAAAAGTCCTCAAATATAGAAAAACATGACATCGAGGGGAGGAACTCTTCATGAGTAGTTGGATTCTTGCTGCAGGACCCTTGTTGATAAGGAGCCTTGTGGTAAGTTTATTGCTTAGAATAAAAATGAAGTATGTCCTTCCTATGTTAAGAGGGAGTGATATATGTGATTCTCTATTACATGTGTCATGCACTAGACCAGGACAAACAACCGTAATTCTTAGTGAAGGCCATGTGAAGGGAATGGATAGACACATCATTCTGGTCTTCACCTACAAGACAGAATGGAGGATTGGGTAATCATCTGGCATTCTATACTCTTTGAGAATGAGATAGGGAATTCAAGATAAGAGTAGTCGTGGACCGATATTCTTTGAGGGTTGGATACCTAAGAGAAGAATAGTCCAAGAAGGTCATACTCTACGAACACCTAGGTGGGATATGTACCTTGGAGAGAGAATGACTATGGTGTCTATTCGTCAAGTGTCTGACTAGCATTGTAGCGCGTTGTATCATTGAGAGATGGGGTTGTTAGTCAAGGCCTTACACTAGGACAATGATGATTGATATGATGCTATACATATGTGATTACCAATCTGATTCTTCTTATGATATTCTTCGGTTTGAAAGCAACCATGTACCTATATGAATACCTCTGTAGTTAAGAGGGAGTGTTGAAAAGTGTAAATAGGTTAGTCTTCATGTTGACTACGTAATTATGTATTTATATAAAGAAGATGTCAAATATAATAAAATGTATTTTTGGTGTACTTGCTTCATGGGTTTCATGAGAAAGATTTTATTATGTAGATAGACTTCTTCTTGATGTCTATTAGGATTATGTCTTCTAGGAATAAATATAATTAGGGGTCATATTCATGAAGGATTTAGTTTAGGTTTTTGTTCTCCAAAGACCTTGAAGAAGCTCCCAAAAAACCATCATACAATGGTGAAGGCAAGCTCATAATATAGTGAAGACAATCCCTCATCATTGCTGAAGAAACACCTCCTAAATTATTGACAAAAATTACAGTCATGTCGACCTATATTATAGTTGATGGTCGGCCTAAAAAAAATATGATCAATTCACTATATATAAGGTATGATTGCAGTTCATTTGATGAAATCGAAAATGCGAATAAGTCTAAGCCAAAATACAGGAATATTTTGAGGATCTATTACAGGAAGCATTTGCGGATCTAATACAAGAAGGAATTGCGGATACCGCAACAGAGATAGTGTGAATATATACGAAGGTAGTGTGGAACCTACAACAAAGATCATGTAGATACCACAGAAGAGATAGTGCGGAACCTACAATAGACTTCAATGCAGACATATACTAAGATATAACGCAGATAAAGGGAACGACTTCAGTGCGGATAAATTAAGGGCATAGTACAGATAAAAGAAGAAGAGAAGTGTGGATAAGAGACATTGTAGAATGTGGATCTGAAACAATGATACAAGAACAGGATTGTGCATATCAAGGGTACAAGTTGGATTGCAGATAAGTGCAAGGTCTGTTAACCTAAAGAGGAAATTTTTGGTAATCATAAGGAGAAAAGACAACAATAGTAAGGAAGGTAAATCTATGATTGACCTTCGTACTATTCAAGCAATTCAACTACAAACATATGCAAGGTATCTAGTGTTGATTTAGATCTAAGTAATTTAGTGAAGAGAAGATCCAAGGTTGAAGAGGTGGAATCAAGGTATTGGAAGCATATCTAGGTCAAGGGTCTATGTCTAAGTCATGGTACTTTTCAATTGAAGATCTATAAGAAGAATTATTTGCAGGTTTTCCTCTCTAAGAGGGAGAGGTTTTTCCCTGGCTCTAGGAGCCTAATTTGTGTGTCTCGTGTACTTTGATAATTGACTTGATGAAATATTAACTAAGCTAAAGAAGAGAAGACATAAGTTAGCTCACAAGTAATTATCAAGAAGAGAATTTGTATTAACCTACAGCCCTCTAAATTCTCAACAGAAAGAACTACTAAAAAATTAAGAATGATAAATTTTAACTGTAGAACAAACAATATATCAGTTGAAATAGGGTTCAAGCACTCAAAAGTGATTCCAGCAATGTAGATGAATCATTTTGCTAAAAATTGGGAAGAAATCTAATTAACGTTGACTATGTCATAAATCAATTTCCTCGTAATTCTTTCATCCAAGTTTGTACTTCACCCAAAGTTTTTTAGTAGAATATTGACAATTTCATTCTAAGACATACCAAAGGAATGCTAAATTTTCGTATTAAGCTGAATAATTTCTCATACATCCACTTGAATGGTCCAACATCGATGGTACATGGGAAACACACATAACTAACTAAACATAAAATATCAATGGTTCATGAGTACCTTTTCTATATGTCATTGAAAATCCTTATTCTAGCCAGACCTTGCTCAAAAGTTCCGGTGTATCAATGTTTTCTGATCGTCTAGAGATAAATATTCTAGGAGGGAATCATGCCTTATATTCAACACTTTTCTAACTATATTTTAGCATGTTTCCCCCATTCCTTAGAATTCAATTCAAATTTTTAGAGGATGCATGAAATATTGAGTACAATTAGATGGGAACTTTTAGAATACTTATTTGGCTATTTTTTACAATTTCTATTTTAATAACATAACATTTTTCAACAAAATCAAGCAATAGTTGCGGTGACAGGATTTTTGAGAAGTATCATTCTCAACATTCATGCAGATTCATTGCTCAGGGATAATTCATGGGTGTATTTTGTGATTATATTCTAAAAAACACGTAATCATAGGTTATACATAAATTTTTTATAGAGTATTAATTCCAACAACAATTTAAGAAGAGGATTTTGGAAATGGTATTCTTATACATCATTTTGGAATGGGATGGAGAAAGTTAGCAAAGTCATTTTGGAGAAATGATTAAAAAATGACATTAGGGGAAGTTTGAGGTCTAAAATGGGCCTCCTAAGGAAATTATAAAATAATAGGGGAAATAATAAAATAAGAGTACATTACATCATCAAAGTTTAGAGGGAAGAAAGAAACAACTATTTTTTCAATTTGTATTTTCAACTTATCTCCCTATGGGTTTACTCAAATTTCGATCGAAAACACTCGTTGGATGAAAAATTTGATTTCTCATCCAAGGAGTACCCATGTTGATCTAGTTGGATATTTGTTGCCACCCACCTATTCCATTTGGACCTGCACCATCAATTCTTTCAGTTTTTCACTTCAACACAACTTACTAATTTTAGCAGGTTCTCAGGTCTTGCACTCCCGGAGCCCTTTTGGGACCGTAATGATCCAGATGGATATTAGTGGTCACCCACCTATTTCATTTGAACCCCCACCATCAGTTCTTTCTATTTTTAAGTTGTAGCACAACTTACTATTTTTAGTAGTTTTTCGGGTCCTGAACTTTCAAAGCTGTTTTGAGGCCTAAACAACATTTTTTGGGAAAAATGGGAGGAACATGGGACTATGGACCGATTTTTCTCACACAAAAAGGTGTATTCATCGGATATATATATATATATATATATATATATATATATATATATATATATATATATATATATATCTAATGATTTATTGATCACATCAAACGAAGATCGGATGCCAGAGTTCATCCACGGGAAGCTGAAACACCAATTTACCCAAACGGGACCCACAGTTTTGGTGCTTCATCTCCTAGGATTAGGTTTTTGAACATTTCTGGTTTTACATTGTTTCTCAACAATAAATAGGCCCGTGATCCCCATTTTAACATAGTGTAGGGGCCTGTAGCCATCACATCCCTTCTCAGAGATACGCTACCAGTGCCTTCGCCCACTCATCTATTTCCATTATGTATGTAATAGGCCTTCGAGCCTTAATGTAACACAGTTTGGAGGCTTGTAGACGCGACATCTCTCCTCAAATATAAGCTACCACAACCCTAGCTAGTTTCCATTATGTTTGTAATCCTATTTCATTCATTTGATATTAATAAAATGAAGTCTGCATCATCTCTGTGTTTATGGTTATATGTGTATTACGTTGGGTTCCTACAAAAAAAAAAAAAATTCCAGATCAGTGGTATCATAGCGGTTCTGCTCTTTCTCTATTTTTCTTTGCATGTCCCCAGCGAGTTCTGGGTATATGGAGTTCAGGCTTGATTTGGTTGAACCATTGCAAGATCAACCTCAAAAACCCCGATGACCCCCCATGGCGGAAGCAGAGAAAGATGAGGGAGCAAGAGATCCTATCAAAATATTGCTCGAGGAGGCCCTCGAGAAACATAGGAAGGCGATGATGGATAAATTTTCTTAGATCCTTAACCAGTTTCCACACACCTATTCATCTACATCCAGCACGTCGTTCAACATGTCTCCGACATCCTGGACAAATCCAATACCATGTTCAACAGAATTTGCCCCTCATGGAGGAACTTAATAAAATGTGGACCATTGATTCCTAAGGAGGGAGGAATGATCCAGGTGGATATTGGTGGCCACCCACCTATTCCATTTGGACCTGCACCATCAATTCTTTCAGTATTTGACTTTACTACAACTTACTATTTTTAGCAGGTTTTCGGGTCCTACACTACAGGAGCCATTTTGGGGCCGTAACGATCCAGGTGGAAATTGGTGGCCACCCAACTATTCCATTTGAACCCCCACCATCAATTCTTTCTATTTTTAAGTTGCAACGTAACTTACTATTTTTGTAGTGACCCACTTTGGTTGACGGACACTGATCGTTCATAATTTATTCTTTGAGGACCTCAGGTTGAGGATCCAAACACATGACTCTATTATTAGTGGATTTGATGGTTATGTATGTATTTATTCATACTATGATGATTGTAGCATTAATGGATATGCATGTTCTCTATTGATATCATGATGATGATAGATTTTATGGATAGATATGTTTTCTATTGAGGCTACGATGATGATGCCTTGGATGGATATGTCACCACTTCCATGGTTTGAAACTTCGGGACAAAGTTTAATTTAAGGGGGGGTGTATGTAGTGCCCCACTCTAGATTTCTGACCTTGATATGACATTTACAATGATTTAGCCTTAAGGCTCACACATTATTATTTGGGGACCTCAGGTGGAGGATACTGGCACTTCACTCTACTATTAGTGGATGTGTTATTTCCTAGTCGGTGTTAGGATGATGGTGGCTTTGATGGATATGTATTTTCTATTGACGTTATGATGATGATAGTTGTGATGAATGTGTCTACTTACATTACTTCTGGTTCACGATGAACAATGATGTGGATGACTATGTCATGTTGATGATTTTTTTATGAAAATGACTAACACTATAAAACTTGGTGACTGATGATTATTGAGTATTACAGGAAACCGCCAAAGGCACTCGCATATGATGAGATGACAACATCTGGTTTGATTGGAATAAATATTTTTCTTGAAATTATAAGTTCAGTTTGGAACTTGATATATATATATATATATCTATATATATATATATATATATACTCTGATGATATGTCAGTGGTTGCAAGAACATGTTAGTTGCTTGGCCGAATGACTCACATATGGGTGATGGGGTTGTACAATTGGATGGAACTTCATGGGAGGGGTGGGACAATGTCCCTGATCTCACCTACTAGCACTCCCGCCATGACTGAGGCTGGAAAGGTCGAAACACCTTCGCCTTGAAGATCATGATGCCGTGGGGGCAGGTCCCAAATTGGGTTCGCTCACGAGGATTTCTGGGGGGCGCGCATCAAGGCGGACTCCTTGATCCCCAGCACCATTAGTCTCACTATAGCAGGCAACATACGAGATGATAAGGGTCTCTGTAGTTGCACATATATTTTCCCCTCATAACCACTGGATGCTTGAAGGGAAAGTGGTGTGGCACCCTTGGAATTTCAAGAGAAATTCTTGAAGGGCACGACCGACTTGGCACCCTTGGCATCAAAAATAATTCTTAGGCATGGCACCCTTGGAACTTCGAATGGAAGTTCTTGAAGGGCATGAATAAACTCGACCCTCGACATCATTAAAGAAACTAATAAATATAATCAATATATGAAATCCTACTAATTCATAACAAATGATATATGAGGTCAGAAGCAAAAGAGTTAAATCAAGAATAAAACTTAGGGTAAGGGAGGAATAGGAAGAGATAAATTAATTACCATGATAACTCTACCCTTTCCTTGTTAAAACAAAATATTAAATGGATAATGTATATGAGTAACTTAATTAGGAAAAAAGGGGAAAAGAGGGACATAGAGTTAAGTATAAAGATTTATTAAAAACTTCATTAAGAGAAGAGGGTGGTGAATTATAATAATATTAATAAATTAAAATTTGAGAAATTAGAGAACTTCCATGTGGCAAGAACCAACATAAGAATATTCATCATAAATGCAAATTGAGGTAGTTTAGGGGACCAAATCTTAGACTTATTAATTAACTGCAGTAATAAACACAAATTAAGGAGTAGAAAAGGGGAATCAAGAGACAACTAGGAGAAGAAATAGGAAGTCTTATTGGGTTGAGGAAAATTACTATTTTAAATGAATAATTAAGTAAATTATTTTGGAGAGTCTTGATGAAAGGATGACACATGGGTGGGTGAATAATCAAATTTTGGGTTAATAAAAAATAATTATTTATGCATGAAGTTCCAAGTGTCACCTATGAAACATTCTACAAAAGAAAGGGAAAGGGAAGGGAAAAAGGACTTTTGGTTTTACCCTATTGTTGGATGGAGGAGACTATGTAAAAATTGAGTGGTTATGAGCTATAGTTGAGTTTGGTGAGATAGAGTGTTATAGAGAGGGGACTCTTGAGCCAAGAGAGGCTCACCTCTGTCAGCTAGCATTTTCCTTTGTTTGTACAACCCCATTGCAGCTCGGGGGTCCGCGGGGAAGGAGAGTACCCAAGGAGTAGGCTGGGAGGTTAACCGGTGAGTCACTGCATTCGGCTTGAGCACGACACATTCAGGCGTGGAGGTAGACGACATCAAAGGAGCTCGCCAAGCAGCAGGTCCAGGTTGGCTCTCGTTTCAGGGTGTACGGTACACGTTTATTTATATCGCTTTTATTTATGATGATTTCATTGTGCCTAGAATTCACAAGTTAAATGGATGTATGTGTATGAAGTCAAATTTTATGAACTTGGATATAACTGATGCAAATTCTTGTGTTCAAATTTGTATGCTTATGGTATGAATAGTTAAATTTTTACTAAGTTTTCAGAAACTTGTATGACTATGGTTTAAATTGGCAGTTAGTCACACCCCTTCTTGGACAGCCTCGGTGTCATTTATCGTGTTCTATTTTACTCTTAGATAGAGCCTGGACAGGGCCAGGTATCCTCCAGATCTCATCCTCTTTAGGAGGTGACATATCTGGTAAATGCCCTCCCAGTCAATCTCTGGTCAGAGTTCGTTGTGTTTAAGCCTAGCATTCTAGTAAAATATAGATTTGAGTTTCTACACTTGGTATCAGAGCAAAGGTTCAACCTCTAGGACCTATAGGCCCATAAAGTATTAAGGTTTCCTTGTATTATTTTTAAATTTAGCGCGCTTCAAAATTTATGAAATTTTGTATGTTACAAATTTTCAAGCTTCTTTCAAATATTTTAGTGATTTGCAAATCACCTGTTGTTAGTTTGAAATGATTGAAAACTAGAAAGACATCCTAGACAAATCAAGAAGAATGTGAAGTGAAGACTGGAAAGTGCGTAATAGTTCCTCACATGCTCACCATAACCCTTGGTGCATTTCTTTGAGATCTTCCAATCTCAGAGTATTCCTAGTTTTCTTCTATACAAACATTTACATATTTTTGTCCTCGCCCAAGTTGCCGATTCTGTGGTTCCTCCCAGCGTACTTCAAAGATCACTAATTTGGTTTTCGATCCGAGTTAATAGCACAACGTTTCTTATACTGTTCAATTTTTCATTCCCTCTTACATAAGGAACGCGTGTAGCATGTAGGATGTAGAAAGGAATTCCTCTAGTACACTGCACTGACGCCTTCATTGAATCCAATGCCAATATCTTTAAAAAAAAAAAAATTCACTGGGAAGTCGAATGCCGCTGAGGCATCCTAGAAACCCATGTCAAACTCTGCAGGTATAACTCTGAAAAAAAAAAAAAAAAGTCACTCACTTTATCTTGTGTTGTGTAAACCCAGAAATGTAAAGTCTTATTTTAAAGGAAGAGGTTGCCGTGTTCAACCTTTTTCTTTAGATCTCGCACTTTGCTAGGTAGGTAAGCGTCGATGATATATGGTGGCATATACCAGAACAAGATCGAGAGGACCCTGGTGGATGCCTTGATCCTTGTTTCTTTTTATTTGGTTTCCTTTTTCGAGCCTCCTCAATTTTTTTTTCTACCAATATGCCTGCCTGTATTATCATTATGTTGCTCACACTTAACGTGCCATTCTTTGTTAAATGCACCGTTCAAACAAAGAGGGGAGATATATGCCATCATACACCATTGAAATCTGAACATAACTGGAGATCCGGGGTATCGAACCTCGTACCTCTGGCATGCAAAGCGAGCGTTCTGCCAAATCTGCCTCCTGGATTCACGCTGAAGGTGTCTCAAGACCTGTTCTCTAACATTGAGACAATCTTTCTTGATTATCGGTCCAGGTACTGTGACCTTGGCAGTAAACTTGAGTTTTGGAACAGCTATTCTGAAGCCTGAAAATGCACGTTGAGAATCATTCTCAGCCACTCCACAGAACAGCGCAGGCCTAGACTCAGAATCTCGGCCTACAATCCCTTGATTCTCGTTCTGGTATCTCTGCCCGAAAATTTTGGACTCCGGATTCCCGGGGTATCTAACGCACAACGGCAATCACGGACTCAAGTTGGTTTTTCTACATAAGCACAGAAGAAGAAGAAAAAAAAGAAAAAAGAGAAGAAGAAGAAAGAAAGAAAGAAAGATATAAACATAGATTAGAATTCCACACAGAATTAAACAGAAACTGTTTTACATTGTTAAAATTTATTCTGATGGTAGATTTCTAGAATATTAAGGGATTTGATTTAAGAGGAGCAGAGTAAACAATTAACCTCTCTTATTCTCAGAATCTGCAACAAACATAAAAATGCTTCTTCTAAGCACTTTTCTTTATATATATCAACTTTCATGTTCTATATTGTTTCACTTATCCCAATTGCAGATTCAGAAATTAAATTCAATCAATTAACCTCCCTTCTGTTCATTAAATCCCAAGATATTCTCAGTATCTCTAAGGATGCCCGTTCTACACTTGACATTACTGTTTTCATGTTTTTCTCCAATAAGACGTTTTTCCTATATTACTGTCTTCATGTTTTTTTTTCCTCTCTCCAATAAAACGTTTTTTTTGGTCATGAAAAAGAAGTCGGGAAAGCGAAATGTGATGCCGGACGAATTTTACTCGAAATCTCCCATCTAAATCTAAATCTCATTCATGGTGCCAATTTCAATAGCATCGGCCCACCATGAAAATCAATGATCTCGGTGATTTGAATGCACTAGGATAGGGAATGCCACCAAAATAAAAAGGCTGAGAAAAACGAACGCTAGCGATCATCCATTTTCTTAAAAAAAAAAGGTTTTTCTTCTCTAGGCTGAGAGAGGTATTACTTTGAATTGGTAAAATATAGATTTATAACTTCACGGCACTCCAAATAGGATCATAGGAAATAGACACAGCCGATTGTTAATATACACAATGTACAAAACAGAAACAGAAGCCTCACGATGTCAGATTAACAATACAAAACTTACTTTTACGAATATTGCTATAATATTGTGATTGTCATGGAGTATGAACAGTTCAAATCATAAAACGCAGATCTTGACAGCAAACTCACAGTCTCTAGATTTCTGAACACGCAGTTGCCTTAAATTTTTGCCGTTGGGTTTCAATTTCAAAGGATGATCGCCGGATTCAAAGGGATCGGGCTGTTCCTCCTTGTTAGTAGTTTTTTCTTCGAATTCTGTGCAATTGCCTCTTTTAACGTTTTCTTTGCTGCCACTCTTTTCTTGGTCCATTCCATACATCCGTCAATTCCTTTTTCATGTTGGAGTGAGAGTGCAATTTAGTAATGACCATGCGATATCAGTTAAATTCATATTTTCAAAAAATTGGATCAAATTTTATAGAATTATAGAAATAGTGTTGAAATTTCCGGTCATTTTAAAGCCTAGATAACTATTTAAAATTTGAATGTAACATTAACACTGTGACAACTTGCTAGCTCCATCTCCGAGTCTGACGGGGAGCAGAGCAGATGGATGGACTCTATCATATCTCTTCCGCCATTTCCTCTGACTCTGAATGCGCGCTAAAACATAAAAAATAAAAATAAAAGAGAAGAGTGGAGTCGGGAGTATCTACGAGTGGATCGTGTTCCAGAATTAATGCCATCCGAAGCCGGAGACTTTATGCCGAGTTTGTCCCGGTGTCTCATGTGCTGCTCATTGACCCCACAGATTCACTGATATCGCCGATTTTGGGGAAATGAATGTATTATTGTCATGTATAATTGAAAACATATGCGTTATCTCCATGCATAAATAATTATTTCACTAAATTCATTGGAAGGTGTTGAAATTTAGTTTCAAAAGTTTTTGTGTGGACCAGTGTGACTGTTACTATAACCACTGGTGACATATCAATACTTACCGCATTAATTTTGATATATGGTTAATGAAGGTTACTAAATTTAGGATAATTTGAAGCTTATAACAATTTGATATATAGTGTATTAGTGACGCAATAAAATTTATAACGGGTGAGGTTTAACTCGTACCGTAAATTTAGTGAGATCCTTTAATCTGCCTCCATGTATAATAAATTATAATGGTTCCTAAGTTTCAATTCAAGATATTTAAAGAGATAATTTTATGAAAGGAGAGTTTCTTATTAAATTTGGGAAGACGATTACCCAATATCATGTTTTTAGGGAAAACAAATTATACAAGGTCAAAAAGAAAAGTAATGTTTTTATTAAATACCAAGATACAAGGGATAATATCTATATAAAAAATATTATTAAAAAAATAAAAAATAAAAAAAATTGATTAAGATCAAATAATTAAATTCTCTCCTGTTATAAAAATTTCCAAATATTTCCTTAAACCCTCCCTCCAATAGTTGGGAAGGATTAACTGCCATATATCCACGAATAATGTCGAATTATTGAAATTTTCTAAATTAAAAATATACATGAAAGTTCAACCAACTAGCAAATACATTAAGAAAGTTTGATTGGCCTAAAGTTAATGGCATTTTGAAAAGTCAAAAGTGGCTTGCCAACTTGGTGATATCTTGGTGAGTTAAATCTTTATTTACGGTTTATCAAAAGTAAATTTAATAAAAAATAAAAAATAAAAAAAAAAATCAAGTTTAAGCATGCAAAAATATTGATGGACATGCACATATTCATTAATATTCGTGTTTAAACATGCAAAAGTTGGGTGGACATGCATGTATTGCATGTAGCCGTTGCTTTCTAAAAGAGTGAGTTGCATTTTTATCATGTTAATGGTTTTGAATTGTAACACTTTTTCCTCATTATATAATGTCATAATAAGTGAAAGGTATTTAATGAACATTATTAAATATTTAATTAGTGGCCTAGCTGCTATATATTTAAAGTTTAAAAATATGTGTTATTATATATATTTAATTATGTTTTCTTATATTAGGGATGTGGTTTTTGAATATATTGAATATATCTAAATTTATAAGTTAATTTAAAATTACATTCTTTCTATAATTTTAAATTACACTTTTTACATATTGCAAAAGTTACTTACTTAGTGAAATTGGAAAAGAAGCAAATTAATTGTTTTAATTTGTGATTTATATAATGAAAAGTGGGATGGAACCTTTTCATATCTATATTTTTATATTATTAAGATTGTAATGAAATAAGGTTTTGAATTACAAATTAAGGATAGAATTTATAAGTTAATGATTTTAATATGAAGTTAATTTTTATATCTTTAAAGTGTGCATGATTCTTAAAAAAAAAAATCCTTGAAAATCGTTCATACTCTAGTAGATAACATGTTCACTATTACTTACTCAACTTTGTGCTCAAGAAGGAAATTTTATAGAATTAAGAAGTAATATATATATAGGAGTTACTTCCCTCCATTATTTATGTTTTCCCCAATATCCATTAGTTATGTTTTCCCCAATACTCAAATAGGATTAAACCTGTAGACTTAGTGTTTATTACCCACCAAAATTTATGCAAGTACTTGTATGTGAGAAAATTAATTGATCTATCTACTTCACATATCAATTTATTATTTTATGTGAAATCAAAACTGCAAGATTGGATTTTACTATTGACCATTATTAATTTGACATTGGTCAATATAGGTTATAAGTTATAAGCAATTTTTCCATATCTTAATTCCTAAATTAAATGACAAGGAGCAACATTGTTATAGAATAAATATTGTAAAAGTTTAAAGAAAATGAAACATAAAAATGGATTTCAAAGTAATTATAGGTTCACTTAAATTAAAGTGGATATATTGAAACACATACTTCAAGCTAATATATTTGCATCATGGCTAGTGCATATCTGAAAGTTAGAATGGAGTGTACATGCATATTAAATGTAGCCTTAAAATTTAGTAAATCATACATATTGTGATACTTAATAAATAAGTTATGTTATTTTAATACTAAAGTAGTAAAATCCTTATGAGATATGAATACTAGAGTATAAATTGATGTTTACGTTGATAAGAATGTTGGCTTCCTAAATCAGAGCAAGAAAACTTTTCACTCTTTTCAAGTGAATCAAGATCCTTTATACAATTGATAAGAGTCAATGCAACAAGATGGTCATTCACGCAGAAATCCAATACCAATAGATTGATAGCTATAGATAATATTGAAACAATTATTGAGTCTAGAGCCCATGGAAATAGAATATGATGACCTAAGAATATGGATGGAAAGTGTGTCAACCTAAAGATTACTTAGAGGTGACTCCTTCTAGGATGAATCATCCACCTTAAATTTAAACAAGAACTCTCGAGGGTTAGCGTTTCAATTCATATCTGGGACAAAATAATGACTAGAATAGTAACAAGCGTGTTTCATCCTTTCATCTTGAGAAATCCTGGATGACAGTTTATCGCTTTTCTTATATTAGGTTTTTAGTATTTATATAGTTTACCAAAAAAAAACTTTGCCTAAGGAAGGCCATAAATATGTGTTCGTGTGCATGGTTATTCACCTAGTTAGTCAATCTCATATGATCATACCCCTTTACTATAAAAGAATGTGGTTCATGATATAGTGATTTTTGGAATGCTTAGCTGTCACAAGTGATTTGGAACACGTAGGGACATGTTGATGGATCCAATAATGACTCAGAGATTATTTACATTATACATACATACATACATACATACATACATATATAGATATATATATACACACGTGTCATATGTATTGAATAAAGTTTTCATGTCGATTCCTTTATGGGAGAAGAAGAGGGAACATGCAATTGCTTATTATTCAACAATTGCACGGTAGAGACGTGCCATGCATGTGATACATGAAGGAGTTTAGCTTAGGTGATTTTTGAGACAATGATGACTAGACACATTGAAATTGATAATTACAATACTCTTAGGTTGAAATAAGTGACAACTAAGAAATTAAAAAGGATTATTACTAATTTGATATAGGTTGATTTTGAGTGCTATTTTTTGGAGCCTATCATATACTTGTAAGTTTTATTTATTTTTGTTGGAGCTTTATCATATAACGATATTAATGATATCATGTTAAAGGATATCTACTATGTGACGATTCCTAGCCTAAAAGTCATTTTTATGAATTAAACCTAAGTGGTGTGAGTGATGTAGTTGAGAAGAAGAATTGATGCACCTTGACGTAGGTTCATTACACATATGGTTTGAATTAATGGTCACTCACAAATTGTAGATCCTCTTGTGAGATATTTTATGGTGATAGATGTTAAACATATATAACTATGATTATTTTAATTTCATATGAAATCAATTGTGTCAATATATGAGAAATAAACATATAAGTTGTAGATATTTTGTTAACTTACTTGGGGATGGTGTTTATACAAACTAATGGCTCCCAAGTAGTCCACATTTGTTACAAAATGAATATTGATGTAATGTATTAGGCATATCCATACACTTATTATACATTGTTGAATGACGTTGTGTACCCTAAAAGCATTGGCATCAAGAATGATAAAATATAATTGTGAGGATTGATCGTCAAAACATACGACACATAATCACCCAAGACCATTAAAACACTATATAAGGGAAGTGATCAAAGTTAACAAGTAAATATGATGTTTATATTACTTGCGTAAAGGGGAACCATAAAGAAGATGGAAGATGTTTTAAGTATGACCCTCAATTATTTCGGTATTCCTTAATGTACAAAAATCAGGGAGAAATTGCTTGATTTAAAAATTGAGGATACTTGTCACAATGAGGATAACAACATTTTTATAGAGGATATTAAGGATATGCATTCCCTGTTTTAATTTCCTTTCCTAATCTAAGGACTTCAGGGCGAAGTCCATTATTAAGAGGGGGTGAATGTAGTGCCCCACTTTGGTTTATGGACACTGATCGTTCATAATTTATTCTTTGAGGACCTCAGGTTGAGGATCCAAACACATGACTCTATTATTAGTGGATTTGATGGTTATGTATGTATTTATTCATACTATGATGATTGTAGCATTAATGGATATGCATGTTCTATATTGATATCATGATGATGATAGATTTTATGGATAGATATGTTTTCTATTGAGGCTACGATGATGATGCCTTGGATGGATATGTCACCACTTCCATGGTTTGAAACTTCGGGACGAAGTTTAATTTAAGGGGGGGTGTATGTAGTGCCCCACTCTAGATTTCTGACCTTGATATGACATTTACAATGATTTAGCCTTAAGGCTCACACATTATTATTTGGGGACCTAAGGTGGAGGATACTGACACTTCACTCTACTATTAGTGGATGTGTTATTTCCTAGTCGGTGTTAGGATGATGGTGGTTTTGATGGATATGTATTTTCTATTGACGTTATGATGATGATAGTTGTGATGAATGTGTCTACTTACATTACTTCTGGTTCACGATGAACAATGATGTGGATGACTATGTCATGTTGATGATTTTTTATGAAAATGACTAACACTAAGAAACTTGGTGACCTACGATTGGTTGAGTATTACAGGAAACCGCCAGAGGCACTCGCATGGGATGAGCTGACAACATCTGGTTTGATAGGAATTAATATTTTTTCTTTGAAATTATAAGTTCAGTTTGGAAATTGATATATATATATACACACTCTGATGATATGTCAATGGTTGCAGGAACATGTTAGTTGCTTGGCCGAATGACTCACATATGGGTGATGGGGTTGTACAGTTGGATGGAACTTCATGGGAGGGGTGGGACAGTGTCCCTGATCTCACCTACTAGCACTCCCGCCATGACTTAGGCTGGTGTTGAAGCCTAGAAAATCTCTGCTTCAAACATCGAGGAAAACCACCCAGTCGAGACCTTAAGATAGCTCCTTTTCCGTTTGGTATGGTGGCTCTGACTGGATTTAAAGAACCAGTTTCCTTATAACTAAATGGATTGGATTGGATGGGTGGAAATGGGACTAAATTAACTGAAATAAAACTATATTATTTAAACTAAATACTGATAAAGAAATTCTAACACTAACCCGTGTAATTATATATGAATACAACTTAAGATTGTTCCAATACAACAATAACCATGAAAATGTATTATTATTATAAATTGAAATGTGCAGAAACAAATAAAGATAACTCTGTTTAAGAAATTAAACAGAGTTGTATTAGCATATTACATTCATCATTGTATACCATCTACATGTAATTATGAAAAATAACGTTTCAATTATACTCAGAAATGATATATAAAAGGAAGCGTTGTGAAAACAAATATACATATAAATGATAGCAATTTTAAAAAGAATATCATAAGACAAAAGAAATCAACAGTGAACAAATAGAAATACCTTGTTCATCTTGAGGACTTTCAAATGCAATCTGATACTCTATCCAGTAACTATGATGCAAAATCAAATTCCAAGGTACAGAAATGCAACACTTCAAAGATAATTCCGCATGAAAATCACCATATGTGATCCTTTTTAAAAAATATAGAAGACAATGGAGTACAGAAATGCAATCTCCAAGTCCAAAAATATTAAGATCCAGGACCCTTCTCTAAATGCATGAGAAGGGTTTAAATACTACTTAACTAAATCTAAAAATAGTTTATTACAAAAATTAAGGATTCGGTTCAATGACCATCCTTTTCCTAGGCTAAAATACAGTGAAATTAAAACTAAATCTATCTATCTATGAACTTGATCTTTAAACTTGCAGGCATCTAGCATAGTTTTGAGAAGATGCGGTTGACCGACTTCAGAATTCAACTGTCCTGAAAAGATAGAGTCGACAAGCGTAGAAGAAATCTTCTCTGTAGTATTGATGATACAATTAAGCGCACTGTGCTGACTGTGTGGCTTCACCAAGTACATCTAGTATGATTCCCAATTCAATCTTGTTAGCCCTTGGATAGATTTTTCTCTTTCTTCTGCCTTCTGCCTCCATTCTGCTTGCAGTTGATTTGCTTGTGGGAGATACCCTGGAACAGTTTCTGGGATCAAATTAGCTTTGTGTAAATTGTCATTTACACAATCAGTGAGAGTGTTTGCCGCTGTAGCCGCCTCCTCTGCTACCTTTTCTGCCCTTCTGATTTGTGCATCCCAGTTATTGAACAGTATTTCTTTATGGTTTTCATTAACGATGGGTGCACCAGCTTTTCTGCCTTCTTCTGTCTTTTTCCATGCCAGATAATCATTGATATTTTCATTAACAAATCATAATAATTTCGTAAATCTACGACATGATTTGTGATTTTATCGCTCTCTTGGCACAAAGAATTCCATTGCAAGATTTTTTGGCAGAAAACTTCCTCTTGTTGCAGTAGTTGATTGTTCAAAGAGAAAGTTTCTGAAATGAATTTTGGAAGCTTAGGATCATCTTTATGCTGATCTTGGATAATCTATATTTGTTTTTCTTTATCAGCCAAGCTTTTTCGATGTCCTATTTGCATTTCTTGAAGTTGTTGTTGTAACTCTTCAAGTTTCAATTGTGCTTCTTTATTGGCCTGTACCTGTTGCAATTGATGTTGCAGAGCTTTTACCTGTTCTTCTTTTTCATTCAACAAAAGTTGTATCTCAAATGCTTTATCAATTGTTTCAGAAGCATAAGCTCCTGTTATTTGAGATAACTTAGTGAGATTATGAGTAGGTTCTGTGGCAGGATCTTTCCAAAAAACATCTACTTGTTCTGCTTCAGTAGCAATTAGGCTTTCTATTTTTCTCTTTTTTCTCTGTCTCTTCACTACTGCTTTGTATTTTGGGCTGTAGGATACATCCAGAGGAGGAATATCCTCTACATTAAGTACAATTTCAGAGGAGGGTGTGATTGGTATGTGCTCTGTCACTGTAACTGTGCTGCTTGTTCCTGTGTTCAAAACTTTGGTTGTCTGGAAAGGGGTCTGTACATTCTGTCCTTCTACATTAATCAATTGGTTAAAGGTTTCCCATTCTTTGTCTAACTCAATGGTGACTGGCTGTTGCTGTACATTGGTTGGAGGAGGATTTGTCTGTTGAGAAGTCAAAATTTGTTGTTGAGTAAGTTCTTTTGATTGTGCAGAATCTTTAATGGATTCTTCCATTTTATCTTCCTTTTCTTTAGACTTATTGGAATGTGCAGAATCTCTGTCAGATTTTGATTTAGATTTACCTGTACTTGAACTGCCGTTAAGACTAACACTAAGAGTTTGCTCCCTTGCGGGCTCTAAGCGTAGATTATCCAAAGGAATAGGAATTAGTCTTCTTTCTCTGTAAAGCTTGAATTCCTGAAATTCCTCTGGAGATAGCTGCGCTTGAGCTGAATTCAAAACTTCTTTGAATGAATTTCTTTCTTGGAACATATCATCAAAAAGATCCTCTTCCCCGGAAAATTCCCTTACTTTGATTGCATTGGTAAAATTCTTAACAATATCATTTGGGTTGAATAACCTTCTCGAAAATTTGAACATCTGTAGGCATATAATGTTGCCTATCTCTTGAAGTGCATGACCAATATCAAACAGTGAAATGTTCCACATTTTACGGGAAATTGTGGCCAAATTCCCTTTTTCTTCTCTTTTAAATCTTTTGTTATACCTCCCTGGCCACAGGTCTGATAAGCAATTTCCCGAGCTACAAGTCTATCTGGAACATATAGGGGTAACACATGGGGAGAAGCATAACTTCCAAAAACCCTAATATAAGTGAACAATTCTTCTCCAAACCATCTCGCGACGGGGAGAATATAAACCTCTGTTTCTGAGGATAACCTTGGGGCATCCTTATTATACAATGTTATGTACAATGGCAGCATTATTCCATGACAAATTTGGTAAAAATGGGGGATAAACTTAGACTCCCATAGTTCTTTATGGTACACATGAATGGGCAAAGGATCGTGGATAGTCCATTGCCAGCCCATCACAGAGAATTTAGAGATATAACAGATGACGTCCATGACATAAGCAGACAAATAAAAAGGCGGATAAACCCGCTGAGAAACATTTCGTTTGGACCGGTAGTGAAAAATAGCAGTGGTCAAATTATCAGATAGGATTTTGGCCCAGTCTACAATTGTAGAATTAACGACCGCATTCAACAAAGGAAGCCATTCGGGTAAGATCATATTTATGTCAGGCTTTCCAAAAAGCCTGCATAACATGGCAGCAGTGAAAAAATAAGGAGAGGTAAGTGAACCCGTGTTGTACATACCTTGTTTGTTTTTCTTCAATGGTTCACTTCTTTTGGTCCACTCCTTTGTGCATTCTGCCAAATTTTCATGTTCTCTGGAAAAATCTTCCATGAATTGTTTGTTGTAAGTCGCCTGAGGTTCTGGCAACTTATACACTAATCTCAGATCTTCTATGGTGAATGACCCGATTAGCTCTTCAGATGGAGTTCTGAATTGTCTGTCTGAAATATCGGTGCTATCCAGCACCCATCTCACCATGTCTGTATATGGGAGAATCCTTGGCCTTGCTGCTATTCTATGCAGAAATGAGCAAGCCAAGTCTCTAAGGGTTGCTTCAGACATATTCTTGGAACCTGCTGTAGCTGCAACTTTTATCACCACAGGATTTTCTTCTTCTAACAGTTTATACATTCCTTCCCAAGTGGATATACCGGCATCCTTATTACAGGCGGTGTCTACATATAGCGAAGCCATTTCTTTGTTTTCAGAATTTGAGCTCTTCTCCTTCTTACCCATAGTGTTTAGTGGAAGCTTTGTATAGACGTCTGCTCCTTCGTGCCTGCGTTTTACGAGTAAATGAGAGTAATGGTATAAGAAAGGTGATGAGACTGTTTTAAATGTGAAAGCAGATGAAATATAATATTTTAATTGTGAAACGACTTTCGATCCAAACACAATCTCATTTACCATTAATAATCAATCCAATAATTTAATTTAATCATTAAAGCGCATAACGGATTTGACATATGGGAGGATTGCCTTGGGATAGCGCACCTACATGAATCTGTGACATTGCGATCTGCGATTTGCTGCGCAATATCGCAATATCGCAATGTCGCAATATCGCAAAATGAAGTCATCGCAGTTATGAAAATAGCGCAAAAGCGGAAATTGCGCAATAGCGCAAAGCGCATATCGCAAAATCGCAAAAGCGCATATCGTAAAATCACAAAAGCGCATAATTGAAAAGAGCGCAAAAGATATTCATTAATCATTTCTGTTTTCTGCGCTATGCGATCTGCGACCAATGCGTTTTATAAAAGATATATACCATTTTGTTATGGATGCGCTATCTTGTTTAAAGAGCAATTTTATTATAATTTATCATAAACTTAAGTGTTTTTTAATGTTCTTTCTAAGGGATTTCTATAAGTTTATGATAGAAAGTTTTATTTGAAAATAAAAACAAATCCTAATTGATTTTTTGGATTTTTAAACTAAGGGTCCCCATTTATTTAGTATTATTACTAATATTAAATAAAAAGGGGGTTGTTGCTGGTCACAACAATTGACGATTCACTGAAAGAAACAGTTATCTCTGAAAATAAAATAAAATGAACATTCTATCTTTAGTAAGTAAAGACTTTTAAAGATAATGAAAACTATCTTAGGATAATTCAAATAAAATGTAACTATGAAAAAGAAATAAAAATCATTTCATAATTTCTTTCTAATTCCTTAAGAAATAAAAACATTTTGGGTTATATCAAGCTTTGATTGGTGTTAATAATGAAGTAAGTGGATCTCTCCAAGTTTTGGTTTTATAATATACTCTATTGCCATAGGTATTGCCTCTGTTGCCAGCAAACGTTCATAGTCTCGACAGGGTTACCTTCAAACCATTAACCATTCATTGTCCCATCCAACTAAAATTATGACTTTTTAAAAGATAAATTCATAAGACCTATTATCTCATGTTTTTCTCTTTTATTTATTTTATTTTAAGAGCCATTGTTCTGGTTTGGCAGCTAGTTAATAACAATGCCATTCACTAGTTATAATTACACTGAACAAGCTGGCTCGTGATGAGACCCCTTGTCTTATATTTATAAGCCATTACCCTATTTTGGTATGCAGTATTGGTAATGTCAGTTTTATTACTCCTTATGAACATGGTAAGTCAGCTCGTAATGAGACCTCTTATCTCTTAAAATTTTCGTATAATTTCTTAGAATGACATTCTAAAAAATCACAATTTAAATGGATGGGGTGAAATAGTTTTATCCTTAAGAATCAATGGATGACAATTTTTAGAGGTTTTTGAGTTCCAAAACTTTGAAAAAAATCTTTACTTTGATAGATAACCTTTCTCTGCTTAATAAACTTATAATGATTTACATTCTTCTCAAGTTTTCAAAATATCATGTAAATGATTGAAATACTCTTTCAAAGTTTAACATCTTATTTTAAACTATTCAAAAACTGTGATCATTACTTTTAAAAATTCTTATTTACACAAAATAAATATTTATAATATTTTTCCGAAGAAATTTTCTTAAATAGTAAACAGTCAATCAGAGACTCATAAACAACCTTTATTTGTAAAAACAAAAACAATCAAAAACTTTTGCAGAAAGAAATATGTATAGTTTAAGAAGGGGTTACCTCCTTATGAAAATAATTTCTTCAAGATAAGCCCATTTACAGGAAGAGACTCTCTCTTACCTGTTAGATCTTGGAGTATGAATGTATTTGAGCTTATCTTCTCAACGATCTGAAATGGTCCAAGCCACATTTTCTGAAATTTGGTATGTTTACCTTTTTCTTCGTGTGCTTTATCCCATTTCAAAACAAGATCACCAATCGACAAAATTTTTGAGCCGATAGAACTTGCATCAAAAGAAGATTTTACAAGCTGTTGATGTTTTTCATGAGTAATTTTTGCTTTATCCCTATCTTCTTCTAATTTAAGGATTTGATCATATCTCAATTGAATGGATGAAGAGGGATTTTCTTCAATAAACTGCACTAGGAAAAATGATGGAAGAGTTAAATTTGATGGTATCACAGCTTCTTTTCCATAAACCAGATTGAAAGGTGAAGTCTCTATTGAAGCTTTTTCAGTGATACGATCAGCCCATAACGCAAAGATTAAAGATTTGTGCCAATTCTTTTGATTTTGATCAACGGTCCTTTTAATAATTTTGATAAGGTTTTTATTAGTGGATTCAGCCAAACCATTACCTTGTGGATAATAATTTGCTGAATATTTTAATTTAAAACCTCTTTTGACCGCAAATTCTATTAAACTATTTCCAGAGAAGTAAGATGCATTATCAAAGACAAGAGCTTGAGGTACACCAAACCTGGTTATGATGAATTGATCTATGAAATCAATAATTGCATCAGAATTGGCTACCTTCAACGGGATTGCCTCTACCCATTTTGTAAAGTAATCAGTTGCAGTAAGGATTTACTTGTGTTGTTTGGAAGAATGAGGTACTATCTCACCAATAATTTCAAGACCTTATTGTTCAAATGGTTACTCAATAGTTACTGGTTGCAAAGGAAAAGCTGGTTTCCTTTGTCTTCCACTTGCAGTTTGACAAATTTGGCACTTCCTTACGTAATCATGTGTATCTTTAAAAAGGGTAGGCCAGTAATAACCAGCACGAATTATTTTGTGAGCTGTGGTATCGCCTCCAACATGACCTCCTACTGGTCCATCATGCAATTCCTGCAAAACCTTTTCAGCTTCAGTCTTTTCAAGACATCTTAATAAAATTGAATCATAATTTTTTCTAAATAACACATTATCAATGATCTCATATTTAATAGCCTTTAACCTTAAAGCGCGTTTACTCTTATAGCTGAGATTAGAAGGAGAATACCTATTTTTCAAGTAATAGATAAGATCAGCATACTGAGATCCGGAATTTGTAACATTTATCTGACTTACTTGAATATCTTGATTTGAATCTTGATTTTCTGGTATATTATGAGCTCCTGCCAATAATCTGCAAAAACCTTGTCCTCTAACAATCTTAGTTGGTTTAATATCAATATCATATTCTTGCAAGGCTGTTACCCAATTAGCTCTCTTTTCTCCTACTTCTTTTTGAATTAATAATTGCCTCACTGCAGAGAATGGGACAATGATTTTTGTATGTGTTTTCAAGAGAAAAGGTCTGAAATGTTTGATTGATTTAAACACAGCAAAGGCTTGTTTTTCAACATCGGAATAATTAAGCTCAGCTCCTTGCATATTTGAGCTAAAGAAAGAAATTGGTGCTTCGATTTCTTGATCATTGAGTTGTGTTAAAATGGCTGCATAGGATGTTTCAGTGGCCAGAGTATAAAAAGTAAAATCTTTAGAAAAATCCGGGGTATTCAATGCTGGTGCATTAATGATCGCTCGTTTGATTGAATCAAAAGCTTCTTTTTCTTTATGCGCCCATTTGAATGTTGAATTCTTCTTGATCATATTTTTCATAGGTAAAACAATTAAAGAAAAATCAGGAATAAATCTTTTAACAAAATTGATCTGTCCAAGAAATGATTGCATGGCTTTTTTATTATGTGGTAAAGAAATATCAGAAATTTCTTTCACTCTATCTAGATCAATATATATACCATATTTTGACACAACAAATCCTAAAAGTTTTCCTTCATCTAAAGCAAAGAAATATTTCTTTGGATTTAAGGAGATACCAAACCTTCTACATCTTTCAAATATTTTTTTTAAATCATGTAGATGATTGGCTCTCTTTTTTGAAAATACTGTTCTGTCATCAAGATAAACAACAACTGATTTATTGATCAAACTTTTGAATGCTATGTCCATGGCTCTTTGAAAAGTTGCTCCTGCATTTATTAGACCAAAAGGCATTTTCTGATAAGCATAAGTTCCCCATTTTGTTCTGAAAGTTGTTTTCAATCTGTCATCTGGATGAACTAAAACTTGATTATAGCCCGAAAATCCATCGAGAAAAGACATAAATTCAGAACCAGCTACCTTTTGAAGTATCTGTTCCATGGTTGGCAATGGGAAATTGTCTTTTAAACATGCCTTATTTAAATTTCTGAAATCAATACAGATTCTTATATCACCATTCTTCTTCCTTACAGGTACCATATTGGAAACCCAATTGGAGTGCCTGACTGGAAAAATGATTTTGGCTTTTAAAAGTTTATTAAGTTCTGATTTAATTTGACTTTTGAGATTTGGATGGATCTTTCTCAACTTCTGTTGAACAGGTTTAATATCAGGAAGCATTGGAATCGTGTGTTGAATAACCGAAGTATTATACGTTTTTAGATCACCATAATTCCAAGCAAAAACGTTTTTATACTTGTTCAGCAGTTTAATGAATGCATTCCTTTCCTCTGGTGTTAAATTGAGTCCTAAGTTAACGTTTTGAGGTTTAGAATCATAACCAAGATTTACTAATTCAAACTTCAAAGTAGAGCTTTGAAGTTTAGCATTAGTGACTTTCTTGAATCTGTCTTTAATGTCATATAAATCCTCTAATTTAACAACAGATTTCGGAATGGGATTTTCATTACCTTTTGAAGCAATTTGTAAATCATGATCATCTTCGTCAGTAATTTGTTCATCATATGATTTCTCTGAAGTCATGAAATTTAGAATATCTTGATCATGATAGAATACTCTCCAATTTGTAACATTATCTGGGACAGATGGACGAAAAATCAATTCTACAGAAAACCTATCAGGACTGCAATCTTCAGCAAGTAGGAGTTTAGATGCAACATTAGCTAACAAGTCAGCTGATGTATTATGATTCCTAGGAATAGGAGAAATATTGAATGCTAAAAAATGAGTGGTGAGGTCTTGTACTAGGGTTTGATAGTGTTTAAGATGTCCTGAAAGGCAATGAATAGTATTCCTAACTTGTTTAATGACAATTTCGGAATCGCCAAAGAATTTCAAGTATTTAACATCTAACCCTATAGCTTTATAAAGTCCTTGAACCAAGGCTTCATATTCTGCAGTATTGTTAGTACACTCAAATTCTAATCTACATGACAGCATGGTTTTCTCCCCATTTGGATCAATTAAGATGCATCCAGCTCCAGCTCCATCACTAAACTTCGATCCATCAAAATATAACGACCAAAATAAAGATTTGTCTATTGGCTTATCTACAATTACATCAGAAATATTTACAATTATCTCAAATCTATATTTTACTAGAATGCTAGGCTTAAACACAACGAACTCTGACCAGAGATTGACTGGGAGGGCATTTACCAGATATGTCACCTCCTAAAGAGGATGATATCTGGAGGCTACCTGGCCCTGTCCAGGCTCTGTCTAAGAGTACAATAGAACACGACAAATGACACCGAGGCTATCCAAGAAGGGGTGTGACTAACTGCCAATTTAAACCATAGTCATACAAGTTTCTGAAAACTTAGTAAAAATTTAACTATTCATACCATAAGCATACAAAATTGAACACAAGAATTTGCATCAGTTATATCCAAGTTCATAAAATTTGACTTCATACACATACATCCATTTAACTTGTGAATTCTAGGCACAATGAAATCATCATAAATAAAAGCGATATAAATAAACGTGTACCGTACACCCTGAAACGAGAGCCAACCTGGACCTGCTACTTGGCGAGCTCCTTTGATGTCATCTACCTCCACACCTGAATGTGTCGTGCTCAAGCCGAATGCAGTGACTCGCCGGTTAACCTCCCAGCCTACTCCTTGGGTACTCTCCTTCCCCGCGGACCCCCGAGCTGCAATGGGGTTGTACAAACAAAGGAAAATGCTAGCTGACAGAGGTGAGCCTCTCTTGGCTCAAGAGTCCCCTCTCTATAACACTCTGTCTCACCAAACTCAACTATAGCTCATAACCACTTAATTTTGACATAGTCTCCTCCATCCAACAATAGGGTAAAACCAAAAAGTCCTTTTCCCTTCCCTTTCCCTTTCTTTTATAGAATGTTTCATAGGTGACACTTGGAACTTCATGCATAAATAATTATTTTTTTTATTAACCCAAAATTTGATTATTCACCCACCCATGTGTCATCCTCTCATCAAGACTCTCCAAAATAATTTACTTAATTATTCATTTAAAATAGTAATTTTCCTCAACCCAATAAGACTTCCTATTTCTTCTCCTAGTTGTCTCTTGATTCCCCTTTTCTACTCCTTAATTTGTGTTTATTACTGCAGTTAATTAATAAGTCTAAGATTTGGTCCCCTAAACTACCTCAATTTGCATTTATGATGAATATTCTTATGTTGGTTCTTGCCACATGGAAGTTCTCTAATTTCTCAAATTTTAATTTATTAATATTATTATAATTCACCACCCTCTTCTCTTAATGAAGTTTTTAATAAATCTTTATACTTAACTCTATGTCCCTCTTTTCCCCTTTTTTCCTAATTAAGTTACTCATATACATTATCCATTTAATATTTTGTTTTAACAAGGAAAGGGTAGAGTTATCATGGTAATTAATTTATCTCTTCCTATTCCTCCCTTACCCTAAGTTTTATTCTTGATTTAATTCTTTTGGTTCTGACCTCATATATCATTTGTTATGAATTAGTAGGATTTCATATATTGATTATATTTATTAGTTTCTTTAATGATGTCAAGGGTCGAGTTTAGTCATGCCCTTCAAGAACTTCCATTCGAAGTTCCAAGGGTGCCATGCCTAAGAATTATTTTTGATGCCAAGGGTGCCAAGTCGGTCGTGCCCTTCAAGAATTTCTCTTGAAATTCCAAGGGTGCCACACCACTTGCCCTTCAAGCATACAGTGGTTATCAGGGGAAAATATATGTGCAACTACAGAGACCCTTATCATCTCGTATGTTGCCTGCTATAGTGAGACTAATGGTGCTGGGGATCAAGGAGTCCGCCTTGATGCGCACCCCCCAGAAATCCTCGTGAGCAAACCCAATTTGGGACCTGCCCCCACGGCATCATGATCTTCAAGGCAAAGGTGTTTCGACCTTTCCAGCCTAAGTCATGGCGGGAGTGCTAGTAGGTGAGATCAAGGACACTGTCCCACCCCTCCCATGAAGTTCCATCCAATTGTACAACCCCATCACCCATATGTGAGTCATTCGGCTAAGCAACTAACATGTTCCTGCAACCACTGACATATCATCAGAGTATATATATATATATATCAAGTTCCAAACTGAACTTATAATTTCAAGAAAAATATTTATTCCAATCAAACCAGATGTTGTCAGCTCATCATATGTGAGTGCCTCTGGCGGTTTCCTGTAATACTCAATAATCATCAGTCACCAAGTTTCTTAGTGTTAGTCATTTTCATAAAAAAAATCATCAACATGACATAGTCATCCACATCATTGTTCATCGTGAACCAGAAGTAATGTAAGTAGACACATTCATCACAACTATCATCATCATAACGTCAATAGAAAATACATATCCATCAAAGCCACCATCATCCTAACACCGACTAGGAAATAACACATCCACTAATAGTAGAGTGAAGTGTCAGTATCCTCCACCTGAGGTCCCCAAATAATAATGTGTGAGCCTTAAGGCTAAATCATTGTAAATGTCATATCAAGGTGAGAAATCTAGAGTGGGGCACTACAATTTTTAACAATTTTTCAGGTCCTGAACTTCTGGAGCCGTTATGAGGCCCTAAATGA
Organism: Pinus albicaulis; assembly: GCA_034641835.2. Taxonomy (NCBI): domain Eukaryota; kingdom Viridiplantae; phylum Streptophyta; class Pinopsida; order Pinales; family Pinaceae; genus Pinus; species Pinus albicaulis. The sequence goes on along the minus strand of CM076575.1, from coordinate 1,900,300,398 downwards.
CGTTTTTTGGGAAAACTAGGAGCAACATGTGTCCATGGACCAATGTTTCTCACATCAAAATTTGTAGTCCTCAAATAAATATTTCTAATGAGCTATCGAGCACGTAAAATGGAGATCGGATGCCAAAGTTACTTCCCCGAAAAGTTGAAACACCAATTTACCCAAATGGGACACACAGTTTTGGTGCTTCATCTCCTAGCGTCAGGTTTTTTGGGGAAACTGGGAGAAACATGGGTCCATGGACTGATTTTTCTCACACCAAAAGTTGTGGTCCTCAGATAGATATTTCTAATGATCTATTGAGTGCGTCAAACGAAGATCAGATGCCAAATTTATGTCCCTGCGAAGTTGAAACACCAATTTACCCAAACAGTGCCCACAGTTTTGGCGCTTCATCTCCTAGGGTTAAGTTTTTGGACGTTTCAGTTTTTACATTATTTCTCAATAATAAATAGGCACGCGAGCCTCATTGTAACAAAGTGGATCGGCTTGTAGCCACCACATCTCTTCTCAGAGATAAGATACGCTACCAGTGCCTTCGCCCGCTCATCTATTTCCATTATGTCTATAATATGCCTTTGAGCCTCAATTTAACACAGTTCAAAGGCCTATAGCCACCACATCTCTTCTCAGAGATAAGCTACCAGTGCCCTAGCTAGTTTCCATTATGTTTGTAAGCTTATTTCAATCATTTGATTTTAATAAAATGAAGCATTATTTCCGCTACATCTCTCTGTTTATGGTTATATGTGTACTCTGTTGCATTCCTGCATAAAATAAATCCAGATCACATGTTCCATACTTTAGATGGACCCTGGTACATGAAAAATGGGAAATACATGAAAAGCGTGATTGCAATCATGTTTTTTAATGTATTTCTCATTTTTTGTGTAGTAAGGTCTATTGAAAGTATGCAACATGGGTACTCCTTAGATGAGGAATTAAATTTTGCATCCAACGAGTACTCCCACTCGAAATTTGAGTAAAACCTTAGGGAGATAAGTTGAAAATATGAGTTGAAAAAGTAGTTTTATTATTTTATTATTTTTTTATATTTTTACTTTTTTACTCCAAAAATGGTGAATCATCCCCCATGGTTGAAATAATCATCTTGAATCATATTGGTTCTTATAAAGTTTATTTTGGTTGTACATTTTCCTTAGGAGGCCCATTTTAGACCTCAAAATTACCCTAATGTTTAGATGCAAGGAACCTTATTATTTCTAGATGAGATGCTATCAAACCAAAAAAGGAACTAATAATATCATGTCCTATATAAGTATGAAAGTAAGGCCAAAATCCAAATTGAATTATTGTTAATGTTAATATTTTCTTGAATCAAGATTCATGTGCTAGTTTGGTTGAGCAGAAAGTCCCCTAAATATTACCTTTCACATGGACAAAAGTTCTCATAAAGGTACCTTGACACATTGACAATACAGATGTGCATTTGTTGGGAATTCCTCATAATGATAAGCATGAAACTTTAGGGATGGATAACTTGTTACATAATAAAACCTATTTCTACATGTTGTCAAATTAATATATCCATTTCAATAAAAGTATGACCTACTTGAAAGGTTGGTTTGGTAAAATATTACAAATGATTTGGAAAGATGGTGTTATTCCTCAAAACCTTCATTTCAATGGAGTAATTATTGTGATGCTATTGTATTAGAAGCGAATGGTCACATATGAAATTCGTTGGATAATAATGAAGAAAAGGTTATTGTTGTGTGAGTTTGTGAAAATACTGAAGCCAACGGGTATATTGAGTAGAGAATAAGGTATGAAAATCATTGATTCCAACAGAAACATTGGATGTATACCAACACATATAAGATTTAAATGTTCATCTTTATAAATAATTTGGTGCCCAATGATTAGAACACTACCATCTACATTAATACTAATAGGTTCATAAAAATGGCACCTAATTAATTCCCATGTTTTATTAGGGGAAAAATTGTGAAATAATACAACCATATTATTAAATTCGTGATAAACAAGGGAATGAATTTGAGAACCTCTTAAAAGCTTCTCTTCTCAGTTGTTATGAAATGTTATATGTGATGTATGCAGTAGTATGTGATGCACCTTATTATTGCACCACGAGTATTGCAGTTCCCAAGAGCTTCTTAACTCAAATGATCAACCTGGGGTTCTTAAAAGCATAGAGGTCATAGTGCTATATGCACAGTAGGTTATGTTCTACTCATGTCACCCTTAGTGATGAAATCATATCAAGGTGTTCAAAGACCATTCCTCCAACTAATTATAGTGAAAAATTCTCATGAAAACATAATTGAACCTAGTTCTAATTATGAAAGTGAAAATGGCATTCATTAAAGTGCTAATTGAAATTGCATGAAAGAGAAAGGGCCAATATACCTGTAGAAGTAAAGCTACTCTAGTTTTCAAATTGAATCAATTCAGTAACCTACCTTCATGTATATTGATATACTTTACATTTGCCTGAAAAGAGGAGGTTGGAGTGTTCTTGAAGTATTCCTTAATCATCAAATCACAATTTTGGGGACATTATTAAACTTAACTAGGCTATGTTCCAAGTGGGAAGAATAATTGATTAAAAAGAACACTGCTACAGGGCTGCGATAGGAGCTACTACAAGAGGTCATGTATTGCTACAGGAGGCCCTGTTTTTCTACGAGAGAGGTTCTGAGAGGCTTTTAATAATAGAAATGGGATCTTGAGGGTAGGATAATACGACTGATGGGTGGAGGAAGTGAATTAAGGGTGTGGGAGTCCCCTACCTAAGAAAGGACCTCTCAGAGCTCTATCTTACACCAAGGTTGATTCCCACAATGTCTTCCATTTTCCTTAATAGAATGATTGTGGAAATGGATTTTGGGAGTAGTTGGAGGTACAAGGAAGAATGTGGAAAGGTATATGTGGAGATGGAAAGATGTGCCCACCCCTACAGATCACCATACCCCTACAGCTAGCCAAATACATGCATCAAATGACCAATAAGACAATGAGATAAACTATCAGTGAAACAATGAGTTGAAATTGACTAAAATATATTCTATTCCACAACACTATTATGATCACTCAACTAAATCCTAATTTGTAGAGACTAAGCATGCAAAAGGATCACATTAACATCTACCCATTTCCAAGAAATCATAAACAAATAATTTTCGAGTTATATTGTGAATCTTTCCAATCACTCTTCCAATAATACAAGTAATAGGTAAGGATTAATTATCACTGAAGGGGGACTAAATCCTATGGGTTGGGCCCAAAACCAAGGGTTTCATCCCTATAAAACTAACTCAGATGCATATCAATGATAAACTTCTCATTAACAAGAAATAATAGTCTCATACATCATATGAAAGTTAATAATAACAATGTCAAGCACTAGGCTCACCAGCTACTCTTACCTAAATCAAAAAATTGAAACCTAATGAGCCTTTGAGTTGGTTTATTTATACAAAAAGGTATTTGATGGAAACTCCCCTAAATATATGAGTGATTCCCTCCAAGATATTGAGAATTATGGATCTGGTTCTCCTTTATCTTCACATGGACTTGGAGTCCCTCAAATGATAGTGAATTCGAGCATTGAGTGAGAATCATGTGATCCTAAGTTGAGTTAGAGAGTTAAGGAGGTGGAAAAACCTCTTAGATTCTCTCCTGGTTGTCTCCGTTGTAGCTCCTAGAGACAACCCTGAGTTGTGAAGGACCAATGCCTAGGTCATCTTAGAGCCAAGAGGATTCAGAAAAACTTTCCATGGTCAGGGATATAAAACCTCTTGTTTATAAATTATTTTTAAAACTTCATAAGGTGGGACCGAGACATCAGGAACAAAGATATATCAGAAATAGTACCCGATAGTAAAACAATAAGGGTCTTATAAGTACATTATCGAAGATGAATATGGATTAAAAAGCAGTGAGGAGGGCCAAGATCATGAAACGCAACGCACAGTTATCAAAATATGAAAGCGTGGTAACAACGACAGCAAATGGAGAGAGTATTAACTACAGATAGGCTTATTATCATGTAAGAACCTATCACCAGCTAATATCAGAAGAAAGGCGAGTAAATGAGATGTAACATATGAACATAATATCAAAGCTCCAAGACATATTTAAAGCTCCATAGAACAATTGACATGAGTATCTTGGACAGATAAATTCATTTCCAGTTAATCAAGGACTCACATTCCGGTAGCTTATAATATAAAGAGAGTGATGAAGTGCCAAAAGCATTTGTATTAGAATATAACAAAGAGAATACAAACTATGACCGATCTCACACTACAAGAAAAAAGCACATTGGTGAGGGTCATGCTTGTGACGGACCTTTAAGGTCCATCACCAATGTCACATATGGTGGCGGCCTTTAAAAAACCGTCACTGTAAGTGTATATAGTGATGGTCCTTTATGGTCCGTCACCAAAGACATTTTCAATGACACTTTTGGTGAGGGTTGTTAAAGGCCCATCACTAATTCTCTCTTTGGTGACACTTATAGTGATGAACTTTTAATGACCCTCACCAACGCTCTTTTTGTTACTTTTGGTGACGGTAAAAAAATGTCCGTCATCATTGATCATTAAAAAACCGTCACTGTAAGTGTATATAGTGATGGTCCTTTATGGTCCGTCACCAAAGACATTTTGAATGACACTTTTGGTGAGGGTCGTTAAAGGCCCATCACTAATTCTCTCTTTGGTGACACTTCTAGTGATGAAGTTTTAATGACCCTCACCAATGCTCGTTTTGTTACTTTTGGTGATGGTCAAAAAATGGCCGTCATCATTGATCATTCCAATGAGTTTTTGATGACGCTATGTACCTGTTAATATATTTTTTTGTCAAAAGTTAACGATTTAATACAATTATTTTGGAGTATTTTTTATAATATGTCCAAAGCCATAGTGGTTAGGGTCAGTGAATTTTTTAGAAGTAATTAGTGTGTATCATTTCCCTCAAGTAATAACTAGTCAAATAGAGATTTCCTATGAGTCAACAGATGATTCATATATATTAAGTTTATTATCTAGAAAATTCCCTTTAGATAAAGTTCCACTATTGTGTGTAAGAAATATATTATTTAATACATAATCAAGCTTTGAAAATTCTATTAATGAGAAAGACCTAACAATCCTCACCAATCTGGGCACACCTTAAATTAATGCTTTGGCACACACTAACATTTCTTAGCACCCCACATGTATTGGAACATCTTTGTACCTAGAACATCTTGTGATGACACTTACGCCCAAGCACATGGTGACATGCGCTAGCACAACATCGAACTCTGCTAACATGTGTTGGCATGCTGCATATAGTCCCTAGCATGCCCCGGAACACCTTGGTTGAATGCATTGACATACATTAGCACTTGGCACACAATGCCACTTGGCATGTATTGGGACCTATTATTAGTGTGCCTAGCATGCCCCTTTTCAAAAATATAAAGTCTTGACTTATTAACCCTCTTATTGGTTCTTCCTTTTGTTGCCTTGACACATATTGACATACCCTAGTCCCCTGCACCACATCCTTAGCACCCAGCATGTATTGGCATATCTTGGCACTATTAATTGGCACACGATATAATTAGCACACCCTGGAACTCCCAAGCACACTTTGGGAATTCTTGACATGCCTTGATATTCCCTAGCATGCCTTACCAATGCTTAGCATACCTTGTCAGTCCCTCCTTGGCATGACAACTAACACTCATTAACACTAGTCTCTTGCGCACGTTCCTCATATTCATTAAATTTCATGATTTTTTACTTAGTTCTCCCTTAATGTTTTTTCCTAGTAATCATTAACACTCATGAACATGCATTATCACTCTCTAGTACACTTTAGCACTCTTCAACATTCCCTTCCACTTCATAACATGCATAACACTAGTTCCTGACACATATTGGCACTTGGCACATGTTGGTGCTTGGAAAGTCTTAGCATGTGTGGAATACGTTGAGATGCCTTGGTATGATTTGGCATGGTTTAATATTAAATTTATTTGTGATTATCAGTTGTTGGAAAGTAGATGAGAAGCAACAAAGGAATACTTGGCACTTAGAATTCACTAAGACTTTGCACTTGGCACCTATTGTTGCCTAGTGTTGGTGTGCCTAACATGCCCCTCTTGGAAAAGGTAAATTGATGACTTATTAACCCTCTTATGTGTTCATTTCCTTGTAGTTTAACTTTTTCTCCCTTTTGTTGTCTTGACATTCCCTGACATGCATTGACACACCCTTGCACATCTTGGCATGCCTTATCACTTAGCACATATTAGCATGTTTGACATGTATTCCCACTATCTGGCACATAAAGGGGGTGAAGAGAGATGTAGTCCTCAAGTAGGTTGAGTACGAGGGCGAGTAAGGGTTGCTAAAGGGAGGTCATGATCATCCTCCAAGAGCAAGATCATCATGTGAGTGTTCAGAAGAATGTTACATACCTTAAGGGTCGGTTTGCGCTAGGAAGTAGGATGGCATATTGTTGGTTCTCTTCTGGCAGATCGAGCTTAAGAGAGGTTTCTCAAGAGAATCTGGGCATGTGATTTCAATGGTGTCTTTGTGTGAAGGCCGCATCAAATTCTGAAATGTTGAAATTTGCATCAAGAAATAGTGAGATTGGAAACCAGAAAGGACAAAAAAAAATGCACCCACACTGGTGAGAAATTTTGATGCACCAGGAGTGAGGAATGTGGGGCGTCTAATTTATTTTTCCCTTAAATAAATTGGACAATAAATTTTAATTTCATCTCATAACAACTTGTGTTAGTTAATTAAGTCATGTTGACCGAGTTAGCTCAAGAAATTCAAGTACTTGAGGGTCTAAGATGAGGCATCTAGAGGGATTCTAATATTTTTTGGGTCCAGTTGAAATTGATGCATTAGTGGGGTGCAAGTGTAATTAACTCAATTAAATGCATTAAAATCAGTTTAACTGGTTCTAACTAAGTTATGAGCTAGCGAGAGGTCCGGCGAATTAAATTATATTTAATTCACAATGAGTGATCAATCATATAACTGATAATTCGCTATTAATAGTTGTATGCATGTCAGTTTCGAGGAATACCCAGTTGAGACAGAGGTTAAAGGGAACATAACTATCAGTTGTATTCAGAGAAAATTTCCCATGTGAAATTATAAAGTCATTGGGATTCCATAATGGATTGTGCAATCAAGGAAGATTGATTTTTCTAATTAATAAGCAATTAATTCCCTAGCTAGGATTGTATGAGCAGGCAAGCTGAAGTAAGGATCAGAATTGGCTAAGTACTAGACCGAGTTTGCCTAGATCAACGGGAGACAATTGACAGAGTGTTGGAGAATCTCATGAGAGATTAAGCATTAATGTTTTGTTTCATGATTCCTTGACTTAAGACACAATAGAGATAGAGGGCCTTTGAGCAGTTTCTTTCCCCAAATACATCATGTTGTTGTGCGATTGATAATTTATTTCTCTTACTTATATGTGATTTTGCGATCGTGTTTTGTTTCCGCAAATTGTAGGAAGGATTCAATATCTTGTTTTAGTAGATTACAAGATTAGATTGAATCTTGTTGGTTAGATTTTCTACATGGTATTAGAGCATAAATTTTTTGGGCGGCGAGTTTTCATAGAATATTTGAATATTTTGGTGTAAAATTTTCAAAAACAAATAGTATATTTGGATTCCTTGTGAAAATCTACCAAAATAGAAAAAAAAAATTGGTCGAATCGGAGCTCGGATGAGGGAGATATCATCGATTTAAAATCAACTCCTTTTTAGAAACTTTTTGTAACGTCGGGACAATTACACTGTGCGCGAGTCAAGAACCTATATGTAATTGAGGTACCAGATGCATGCAAAGCTTTGAGGAGAAAGGCAGAAGTTAGAGACTTGGTGGTTTAAAGGGAGCATAAATACCTCTTAACATGAATCTTCATGAGAAGCGGTCTCAGAAGGTTGTGGAGTAGTGGCCACAATTGGATAAGAAGAGAGGAGACTGAGTGGAAGCATCCACTCAAGCAGAGACCTCCATGAGGGGGAAATTTCAAGCCAGATGGGAAGAGGGAGCAGCCATACCTGGAGGTGTAAGCTGGTGGGGTGATGTGTAGACATAATCCCAAGATAAGAAATTTGGGAAAGGTCCATTGAGATGGCGTGTGATCTCATGGATCAAACCTGGCTACGAGGAGCCACAGTACAATAGTAGTAGGAAGGATCAGTTAAATTGATGTAGTCAGATGTCAGCAAGACAGAAATCAGAGTCAGATGTCAAATAATCGATCACAAATTAGAGTTAGCAATAGTTCAAAGGGCACGGATGCAAATGTCAGCAGCAGCGCAGAGAATCCAGTACTAGACAGATGCAGTAGCTAGCAGTAGTCAGAAGATTCTGATGACAGATGCATTATACTAAGTAAGTTGTTCGAAGGCTATTCAGTTTTAGGACTTGCAGGTGCAAACAACACTAGAGAAGTGTAGCATGCAGAACATTCCAAAAGTACCGAATGGAGATAGATTGAATTCCTTTCTTGTTGAGAGGGAGTATTGAAATTTGCAACAAGAAATAGTGAAATTGGAAACTAGAAAGGACAAAAAAAATGCACCCACACTAGTGAGGAATTTTGATGTACCAGGAGTGAGGAATGTGAGGTGTCTAATTTATTTTTCCCTTAAATAAATTGGACAATAAATTGTAATTTCGTCTCATAACAACTTGTGTCAGTTAACTAAGTCATGATGATTGAGTTAGCTCAAGAAATTCGATTTAAGGTGATCAAGGTGGATATTGGTAGCCACCCGCCTATTCCACTTGGGCCCTCGCCATTGTCTCTTTCAATTTTTCAGTTTCCTTAATTATAGCGCAATTTACTATTTTTGTCAGTTTTTCAGGTCCCGAACTTCCGGAGCCATTTTGAGGCCCCAAACGACGTTTTTTGGGCAAGAAAGGTTTAGCAATTTCATAGAAATCGCATTAGCAGTTGTAGTCCTCGAAGAGATCTTTCTAACAAGGTATCATGTGCATCAAACGAAGATCATATGACCAAGTTACGACCCCGGAAAGTTGTCTGCCCAACTAACCCCAACGGGGCCCATAAACTCTTGGTGTTACATCTCCTCGGGTTAGGGTTTTGATTGTTTAGGATTTTATCTTATTTTTAAATAATAAAAAAGACCCTTCATCCTTATTGTAACACAGTTCAGAGGAACATAACTATCAGTTGTATTTATAGAAAATTTCCCATGTGAAATTATAAAGTCATTGGGATGCCATGATGGATTGTGCAATCAAGGAAGGTTTCTTTTCCTAATTAATATGGAGATAATTCCATAGGAATTGCGTGAGCAAGGCAGGCTGAGAATTGGCTAAGTATTAGACCAATTTTTCCTAGATCAGCAGGAGACAATTGGCAGAGTGTTTGAGAATCTCAAGAGAGATTAAGCATTGTATTGTTTCATGATTCCTTGACTTAATACAAAATAGAGATAGAGGGTTTTGAGCAGTTTCTTCCCCAGATAAATCTTCTGTTGTGCGATTGATAATTTGTTTCTCTTACTTATATGTGATTGTGTGATCGTGTGTTGTTTCCACAAATTGTAGGAAGGATTCAATATCTTGTTTTAGTACATTACAAGATTAGATTGAATCCCGTTGGTTAGATTTTATACATGAAATAGAAGAGAGGGTTGATACCATCTTGCCTTGTGGTGGTTAGTAGGCCGCAAGGTCTGTGATAAAGACTAACATAAATGGAGGAGGGCTTGCACTGTAATTTAGAGCCATAACAGAAGTCGAAACAGGTGTAATATTGATTGATTTAACCCTAGTTTGAGGGTCGACATTGAGATCTGAAGTTCATGTCAAGATTCAGTCAAAGAAATGCCCAGAATCTATGGATCCATATGAGCTAGGTTGAGTCTCTTATGGAGGCAAGAGTCGTGTTTTTTCTATGTGTGGATAGGGTTTGTTCTACAACAATTAGAAGTGCATAAGTATAATATCCTAGTTAGGACAGTTTCCTAGCATGTTTAGTTCATAAGGTATGCCCTTAAGACTGTGACAAATTTGCGTAGAAGAAGACAGGTTGTGACCCTTAGAGCGAGGTTTATTTCTACAATAAAGACCACAGATATGGAAGATGGTTTGCAGATTTAGTATGTGTGGAGACAATAGATCCAAAGGAGGGTGGAACCTGAGCAGAAGATTGAGCATGTAGAAGAAATGTGCCATATGGAGAATGGATTGACATGCAGAGGAGTTGATTTTGGTGGACTTTCCATAGATTTTTAGACAAATATCTGAAGAAACCTATAAAAAATTAGTAAATGGACTGTTACTGGCTGATTTCTGACCCCAGTTCAGTCATCTACATATTGTTAGAAGTATGATAAGAGGATTAATTCATATCTGTTCGTAGATTGGAAAAAAAAGATCAAATTTTCGATACACAAGAACAGTGATCTTGAGAGGACTCAAACCCTTGTTAGGTGGCAGATTTGAAGAGCCCTAGATGAAGACAATATTGTGGGGCCCTAGATCAGTAAAAATAATTGATTGTGGTTGGGCAGATTGATGGTAGTCCAAGTACAGTTGGAGGGTTGTTAGATTACAGTCAAAGAAGAGCCCTGACTCTTGTTCTGGTGAAGGACAACAAAATTGGTAGAAGCGTAGGTGTATAGGGCCTAAGGATGTGCAGACTTTTAAGGACTAAAGTAATAGTCAAGTGGGCGAACCAACTAGCCCTAGTTCACTATATTGTAGAGGATTGATTCAGAGAGAAGAAGGGCAGCCTCCATAGCCCTAGACTTCTCATCCTGGAGCTGTAATATGGCAAAAGTGGGCATACGAAAGAGTTGTTCACAAATGGAATTGTGAACAACTTGTTACCACTCAAACTAGTAGTGGACCTAAAAGGTATTCCTAAGAGGGCAATTGCTAGGACAAGGGAAACGATGGAGGCTTAGCCCATTGTCACCACAACTAAGGCTCCGTGCTCTTCACGGAATTTCACCAATGGGTGGAGTCTCGGTAGTTTAGGAAGTCACTTGTAGAGTATTGGTCAATGAATAGGTGGGAAGTGACCCTCGAAACCCTTTCTCTAAGATAAAATAAAGAGTGGGACTTTCTTTCCTTCTAAGCAAGTGAATTTATCTTCTAGGGAGAGAAGAGGGGGATTGAAGGGTTGAGGGAGAAGAAAAAGACTTATGAAGGAAGTTCTCAATCCCTAAAATCCTTCGGGAACATGGATTCCCAAATTGTCCTTGATGAAAGGCCTTTGACACCAAATGGGACCACACGGGGCCAAGTGGACCCAGCCCAGGTTCGGGGATGGAATTTATCAACCAATGATGTTCCTATACTGGAAAGGTTAGGGGAAAGGATCAGACAAGAGCTTTTACTTCGATAGGTCAAATTGATCCTACTAGGTTCTATCCTTGGGACCACCTAGGCAAAACTTGATCCTAGAGCTAGGGCTTGAGGTATCTGAATATTCCACTGTCGGAATTGGCCCAAGTTTTGAGGAGAGTGAGGGTACCCAACAACGCAGCTGCCTCTAGGAGATAGAAGTTTTCCTCTAGCTAGATTCCTAGGAAATTGTTGCCCTAGGTGACCTAATGGGGCTAGACCTAGGGAATGTGAAAATTTTCTTTAACTCTAAATCTCCAAATTCATCAAATTATATCCTGTATTCAAACCTGATCCTCTATGTTAGCCATTCTGAAGATAAGGCTGAGAACTTACTATAGAACCATGACCTACATGTAGTGATCTTATTCTGTGAGCAGAGAACCTACTTTCGAGAAGACACGGAAAGGTAAACACTCTCTGCCAAAATTTTCCATACAGCCCAGGTTGAGCAACCACATATACATCACCATTTTTTTCCCTTCAGATTTGTGACTTAGAAGAGCTTTGTCTGACCACCTCCGGGTTTCTCCCAGAGTCACCCAAGCAAGCCCTCTCAGCATCATCCTCTTTCTCTAGTACCTAATTAGTAATTTAATTAACCATAACAGTTTCTTGATCATGCAGGTATTTCAAATATATTGCCAATAAGCATAAAGCTTTCATGTTAAACAATCACGTCAAAAGACTTTAGACTATGATGCAAAAAATACAAAGAAACCTCACCAACACTCAAAGGACAAACAAATTCAAACCTCTACAAAGTATAAATAGATATCTCATAAACTTCATTCCACCACAAAAATGTGCTTAACTAAAGAAAATTCTAATTACTGTGCTTTCAAGACAAAGCTTTCAAGGGCAGTGATGTTATAAACATACCCCTAACACCTCGTGAACAATCAATGTGTATAAGTAGACCATCATAAGGCTCATTTTAAACATCATTATTATCATTTTATAAATCATTTTTATCAAATTAACAAGAAGCAAGCAACAATTGCATTCAGTTCCACTGAAGCAAAGTATATGGCAGTTTCATATTCTTATTATGAAGCTATCTAGATTTGCAACTTGATTGTAGAGTCAACCAATCACTTGTTGAATCCCAATATTGTCTCTTGTGAGAATCAAAGTTAGATCAAGCTCTATGAAAATCCAATGTGTCATAACCATTTCAAACACATTGATATTCAATACAATTTCCTAAGATTCCAAGTTCATTAGGGAGTTGGTAGTGTTGGACCACATTCTGACAAAGTTGCATATGGTTAATAGTTTGACAAAGCTCCTAACAAAGGGGAAGTTGCACATGGTTAACGCTAGTAATATCTGTAGAAGGAATATTATAAGCATAATTTACTAGAAAAACAAAAGAACATTATCAAAGGAATAGTCATGAGAATGCAGGTTGCACAAAGGATATCTACATGTATAGGATTTTCTAAAATTTTAAACACCAGCCCAAGGAAATAAAATCAAGGGAAGGGCTTGCTGCTTCATCAAAGCACTGATCCTAAGATTTGCGTAACAGAAACTAGAAAAAAAATGCAGCAAACCAAAATTTTCCTGCTATGAATAGACGGAAATATTGCAGACTGGACACTTGTTTTTCTAAAGCAACCACTGCTTGATGCAGGCCTCGTGATAACTGTGACTACACTTTAAACTGCCCAGCTCATATCTTTCTAAATACTCTTCTTGTACAAACAATTCATACCATCATTTTCATACTCTAATTTACCATCATTAGCAAGGGTTTCCATATGTTTTTGAATCTGAAGAGGGAGAAAATTTTACACTTTAAAACTACCAACTAAACCTATAAATCTACAAATAGATTTTAAAGTCCAAGCCTGCTTCATTCTTTGATAATCTTACTGATTACTCTCTTTTTCAGTGATGTTTGCGTTATGCCTTGAAAAATATAAGGTAACTTGTTGTGAAATTGTAAATTGATAATTCCAGCTGGCAGCATTTCAAGACTTATGGACAAGAAGTGGACATATATTAGTGACTGCATTCAAAGAAAATTCCTCCCCACAGATATTATAAATACCTGGAAAATGCTGCATTTGACTTCAATATCCATACTCTGAGAAGCATACTCTGTTTTTGAGGAGTACAAGCTTTTCTCTAAACACTTGGAAATAGTCTCCTCACTAAGTCCTGTGCTAACATCCTTACGATGTACGATGTATTTCTGTAGTTTTTTTATTAAGAACAATAGAGATTTATGCAAATAAGTGTGAATTCACATTATTTGTGAATGCATTCACATTATTCACAATAGAGATTTATGCTGATTGGATATTATTTGTGCTAATCACATTTTATATTAATGTTAGCAACATAGTAAGCAACGTAAAAGAGAGGTATAAATTTGATTGTGTGCCATGTTAGGTTCTGGAAATGCTATAACATGTGAGAAGCAATGAACCAAAACCTCTCATTGCAATTATGAACCAAAACATAGTGCCATAACACTTACCTTATGTGACCCTGAAATATTGATTTGTGCATCAAATTTGTGGACATTAGTACCTATAGACAGTGAACCTATCTACCCTACACTGATATGACCTTGAAATTTGAGTATACTTGACTGAGATATCATATTTGACAAAGTTTGATACATTGACATATTGCCACGATGTATTGGTCTTAACATTGATACATTCAACCTCCATTGACATTGAAATTACACATAGACCACAATGTAAGATAGACCTTTGGCATTTAGACTTCACAAGTGTTTTGGGCATTGATATGTTGACCTCAGGTTAGTAGCAGTATCCAATGTCCTTGAGCTATTTCTTCCTACATCTTAAATCTTAGACCCTAAAACTTTAAATGCATTATACCAAAATGTGAAGGCTTTAAACCTTGAACCCTGCTTACTAAGAAATCTGAACACTAAAATACCCTTTAAAGACCCAAAATCCATGATGGACATTAGTTAAAATGTCCTCAAGAGATATCCAACCTGTCTACAAGGGTAGTTATGCACACAGATATTCATAAATAGCCCATTGTAAGTTCACATTCCATACTATGACCCAATTACCTTTTGAAAATGACTAAAAGCATTGCAGTATGCTTAAATAGCCCATTGGACGTGCACATTCCATACTAAGACCCAATTAGCTTTTAAAAATGATTTTAAGCATTGTAGTATGCTTTAAGAAATGACCTTTTGAAAACGATTGTAAAAAAATGGTGAAACACTTTAGGAGCTTTTGGCATTATAGATAAACTTTACTTAAGGACTCTTTGATATCTCTTGGAAATACAAGAGAAATGATTCTGAGAATCATTGCAGTATGCTTTAACTGGTCTTTTGAAAATGATTCTAACAAAAAAGGTAGCAAACTTGAGGAAGTTTTGGCATTAGAGATAAAATCCACTGAAGGACTCGAGATGTATCTTAGAAAAATAAATTTGTTCTAAATTACTAGGAGGCTGTTGGAAAGTCTTTTGCAGCTTCACGTACATTCAAGTTCCATATATCAATTAGGGGCCTTGGTCTGATCTACACTTTGACATAGGCAAACTTCATTTCACTATATCTATATCGCAAGGAGATGCAAGTTTTTTGTGGGAAAGGGATTTGAAGATTATTGATCGTCTATGAAAGTAATAGACCTCATTGAAATCTACAATATGTGCACTCCATATTGCTGCATCTAGAGTTGATTTCCTCCATAGGAAGTCTAATACGAGTCAATTTGTCTTTGTGGCATAACTAATAATATATGAAAGGAATAGTTTTCATGTAATAGTATTGACTAACAAGCATTCATTGTAGGCATATTAACATTCACCCCTTGAAAAAATTCATTCTTTAAATTTGCCAACCACTTTAGTTATTCAGATGAATCTTCCATTGGAATTGGTCAATAATTTCACAGAAAATATGGGAAAAAATAGCAATAGGATTAATAAAAGCTGCATTTTTTTCTTGCTTGAGGCTTTACTGATAAATGCTATTAAAAACTAAGTATCAAAATGCACTACAATTTGAATCCTTACTGCAGTTCAAACATTGTCATCCACTGCAATATGTGGCATCATTCATTCTATTTTCGGAGGTCAGCCTTTGTTAATTCTTGGGGTGGCTGAACCTACTGTGCTTATGTATACATTCATGTATAACTTTGCCAAAGATAGAGAAGACTTAGGCCCAAAGTTGTTTCTGGCTTGGACAGGGTGGTATGTACTTCAAATTTGATCACCTTGTGTCAACAAGTTACAAATTCATTCTAAATTGCAATAGTAGAATGTTTGATACCTGCAGTACGATGTATTTCTGTAATATTTTTATTAAGAACAGTATATATTTATGCAAATAAGTGTGCATTCACATTAAATAAGTACAAGTACTCTGCTGATTATACACATGGTATGTGTGTGGACTGCACTCTTGTTGGTTTTGCTGGCCATTTTGGGTGCATGCTCAATTATCAACAGGTTTACCAGGGTAGCTGGAGAACTTTTTGGGATGCTTTTGTTCAGAGAACTTATCAGTGAGATGAGTTTGTTGTTTAGATTTAAAAATAGTCTTTAGTAGGTTATGCACTTGAGGCACACTCAAACCTAAAGGCTTTTCTCTTGGCCTTAAGTAGTCTTGTGCTGATTGGATATTATTTGTGCTAATCACATTTTATATTAATTTTAGCGGCATAGTAAGCAGCGTAAAAGAGAGGCAGAAATTTGATTGTGTGCCATGTTAGGTTCTGGAAATGCTATAACATGTGAGAAGTAATGAACCAAAACCTCTCATTGCAATTATGAACCAAAACATAGTGCCATAACACTTACCTTATGTGAACCTCAAATAATGATTTGTGCATCAAATTTTTGGACATTAGTACAGATAGACAGTGAACCTATCTACCCTACACTGATATGACCTTGAAATTTGAGTATACTTGACTGAGATATCATATTTGACGAAGTTTGATACATTGACATATTGCCACGATGTATTGGTCTTAACATTGACACATTCAACCTCCATTGACATTGAAATTACACATAGACCACAATTTAAGATAGAGCTTTGGCATTTAGACTTCACAAGTGTTTTTGGCATTGATATGTTGACCTCAGGTTAGTAGCATCATTAATGGGATTAAAGACCATCACCCTAGTTTTACTAACTTAAGCACCAGGTGTCTAATATCGCAAAACCAACCTAAGGAGTCAACCTGACACTAAAATATTCCTAGGGATGAGGCCAAAAGAACTGCTTGATCTGCAAAAAGGAGCAGTGACATCAAAACATGATGAGGAATCACACTATCATTAGCATATGCAAGCTCCTTAAGGACTTGTTCCAGCTTATCAATTTAGATTCCAAAGTGTAAAAGAGAGAGTTCATATATGCCTGATAAGCCAAATTTGTGCTTCCTTGAGCATCAAAAACAAAGGAATAAGAAAAATATCAAAATGAAGAAAGAATTTGGCTAACACTGAACAAAAGTAATCCAAAATATTATTCTCAGAGGATTAATATATGGTCCTCAATTATTACTAATTCCAGCATTTTGTTTGTGTCAAAGGTCTAAAATCAATTCAATCACCAGTCTACTTCAGCTGGTTCCATCCAACCTTGGTGAACTTCAAATATCTTGTTTTGAAGATTTTGAGGCTTGAGCCTAATTTCTTCGGAGCTTGTTGCAGTCGTCACATCAAGCCTAGTTTTACCAATAAGGCTTGTTAAAATAATCACATAAATCCTCTGTTGCATATAAAAACAACCATTGTTTGCAAAGAGTCTTGAAGAAATAGTCTAGTTTCGATTTTGTGAGCGATTCTGAACTGCTTGCATTCATATTTGATATTTACATACTGACAGGTTAATATCTACTTGTCAAATAGTAACAGTTATGGGGGACTCAGGTTATGTAACTACATTAACTATAAGAAATCTCAGACATATTAATATGGATAAGTCTAAGTCTGTGCCATGTGAAATACTACCATCAGGTTTATTTCAGCAAACCAAACCTCTATCCAGAGGTTCTTTCCCAAGATTAACAAAGCCATCTTGGAGTTGAAAGGCTTATACTGAGTGAGATAAGTACCTTAAACTTTAAAAAAATGTTTTATAGATTTCCTCTATCTTTAGAGTGTTAATCCTCAAAGGGAAAATATGAGGATGAGCATCAAAAGAGAAATGAAGTAGTGGGAGTGACTAATTGAAATATCCATACAGTCTATATGGCTAAACTAATCGAAATAAGCGAACTTGTTAGAAAAAACAAAACATAAAGAAAGGGTACCTATCACATCTTGAAGTGGTCACCCAATTAGTGGAATCTATATAAGCAAGAGGTAAACCTAAAGATAAATTGAATGTAAAGCGATTAGGCCCCAAACTCTACTTAAAAAATGACACACTAAGAAGAAGATTCCATGTAGCAAATTGCACTAAAGCATAATAATGTGAACTCTTTCCACTCATATAACCAATACTTCATCACACCATACAGAATTATGGATTTTATGACAGCATCAAAGAGCCTCATCCCAAAAAGATATCCTAAAAGTGAATCTAGAAATATTGTGAACGTGAATGAGAAGCATACCCTTTGCACCAAGACACTATAAGAGAGACATGTAAATTGCACTCCTAAATGCTATGCATTAGTTGTTCTCTACAAGAAAAGTGAGAAGTAGAAAGAGATTCATTAATGGGATTAAAGACCATCACCCTAGTTTTACTAACTTTAGCACCAGGTGTGTAATATCACAAAACCAACCTAAGGAGTCAACCTGACACTAAAATCTTCCTAGGGATGAGGCCAAAAGAACTGCTTGATCTGCAAAAAGGAGCAGTGACATCAAAACATGATGAGGAATCACACTCTCATTAGCATATGCAAGCTTCTTAAGGACTTGTTCTAGCTTATCAATTTAGATTCCAAAGTGTAAGAGAGAGAGTGCATATGTGCCTGATAAGCCAAATGTGTGCTTCCTTGAGCATCAAAAACAAAGGAATAAGAAAAATATCAAAATGAAGAAAGAAGTTGGCAAATATCTATCATTAGCAAGTGCAGGATGGATAATTTAAATGGTTTCATAGTTGTTTAAGCCTTAATTGAAAGGGATTCTGGCTATCATCAAAAATCACAGAAAGCTTGCAACCCTTACACAACATTTACAAAGCATGATAAGACAGTATATATCCAGCGTGATAAGGTTTATATATCCAGCTTACAAACAATAGCCAAACAGTAGCAAGAACATTGCAGTACATTTGATGTAAAGAACATATAGCTTAAAGAAGTATAATAGTAATCATGTATCCAACATCTTAACCATGATATTAATCACAAGTAAGCTATCACAATCTGCATCCAGAATCCTCAAATGTTTGGGATAGTAATTTACCAATTCATTGTTCTCTCTCAATCACTGATCAATTCAATGTCACTACTCTTCCAACATATAAAAGTGTTAAGTGCATCTACTAAATACTCACATTGACTACTTCTACGTTTAAGCTTAATTTCACAATCCGAATCAACCAAGATTGATTGTGGGCACACAAAATAATATCCTTCTCCTAATACTTCTCCATTGGGCATGACAAAATTTAGTTCAGTGTTTTTTATGTAACCCTTTGCAACCTTCACTTGACCATTAAAATATGTAAGTGAACATTTTTTCCCCTTCAATCTTGTATTTGAAGGTAGTAATTGCGGTTGACCCTGCAAATAAACAAATTCTTGTAAGATTCCATAGAATAAAAAGATAATATTAAAAAAGAAAGTAAATAAGTTTAAAACTTACTCGTGTTATTAAGTCACCAATTGGGTCATGAACAGGTTGTCCTGAAGTCAATGGAGTTTGTTCTAGTGAAGCCTGACTAAGACTTAAGGAACTCTGCTAAAAAATAAATAGTTTGAATGTGATACCATGAAATCAGAAGATGAACGGTTAAGCTACAGAAATAATATTTCATTAATTACATATCTACAACAATACAATCATGTTCATATTGGCATTGTGCTTTTAAAATTTCAATCTTCAAAAATGGCATACATCAACAATTAAATAGCCTACACGTAATTCTTACATTGTTGGTTGGTTCTGGATTAACTCGACCATTTTCTTTTCCCGCCTCCGTGGCAGCTTTCCATTGCATTAATTCTTCAACAGCTGCCTTCAATATTCCAAGTTCCTTGTCTTTTTCTTTCAATTTTTCTTTTGTATTATGTAATTGCCTCTTGTAAGCACGGTCTTTTCCAAACAAATCAGTTGGAGTAACCCCATAGCCAACCCCACGTACACGACCCCTCCTCTCAGGCCCCAAAACTATTGCAATGGCATCTTCCTTTGTTGCATATGCAGGAGACACTGAATCATTTTTTATCGATTCAATTTGTTTCTAACAAAGACAACATTTCAACAAATACATGTAAGAAACATCATTAATACTTAAAAAAGAAAAAAATTAAATAGATACAAAAATAGTTCGGGAACTTACTATTCTCTCTGCACTAAATGATGACATTGGAGTGCCATCCTTCTTTGTATGACATTTCATCCACACATCATCCCTAGTTACAGGCGCATCATTTTGATTGCAAGTTTGATTCTAGTCACAAAAATTACAATGGTGTAGATAAGTATATTTGCAATTGGTGATTGTGAACAAAAAATAAATTTGATTACAACTTACAAGGTCATGTTCAACTCTAAAGTAACCTCTACGGCCAGAAGTGTGGGTCTTTGGTTCTAATGTCCTATTTTCCTGATTGACTTTTGCTTTCTCCTGCAACTCAATAAAAAATCGATGCTTAGATTGAAATTGATTATATGCAAGGATTCAAATTCAAATCTCCTTTAACGATAACAAGTAGATTTGTCATTCATTTTTACCTTGAATTTAGGGTCCGATCATATTCTAAAAAATTCAATCCAATCGGTTTCATTTACTCCAATAGGAACATTTGTCATCCTCTCCTCATCTGTGTTGTATTTCAAATAATAATTTTTATACAAATTATATCTGTAAGTTCTCAAGCACTGAGATATTGCTTTATAACACCATTACTCCGCTGACAAGTCTATTTGGTAGGTACGCTACAATAGATAAACAATGAATTATTAGATACAAATACTTATTTGAAATTAAACTTATCATGCACACGTTCACATACACCAATGAAATTTAGAAAAAAATCCAATAATAATTTGGTTGATACTCACATTGATTGCACTCCATATGTCTTTTTTAAGTGCTTCAAGCACTTGTTTCCATTCCATATGTTTGATGCCTACAATATCTCTTGCAAGGACACCTAAAAATGAGGAGAATTTCTCTGATTGTGGACCAACAGGTTGTCCCCTCTCATTAAATTGAATTTCAGGCAATGCAGAGGCCTCTGTAGTGTTTCCAAAGAGGCATTTTGTTGGTCCCCTACCCTTCCTTTTCACATTTGTTGTACTATGAGCTTCAATACTTGGATCTTCTCCTTCCAAGCCATGCTCTTGCTGTGGTTGTTCTTGCTCCATATCATGATCTAGTTGTGATGGTTCTTGCTCCAAACCATAAATTTGTTGTGATGGTACGTGCTGAGAATTTTCTGGAAAACAAATCACACCTTTTGAGACAATAAAAATATGAATCTCTTAACATAAAATCTTGAAGTATTTATACAAGAAATATAAAGTTGAAAAATGATCATACCTTCCAATGGTTCATCCACATCTTTCTCAAGAATATGTGCATTAGAATTGGTGTTGACACTAAAGCAACTAGATTCATGTTGTAATGGGGAAACAGATCCTGGTGCTCTATTTTGTGGATGTTTTTTGATGATGCCACATCGAATGTTGTCATTTTTTTTGGTAATGTGGCTTGACTTTGTGGTTTTACTCACTGTTAAAAGTGATCTCTTATGATGTCTTTCATTCCTATTGGATACCTACACATATAGATTGCGACACTTAATAAAAGTTAGTAAGAGATCACTTAAAGTAGAAAAGAAAACACAATAATTGTTAAAAAATCATTGACGTCCAAAACGAAAAATAATTTCTTACCTCGGTATGGATATCCGCAGATAGACTACATAACAAAAAAAACATTTTTATTAGCAAATCCTTGTCATTTCATAAGAGTTCAATTCAGATCATAAGAGTTCAATTTCATTTTTTTTCTTAAAGAGAAGTATGAGTTGTAAAATTGTATATTCTAAAGCCACAATGACATTACCATTTCCAGGGAAGAAATTGCAGGGTGGTGTGAATGGGTTCACATATAAAAATAATTGAGGAGTTATTTTGCCTAAAGATAAAAAATAAACTATTTCCGTGTAAACAACTAGGCTAAAAAAAGTTAAAAACAATTTCTATGTGAACAACTAGGCTGAAAGAACCATTACAAAAGTCCAATATAAAAAAGAAAGAGAGAAAAGCATCTAACAGTAATCATGTTGAGTGAAACACTTGAATGATATATTGTAGCAATGGATGCCATGTGCATGTCAATAAAACTCTCAAATCCATTGCGGTTATCATTCTATGGACTCCAAAAAAGGCAACTAAACAATAGAGGCTCATAATTTTCAGGAATAAACCCCAGTTTCTCTGGAATCTGTCTATATTCATCTTCATGTGACTACCTTTTAGGCTTCTACATAAAATTTGTAGCATACATTATTGTAAAGAGACCTGTTGTGTCATCGAGCATTATTAAATAAGGATTACAATTTTAATTCTAAGTGAAATAGTTTAGGAAAGAGGGCTAGACATGGATAAAACAAGATGGAATTGGTAGTTGAACAACAGTAGAAGAGAAAATTTCACGGGTATTTGAACAGCAGTAGAAGAGACAACTGCACACTAACATACTGGGCTTCTAGTTGAAAAAGGCAAAGGAAAAGTCTGCCATATACAAAATTATGAAATTCAATGGGATATCGTAAGCAGTCCAATTATAGAAGAGATTCAAAGCAGTCTAGATTCTTGATGTTGTTGGGCCTTTGTTTATAATTTTGGGACTTGGAGAACTATATAAATTAACGCAGGTCCATCTGTTGACAATAATCTATAGTGATTAAAACAAATCCCATTTAAATGCAAGGTATGTCACGAGTACGGTCATTTTGCCAATCGATGCTCTAAAATTGTTAATGATGAAAATGTTCAGCCTGAGAAACAATGGGAAACTTTCAAGAGGAAAAAGACTACTACTGCCCAGCTAGCTGAAGCTCCTCCCAAATTTTCTCCCTTCAAACCTAATCCTTCCTCCTCGTCGACTCCTCCGCCCTCCCCTCCCAAGAAATCTTTAGAGTCTTCTAATCCCTTCTCCTCCATTTCCCTTGATGATGGCCCCCCATCACTCTACCTCCATCTTAGGATGGCACTCCTATTCCCACTTCCCTTGCAAACCCTTCTCCTTCATTCTCCCATGACCCTCCTTCATCAAGATCAACCAGAAGCTCTACTAAAGAACATGGGGCCAATCTGGACACTCACAGGAAACAAGGACCAGGCAGGAGATCGACCAAACAACACAGAGAAGAAAACGCACAAAAATATATTGCCATGGGCACTCAAAACCCTATAGAAAATTACATTTTGGGGCAAAACAGTAAGGAAGAGGCATACAAAGATCAGGGAGGGCGAGCAACTCTCCATACCCCTCTCACCCAATGATGAAAGTCCTATCTTGGAATAGCAGGGGATTAGGGCACCCCTCTAAAATCACAGCTCTGAATGATTTGATAACTCAGGAAAAACCAAGAATATTACTGTTACAAGAAACAAAGCAAGGATACCAAGAAATGAGAGGGAATATTGATCGCCTCAAGCAATATGATGGAAGCATCTATGAATCTAGGGGAGCTTCAGGGGGAATCACCACCCTTTGGAACCACACTGCCTGGAAGCACCAAACTGATACAATCAACCAATTCTGGATTAAAGTTACTCTAGAGGGCTGCAGATCAGATCACCACAGCTACTAAACCTAGTCTTTGGTGGCAAGATAATCTGGAGACTCATCAATGGAGAATCTGCTTGGTGGAAGAATGTGCTGAAAACCAAATATTTAAATTCTCCGAGGCAGCTTCTATTAGACCACGATATTCCTCTCAGAGCCTGCACCAAAATCTAGGGGCTGTGTAAAAAAGAAATTCCCATCCTTGCTTCTAACATTTCTAAGGTCCCCAAGGGAGGAAACAACACTAGAATAGGGGCTAATAAAAAAATGGGCTAGCTACCTATCAGCAGTAAGCCTGGAACCCATCAGATCCTCACCTTCCTTGACAACAAGGGGATTCACAGCTTGAGCCAGATATCCAAATGGGATATTCACACTCATCTCTGGACAGGTTGGCATTTCCTTATTATACATGACGAGCTACGTTCAAGCCTGGATAATCTGCAGACTCAACTCCATGGTATCGCCCCCACCAAACAAAACGAAGATGATTGCTTCTGTTGGGACCCTTCAGGCACCAACTACACTGTCAAAACCGCCTACCGACAAATCTGTAACAGTGATCGCCCCATGCCCATATGGACTCAATGGAAAACTACTTGGAAATCAAAGACTCTTCCAAAAATTAAATTCTTCATATGGGTTCTTCTAAAAGGGAAAGTGCTAACCTCTGATAATCTGAAAAAGCGTGGTATTATTGGTCCCTCCCGCTGCCCAAACTGTCAAGCAGCTGAGGAAACTATTCAACACCTTTTCATGAATTGCCCCTTCGTCGCTGCTTGTTGGAAAGAAGCCTTCCTGAAGGACCAGCTCCCCTGGGATTCCCACAACACCATTACCGAACTCTTACACTTATGGAAGAAGAATTACCCCTGGCAGCGCAAGAAGAACAATGTGGCAAGACGAGTCTAGAACGATCTCCCTTATACTATGCTATGGTGCATATGGCTAGCACGCAATCAAAAAATATTCAGAGACAAAAAAATCGAAATTAGGAAGCTATATAACAAGGCAAGAGGACTCTCTTTGGAAACTATAGCTGTCAAGTGTCAAAGGAGAATTTACACTGCTGGTCTCTTCGTTGAAGAACAGAATTATATAGGATGTCTACTCGATCAAAGCAACAGGGGCCAATATTATGGCCAAAACAGAAACGACACCTACAGTAACCAAATCTCTAACAATAGTTGGAAAATTAGAATGAAGGATAAGGAGTTTGCAAGTTGGATAAGAAGCTGTAACACGCACTATCTATTCTTTGATGGAGCCTCCAAGTCTAATCCTGGCAAGGCTGGGGCGGGCGGAATTATTTGTAATGCCAACAGAGACATCATCCTTGCTTACGAATGGGGATTAGGCCCCCTTTCCAATAACAGAGTTGAAGCCCTCGCTCTATACCAAGGCCTCCTTCAGCTCCAAGTTCTCGGCATTCGCACAACAACAGTGATCGGAGATTTGGCAATCATCATCAGCTTAATGGTCCACAATCGGACAACCTCCAATTTATCTCTCCAGCAAATAATAAATCGATGCCATGTGCTCACCCAGCTAATGCAAGAAACTCGATTTATTCATGTCCTTCGCTCCCTCAATAAGGAGGCTGATGCACAAGCAAACAGGGCTTGTTCCAAACCTCTCGGCAGCCTCAAATGCAATGCTTTCGAGTCTTTCTGTTTTCTGCCATGAACAGGACAAATTCTCTTAGATTGCCTGTAGAGGCATTTGTTGTTTTCACGCCCAAGAGTTCGATGGCAACTAGGAATTTTTTTGGAAACATTGAGCCCAGTTTCAGCACAGCAAATTCAGGATCTACAATCCTTGAAGGCATATTATTGCAGGATTTATAGGCTCTAAAGACAACCTCTCTTTAACATGTTTTACAAATGTATTTTTTTATTGTCACAGTTTGTTCGAATCTACACTAGATCAGCTCTTACAACAGCCAAGCATAATCGGAGTGCAGGGGAAGCTGGCCTTAGTGATGTCCCTCTCTATCTCTTTTTTCAAACATATTTCCTCGTAACAATGGATCCTAGACTCCCAAATTTTTCTTTTTGAATACAAACAGCAACCGATTATGTCAAAAAAAAAAAACAAGGATTTATTCAAATGTTAAAGCAGTGTACAGCATTATACTGTGAAAAACATCATTTTACAGGTCGACAGATGCAGATCTTATACTATGAATCTTGAGTGATCCTCCTATATATAATTATGAGCTGAAACATAAAGAGGCGGACAATTTATATGACATAATCTGCCATTGCTTGCAGGTTTAAATTAGAAAAAATAAGTGTGATGAAGATGAATCATTTCTGGCTTATAAAAGGTCTATTTGCTATATCAGAACCTCCTCCAGTAAGGCAGACACCATATAGGACTGGTTATATGACACAGCTTCAGAATTGACATCAGAAATGATATGATTTTCACCCCAAAATGTTGGTTGAAATTGGGACAAAACAGGGACAAATTATATATGGTTCATCTTGAAGTTTCAGTTGATCAGTATGGAAGATATATAATTTAGGGACTTAAAGAATTATATAAATTAACGCAAGTCCATCTGTTGACAATAATCTACAGCGATTTGCAATTCTTCTAGTTATTTTCTATGCCAAATAAATTTTGAAACTAATGAAGATAATGTCATAATAAAAGTGCTAACATAAAAACGTAATAGTAAACCAACATAATATTCATCAAAAATTGAAAACGTAGTATTATAACCGAACAAAACCCCAAAAAAAAATTATATTGGGAAATCTGTATTGATCTTTAAAACATACTTCTATGAAAATATTGAACATCTGCAAGGTGAAGGAATAATATGCATGCTGATTCGGAAATCTTGTGGCTGAAAATATTGGTATTCTCACATTAAAAGACACTATATTGAATATTATTTCGAAATAAAACTTTGTAAACAGCATTTTGGCAGGTTGAATGAAATCTGTTGTCACTGATATAGAAGTCTCAAATTGCAGAGAAGTGCTATGGTTCAACGCTAACATTTCTGGCAGAGACAACCAGCATAACATTTGCTTGCAAGTCTCAATTTGTTTTGAATTTGTGATTAAGAAACACGGGTAATTTGATTATGCATTATTGTGAGAATGTAATCAAACGATGGAATGAAATCTTGGCAGCAAACATAAAATAAGTGATGTGATTATCTTCTGGGCATACCAAAAACCATTACAAACTCTCACATGAGGAAACCTTATAAAAAAGATGCCTAAAATTGTCACTGCAATATGCCTCGAATCCTTTCGATCAAATGTCATATATTCGACTGGTCACAATGAAGGGCCACAGAATTTGCCTAAGCCCAACCCTTATGAAAAACTTGATGAATTTTCTTTGAGATTATGCAAACCAACGTATTCATCTGTATGAGTCCTTGTATTTAACATACTCAGTGGCCTCGACACATTTGCACAAAAGCACAACAAACAGCAGCAAACACCCATCCTAACTCTGATAATCTTCATGACAGTGAGCAACAACCTGGGAAGGTTTCTGTTGCTACTTAATTTGGTTTACTACTTGTGTCTGGACATTGCACAATGCAGATGATGTCTGTGATTGTTGTACACTGGCAATTTGCTGTGTTTGTTGAGGAACTGCTAACTGTGGTTTTGATGGAAGGGATTAGCATGCAAACATCTAAAACTGTGGAGGAAATCCAGAATTAAATGTAGATCGCGTGTTTTTGCCTCATAAAAACGGTGGAGGCCATCAAGAATTAAAGCACATGCAACCTAGCCAAACATGCATTGAGGATAGATGTCACCAACGTGATTAAGGACCGATGTCACCAGCACAATAAAAAGGTTGACGAACCCAAAAAAGAACTGATTCAAAAAAATAGATTTATCTGCCTAAATATACATGCACACCTGCTTCAGGTGAAGAAAAAAAAATAGCTAAAACGTCCAAAATCACAAAAAAATAACTTAAAATAATTCATTATTATAAAACATAAATTTACCTTTTTTCATTTCTTCTTCTTGTAGTCATGGCGCGCTGACTTCAATAGTGACTCCAATTGTATCTAAAGCACACTTAAATGAATAGGAATGAGTTCTATTCTCAATTTAAATAGTAAAAAACCCTAAAAATATTGGTGGGAAATATAAATCTTAATAAAAATGGTGGGAAATCTAAAAATAGCAAGAAATCTAAATAATGATTTCATTGGATAAGAATGATTTATATTCTCAATTTAAACAAAATGGAAATTAGAAACTCTTAAAAATATTGGTGGGAAATCTAATTCATAATTTCATTGAATAGTAATGAGTTTTATTCTCAATTTAAACCAAATTATTAAAAAAAAGGTAGGAAACTCCAGAAAACATTAGTGTGAAATATAAATCCTAATAAATATGGTAGGAATTCTAAATCTTTTTTACTCTTATGACATTCTTGAGATGTTTCCACTTGTGCAATTGTGCTTCCAAATATGTGAACTCAACAATAAAACACACCTTAAAATACATGAATCTTGTCTCTCAATGTGTGAAAGAAAAGGTAAACCAACTAGCTATGACATTCTTCTTTTATACATGAGACCCTTGACTATGCCATGAAATCCCCCAAAATATTTTTAAAGCATGGGAGCTCCTCTTCATGCACGAAGCTAGTGGAATATGACAAGTTATCCAAAATTAATCCAAATATGTGATTTGTGCCTTAGGAAATGTGAATTAAGGTACCCTCGGTGGAAAAACATGCATAAATATTTGTTGCTTGGGGCCTTTAAATGTGAGATGTTTCCACTTGTCAATTGTGCCTCTTCTTGATGATGAAACCGACACCCTAGTTTTGTAAGGATCACTAAGTGTCATTTTTTGTCAACCCAAGGTCGTTTCCATTGTCACCTTAGCAACGAATCCTCTCACTTTAGATTAATTATTGAATCCTAGGGGTGTCCTAAAGCACAAATTTATGGGGGACTCTTTTATGTGACTAGATCACTAGCTAGCATTGAAAACCATCTTTACATTGTATGGTTCAACATCTTGATGATTCCTGTCCTATTGACCACAAATTTTGTATTCATTATTGCTTTCATCACAACACCTACAATAGATATTTATGGTGTTCATAAGCATATTTATAGCTGTAATAAGTGGATTAGGGGCTTCCTTATCACGACCCATAACCCCTAATACGTTTACTCCCTTAGCCAAGGGGGCCCAAGGGTGTACTTGTAGGGGCATTGAGACCAAATTTGGGGGATCATAACATCAGGAAAAGTGGAATGACATAACCAAAAAGTTCCTTTTTGGGGGGGGGGGGAAATCTTATGGTGGCTTGAACGGGCCAAGGGGACACAAGGGTAGCATGTATGTGTAGAAGTCAGAGGTGCAAGCATGGTTTACTAGGATCTATAATCCTAGCATTAGAGAATGAGAAGGGGGCTTAGGACCTAATTTCATAGGGCCTAGGGGACCTAGAGGGAAGGCAGCGAGAGAAATTGATAGGGGAACCCAAAATAATGGTGATAAGGGTATAGTTCCCCTAACCACTTCCCTCTGAACAACTCTGAATTTCAGAGAGTCGCAAGGGTTAGGGATGTTTTCAAAGATGGATGCCCCTTCTGAAAGTACAAACATTTGATAAAGTACGAGAGCACTTGATTTGTGATGGTATAATCGAACAATATAGCATTTGGTATTTCCATGGAGAGAACATTCCCATTCAGGTATCTTGAATTTTTTTTGAATTGATCTAGTTTTACTCTTATATGTTTTACAATAAAGATATCACTTATTTTTATATGTGCAAACTTCAATTTTTTTTCTTTGTCTCCTTTAGATTCCATCTATTATTGGCAAGGACAGGAAACATTCTGAAAATGAGCCACATGAAGTTCTCCAGCATATTTCATCTCAAATGGTAAGCCATTTCATATTAGCCAAGGGTCCTATTTGACTAGGTTGACCAAATGCTATTGATTCTAATTTTCATAAAAACCATAAAATTATTAACATAAATTTTGATTTTCTTATTAATAGGGTTATAAACATGTTGTGGAACGTGATTATGATAATCAAGGTGATGAGCATGAAACATTGTTTAGGAACGATAGTGAACCTCTAATTGACGATGATGATGATTATGCAACCATTGTCGGTGATCAAATGCTTGAAATAGTGAATGATGCCAATCGATGTCTTAATCAAAACATCAATGAGAGTTGTGATAATGAGGGGTTGGCATCAACAAATGTACTAAATGAAGTTAATGAATATTAGAAGCTTATCGAAGATGCCAAGAGGCCATTGTACCCAGGTTGTGTTGACTTCACAAAACTGTCAGGCACTGTAGAATTCTACAATCTGAAAGTGAAGAGTGGATGGTCTGATACAAGTTTTGACCAAATGTTAAAATTGCAAAAAAAGGTGCTTCCTAAAGATAACACATTTCCAGATTTTGCATATGCTGCAAAAAAGCTGATAAAATCATTGGGGTTAAACTATGATATGATACACACATGTCCAAATGATTGCATTTTATATCGAGGAAGATATGAAAGTAAAGATCAGTGCCCAACATGTGGAAAATCTCGATGGAATGTGGATGCTCAATCTGAAAAGGTGCAGAAAGGTGTTCCAGCCAAGGTGTTAAGATATTTTCCCATAGCACCAAGGCTAAGAAGAATGTATAGGTATGATCTTGAACACTATAATTTTATTCAAGTTTTCCCCTTCTTGTATTATCTTTACCATTTGTCATAGTGTCATTATATGATAATACTTTATATAAATGATTTTTTTTTCTTCATTATATCTCTACAGATATGTCACAAAAAATGAGGTGGCATCATGAGAATGCAAGCAATGATGGTCAAATGCGCCATCCTATTGATAGCCCAGCATGGAAAAATATTGATGACAAATGGCCTAGTTTTTCTAGCGAACCTCGCAATGTACGACTTGCAATGGCAGTAGATGGATTTAATCCTTTTGGAGACTTGAGCAGAACATACAGTGTTTGGCCTGTAGTGTTAGTTACATACAACCTTCCACCATGGTTGTGCACAAAAAGGATTTTTTGTATGCTAACATTGTTA